>CM061147.1:9147925-9747925 GCA_030710495.1 Labroides dimidiatus
CTCAGTCCCTTAAACAGGCACTTCTGGAAATGCAGGTATGGAAATCTCATGTATAGGACACATCCCTGCACAGGTTTAAATTTGATCTTAACAGTAAATGTCCTGCAAAAGACGGGCAACCTGTTTTACTACCCGAGGCCAAGTGTATGCTGGGATTGTTTCTGGTCCCCTGAGAGCCTGATGGGCACTAAGCGGCTGTAGAGAAGAGATGGAGAGACCGTTTCAGCAGAGGAGTACTGGTAATGAAACATATGGCATACAGCCCTGTGCCCTCATGCTGATAAACCAATGTGGACTGAAGAACTAAAGTAGATGATAGCAGATCCTGCCAACATGTTGATGATCAGCCTTGCACAGAGGCAAAGCACTGGAGTTTTTAATAGGTTTTTCCTGTTGTTGTTGTTGTTGTTGTTTTTTCAAGGGTTTGACTTTCAGCAGAAGCTGGAAGCGCAGCACTCTGGTTTGCAGCTGTGTTAACTTATCAGTTAGTTTACATTTAGTCTTATTTTTAGTCTTTAGGCAAAAATACGAGTGTTACGGTCTCCTAAATATAATCTAAACAGGCTCGAGACCGCAACATAAAAGGGCCACCACAAGCAAGTTTGAAGAAAAAGGAATATAATTTTTATTGAAGATAAATCAACGTTCGGGAAAAAATAACGCAAGAAACCAAAAAGGACTGGAGACTCCGGCCGAAATAATCAAAAGATGGGAAGCTGCTGGGCCAGCCACACGTTGGACCGTTGTAACCAACAGCTTCCCCTAACCTAAGGAAAAAACCGACAACTAAATCCTAAGGAATAAATCCCAAAGAAAACCCGATAACTGGACTACCGGTGGTCTCCAGCCCAAACTAAAGCAACAAAACCTGGTTAATTGGGAAAGAAAGCAGAAACCATCAGTTAAACAAACAGACCAACAAACACGCTGGCAAGAAACCTCTGTGCCGTTCGCAGGTGGGAGAGACCCACTCTGCCCTGTCTGTCCTCTTAGATCAACTCCGCCTACCTGAGCGCCAATGACACTCAGGTGCGCAGCAGGCAGAGGGAGGAGGGACCAGGGGGGCAGAGAGAGAGAGAGAGAGAGAGAGAGAGAGAGAGAGAGAGAGAGAGAGAGAGAGAGAGACGTAACAACGTGTAAGCTTTTGTCTTTTTTTTTGTTTTTATACTTTCATATTTTTAGTCAATACTTTTTCTTTACTTTTAGTTAAAACAATGTTAAATTAATTCATTCTACCACTAATAGATTGTTATTCCGGTTTTACCAACAATTTAAATCTGTAACATTTCACTTCCTTAACACTTCAGCCTGTGCGATAGCTCACTTAAATACTTTAGCCTGGACTCTCTATCAATGTAAAGCTGCTGTGGTGTCCTGTCATTACTCACAAATAAAAATGGAGTTTCAGAAGAATGATCCTTACTCCAAGTCAAAAAAACCCACTATGGCTCTATTTTTAATTTCTGTTTATATAAACATGCTATGGACAGCACAAGGACTATTTTATACTTTTACACCTGCAGTCATAGGTGCATTTAAGGACCATCGTAACTGTTGTACAGACAGTTTTACTGAACTCTGAGTTGCTTCTTCATCTTTGATGATGAAGAGTTGATCAATGTTGTGTCCAACAGAATGCTAAACTTGAAAATGGAGCTGAAGACTCAAAGCTTTTAACTGTAATAATAATTAAAAAAATGAACACGTTAAATTTAAAACAGATGTTACTCCAGTAGCTGGTGGTGTTTTTGTCATTTAGCTCACAGGGCGTTAAAATCATCAATGAAGAGGAAGGCAAATAGCCGAGCTAACGCAGTTAACATGAGTTAAAGTTAGTCCCTTACAGAACTGCAGAGCTTTTATTTTGGCGGGTTAGACACACAGTGGGGAAAATATCATGGATTTTGAATGTCCAGTCTTCCATCAGATTATTTTCCCCTTCGTCATTTGCTAATTAACGGAAACAAAACCTGCATTTGTCTGATTTTTATCCTCAGGGAACTTTTTTTTAAAATGGTTTTTAACAAACATTTATCGTCATAATCATCATAAACACATGTAACAATACTTTGCAGTTCCACCACTTCTCCTTCTGGTCTTCTCTCCAGCTTCCAGTACCACATAATGTGGTATTTGCATCCTTTTATAGGTTTTACATGATGCTTACGCATCTATTTTTCACTATCTGGTAGCATTAAGCTCATGGAGACTTGCGAGTCTCCACAGTGTGAGATAGAGAAAAAAAGCTGAACCAAAGCAGAGCTGGATGATGACATAGGTCTGATTTTATTTACAGTGATGTGTGATTTCTTCTTTGAATTTACCACTACACCTCATTTTTCCTCACCAGTTCATCTCTGTCACGGTTGTGTGATGGAAGTGGAGTCAGCTTGTTTTAATTGCTCCCCAGTAGAATCCTCCAGCTACAGATTCAGAGATTTCTAAAACACATGAATAAGTAGCAGTTTTAAGATCCAAGGATTCATTGATATTAACCAAAGGATACACATGCCGACAAGAAAAAAAAAGAGGAGCATTAACACTTATTGGAAAAGAATTGGTTGAACCTGACCTTTGCAAAAAGAAAACTCAAACTCTGCCTTAAAAAGCTGTAGCCTAACTGTTGCTCTTCTGGCAGTTTTTCTCACTGTTTGGAGAGACAGACTAACTCCAGCCTGTAGTGTTTTCTCTACTGTGAGGTTGTTCAAGGCGTCCCTGTAGATTGATGGATAAAAATAACACCTGGGTAACATCATCCATGCTTTATTCTGCACTGCAAGCTGAAAAGAATGAAGCAGTTTCCAGTGGAGTTAAAGTTTGTAAACTTCTCTTCCAGAAAAGTTCCTGTTTGTACTGTACAGACCAAAATCACACAGATTTCTCAGATACTGCTGACAAAGTCTGATTTGATCATTTCCAGGTTTGGAAGTTAGACCCACTCCCGTCATAGATAACTTCTAAAACAGGTAACCAACGGTATATATTGTATACATTCACTTGACTTCTTACTGTATAATCTGTTGTACCATAGTTGCAAGTGTTCCGTAATATTTTAAGGTTCGTATCAAGGACAGTCTTTGCAAACTGAGTCATCCAGGACAGCTGCAAAACCAATCCCCACTCTCTCACCAGCAGCCAGCAGCTGTCTTTGACAACAGGAAGCATCTTTGAAAAACATGTCAGTCATGACTGCCACCTTATTCTTGTTTTTTTAGTCATGGCTCAGCTTTTTTCTTTTCTTTTTTTTTTTTTTTTTTTATGGGAGTCAGAATTTCAATTTAGCTGAAAGCCATCTGCTTCATCACAGGATGGGTTGTGTTGTCTAAAACACTGTGGAGAATTACATCTGAGCCGCTGTTTGTCGTCCAACTCTTTTGAATGAGACTTTTCGTTCTCGTTCTCATTTATTTTATTCTCAGGACAGCAGCTGACTGGATGTGTTTTGTTTACTTCATAAGTCTTGCTAAACAAAAGAAGCTCTGACTCTGCTGTTTGTGGGACTCTGTTTCCGACACGCCTTGCTCTAACAATCAAGTTACTTCAACAGAACTTAAATCCCAGATTTTATGTGTACTGAACCTGAACCTCTTCAGTCTGTTTGACAAATCTTTTAAATTTAGTCTCTCCGTGTAATGCAGTTTCTCGCTTTAAAAATGGGAGACTTGCAGCCGTTAAATAAGTTGGAAAAAAAAAGGCAAACTCAAGCAGCTGTATCAGCCTAACTTTGTATTCAGGAGTTCGATTTTTTTGGTCAGACCTTGTCAAACTGCTGGAAGTTCAGATCAGGTTGGATCTGTTCAGAGACATGAAAGTTGACAGCAGTGGTAACATAATTACAGCTTTGTGAGTGAAGTCACAGAAGAAATTATTCATACATCTTTCTATTTTGAAAAATCTGAGGAATTTGGCTGAATGTCAAAAAAGCAGAACACAGTTTATACCATCATTTGCTCATTTATCCAGATCAAGAAAAAAAAGCCTGCAGCTCTACAGACCCTGTTTTAACATCCTCATTATCTACCTGTCTATCTGTTCAGGGTGCAAGAAACTTCTTTGTGATGAGCTAATATATTCTGTTTTTTATTTAACAGAAAAAAAAAAAAAAAAAAGGATTAGAACGAGTACCCCATGGTTATACACTTTGTGAAGTGAGCAGTTTGGTCATTTTGAAGTATCAAGTCAACAAACAAACTTTCTGATGAGAACTTTTATCTTTAGATGTTCTTCTGCCTGAGTTTGCTCCCCGCCAACATAAGACAGATCAAAAACAAATGTTCTTTTTAAAAGATACTAAAACAAATCCTGGTGGATTTTTCAAAGATAAATTTGTGAAGGGCTGCACGGTGCCACAGCTGTTGGAGCTGCTGTCTCACAGCAAGAAGGTCACTGTTTCGAATCCCGGCATGGTGTGCCCGTTCTGTGTGGAGTTTGCTTGTTCACCCTGTGAATGCTACTCCGTCTTCCTCCCACAGTTCAAAAACAAGCTCATTAGGTCAGGTGGTGATTCTAAATTCTCCATTATTGATTTGTAAATTTTGCCTTTTTTTTTTTTTGCATATTTCTTTTATGGATACTGTGCACTTTTAAATAGCATGGACCCCAGGAAGGCTAACCGCCATGGAAATATAACAGAGATCCGAAAAAAAAGATACTAAAAGGCAATTGGATGGCTGAGAAATGGGACATTTTGCACTCTTCCTGTGTTTCCCGAGGTTAGTTGATGTAAAACAGTGATCAGAAGCAACAGGTTACAAGAAAATGGCAACACAGTGGAAGCTGATGCAACATCATTGCATCACAGAGTTGTTTTAGTCTGAGAGCACACTTCAGACAGAATCAGGGTCACCTTTTTATTCTGTTTCCACAGTGTGAAATAAGCAATAGTCTCCTGCTGGCTTCTGCTCTGTATTTCTGAAGTGACGGTGGTATCATTTTTTCTTTCAAAGGAAACACGTCAGCTACTTACTTTTCCGTCTAATAAAACATCAAAATTTAAAACAAGAAGCTCATCAAAGTCAGACAGCCTGTTATTTGACCAAACAAAGACATGAGCAACAGTATATATCTAACAACAGTAATCTCTCATCAACTCAAGTACTTCAAGTAGTGCAGAAAAATACTCATCTTTTTTTCACTGCACTGTGATCCATAGAAACAAAACTCAGTAAATACAGCATGCCCCTCCTCTCTCTCTCTCCCTCTTGTGTTTCTCTCATTTCTTTCTTTCCTCTGCTTTTACGGCGTGCATATTGATTGGAGGGGCTTGCATTGCAACGCTGACCGTATTCATCCCGCCTCATCAAGCCAATTAGTAGCAGGATGATAAGCTGATGCAACACCACTGTCCCTAAGCTCTCCTTGCTGAATGTGGGGCTAATTGGGGTCAAGGTTGGGTTTAAGGCTGCGGTGAGTTACAGCAGAAAGCACAGGGCGAGGCTAATCTAATCAGGTGCACCATCAGACCACAGTCTAATCGTGTCATTTAGTGAGCAGTTAGATGTATATTGGAGACTGAAATAGTCCCCTATTACCACACGCCGTGGTGAAAGTGGAGCATACATTTTGTGTGTATCTGGCAGAGTGTGTGTGGTTGTGAGACAGTGTGTGAGTTAAGTGCAATCATCAGCCAGCGCCTGCCACCATCACAGCTATCAAAGGCCCATCTGGGAAGCACGGGTGTGTGTACGTGTGCTTGTGTATGTGTGCGTGTGTGTGCACAGCGGCAGTCACAGATCGCTCAGTGAAGAGCCCAGGTGTTCCTGTTTAAGTGTTAATTAGATTAGCGCAGATCAAACAGGGGTGGCACACACCGGGGAGAAGAGGTGGTGGGGCCATCCCTCAGGGCGCCAGTTCCAAATATTCCTTCTCATCTACCAATTAGGACGGATTAATCATTGACTGGACGCGTTTGATTGGGTCTCCTGAACTGCATGGTGAACAAATATAAGGACGGCACTGATCATGTAGAGGAGTGCACGGACCGAGGCAAAGCAGATGGATGGACGATTACAGACCTTATGGAGGTATGAAGAGCCTTCCATGCACACAGACCTCTGCATCACATCGTTTTACAGAGTTCTATAATATTCATTTTGTTCAGCATCATTTCATGTCTCTAACATCGAGACATAAAACTTAAAAAAGGGTGAAATAAGTAGTGGAGATGGGCTTTACGCGCTCTGCTCTCTAACAGCTACGGTTCCCCTGCTCACCTGTCAGTTAAGTCAGCTGTGCCTCTGATTGGGCAAACTCCTAATGTTAATATATTCTAAACTACTGAACTGAAGAAAGTTCACCGTCCATTCAGCATGTAAAGTCAAAATATTCTGGCTGAAGTTTTTTTTTTTTTTTTTTCAGCAGGCTGTGAAAATGTTTATTTTTGTGATGAAAAGCAGCTTTTTGAATTGGTGTGTATGTGGCCTCAAAGGTTTTGCAGCCAGCCTCTAGTGGACACTTGAGGAATTGCAGTTTTAGTACTTAAAATAAAACTTTAAATAGGTTGTTTTGCTTTTTGTATTCTTTATTACATCCCTCTCCTAGTCCCATCATAGCTTTACATGATTCACAGCTAAAAATCTCTTTACATTTCTCACACTGGTGTTTAAGTAAACCCTCATTTCAGTCTCTGTCTGAAACACTTTGTTTTAGCTGCTGTTTCTTTAAGGCTCCCCCTTCTCTTTGGTTGACCAGCTCTCTGGAGGCCTGTTGAGCAGGGACCGTTGGTGCTGGAGGCCCATCTCTTCCATGTGTAATGAACCAGTTAGGAGATCCTCATGTGATGACCTTATCATTTCAGCTTCTTGTTTCTTTTAAAATGGACCGTTTTGAGCAGGGATTTCTACACTCAGAATCAGAATAGCCTTTATTCATCAAGTATCTTCAAAAGAATACAAGGAATTTGACTTTGGTTTGAACTGTGCTCTCTCTGTACAACATACAGCTTGCAATTTGCAAGTATTTGTCATGGACGCTGTAGAGCGAGAAATACCATCGTAGGAGAGACATTAAGTGGAAGAAAAAAAAACACTCTAAATGTGTTTATAACTAAAAACAATGAACTTTCTTATCTCGATTCTTTTTCTTCTTCATTTTTTTTTAATTACAAGATAGAAACCCTCTGCTCACCTGGAATTGGGATCTGCAAAAGTGACCCAAAAGACACAAGCCGAAGTGTGATTTCATTGCATGAAGTTACCAACACTGGCTGAGTCAAAGCTGACCCACAGATTTCCATCTCAGAGCACTGAGAACTCACCACTCTTTCTGCACTCACTGAATAAATGAGATGGACCGAAGTCGTCAAGTCAATTTCCGGTGCAGATAAAGTGAGTCAGACACATATTTACACACACTTCATCCCAATATTTTGCCATTCAGGGCCAGAAACGGTTCCCAAACAAGCCAAGCTAAGTGTGGCTATATTCCCACAGAGACTCAGGACCAGGTACAGGAAGAGACATGAGCAGCAGCACAGTTCAGTTCTACATCAAGCAGCAGCTGCTGATGTGGATTTGCCTGTGGAGCACAAGAGGGAATGACAACATCTCTGCTCAAACTCTCACAATGCCTGTGTGCTTTTGCCTCTTTGTCAGAAACGACCATGGTGACATCACATTGTGAAGAGTAGCTTACTGTTCGAGGTTGATGCTGAGGCTGTGTGGTTTTCTGACTGCCAATTAGAAACCTTTGCCCAAACACAGCAATGACAGGAGACTTACAAACAGGAGGATAAGGAGCCCAGCTTAGAGATCGTTCTTTAGAAAATAACAACTCCAGTTGGCTTCATTTCATTTGCTTGGAATAAAATGTTCTCTATCATACCCTGGCTGTTCTAAATACTTTATTGTGATTGGTCAAAACTCCACAACAAAAGGAATTAATTGTTCATAGTTAAAGCAATGCCAGAGGCTACCATCCTTTTTTGTTTGTACAAATAAAGAACTTTGAGTTGAATAAAATCATCTTGATACCAATTATTTGTACCGACTTGTTTATGCCTTCAATTGGTCAATGAGTGAGTAATAATGGGGTAATTCAGAAAATTAGAATCACTTATCAGGACTCTGATTTTTAAATGCAGAGTCTGAAGGTGAGGGAAATCGTTGATGGATTTGAAGCCATCTGGTATCCATTCTTAGACTCAGTAATTTTGTCTCCAGATTTCAGTGGCCTGATGTTTTATGCAGGAAAGTGGTCCATATGTGGAGATCCAAGCAGAAGGCAAGACTCAGCCAGGTCTGCTCTGACGTCTGTTTTGGGATTTTACACAGACTTTTGAAGACTTCCTTCGGCATGGACATCACAGATACATTGTACGAACCAGACGCACTGTTTAAGTGCTTTAGCAATCATGCTAGTTCTCACTAACTGTCCCCAGGAGGCTTTTGAAAGGAAAACAATTAAGACTTGACCTGTATTAGATTACATGTGACATCACTGAGTTTATTGTGACCTTTTGATACTTGTCAGGGTTTGGAGATAGGCTGAAATGATGTAACGTCATAGCAGAGAGCATTTCTCTCAAAAAGTCCACTTAATGATTCAAAACTCAGAACACTGGAGACCCTGATTTTTGTCTTAAAACCAGGCAGGGACAGATGCAATGCTGACACAGTGAGCTTACTGAGAATTTCAGATGATATATTTGTCATAGCTGAAAAGAAACACATTCAGATTTATCCTCTGAGCCGTTTCCCCTCGACACACTCTGTCTGATTCAGGTTCATGACAAAAAATTGGAACCTGATCACAGAGATTTAAGTAAACACTCTTTCAGCTTCACTTATGTGAGTTTATTACTGCAGACAATGTCTAGACATCTCAGCCACCCCACAACTGGGACTCATTTGTGGCACTTACTGGATGTTATTCATGTTTCTGAAGGGTTTTTAAGTCTTAAGAAAGCAAAACAGTGAGGACTCCCTTGCTGCCAAACTGCAGAACTTGGAAGTTATCAATTCCTCAAATGTTAAGGGATTTTTTTGGCTCCTGTTGAGACTCCTTCATCTTAAAGGTGTGATTTTAATCTTTGTTTAACTTGAACTAACTGGAGTAACTCGTACCCTGCAGTGCACTGAGATTACTTGAGCTCCTCTAGCATCCACTAATGGCTAAATCACACCGGTTAGTTTCCAATCTGTTGCAGATCTATTATGGCACCAAATCTGTTAGCTGTCAATTCAAGTCTATGTGTTAACTCACTGGCTCTGTTGTGCCAGTTTGCAGAGACCAGACCGAATGGGGCAGGGAGTCTGCGGTGGTTTATTTTCAAAATAAAATATCCCGTGTTGACATCAGATCATATTTCATTTTGCAGAGCCGAGCCAGGAGTCAACAGGAGGCTCATCACTGGGGAAGAAGCAGCAAGGGCAAGTCTTACATTTTTTAAAAATGATATTTATTTATTTTTTGTTTTTTTATTTGTAAATGTAATGTAAAAATGATCATTTTGTCCTTTTTTGGGGGGGCTTGGTGTTTATGTGGCAGAGTCTCAAAGAACTGCACTTCCACATGGCCTTCAGATTTATAGACCAGGGGTTGCTGTATGGTCTGTTCCGCCTTTTAGATTCTCTGATTGAACCTGATCAGTTTTTTTTTCCTGAGATTTGATGACACTGTAATAAACTGCAGCATTCAGCTCTGGAGTGCAAAAAAGGGAAAGAAAATAAAAAACAAAAACAAACAAACAAACAAAAAAACAACAGAATTATTCTGTTAAGAATTTTTTGACAACAGATAGCTTTGGTTAACTGACTGTACTTATGAAAAATGAACAGAATGAGTCATGATTCCTTGATGATCCTTGAACAAATCTTTCCCTCTCACCCACAGATCTGCCTTTTTAACCCCAAAGATCATTTATGTATGTACCAAATAACAGATGTACAATGAAGCTAAGACGTTTGTAAACCTAAATAACAGAATACAACGATTTGCAAATCCTGTTCAACTTAAATTCAGTTTAATACACTACAAAGACAAGATGTGTAATGTTCAAATTGATAAACTCTTTTTTTGCAAATATTCATTTGTTTTAGACATGAAAATTTAAAATGTGCTGCGCATTTTGAGGTGCAAAATACGATATTAGAGACCCTGGACTGTTGAGCAATTGAAGTTGTACAACAGACAAGAGTAATAAAGAATTCCACCTCCAAAGCTTCAACAATTAATGTCGTCAGTTCACAAATGTTGCTGTTGTTGTTGAGTGTTGCTAAAAGGAAAGGTGATGGAACACAGTGAGAAACATGACCCTGTCCCAACTTTTTAGGAACGTGTTGCACATTTTACCCATTATGGGTATTGTATGGGATCTAGCTTTTTCCCTTTTTTTTTTTTTTTTGAGTCAAAATCTATTAACATACATCGACTGACTCAGCACCTGGGTTGCTTGTGCTTTGAACGCCATCATGTCATCACATCGACAGGTGTGCTTCAGCACAAATTCACATATGGTGCCAAGCTCTATGTACCGAGCACTCACACGTATTAGCACCTTTTTAATTAGATATTCTTTATAACTTTGAAAAACTGCTTCTGTACATTTTAAGAAAATGACTTTTGTGAAGTAATTTTTGATGTGAGCATGTTTTGTAACCATGAGTGATGAGGGAACAGTGGATATGAGAGCCTGCTGTACACTGAGATGTTGTGCAGGGGGCACAGGCTCTCTATGCTGCACATGGCATGGAGCGGCTGTTTGCGCTCCAGTTGTGTGAACCATAGCTTTTTAAAATTATATTGTTTTATTTAATTTGACTGAGCGTTTGGATAGATTATTGATCAAATGTAGCTGAAACAACCCAGAATTATAATTAATTTGACCCAGCATTTGGGTAGAATATTTAACCCATCTGTTGGGTTAAATTGACCAACCCATCCTTCTGGGTCAAATTAACGACTGCTGGGCTGGTGCTATAATGACCCAGTGGTTTGGTTATAAAACAGCCCAAATTGGGTTGTTTTTAGTGTATTCAGTTTGTACTCCGAATATAGGTTTAGGATTTTCATTGTTTTTACTTGCATTTTACAAGACTTCCCAACATCATCAGAAGTGGGGTTGTAGAAATTTCTGGTCTTCTTTCCTTTGGGCAATACAGCAATTACAGTAACTTCAGCTTCTGTCATCAGAAGTGGAGCAGAGACATGCCTTGGATTGTTGTGAATTTTGCAAAAAGAAACAAACTTTTCCAATATTTTATTTTTTCTGAAGGATTGAGTTCTTCATTCTGTCTTCAGCTTTTTTAAGATCTGAAAGTCTTCCAACACTTAACCTACAAAGTGATAGCGTGTAAATGAGGCCTAACAGTTTGCCTGACAGAAAGCAGGTGGTCTTTGCACCAGGTTGCACTGCCTCAGGCCTTAACCACGTATAAATGTGTCATTTCATTTGACTTAAGAAAGTGTCAGAAGACACAGTAAGATGTCAGTGACGTCATTTCTGCACTTAGCTTGCAATGAGGAAAAAAAATGTCTATGAATTAAATGAATAAATAAATAAAAAACAATGGCCATTTGATATGATACAATACACTTTATTGTCCCCTTAGGGAAATTTGTCTTGGACTCCAAGACTCCTTGGTCATTGTCTGAAATGCAAAGCTCTTCAACTTTGATGTGGTCAACTTGCCTGCTCGATAACATTAATATGTTCCCTTGGACGACACTGTCCACTAAATACAGACTTGAGTACTGTCATCTAAATGCTACTAAAGCACTTGAGAAATAAAGCGTATCATAACAAGGCTGTTTATTTTGTACCTCCATCACAAAGGAGAGAAGCTTTTAATGCTTGGCTCAGCATCAAATGAACAAATTATTTGATTTTTGTTTCCTCACCAACGCCGAAGAGCTCTTTCATCGAAATATGGTGGCGTGACCACATACTGAGAGCTTAAGTCTGCCTCTTTTCAGGAGAGCTCTCTGAAGGGTTTATTTACAGAGGGTAAAGAAGGCGTAATGGAAACAGACAGAATATAAATACACAAGACACTCAGGAGAAAACAGTTCTGTACAGTGATGGGAACACATTGTGAACACTGAACATGCTCTCCACTGTTAAAGCACGTTTATGACATTTGCTTTGAGGAGTGTTCACACTCTACACGGCTAATTTTTGGCTCCTGAATGCTTCTTCATATTCCTCTTTTCCTCCTCTCTGCTCCTTCTCTGCTGTAAATTCAGTCAAATCTTTCAGAGGCAGTATTTCCTTTAAGAGAAATATCACATCTTACGTAGAAAGGGAAATTGAAGCTCATAAATATTTAGTGCAAAGAAATGTATTTATTAGCAAGACCTCAGGTTGGGAAAACTAACATTTTATAAAGTGTTACGCTTCCATCTAGAAGTGGCCAAAACACAACATAATTAAATTAATTTCCAGGCACCCATAAAGCCATCTATTGGTCCATTGATCCATTTTTTTCCACTTTATCCCAGTTCAGGTTGCAGGGCCAGCAATACGGGGTGTAATACCTATGACAAGTTCTGGGTCTAACCCGGGCTTCCTCCTCAGAGGGAACCAAGACCAACATAAAAACAGTCTTTATGACAGGTAAAGTAACTAACCTGAAAAAAGAAAAAAATAATAACCTGACATCTGGCCTACACAGCAAAACAAAACAGGAAAAAAAAATTCAAGCACATCTTGACCATCACCTGCAGTGCTGAAATAGTACCACACTTTCACCTCTAGGATGAGCTCTACCTTCTGCAACCAAGACAGGGAAACTGGTAGAGACAATGGATGGATGGAGGATGATACTGCTATAGTTTATGTGACACAATGAGTCCTGTCACACGCTGCTTGTTTAATTCTACCATAGTGGGCTTCATAAATCCTGTAAAGGTTAATGTATGTGACACATCCTGCATTTCCTCTTACTTATATGGAATTTACCTCAGACTTCAGTTATCAGTTTGCCTTGTGCTAAATCAAATGAACTCATATTGCCTCATGAGCGAGAGAAGCACTGAATATTAAATGTTGTTGAATTTTGAACAATATTGCTGTGATATTGAACTTCAAAAAAAGGGTGCTTCTTCCAGCACTTGATAGTAGCACCTGTGACCAAACAGACCTGAAGCACTTCGTCACACCTACCAAGGTGTTTTTTCCTCTGGTCTAACTTCTTGCTTGTGTTGTACGTCACTTTGGCCAAGAAGCCTCTGCTAAATGAAATGTAGAATTGTAAAATTGGAGAAGCAGACACTCAGAAAGAAGCAATAACTGCTGACTTTTTTCCCACAGAGATTATATTTGCGATACTGATCTGTTCCACTTGGTAAATAAGCTCCATCTCCAATAAACTGTCCTTATCACTCATCGAGGTGACATGTTGTCACAGTGGCACTTTGGAGCAAATGGAGTGATCGGTCTCCTCCTCCAGCTGTTCATAATTGCTGGAAAATGTCACCACAGTTGATTAGCAGTGATTTGTACCACTGCAAAGGGAATCCAAATAAAAAAGTGAAGTTGATGAGTGCATGTTTAATGAGGCTCATGCATACTAATGTAGGCATCTCTTTCAGCTCCGTATAAAAACGTGCAATTCCTTAAGACATGTGAGAAAAAACACCAGAAGTCAACATAATGAATAAAATAAAAATACACAAGCCACCATGAGCTTAGCTGAGTGGTTAATGTGGAGCTATATCCAGTCAGAAAATGTCTACAGCAGACTGTGCGTGCCTGAAAATTGAATTTTAAGTTCCAAAGATGTAGTTTCAGAATCCTGCACTTAAGAAAGGTGGTGAAGGTATGTAGAACAGCATTCTGTAGAATATAATGCAAATGAGATTCATGGTTACTTTGTGATTAAACCAAAACAAACAGAAGAGATTAATGAGTGAAAGGTAAAACACTTAATTAATTTCTTGAAGAAATCATTTGAATTCTGGTGGAAAATGTCAAATAAAAGGCCACAGGACTCTTGCTGAGCAGCTATTAAGCTTTTCTGGTATAAACACGGACATGATGAGTAGATTAGTGTGTTTCTAATCTTAAAAAGTAGGAGCTCAATTTGTATGCTACTGTTTACACGGCCCCTTTGCCTGTCCAGCTGTACGGCACCAGAACCCCCTCTGAGAGTCTAATGAAACGGCTACTTTCTCTGAGACACTGCACACACAAACATGTCACGTTTGGACAGATCTTGCTCTGCCTGTAGCAAAGGACACACGCCAAAGCATAGAAAGAGTCCCGCCATGATGGGCATACGGGCTTCTGATTCTGCCTGTCACCTTGGTGTCACAAACACTCATTGGAAGCACATGTTGATGCTGATGGTCTGACAGTAATCAGTGTTATGCTGCCTACATTAAGGTTTATAACAACACTGAGCACACGTGTGATGCTGTAATGTGATGTACAAGAGCCCAGCCAGTAGTCTCTTTTCTTGATTATCATCACTCTTAGCACAACGTTGTCTCCAACAAGCTGTTGACCTGCCATGCTTTATTCCCCATGCACCTGTTTTGGATTCACCGATATGTAAATCTGCCCAACTTTGAGAGTCCATCAGCATCTGCTGAGCGCCAGGCAGGGAATACAGATGCAGGCAGAGAGGTGTTTAGGAAGGCTTCTCACGTCTGCCTACCGAGAAGCAGCACAACGACACGGCCACAGCAGCTCCGACACTCCCATTCTTCAACAGGATTGATTCTCACCAACCACTGGCAATCTGACTCATCAATATTCAGAATCACACCGCACTGAAATAGCTTCAGCCTGCAGATTTTAACCCTTTGAGCAAAATGTGATGATAGTTATCTAATGAAGAGGAGGCAGACAGATCTAAAATGTAGATCTTATTCAACACAACATCTCCATAATCTCAGGTCTTTGTCCTTTACTTTTTTTTTTTTTTTTATGAGGGGGGGCACAAAAGCTGAGAGATTAATTGTAAAAAGTACCGAAAATAAAAATATACAAAAATAAATCTGCCAATGGACTTTGGTCTTCTTCAGTTTCTTGATCTGAGACATTTTTATTATTTTAAGACTTGCAAGCCATCGCTGCTGCCTCACAGCAAGAAGGTCGCCGGTTTGAATCCCTGTTCAGGTGAGGTGGGCCTTTTTATGTGGAGTTTGCATGTTCTCCTCATGCATGCATGGGTTCTATTCATGTACTCCAGCTTCCTCCCACAATCCAAAAACATGCTCATCAGGTTAACTGGGGATTCTAAATTGCCCGTAAATGTGAGTGTGAAAGGTTGTCTGTCTCTGTGTGTCAGCCCTGTGATTGACTGGAGACCAGTCCAGGGTGTACCCCGCCTCTATGACAGCTGGGATAGACTTCAGACACCTGTGACCCTTAACAGGATAAGAGGTATTGAAGATGGATGGATGGACTAGCAATCCTCTGCCAATAATCCAGGCATGATTTTAATATAAATATCTCAAAATAAGAATTTTCTGGTCTTGTCACTGAATGAGGCTCACTGTCCAGTAAGTCAGCTTTTGAACCCCGCCCTCGTGTAGATCTGCCCCTGCTTTGCCACAAACTTAAATGAGCAGATTGCAGCTCTGTGTTTCCAGTAAACTGTTAAAAAAGGGGATGCCTGTGAGAGCATGTAAGATGGAAGAAAATTGTACCTCTAATCTTTGTTTAACCAAAAAGAAGTGAGCAACTCACATAAGGTTTCAAAACACAATGTGAGAGAGAGAGATTGGATTGTGTTCTGGCTTTCTTTTTAAAGTGTTAAAGGTCAAACTATCTAAAAAAAATTGCTCAGCAACTGCCACTTCCCAGCTTACATAACACAAGAAGTCTGCACCTCACATCAGGAGGGACACTTACAGTACGTGTTTACTTAAAACTTCCAGCCCATTATGCAAATTACTGTAAGTGCAAGGAATTTAGAGAAGGACTGCATGGCAATGAAACTGCAAACTCACAGAGTATGTCTCTCTTTTATCTAGTCAGCAATAAAACTCCAAAACTTCTTGAATACATTCCACAAAACAATGTTATCCTGTCATCCAGTTATTGCTGAAGCAGTTCAGTCTAGCTGTCTTAAAGCATGAAAATCTATACTGCCTTTTTCTTTTTTTTCAGCAGACAATAGGGGAAAAGTAGAAGCAAATCAAACCAGAACTCATTCACAGCACTGGATGTGCAAATTAAAAAATAAGGCTGCCAAAGCTTATTCCAACTCTCTCTGGAGCACCCAACAAGGAGTCTAGTCACTGATCTTAAAGAGCAGGTATGCTTTTGTTTTAGTTCTTTATATGGTACCCTGTAGTAGCTTTACATGACTTTACAGAAAAATCCGTCTTTTTTGTACACTTTCATTGAAAACTCTTGTTTCAGTCTCTGTCTGAAACACTTCACTTTAGCTGATATTTTTAAAGCTCCCTGCTCCACAAACCCCCTTCTCTCTGATTGGTCAGCCCTCTGAAGGCCTGTCAGGGGCAGAGCTATGGGCAGACCTTGGTGTCATGAGCCAGTTATGAGATCATTAGACCTGATCATGATGACCTCATCGTTTCAGCAAGTCTCATCAGGATCTCGTGCTATATTTTAGACAGGACTGGGATTTCAACACTATATGAATACATGCTAGTTTGAAAATCAGCTCACGTTACAGTGTACTTTGTTACAGAAGAGACTCTGGAAATGCTTTATCTCCTCTTGACTCAAAGCCAATGTTAATTTAAATATATTCTCTCTCTCTCTCTCTCTTAGCACATGTCTGTATAACATGACTGGTTTGCTCAGATTTCTTCTTTCCACTGTAATTTGCTAAATGCTTCACTCATGGCTGGTTAAGACAAGATAAGCCTCCTTTTCTCACCCTCATGTTGGATCTTCGCTCAATAATATAACACTAGCAGGTCTAGACCTCCTGTTGTTATATTATTGAATAATAGCTTTGTGTCTCCAGAACAAAATGTGTTTACATCTATTTAAAAAAAATCACTCATTGCTCCAACAGTGCAGAGGAAATGAAGGACAAGAACTTTCTTTTGAGATCTGGTTCACCGCACACACTGCGGCTGGTGTAGCTCTTAATTAAAGTAATTGCATCCACCTCACTTCCTGCTGAAGACTTAATTTGACCATTAAGATTCTCAGACAGTGGCCAAATTGTTCGGCATACTCACAATTATTTAAGGATCAATGACAATCTTGTGTGCAGTTACTTTAATTGATTGTATTTGTTAACCATTAGTAACTTTACAATGAGTGAGCCGTGCATACAGATTCAAAAGTGACTCCTTTTCTGTAGATTCCTCTGTTGCCTTGCGGCTGCTGATGTCCACATTTCTAGTTGCCACTTTTGTCTGTTTCTGCAGTTTATTAAACAACATATCTCTGGCGACGGACATTTTCTTGTTAAATTTATTTCACAAGGAGCCGAGCAGCTCACCTATCTGCATTATTCATGTACTGCAGAACTTGGGTGAAGAGCCTAATTTAAGTATCAGTTTTCAGTGAACGTCAGGCAAAAGGAGAGCAGCACCGTCTGACTGCCTCCGACAGGATTCAGCCATGTCTACAGTTTTCTCCGCACATCATAGTGCATACTGTTCTGACAGTTCAGTCTAAGCTGACATTTGCTTTCACAGCACCTACATGTGTCATATGGGGTTCACATGAGAGAGGTTGTATGTTTACTTTTCTCTCTTCTTTTTCTTTTTGGTGGAGAGTCAAATTGGGCAATGCAGCATCCTCTGAGTGCGTAAGCTTTGAATAGGATCTCTTCAAATCTCCATAATCCTTGACACTAAAATTAAACTGCACTGTTTGATCATAATAGACACACTCCCCTCCAGCTTCTCTTCCCACTTCTGTAAAACAGGCTGACACGCTGAGAGAAAAAGTTCCAGAATAAAAACCTGCCAGACCTGATACTTCTGCCCATTGTTAAGTGTTTCTAACTAAGTTCGTCTGGGCTTAATTTAAAGAATTTCACCAAGCTGTAGCTACTGCTAATGTTGGAAATCCTCTCTATGATTAAATTTTGAGTAAAACTGACAGTTTTTCTTTTTTTTTTTTTTGTGCTACTTTCTACAGAGACAGGTGTAGTGACTGATTCACTCTTTAAACTCTTGTAATCACACAACAAGCGGATCGATCACACATTATAACCCGTTTCTTGATTGGTGAGTGCAGCCACACTGCACATTAGCTTGACTGATCATATTTCATTTGTTCAGAGGGAAGGTACATCATTCACACAATTGAATCCATTTTCCCGCTGATCTATTACATGACAATTCATTACACTGAAACCACCCTCAGAGAATTAAAGCAAGCTAAGCTGTAGCAACATGGCGAAAATAAAGCTGATCACAAAGCGTCTTGTTTTTAATTTAATTCAGCGTAAACTCTTGACTCAGTGATCTTTCGCCATGCCTTGACAAGGTTACATATCCAACCAAACATCACAGCTGAGCTAAAACAGATATTGGAAGGAAGAGGGGCTGAGCTGGACAACGCCTGGGAATGCTAATGGAAGTTCCTCATTGGTTGCTGAAGTGTGTCTCCTGTGCTCAACAGCATTTTTATGGCAATCCTTAGCTAAAGGGGGGGGGGGGGGGGGGCACCAGTGAAATCTTGACTGCATGTAGCTTCTTAGTGGTTCAGTCTGAAACATTTTATTTTGTTTATACTTTAAAAGGTGAATAGCTAAAGTGTACACTCATTAGCCACTTAATTAGGTACACGTTCAATTGTTATTTTCAAATATATCAAATATCTACTCGACCAATCACATGGCAGCAACTCTGCAACATTTAGACCTGTAGACATGATGAAGATGAGCTGCTGAAGTTCATACTTAGCATCAGAATGGAGAGGAAAGGTGATTTAAGGGACTTTGAACAAGGCATGATATTTGGTCTGAGCATTTCAGAAACTGGTGATCTCTTGGGATTTTAACCCACAACCATCTCTAGGGTTTACAGAGAATGGTCCAAAAAAGAGAAAATATCCAGTGAGCTGCAGTTCTCTGGGACTAAATGCCTTGTTGACGCCAGAGGTCAGAGGAGAATGGACAGACTGGTTGGTGATGATAGAAAGACAACAGGAACTCAAATAACCACTCGTTACAACCGAGGTCTGCAGAAGACCACACTGGGTGACTCTCCCATCAGCAAAGAACAGGAAACTGAGGGCTAATTCACATGGGCTCACCAAAACTGGACAATAGAAGAATGAAAAATGTGTCTGACGAGTTTGGATTTCTGCTGCCACATTCAGTGAGTTCACTGAACTCCAACGGCCTCCCCAATCACCAGATCTCAATCGAAGCTCCTTTGTGATGTGGTGGAACGGGAGATTCTCATCATGGATGCTCAGACGATAAATCTGCAGTAACCGTGTGATGTTATCATATCGTTATGGAACAAAAGCTCTAGGTTCCAGCAAGGTGGACCAAATAATTGTCTGATAGGTGTACAGTAGATCATTAATGGTGTTTTAATTGCCTCAGTTTGTGGTGAGCCCCTCATGTTCAGAACACTTAGCCACCCCTACCTCAGTTATCTTATTCAAAACATCCTGCTACACTACTGCCATGACAACACATCATAAAGTCAGAGCTGTTGTTTCTAAAGCTTGCCAGCTTTTCCTGTCATCATCTCATCTTGTAGCCCCAACTTCATCATTCTTCTTCTTTCATTTATCTGTTTTTAATCAGATCACAAAAAGTGCTGCTGCATCCTTTTGTTATTGGGTGATCACCAAAGGTCTCATTAGATGTTGTGTGACCACTAATGCTTCTCCTAGCATCACAGAGAGGTCTGGCTTTGATATTTGTGTCCTAACATTTAAATGCCATGAATGGTGATTTAAGAAAAAGTCAAATGTGTCTCCTTCAAACTCTTTGTGAGAAACACAGTGACAGGTATTCTCAGATTTTGCTGTGTGAAGTGTATGTTTTTTGCAGTCCATAAATTTTTACAGCAAGGTTTTTTTTAGACTGGGGTCTTTTTTCTCATTCAGGGTTCTGCTCTTATCTTTATAGCCCAGAGGCCACAGGACTTATCAGGCACGCATTCATCCATGCAGGCCATTGCCAGAACCCAGAGCCTCTCCCTGACAGTTGGTGGACATTCAAACCCCCATCCCCAGGTTAGTACTTTGAGAGAAAAGAGTCAAATATTGACTCCATTCCACTGAACAAACTTCAGAGGAAGTTTCTGTGCTGACTGTCTCTCAGTGCTGCCGCTGTGCAGCTCCATGAGCCTGCCGAGCCGTGGGATACTGTATCTCATGCTTTCAGAGAGGCGGGGAAGTCTCTCTGCTCTGTGCCTTTGGCCTCAGTTGCCCTTTGAAAATGTCATCGCATTCAGTGTACTCTGAATGCTGTGGCTATGCCTGGCTCTGTGCAAAGTCAAAACACCTGCCTACCAGCACTTCTTAAACCTGGTTATTAACATGCTAAATGTTTTTTCTTTTAGCTTTCCAAAACATCATCATGTGGGGAAAAAAAACAACAATTCCCCATTTCACCCTAAAAAGCTTTTTTTTTTTTTTTTTTTTAGCTTGGAGCACTATTTCATGGAATGAGCCAAAAGGCGAGGACTCCTATCACAAAAAGAAATGAATGTTTTTACATTGAGTCTTTCTGGTTTGGAGAAAACAAACAAGGCACGGCATGTTTATTAGTGAGCTTTGGAGACGGCAGTCTGTAATTTTAATGCTTTGGGACTGAGCTCGGCATGCTTATATAACCCTCAGTCTACGTAAGCTAACTGGCTGCTGGCACTAGATTAATATTAACTATAGATATCAGAGAAGTATTGATTTGCTTGTCCAACACTTGGCAAATATTAAATACATTTCCCAACTGCTGAATTACTTCTTCAAATGCTCCCTCACCTTTAGCTGAGCTGTTGTACAAAAACTCCAGCGCAACAGCCTGACAGACTTTAAACTCTTCAAACTGATTCCCAAGTGTTTCCAAACCATGAAACTAACTGTGATGGAAGCTGGGAAAACTGAAAGAAAAGTAGGGCAGCGTGAGGCTGAATGTCAAAAGGCAGGACGTTTTGACTCTGGTATGCTCGGGTGAAAAACAAACAGTGAATATAAATAAGACACTAATGAAGCACCTTGAGGTAAAGTATGGTAAGGTATGCAGCCTGTTAATGTATCAGACTTCACGGTGTGGAAATTTTTTGGCATAAAAGCCAAGAAAGGCTCATGTATGAGTTTTTATTATTATGACAGCACTGGGATGCAGCAAATAACTGGTTTCATCATTAAACACATACAAATTTCACTCTTATTGAATTGTAATGGACCTGAATGTTTTTGTTGTCATTCTCAAAAAGAGTTGGGACATCATGCTTGACACAACCAAGCTGCAACCTCTGGTCTATAATATGAGACAATGGAGAAGTGCAAGTGCAAAATCTGCAGAGTATCAAGTGTCCACTTGAGTCTGGCACCAAAACTACTGGAGGTCACTCCCATTCTGTACAGGGGGTGAATTTTTTCTACCTCGGCAGCTTAGAAGATATTAAGAACGAATGTTTGCCCAGTCAGAGGCACAGCTCAGCTGATTGACAGGCAGGGGCCCTATAGCTGTCAGTGTGGCTGCTCAAAGCACACCTCATTTCCAATATGGCCACAGTTGACAATTTGCTTCAAAACTGCGTCTCAGAAACCAATGGGTGACATCACAGAGACTGTCCATTTATTATACAGTCTATGGATGAAACTAGCATTGAAGCAAAAAAAAAAAAAAGTCACACCTATGGTGCAGCACCTCCATGTGCCTTGGTATCAAGTGATGTGTCACAAACGAGACAGACCCAACAGCAGGCTCTTGTAAGTGAACAAGCAGCTGGCTAGAATGCAACAAATGTTCCTCTTAACAAAAGCCAAAATGGTTATTTGAGCAGAAAGAGCTTCTACTTATTAAGGCATTTACCAATAAGGATGATTATAGGGGTAGGAATGAAAGAAGTTGGAGCTACAGGTGGATGGTGGATTCACTGATGCAGTGAAGCAGAGTCATAGGCTAAGAAGAGGGATGGACCAGAAGTCCTACAGTTTAAACAGACAGCCTCATTGAAGGATACTTGTCATGTGAATGCAGCTGCCTGATGTAGCTCACAGTCGTTGCTTCATTTCAATTATGGATATCGCTGTGTGAGAGATGTTCTCACTTTTTTTAAGCATTTTTTCCTTCAAATACACCAAACAGTTTAACAAACTGGGTTTTCTTAAGCCACTTGTTATATTAGATATTTGTTTGAGAAGCTTATTCAAAAATAGGCATAGATGACAGTAAATGACAGCATCTATTATTATTTTTGGTCTGTATTCTTTTTTTTCTTCCAAAATAAAATAACACACTTAATTATTTACAAGAATGTGCATATGATTTTGCCCAGTGGAGATACTGTGAAATCAATGAATGCATTAAAACTGTGGTTATTCATCAGACGACAACTTAATCATCCCTGATTGGCTCAGGTCCAAAGGATGACCGCTCTCATCCACCGCAGTGTTGGGCGGTAATGGTTAAACAACTGTAAAACAATCAACTGAAGATACACTCAGTATTGATCTTTTACAGTTTATTATGTTGCACACTGTCATTCTGGGCTTATTCCCTAGTCCTCGCTTCCAGTGGGATGCTGCTTAAAACATTAGAAGTTGGCTGTAGTCATAAGAAAGTAAATAATAACATAAAGCCAATAGTTTTTTTTGTATTTCTGTCCAGGGAAAAAAAGGGTTTCTAAAACAGAAGGCACCACAGCAAACATACTGTTTAAGTGCAATCATTCCAGCTCTGACTCAGGCTGGCTACAAATAGATTAAACAAGATTAAACAGAAAAGTGGCAAGACAGACCGTTTAACTCCAGATCTGACAGCCTGTGGGCGATGGGCTTAACAAATAAAAGCCAATTTACAAAATCCCACTGCTGAGCTCCAACCAAGGGAGTGAGAGTATGACCTCCCCACATATGCCGCAATTTTCATCAATGCCAACTTCCTCTTCTCATTTTCTCCTTCACGGCAGGATAAGACCACCAGCACAAATCCTAGCCGCAGACTGATCCACGTCTGCACTGAAGGATCACTTTCAGATGGTTGTTCAGGGAGATCTACACAGCGAGGCTGTTAAAGATGGTCACCTCAAGAAAGATCGACCCTGATAGCATTGTGTCTGCTTTGGCGGAGGCAATGAACCAGGGTGAACTTCATCACCAAAGAGAAAGTGGCATTGGAAGGGGAACAATAAAAAAAATACTGAGCCCACAACAACAACAAAGTTTTCCAATCAATGCACTTTCTCATGGAGACAGGGTGAAATTAATTCTCGCCTGGAGGGCTATTGTAGGCGGGGGAGGTTCACTGGAGAGCAAGAGCTGTTGACAAATACTCTTTATCCTCAGGTCAATGAGGAAGGCGAAAATAAGGGATAAAAGAGGGCGTCTAAGGGGAGAAAGGAAAGAGACAGCTTGAAGAATGAGACAGAGGGAGAGAAGTCATAAGGAAAGAGAGAATGACGAAGAGGGAGGTAAGAGTGTTGAAGTTCTCTCTGAGCTTAATGACAGTGTAGCATCACCAGGACCTCCCTGACATTACCAGAGCCCTCACTTCCACTTAGCAGAGATGTTTCCCTCCAAGCAGTGGGCAGTTGTCTCCCCTAATTATTCCGCCCTCCACCTGCATGCCCTCCTCTGCTTGTCATTCTCCTTCATCTATCGTTTCTGAGGTCTCACCCTCCCATCCTTTCCTCGCTCCCTCTCTGTGCTGCCCTTTCACTACATCCTTAGGACACGGGGAAAGTCAGAACTCTTCATTCTCAAGGATTACTTTGGAATTTTAAAAAGGTCTCTGTTTCTTTTTTCCCTTCTGTTTGCATAATAATTTAAATAAAACAGCATTTAAGATACTCCACCGTTTTTACATCTATTGCCACTGAAGCTCGCTCAGATTAAAGGGCTGATTATGCTTTCCGCACAAACGTGATGCATGAAAATGAGATGTGTGAGATCTGTACGAGAGAACGCGTGTGGCTTTTATGCTTTTGTATCACAAACGCACGTCTATCACAGTACTAAACTAGAGCAGAAGAAGCTGTTTAAACTGTTTACAACTTTTTCCTCACAAATTCTTCTTCTCTGCCGTGTTTAGGAAATTTCACACCAGGAATTGTTCATCACACAGTTATCAGGGTGAGCTCTGTGTGGGGAATCATATAAATGCTAGTATTTTTGTATTTGGACACAAAAAGCTCCTGTTTGTCCATGCATCTCTGCACTAAAGTTAGAATTTTTCGGAGGTGCACAATGAGGAAATTGTCAGAATGAAAGACTGTTCAAGCATAAACCAGGCTTAAGACAAAACATGCATTTGTTTGCAAAGAGAATCAGTCATCAGATGGTTGATCAAATAGACTTTGTTACAGGCCTGGATGTGAGGACAGATTCAATTTTTCTGCAAACAACAGGAAAATAATTAGACAGACAACAGGTAGGAGTGTCTCTATCTCTCCCCTCTGCCAGTCATAACTTTTAAACACTTATACTTGTGTCCGTTACTCTTCCAAACCATGACAACAAAACAGTCTGCTGAGGGATGAAACATCTTTACTTAGCATGATGCTTACAATTTATCCTGAGAAATAACTTAGAAAAACTGCAAAGCTACTGGAGTTAACAGTTTATGATATTACCCTAAAGTAAGTACAAAAAAAGGAAAGAAAAAGAAAAATCTAAACAAATAATGACTTTAAGAGATGTACAGGAGCCTTATAAAATAAACAAAACAACAAAGACTCTTAGAGGCAAAGTCAGGCGTTAAGTGCCATAACTAAACAGAACAGAACAGAACATCTACAAATTAGGTTAGCTTACAATAGCATTGAGGCTTCAATCCATCCCGAAACTTTGAGATAAACTAAAAAACACTTACTGATACAAATTCCATTGGACGACTTGGTATGGATTAATGAAGAGGTTCTTCTAGGCTGCAGCCTAGGGGCCCCCCATGTGAGGGGGCCCTCTGATTGGTCAGACTATTTTTAGAAATTTAAAAATACTTCACTTCAAAATTTTGATTGTCCTCTCTTGGTCCATGTGGTAAGAAACAAATAAATAAATAAAAATAAGCACCTGATTGGGCAGACATGGGTGGCCTCTATCTAATCAACAGGTGTCCGCAAGGCCACACAATGATTTGTTTACTTGCGTCACCCTTCGTCACCATGTCCACCTTCATCACCCCAGTATATCTGAAGTTAAAGGATGGAAGAATAAATAACCCTGATGACATTAGACAGAGTATAATTCAAGATTCTTGGATTTGTCTTCAAGCTTTCTTTGATCCATGTGGTGATTGATACTTGCTATGGCTTTAAGTTGTCTTCTTGTGTGGAGTCTCTATTTTCCCTGTGGAGGGTGGGCGGCTCCCTCCTGCACCTTCACACCTTTTATTTGTTAAGCCCGGTGCTACCACCCAATCTCTGCCACGCTTTCACCTTGGATTTACTCCCCAGCCTCCTCCTCAAGCATCATGTCCCCAGCCTTCACCTCTCCTTGGATTTCCCTCTCACACCTTGGACCCTGGATCCCCTCTCCTTTTTCCCTTCAATAACTTCACTTGAGTTTGAGTAGTTGGATCCAAACTGAAACACCTGGTTCACAATCCACTGTGAATAGGAGTTGACATTGCATTTGATTTATCAGTACAGCAGCTTTATGTCTTATTTTATAGTCTAAGAGCTAATTCTCTAACTACAGCTTTGATGGCAGGCTGTTTGGTTGACAGGAAACTTTTCCATCATCTGTCGGCTTGGCTGGTTTAAGACTCTGAACAGATTGTATTTCTGCAGTGTCTCTGCCCCGGTGCTACGTGGACATAAATAATGGATGCAGGGCGAGTCATTACAGCAACTCTGGGATACTAAGCAGGTTACTCGGTTCTTGCAAACCAAGAGGAAATGGATGACTTGTGCTGGCCTCACACCAGACGACATTTTAAACCATTTTCAAAGTCAGAAGAAAATCATATGAGATTTGGGGCATGCATTTATGACTCACTCTGCTCTGTTTTAAGACAGTCTTTGTCTTGTTTGGCATCCCAATAAAATCAAACACTTTTGATATTTTCACAAGTCTTTGGTCTTTTCTTTTGCACATAGTTCAAAGACATGAACAAACTGTCAACACCCAATAGGTGTTCTCTTTTCTTAGCAACAGGAAGCCTAAAGTTAGCAGAAATCAACACAACGGGGAGATAAAGCCAGTGTGACTGGAGCTTTTCTCCTGATGATTTTCTTTTCTTTATGGTTGACTTTTGTGGAAATGAGTTGGCAAGAACCACTGACAAAACCTCAATGTCACAGGAAAATAATGTAAATGTATAAAAGCACAATGTACATTCTGACACCACATGGCACCAGCCTTTTAACTTTCTCATAAAAAGTGAAACCATCTGGTCTGGAGTCTGTAAACCACGTATCTGAGCCAATGAATCACTTGTCATGTTGATCCTGTTTAAGGTTTGAGATAACATATCAACACCCTCTTCAAAGAATGCTCAAAGTCATTTCTTCAAGTTTCCCAGTAAACAAAATATTGGATATATGATATTTAACAATGATTTCACTCAATCAAGTTATGTCAGCAGATGAAAAGTGTTGTGCATTTGAACCGGCAGCTTTCTTGCTGTTAGGCATCGCAAAAAGCTGCGCCTCCATACAGCCCTTACTGTATTCAGTTTCTTTTAAGTTAGATCTTGAAATGTGGTAAAAATTACACTAAAACAGTCAATAAAATATCATTTGAAAAGACAGAAAAGAGTTCGCAGAAAGTCGACACAAAGCAGCCGAATTCACACTCTTTAAACTAGTGATGGGAAGTTCAGCTCTTTTCAGAGAGCTGATTCTTTTGGCACGGCTCTCAAGGAAAAGCTTGCTCTCCCGGCACCCACACAGCCCCTAAATTAGTATTATTTGAAGCCTCATATTTTAACCCAACCTGACAAATATGAATGATTTGTGCATTCAGTGTTTTTATGAGAAGCCTCATAATTGCCTCGTTTTTTGCATTTGCTGTGTTACAAAGGAGGCGTTCTTACTTTTGTTTGATATTTTATCAAACTTTTTTTTTTTTTCACAAAACACAAATGAACAAAACACTTCACACAAACCCTCAGAACAGAACCAAACTTTGTAATTAAACAGTATAATGTCTTTGAACTGTAGCCAGATGCTGCTTTGTTTGCAGGTGTCACTCACAGATGCTCTCTCCTCCTCACTGCTGTCTGCTTTCTCACTCACTGAGTGGGGACAGCTCTGATATCACATGATAGTATGATCCTATATCCTCACATGTGATTGACTGTATAGCTGCCATGCTGTCAGTTAAATTTCTGCCATGAGCAGAGCTGAGCGACTGGGTGAGAGCTGAGCAACGGTAGGAAAAAAGTTGGGAGCTGGCTGTTACTGGATGGGAGTCCGCTCCTGTGATTCACCCAAAAGCATCGGCTCTTTGAGCCACATCTTTTGAGCACGACACATCACTACTTTAAACATAGGACATTACACTGCAGAGGTTAAATCATACGATCTGTTCAGCTAAGGATGTAGGGGGTATTACCAGAGGTGGCCAGCACCATTAAAGATGATTCAGGCAAAAAACAAACAAACAAACAAACAAACAAACATGTTTTTGTCAGCCATTATTTTAAGACACTGATATGCTGCATGAATATTTTAAGAAAGGGATCTATTCAAGTTATATCTGGAGTAACTACTTATCTTGAATGAAATGTGTACCTCAAACCAGAAACATGAACCCACCAGCTTATAAATGAATGAATGAATGAATGAATGAATGAATGAATGAATGAATGAATGAATGAATGAATGAATGAATGAATGAATGAATGAAAGATAGATAGATAGATAGATAGATAGATAGATAGATAGATAGATAGATAGATAGATAGATAGATAGATAGATAGATAGATAGATAAGCTCTGTTCTCAGTTGGCAACAAGCCCAAACTCATTTCAACTCTCTGAGCTCAAATCAGTACCACTGCCGACAGTTTAGACCGTCCACATCTCAACATCAAATTTCTTTCCCTCTGAGAGATTTGCTTTTCTTTTTGAGCTCTCCTGTTTGATGGAACATGTTAACTATCAGCAGCTCAGCAGAGACCAAAGAAACAGAAACCTCTGGCAGACCAACCACTGCTGGTGGGAAGATCTGCAAGTACCACAGCACAGACCAAAGGAAGCTGTGACTGTGAGGGATTTGTAACTACTCATTCAGGACACGACGATAACTCAGCATACTTTTTCTGATTAGATGGATAATTCAAGATTATACTTTAAATCACTTTTTTCCAGCTAGTATGAGTGTTGAAAATCTTAAATTCAACATCCAGTTTTGTTCTTCTAACTGTAATGTTTGAGGATGTTGTAAGACTGAGACCTGGTTAATTTAACAGAATAATTGGTCTCTGAGTGGATTCAACGCCTTCCTTTGTTTTAAACTCTATTAACACATTTGTCCAACCTTTCCTCCTTTCCTCTCCGTAGTTTCAACCTTTTAGTATCTTAATGATCACATTTTTCACCCTCATCCCTCTCATTCCAATTTCTCCCCACCCGTCTCCTCCAACAGAGCATCTCTCATCTGCTCTTCTATAATTCTCCACCTTGTTGTTCTCTCTGGGCTCAGGCTTTCATTGAATACCGTTAGTGAGACTCAATTAAAGCGAGCGGGAAAAAAAAAAAAAAAAAAAAGATTAACAACACACACTTTTACCCACAATGCCCAGGGGGCTCAATTTATCGTGAGGAATGCTCAGCCCCCCAAAAAACCTGTGATTGACACCTCTAACCTTCATTGGGATGTAATCTTCATCTTTAGCACTCAGAGATCTAATTAATTAGGGGGAATCTCATTTCCTCACTAATGCAACTGGACAGAGGCATGAAAGAGGAGGGAGAGGGGGGAGGAGGAGGAGGAGGAGGAGGAGGAGGAGGAGAAGGATTGAGATGGAGGGGGAAAGAAGGGTGTTGTATTTCATCAATGCCTGTGAACGATGTCCACCTTGTTCGTTTCAGGGTAAGTACACGAGAACGTGAGGTGGTTGAGTTCACACCAACTGCACTGTATTGATTAGAGCTGCCAGAGCTCTGGCTACCGGCCATCACATAAAGAGACACTGCAGTAACACTCCTTATAATGGGATCTCTTGGTAATGTACTCAAGTGTTTCACTTTCTTTTCTGGGCTTCTTTCCGATGTTCCATCATTTACAGTCAGTCTGAGGAAGTGTTATCTGACTGTAACTACTTCAGACTTCTTGCACTAAAAACGGTGTTTAAATTAAATCTCAACAGTGCTGTCAGACTGAAATCAAGTGGTTTTCAGTATGAATAGACAGTCGTGGCTGTGTAGGCACGTGCTTTTCATTTTAAATGAAGTTCATGTTCAGACAAACATCTGCTGAGAGGCATGTGTTTTATATATATATACTATCTCCAGTTTTTAAACCTTGAGTTGTCAATTTACTGCAGCAAGTGTCAATGCCACATCTGTCTACAGCCTGAAAGGAAAAATCTTTGTGAGTTGAAGTTATGTTGATAAAAGACACATCCATAAATGGTGAGAGGTAGAGTACTGAATGACTGAAGAAAAAGACTGTGATAAGAGGAGAGCTTCAGTGATACTATCTATAAAACACTGGTCATGGTGCTCTTGTTATTGTTAATTTAGCTCCAATTAAAGTGATAAGTTTTCCTCGCTCCAGAAGGAACTTTTATGTTGTTCAAAAAGTATAAATGTCCTCAAGTTCATACTGTGAAACGAGGCAGGGGTAAAGCAAGAAAAGATGATCTTTGATGGTTCAAAGGATGAATCAGACCCTTTTCACCCTAAAAATTTGGGAGTAGAAGTGATCCAGTTTGAAGAAAAAAAAAAGAAAAAAAAAAACCCTGCATTTTCTTTGTGCAGAGTAAAAGTGACTTTAGGTTAAGTGTCCCTGTTATTAAGAAAACCATGTAAGACAAAGTACTTTCCACAGATCTTAAAAAAGAGGGGCTCCCAAACATTTTAACCCACAACCCCTGAAATGAAGTACCAGAGTCCATTAACCACCTGTTGAAGGAATACACTAACAGATCAGTCCAAACGACGACAAACAAACAAGAAGGAAGATAAAGAAAGAAAGAAAGAAAGAAAGAAAGAAAGAAAGAAAGAAAGAAAGAAAGAAAGAAAGAAAGAAAGAAAGAAAAATTACTTAATTTAGCTGACTGGTAGAAAATAAATGTAAGTGCAAAAAAAAAAAAAAAAAGGAAACAGACTGTATGATTTAAAAAAAAAAAATCAAACTCCTACTTTTTTATATTTTACAATAATGGATAAAAATTGCAAGTATAAAGAGTTTTTGATTTTTGGAAGGCATTTCTTGACCCTGGACTTTGGAAACCCCTGTCTTAAAGCAGGGTAGAGGGTTCCTCATGTTAAACACAAATCCACCAGAATGTATTGAAATTCTGTTATTCTGCCAGCAACCATTTTTTCTTTAACATTATCCGTTGACTTTTCAATCTTCTGCCTTCACTGGTGTTTTGACTTTATTATAGCTGCGAGTGAGAAATCTGTTAAATCCTGTGGCACCCCACTCCCTCGCTTACACACACGCACACACACATTTTTTCCACACTCACAAGGACATATGTGCCACAGCTTCATCAAAATGATGTTAAAAATCACTTTAAAAAGATCATTGTGTTAATCACCAGTGAAACATTCAATTTGAGGATGAAAAAGAAGCGACATCCTCTCTTCTGTTCACACACACTGAAAGCTCAAAGGATGATAAAACTTCTCAACGTCCTCCACTTCATGCAGGATGTTACAGAAGAAAAGGATATTTTCTGTTTCTGAAGGGTAAAAAGATCTATGAATATATTTCACACTACTTGTCGTCGACACCAGCTGAAGTTCATTTATATACTGTAGGTCTTCATTCTCTCAGCTCCTGCAGATATTCACTCCTCTATCTGTAAATTACTTCCACACAACTCTGAAGCGTGCGGCTACAGATATGGTTGAAAAACATCTCTCTGGGCAGTGAGTACAAAGTGCCTTGGCTTCTTTGTTGTTGCTTTGAATAAAATCAGTCTGCCACTGCTGTTAAAACTGTTCTCCCTCCTGCCTCGGCCTCGGCATCTGTGAGCCTCACACACACACTCCAACTTCTCCATTAAGCCGCTGTCTGGAGGCTGCATCTCTTAGCAGATATTGAACCGGCACTTCACTGCCTCTCTGATCATCCATCCTTCTTGTCGGCCACCTCACAGGCAGTTCTGCGCCTCTTCACACGGACACCCCAGCCCCGGATTTCCATGCCTCTTTCTTCTTCATCCACCCAGAGGCCTAATACCTTCGCCCATCCTTGACGGCTTCGCTCCCCACCCAGCTCATCTACTCGCACTTTTTCCAATCTCCAGATCATAATAGGAGGATGAAAAGGGAGTTTATAAACTGAAGTGCACATCAGATCTGCTGTAATGAAATCTTATCAATGTGTTTCCTGTGCTGTATTATTTGCATATAAATGACATAATATAATAAGTCTTCCGCTGCCTCTACCTGGGAGGAGTAAATATTCCTCTGTCTGCTTTGTCTCGTTGCAGTGACACGGGGAAACGAGACGCTAATTGAAGAGAGGGAAGCATCTTTATGTGACGACTGACATTCAATTATGTTTGGGGGATCAGATTAGGTGGTGGCCCCAGAAATGTTTGAAAACAACATTTTGCAGAGCGGCAACTCTGAAGGCAGCCGAGGATGTAATTTGAATGGCTGTTAGAGGCCCGGCTCTGAATGGCGCTGCTCTGAATGGAATCACTATGCTATGACCTGCGAGTAATTGGATGTCCACAGTGAAGTGTTGACAGAGGAGGGGAGGCGAGGCTGACAGACAGTGAGGCCGGCAGACAAAGAGAGAAAATAACACAAAATGAAAATAAGCAGGAAAACAATGTAATGAACAGGCAGGACAAGGGGGGGGGATATGAAGGGGGGAAACGACAGCGCCGAAAATGGATGCAGTTTTCCTGAGGAGTGAAACCTGCCAAAGCTTCAGCTGTCATTTCTCTGAGCACACAGGCACATAGGCATGCTGGCCACTGAGCCAAATAAGCCATTAGGCAGGATAAGCTTTCTTATCATTCAAACACTGTCAGGAAGCACAGCACAGAGGTCTCACCACACAGACACCCAGGTCGCTCCACTCACAATCACCAAAACATACTATCTGGCCGATCAGGGGTAATTGTGCTTGTTCATCCATCGTCCTGTCACTCTGGATTTGTCATACTTACGCAAACTTGAGGGGAAAATGTAAAGCAAACACACCAACAGTGCAGCTGACAGCAAAGAAAAGTCCTTAATTTCCACAACAAACAGGTAAAGATCACATGCTGACAGATGATGAGAGTGCCTCCACAAACAGAAAAAAACAAGCCTGTCAGCAGGGATTATTTTTATTGCATGCAGCCTGACAGGCTGAATCTGTTTCAGCTGGCTCATGCTGAAGGAGAGTGCTTTTGTTATGATGTTGTTTTCAGCTGCAGATCTTTTTCCAATAGTGACTGTTAAGCAATACTTTTCTACCTGAAAGTCACCTTCAGGTCCACAAAAATTGTGCTGTATTTTATTTGCCTGTTAAGATGAGCACTCTGTTTGACGAGGAAATACAAAAAAAAAAAAAAGAAAACAAATTCAACAGGCACTTTCAAAACACCTCTAAAGATGGAGACGGTAAAAACAAAACTCTAAATTGAAGCAACATGCGGGTTTTTTTTTTTTTTTGTACCTGAATATAACCATCAGACTTCAAGCTCCAAACACAGACACACTCACAAAGAGACATCCATTTTACCTCCATGTAATTCACCTTTGTAGAACATAGAAGGTGATGGAGGGGTCGGCCGACTTCATCGATTGGCTATCCTTAGCAGTGACAGTTCCCAGATTGGCCAGAGAGCATTAGAGAGTCAGAAAGTCACGCTGCCATTAGCAGTCTGTCCTCTCTGGTTACAGCCTGCCGCCACATGGATACTCTGTAGACTTAAATAGACCACAACGATTGGTGCGTGTGTGTGTGTGTGTGTGTGCATAGGTGTGTGCACTCGCTTGTTGAGGAAATGAGAGAACTCTATCACTGCCTTGTGACTGAAAATATATTCTGCATGAAGTTCAGGCCAATAACCTGAGCTCTTCTCTTTCCTTTCTCCCATTTAGTGTGTCTTTACTCCTCCTCGACACCTTTGTGTCCATGTCTGTCAGTCTGCGAGGGAGTGGGCTGTCCATCATGTTTTAGAGGCTAGTATAAATCAGAATATCTATAAATAAAATACCACTGGAAATGCTTTCTATACACGAGAAAACTCAAGACTATTGTTACATATTCAGGGGAGCTTTGCATGTTTTTTAAACTACGGAGAACGGTAAAAGGACTTGTAATAAAAAAGCACTTATCAAGTCTTTCTGATCGCTCAAAGTTTCATTCAGCCACCTACACCAGATTCAGACACTGATGGCAGAGGCTGTTATTATGATAATAACTGAATGGACTTGTGAAGCGCTTTTTATGGTGCATGCAAAGTTACTAAGGTGGAAGAAGGTGGAAGAAGGTGGAAGCTTTTGAGGCCAATAATAATGGTTTCAGATTTATTGCTGTTAAGTTTGAGAAAGTTCATCCAGTGTTTAATGTCAGCGAAGCAGTTTGTGAGGGTGGCTAGAATGGCAGCAGTGATGGTTTCTGTAGAAATAGAGCAGGGTATTATCACCCTAGCAGTGGAAGGGAAGTCCATGGCAGTGTATAATGAACAGAAGGGGACTGAGCACTGACCCTTGGGGAACACCATGTGTACCAGGGTTAGTATGGGATTTTCTGTTTTTTAATGGAGATGTATTGGAATCTACCTGCCAGTACAGGTAAGATTTGAACCAGGAGAGTGTTGTACTGATGCACGACAGGAGGTGACTGAGGAGGATGGAGGGATCAACGGTGTCAAAAGCTGCGCTTAGGTCACGGAGGATAGTAAGGGATCATCAGTATCAGTTCAATCTCACACTACGCTGACCAACAGTACAAGAAATCTGGGGTTCAGTGTCTTGTTTAAGGTACACGACTGCAGGAAGCTGGCATCAAACTCTTGTTCTTCCAATTGAGAGACATTCCACTCCACCACTGATCCACAGCTGCTCCTAAAATGAAGCTCCCTGCCAGGCGTCTTCATGTCATTTCTGCTCCTCCACTTCAAAACCCAGTTTATTAAAACATATTTTACTTCTATTGCAGAATTTCAGCGCAGTTGACTGAAGAGTCTGGGTTTGACTGATAAATCAGCCAGCTGAGGTACTGGGATGGAGCTTTCCACATTATGCAGGATCAGCAGAGAGACGTCTACAGCTCTTGGTACGGTCTGCTTTCCTTGTCTCATACCTACACAGCGGACTTATTAAGATCAGAGATGGTATTCTTCTCATCACACACAGTGACACATGGAAACAAAGCGTCAGCTCCCTTTCACCTCCTACAATGACTCTCTCAAGCTGCTGTATGCCTGCTTTCACATCAGGCGAACGGAGCTGAACCCTCTTATTACCATGACTGAGAAATTGCACCATTTTCCTTCTCATTACCAGTCAGATTAATTCTCTGTAAGACCTAAAACGAAAAAGAAAACTAGTGAGTTAAAGACAAGGAGCTTTATGATTCTTACAACATGTCAACTGTTCCGATCTAATTTAGCATTCCTCCACATGTGTGACAAGTGGAATAATTTCCACTCCACACTTTGAGAGTGTTTGCTTGTGGAAGCCGCAGCTTATAAGTCGACATGGACATTAAGAAAAATGTGTTAAAATGGTCTTTTCTGTGAAGTAGAACGATCTCAACAGCGACATTCAGCTGATGAAGAGTTTTCATGTTATGAATCCAGTCAAAGACATGAACACTCATCCATCTTTTCAGACGTATGAAAGTGGCCTCATCCCCCTCAGCGATGGGAGCTGTCAAAAATTACAGCCTGCCATTGATCCACCAGCATGGTGTGTCAGAATAAAAAAAGACAGTGAGTGGAGATGTGTCTCCAGTAAAGTGAGGAGAAAAACACAGAGCGGTGGAATGAATGTGCATATCAGGACAGGATTTTACGCCTCAGAAAAAGGCACTAGAAGGAAAATCAGACTGATTTCAATGTCAAGAAATTGATTGTCCAATTTTCTCCGGATTGCTTTCTGCCTCCCTGGGGTAGGTGAGGTGTCTGTCCAAACACATTTAGAGCGCTACCTGAATTATATCTGAGGCATTTGGAGAGGAGAGAGGCAACGTTGGGCTGTCTTTATGTAAACCTCTTTCTTACTCACACACACACAAACACATATGCCCGACATGCTGTCTTCTAAAACTATGGCCTCCATGGCAGATGGAAGCGATGGGTGTCATACTGGAGCCATATTTATGGGAATGTGCTGAAGTGGCTGGGTTTAAATCTCTGTGGACCCAGAGGAGGACAGTTTACAACTTATGCCTTCTGCACTTCCATCTGGCTCAGCTGACTTACTGTGCTTTTGAAGAAGTCACACTTCTTTTTTTTCATTTCACAGAGATGCTGCACTGCGGCTGGAGTCTTGCTAAACCCCCCGAGGACATTTTTGTAAATCCAGCACACTAATAAATGACGACGCAGCGTGGAAGAGGGAGATAAATACTTGGAGATACAACGCAAAGACAATCATACATGCTGCTCCAGGCTTATACAGCTTAGAGGTGGTCCTGTTTTCAATAACATTAATTTAACACAGGGATAGTTTCACAGACAGGGATTAGTCTCAACTGTTTCTTCTCGGTGATGTAGTATCAACAGCAGTGGTAGATAAAGTCACCATATTGACTTCACTTTCTTAGCTTTGATGGCATCTAAAAGGGACATTTCATGGACTGGGACATCTTCAATGCTATGTGTAATCTGCTTTGGCCAAGCTAAGATGCAGATAAATGGTTTGGTTTCCTGTTTGTTCCTTTGTGTAAAGTAAGGAATATGAAAAGAGGATGTAACAAGTGGGCATTTTGAAGGTTCTAACACATCTTCAAATCAGGCAAGCTTCAAATCATCAGTTAGCAAAAAACTTCTGGCCCCCTCCTTTATTTGTTTTAGTTTCCACATAGTCAAGTTTTCTCTAAACCAGGGGTCCCCAAACATTTTCCCGTGAGGGCCACATAACTTTTCCCTTCTCTGATGGGGGGCTGGGGTCAGTTTGTAACAGAAAAAGTGTGACGATCACAGGGGTGCCTAAACATAAACATTTATTGTTTTCCAGAAAGCCACACATAACCAAATATTAACAACCCTTTCTAGGATCTTCACAGAAAAAAGTCAGGAAATAAATAATAACACAATTAATGAAACAGAATGTCACGTTCTATGCGTGTAGTAGTCTTGAGTGCGTGGCCAGACAGAAAAATAAATCATAATGTGTCTCTGGTATTGTTCAGGGGACCGGGCCAAACGTGGAGGCAGGCCATATCCGGCCCGCAAGCCGTAGTTTGGAGACCACTGCTCTAAACTCTGGACTTTGAGCAAAAGGACTCCAGAGAGAGTTACAAAAGCATTTGAAGATAAGCTTAAAGGAGCATTATCCACGCTGACAAGGACAAGTTGATGCCTGATAATCTGAGTCTCCTGTATGAAAGAAACGTGTCCTCACCTTGTTATAAAACCATGAATCTGTAAAAGGCCACATCTGTGCAGAGAGTTTGTTTGTTGTTTTAAGAGGCATTATAATGTCCATCTGATGCCCCAGTAGCACCGTAACATTTTTCTTACACTGCTGTTTTAGAAAGCCTTAATTTCAGCCTCCATCTGAAATGTTTCATTTCTCCCAATACCACAAACCTGCTTCCATCTGATTGGCCAGCTCTCTGGAGGCCTGTCGGTGGAAGAGCTATGCGCAGGCCTTGGTGTTTGAAGCCTGCCACTCCAATAATCTACAATTCTACAATTTCATTTATCAGACACTTCTGTCTAAAGTAGCGTACAACACAAGCAGGAATTTAAACAGGAAGGGAAAACCTTAGTAAGTGTGAACAAATGCTTCAAGTTTGTTGGGCTGCAAGAACTCTGTCATCAAGTGTCCAAAGAAGCACCTGATGACACTTGGTATTCCATCTAAATAATGGAAAACAATATGCAATCAATCAGTTAGGAGGTCTTTTTGTCCAAAGATCTTGTGCTATTTTTAGCATAGACTATTTTTGTTAAGTTTACAGACAGATTTGGGATTTCTGCAACACAGGAACATGTTGTGGTTTGAAAATCTGCACACTTGAAGTATGGACATCCAACACTGTTACTTTATCTGCATGTTTAAAATATGGGAAAGCACAATACCTCCACTTTAAGTTTTAAAAAGTACAACATTTGTATGAGTTGTTCTAAAGAATTCTTAAGACGAGATACTTTCTTTACAAAATAAGATTAGATAATAAGATAAGAAAATAAGATAAAATACAAATAAAAATGAAATAAAAGGGTGCATAAAAAGTTATTTGTTTCCACAACATACAGTGAACAGACTTTTGTTCAGCACAAAAAACTAATTCTTCTTCAAAATCCAGCAGTAATGGCTCTTACTTCATAAGAGCACTCTTAGGATGGTTTACAAAACTCCCAGTGATTCTCAAACGAACAAAACAAAAACAAGTTAATGAAAAAAAAGAAATAAAATTAAATTAAATAGAGACAATAAAAAAGAGGGAAAAAATCAAGCTATAACTGAGATTAAGGGCCTATAAAGAACTTATGCTTAATGGTCTAACACTCTCTCTCTCTCTCTCTCTCTCTTCCACACTGACAAGCAGCAGTCCATGTTATTACCCTGCCTGGTTTGGCACATGCACGCCAGACACACAACATATGGAGCTGTCCATTGTTCTGAATCAGTGGTAAAGTGATAGTCACATGGGTGCTGAGCTCCTACTGGATCCCTCATAACTGGAACATGGGACACACCTGCTCTAAACTCTACAGGCTCACATTTTTCTCTCTTCACAACGAAACCAAAAAGACTATCCATCATGACAAACTTCAAAGAGACTAAGTTATAAAACTGTGTAGACAACTCTGTCCAAACCACTCTCAGTGACATTAATCTGGAAATATTGTGGGTTAAACTACATGCTAATTAAACGAACAAAGTGAGCAAAAGAATCAAAGATGGCTTCTTTCAGAGACTGCTGATGTCCTGTGACTTTGAAAGTTCTCACATCTTCAAGAGTTCATCGCCCGTGGGGAAGAAAGTTAAGGGAAGATTCTGTCTCTTTCAAGACATTTTGTAGATTTAACTTGTCAAAGAAGCTGGCCAACAATTTTTGTGTGTGCTGTCTTCAGAGGCTTCTTCTCTCACACTGAACACCAGCCAGAGCAGCCATCATAACTCTTGGTTGCAGGCAGATGGAGGAGAACTGTTGTGGATAATTTCACATAATCTGGAAGTGATGTGCTTCAAAAAAGTATCACTGTGCTACCGCAGGAAAGACCAAGATATGTTGCAGCTTCATACCTCAAAGGCTGAATAAAAAAAAAACAGCATCACCAGTGCTCTGTGCATTGATTGCATCTCATCTCACCAAACTGTTAATCAATTAAGCCTATTAAACAGTTTACAGTGGGAGCGGCTCATCAGAGCGGTTAGCCACATGGTTCCAGCAGTTCCGGATGGGAGGTTTTCAACCAGGCTTGTTGGACAGCAGCAGAACCGGCAGATGAGTGTGTATCACCCCAATTAAACTATGCGCTAAGTGTCTGACAACAGCTAATATTCCTCTTCCACCAGCGAACCCAATCGATGTTCTGGCATTCGTCACCCTGCTGAAAAAGCAATCATCCCACTGTCTCGCTCTTGTTAGATGAGGAAATGGAGAGACACTCATCTGCCGTCTGCGCCTTCCAGTGGAATGCACCAGCACTCATTCTGACAAAGACACACACAAACACAAATAGGTGTCAAATGCGACACGCACATACACACACGTTCCTTTTAGTGCTCACAGCAACCGTGAACTGAAACAAAGAAACAGCGGTGACAGGTGGAGAGCTTATCAAAAAAAGGTGTCCAGCAACATCTCAGTCCCTGCTCCACTCCAAGGAAGACCATCACACACACACACACACACACACACACACACACACACACACACACACACACACACACGTTCACCAAGTCCACCCACCTCTCTGTCGAGTAGCATAGGGGAGATGTGGGTGACAATGTCGCCTCTTTCTTCATCGATGTAAAACATGTTGGAGGACGGCTTGTCTGGCGACTGCCTGACGATGCTGTAGCGTAGTGCGGCGTTGTCTGTGGCGGGGTCATCTGCATCTAACGCTGTCATTGTCATCACTATGGTTCCTGTAGGAGACAGGAGAGAGAAAACAGTGTGGATCAGCTGTCAAACATCGTTTTCTTGTACAGAAAGTTGTGTTTTTGAAGCATGCCTTACAGATTGCTTGCAAATAACTTTTAACAGCCAAACTCTCTGTGCAACCAAGTCGGGACAGAAACAATTCTCAGGAATTTAACTCAAGAAAGTTACAGAAAGGACACAAAGGTGTGAAAGGTCTGAAATGTCTGCCTGCAGAAAACACACATTGGCTAAAACAGCCGATGATCGCAGAACAGGTTTGTTGACAGCAGGAGATTCCTTGTGTAGTAAAATATGTAACATGTTTGAGTCCTAAATTAGAGCAATCATGGCAGCAGGTGTATGAAAGGCACAAATTTGAACTGCTGTTGCTCAGACAGCTGCGTGAGAAAATTTCACTTTTTTCCTGATAATGTATTTTCTCCCTCGTGTCAGCTCGAACAGTGTGATGCATTTTATTTGGTAATGGGAACAAAAATGGAAACTCTGCCCGCTGCAGCTGAGCTGAAAAGAAAGCAATCTTTGATACACCCTGAAACCACGATGTGTGTCTGCGTCTGTGATGAGACTCAGTGTAGAAATACACACACACACACACACACACACACACAGACGCACACCAGCAGAATTAGACTTTGTTACGCTCTGTGTGAAGTGTGTCTGCACTAATCTGTAATCTGTATGGCCATAAACTGCTTTATGTTGTCACTGTCATTGGCTGGCATCCTCTCAAGTCTGACTCGGCACATGACTGCGATCTGAAGAGATGGTGTGATCTGTTTCACGCTAAAGGCAGAGCTTGTATTCAGGTGAAATTTAAAATGGTTCATCTGGAATGTGAAAAAAAAAAATCAATTTTCCTTTTTTTTTAATAAACAAAAGATTGTCATCAGTATCCGAGACTGTAGCTCGCTGTGATGGAAAAAAAAAACACACTCAACTGATAGCAGATGATGAAGAGAAAAGGCTTGTGCTTTTAGTTTCTATAAAAGTAAATGCTTTTCCCGATCAAAGGTTAACTTACAAAAAGCTGATTTCATCCACTTCTGTAATGATGTAGCTGATAGAATTTCAATGTGTTTTCTGGCACAAAAAAAGAAACCCTTTGTTATTTGACCCACATACTTAACTCAAAATTCTCCTCAGCATCATGAGCACAGCACGGCTCATAAACACCGATCCCTTTTCATGCTCCTCTCTAACACCCGTCACTACTTTGCCACAGTGCATTAGCCAAACTATTCAAATAAGACAAAAAAAGCTTAGTGGAAAATATGCAGAGTCTACATTAAACAGCAGTGGCTTAGCTCCAAACCCCTCTAGTCCAGTTGGAGGTAATGAGGGGCAGAGAGGTGTGGGTTTTATCCCCTTGGCATTTGCACTTCAAGGTGAACCATTAATGGTTAAGTAAACCAGTAATCCTTCCCCTGCAGAATAATTACACAGTCCCGTCTCCTTCATTACCTTTACTCTGTTCCACTTCACACCTTAAAGACACGCCGTGAGAGATGACTCACTGAGCGTGTGCACAGACACACATGTTGCCTCGCTCAGACGCACCAGCATTCACAGAAAATCAGAGCGACTAAATTGTTATCCTGAACAGATCTCAGTGAATTATGTTCTTATTCTGCTGGCTAGCCAATACGATCACATCACATGCTTTATTGTGAAATCAGAGTCAACATCACCCTCTGATCATCACTGTCTTCATCAGATACCGTAATTCCTCTCACAAATGAGCATCATGGAAACCAGACGCATCAGTCTGGAGTACAGTGCAGCATCAGCATCAATCAGCCTCCGTGATAAACATCTCACACTCTGTAATGGGACAACAGGCCGGATATGACTCCAACACTGATGTCTGCTGTGTTTAATCACAGCATGATATCATGTGAGTGGCCTCGCTAAGACTCATTGCCTCCTCATATCAACTTCATCCACTGGCAGGAGCTCAAGACTCAATCAATCTTAACTGCATTTGATGGTTATATGGGATGGATGTGAATTTGCAGGTTTGCTATCACTTCCCCATCACTCCACCCATCTGCTGTCCTGCTGGATGACACCAGCGGGGGCTGGATGGGAAGGGGAAATGGAAACCATAAAGATGGAGACATGAGGGACAGAGGCAGGAAACAGTGTGTGCAATATGTGTCTCACGTTTTGAATAATGAGATGTATGTGCTGTTCTGGCAAAAAAAAAAAAAAGTTCAAATATAAAAGAAAAGAAGCTGAGTGTGAGGAAAAACATGAGCAATTTACACAAAGAGTGACAGACAAAACATAAAGCACACACAGATGTGGGATGTACGGATAGTTTCATGAGATATGCTGCTGTTGCCTACAGCTCACTCCTATCTCTTTCTCAAACACCGAGGGAAATCAGAGGGGAGCGACAGCTCTGTCAGGGCCACCGGGGAACTGACACAGTGTGAAAAGCCAAGATGAAGCCAAAGAACACAAACCAGACAGGAAAAAAAAGTGTAAATATGATGCAAACATGTAAGAGTTTGAACACAAACACAGACACTCACACTGTTTACCTGTCACAGTGTATCTGCATGAGAGTGAATGATTAGGATTTCTTTTTGTAAATTATTCAACATGTACAATGAGATTTCCCCGAATGTGAAACTGAGTTGGAATTAACCAGACTGAAGTGAGTGGAGACGACTGAGAGCTGACCCGTTCTGTTCTCAGGTGTGGCTGAGATCAAAGACGGTTTACTGATAAACCATCTTATCCGATACCAACACTGCTGGAATACAAGATGACGAATCATACGTTCAGATTCATGAGGAGAGGAACATGAATGCAAAGAGCGTTTTGTGGCAGAGAACAGTGCTCAATATGTTTGAGGGAAATCCAAACGGTGACAGACTGCAAACTGCAAAAACTGAAGTCTAACCAACTGTTTGTCTTATTCTTATATTGTCCTACTAGACTTAATGAAAGTCTCCTTCATCTAATAAATAAATAAATAAATAAATAAATAAATAAATAAAGTTTCAACAATTAAAAGACAAAAATGGAGTAAAAAAATCTGTGAATGGGATTAAAAAAACAAAAACAAAACATTTTGTTATTCTTACAAAAAATAAGACATGAACATCGTAGATATCAGCTATTGGTGAAGAGACCAAAGACCCCTCCTGCTTCCTGTTAGACAACCTTTAAGTTGGGTTGAATCCGCACTACCAAAATTGTAATTGATCTGCTTCAACATCCCGCTTCAGAAACTGATCAGTAAATACAAGGACTTTGTCTGTTTTCTATGATCACTGCCTGCAGCTCCTTGCTGAGCTTCTAGTGACTGACTTCTCCAAAAAACAAAGAGACAGTGTCTAATCTAAGTTGGCCGGCTCATTTCCAGGTACAGAAAATCAAAGCAGTGATGAGGTGCTCATTAAAAATCCATGAAAACCTATTACCTTACTTATCCTCTTATCATGACTGACAGGCTCAAGAGCACAATTTTGGCCGAGGTTTAGCAGTTTTCTCCTGGTGGATGTTTTAATGTTTGTACACTCTTTGTTACTTCTGGTTTCTTCCGGTTTGCAGTGAGAAGGGTGAGGCTGAGACCAGCACATGATTAGTGTGTTTGAAACACAGTATGATGGAAGTATCCAGAAAAAAAGTTTAATAAATCTTTGTAAAAACACATAAAACAAACATGCCATGATGTTTCAAGATAAGACATCACAGTGAAGTATACTAAGGTTTACACTGGTGCACAAATTGGGATTGCAAAGTGCAAACAGCAGTTGGCTGAAGATACATGCATAAAAGGACATTAAAAAGAATTGACTTATGGCTAAGACCTGCCTTCATTGAGCCAATCACAGTGTGTGCAGCTATTCTCATACACTAGGTCATGCTTTGCCTGGACGTCCATGAACTGTATTGCAGGGTCAGTTTTCGTTCCGTTTTATGAGGTTTTTCTGAGATTTTTCAGAGATTTTAAGCTTGAAAATGGTCACATGGTGTTCATGGGGTACATGCAACTCTAACACAAGGTATCCTGAGAGGCTGGGTGATGGGGTGTATTTTTTACCCTTTCCTTAAACCACATTTCAACTGAGAAAAAAGTGTCTTCTTTGGATAAAGTTGTGCAGTAGACCACAACATCAACTCAGCATGAAGAAAATTATCAAGGATGTTTACGTCTGTTCTAAGGTAAGTCAACATCGTGTGTGAGGCAACATGTTGTCACTTTGCTGGAAAGAAGCATAAAGTTATCTTTAACACTAAAACCACCGCAGCAGTCTGATGGACGGTTTGGGATTTTCTCTAAAGTTACCTAATGTTAGCCAAACGTTAGCCTTGCGTTAGCTCCTAGTTGTGTTGTTTATCATGTGTCTTTGTTTGTTGGAGTTCATTGGCCTGTTTTGTTCTAGTTTTTGTTTTTTGGTGATCATCCATCATTGTTAGCAGTTGTCCAAAGGGTTGAAGTTAAACTAACATTAGCTTCTGGAGCTTAGCTTCATTAGCTTATCTTTAGCCCAGATAACAAAGACTAGCAAACGTTCTGCTGAATGATTCAAAGTAAATACTGTAGCTCCAAACTAACACAGACACTCTTGGTAAAGATGGTAAAAAGGCTGTTAGATTTATCTCATGACTGATGCTGATCCTCTATCTTGTTGTCTGAGATGGTGATGGTAACAATATTTAGTTTCTCACATTTGCACTGGGACCTGTAAATTTTGATTTCTAACTGATGCTTTTTTTTATCAACCTTCTCGTTCCAATGTGTAGTTTAGACTCTTTTGGCGCCTTTTAGATGATATGTGATCTTTCTGTCTCCAAAAATCATCAATGACGTCTTGTGAAATGTCTTCTAATGTGATACCTGCTATAGCACCTGTCATTAAAGTTCATTGTTTGTCCAGGTGAGAGGTGGGGGCGTGGCTTAGCCATAGGTCAGTTGGAATTGTGGAAAAATGATTGAAAAATAATATTAATTGGACCACAGGGGACATCAACAGCAATTACAAATGTTCAGCATGATGAGTACAGAAGCACAAGGGTTTTTTTTTTTTTTTTTTTTTTTTTTTCCTTATTTTTACAGCTGAAAATAAGATGATAGTTGCAAAAGTGGAGCAACTGTATCAGTGAGCCTGCTCTGAACAGCTTACAACAGCCAGTTTATCTGTCTGACTGATTGTTGCTTTGTGTTCATCCTGTCAACTCTTTGTTCATTGCTGGGACTACAGCACTTTGATTTGTTTGGATGTCGGCCTGTCTGTCAGCCTTTGTGTCTTTTGTTGATCTTATCTTTCCAAACAGAAGAGTTTAATGATTAGATTTTAGATCCAGTCTTTGTGCTTTGACTCAAAAACATCAGTAAACATTTTCTTTTTTCCAACATTTTGACATTTATTTAAAAGGGTCAAAAAAGAAACAGTAAGGAAAAATAGGGATTAGGTAATAACAGTAGCACTGAGATTTAAAAAAAAAAAAAAAAAACAAAACACTGTGTTGCATGCTTTATCCTTCCCTCTTCTACTGTATACTTGACAGGACTCATCAAAATTTCTTTCCTGATGCCCGACTTCATCGATACATGACCTCATCACCTTAAATCCTGAAGAAAAGTGGTCTTGAACAAATAAAAGCAGCGTTAAAAAGACATTTGTATTCATTAGTTTGAATCTACAATAAAAACACACCTCGGTAAGAGCCACGTAATGACAGATGGTGATGATGCTCATGGAAAATAAATAATTAATAAAATAAATAATTCTTCAGAGATTTAAGTTGCAGTAGTAAGAGATAAATTGTAGATCCCTTTGAAAAGTCAGCACTGGTTTGGCTAAGTATCTTCCTGTGGCCATGAATCATCAGTGTTTTCATGTCAAATGTACCACTGCTTCACATTCGACCTGCTTCTTGCCAGTCTCTGGTGAATTTGTTATATTTTCTTATTAAAGTGATTTGAATAATAGCATCCCATAGGGCACAATTAGCACGTGTAATGCAGTATGGAACCCATTCCCCTGGTCTTTAAATGTTTTTCTACTTCCTTTTCCTTCCTGCAACAATTCAATCTGCACTCTCCTGTATCACTTTACCTAAAACATCTTCAGGAGGTTTTCTGTTGAGGTCAAATGCAGTGCACAGTGGCTCATGTTTACATACCAACCAGTACTTGGCAATATGAAAAGCAGGAAAGAAAAAGATAAGGATGCTGTGTTTGTTGTAGAATCACTGTTAGAAACCACCTCTCAGGCTCAGTATCCCAGGCTCATAAACAGTCATTAAAAGTCTTAATTCTGCGATACATTTGTAGAGCAATGGCAGAAATAGTCTTTAAACATTTTTTAAAAGACTGAAAAAAAGCTCTTAATTGGGCTCTGTATTGGTCTGTTTGGACTTCCTGAGCCAGCTCAGGAAAAGACATTAAAAAACATACCAAAAAATGTGCCCCTAAACTGATGTTTTTTCTTTCTACCTCCCTTTCACCCCTCAGAGGACGGATCTAATTTATCTTTAATTTAGCTGTAGGTTTTGCAACAATCATGAAAATTTACAAAGCCACTGAAGCACTGTGCTTAAGTCTCATACGGTGTGTTAAAAGGCTGTGATCCTCCAGCAGACAGCGCAGGTTCCATCCCAACCATTTCACTGCTCCGTCCCCTGTCCTATCCCCTTTGGGGAAAAACAAAAAAGCAAAACAAAACAAACAAAAAAAAAAACCCTAAAAGACATGAAAAGTGTTATAAAAATAAAAGTAAAGTCACTGCTCTAAAAACTTGTGGGATACAGTGAATTGCTTTAGAGGCAAACAGACCAGATTTTCTCCATCAAAGCGCTGGATCTGATTGGTTTCAGTTCTTGTAAAGTTGTTATTTTAGCAGATCTGTTTTGGACTCCTCCAAATCCAGTTTTGAGAACAATACACGCCAAGGCTGTCGTTGGAAAGCTGTTGCTCAGTTCTGCAGCGCTGAAACTAAATATCACATGATGCTCCAGGGGCTAACAGTCAAGTGAAATAAGTCAAGTACAGTCCAGCTGCCCTTTCCTGCCTCCACCTCAACTCAGACCTTCCATTTAATCTACTCAGACAGTGTCTGCTCAGGCCACGTCTGGACCACTGGAGAAAAATATAGTTAATCATTTTTTAATGGTTAATACAGAGCAGTACAATTCAAAAGGCCTGATGAAAAGTGAAACGGAAAAAAAAACACATGAAAAAATTCTGGTTGTGTTTAAAAAAACAGTCTTCTGGTATTTTGTTGTTGACTCATCTAAAGACTGATTGACAGAACGACGATTATTGCTTTCATCACAGCACTCTAACAACACATTTGCTAATGAGAATATAAATAACACCCTAATGAGAAAATAAATAACAACTCGGCTAATGAGCAGGAGAACCTGCCAAACAACTTCAATCCTAAATAATGACAATCAGGGCCCACTAATGAAATCACTTCTTAACTTGATAATTGAAAAGATAAATGGTTTGTATCTTGCAAGAAAAAAAAAATAACAGACTGGGGGGAAAAAAAGAGAAAAGGTGTATCAAAAATTAGAAGAGCTGAGATCTCTATCCAAAACATGCAATGACTCCTGCAGCTCTCTTCTAGCAAGTCTCCCTGTGTCTACATTCAAACCTCTGCAGATGATCCAGAATGCAGCAGCACGTCTGGTCTTTAACCAGCCCAAAACAGCACATGTCACCCCGCTGATAATCTCTCTTCACTGGCTCCCAGTGGCAGCTCAAATCAAATTCAAAGTTCTTCTTCTGGCTCATAAAACAGTGACAAGAACGGCTCCTTCCTACCTAGAGTCCCTCATCCAGGTCTACACTCCTTCCCGCCCGCTAGGCTCTGCCTGTGAGAGATGCCTGGTGCTCCCAGCCCAGCATGGATCTAAATCTCTACCAGACTCTTCTCCTCTGTTGTACCGGAATGATGGAATGAATTACCCAACTCCATACGATCCGCAGAGTCCCCTTCTACTTTTAAGAGAGGTCTGAAGACTCACCTGTTCAGGGAACACTTTGGCACTTAATCTGACCCTTCTCCTCTTTGTCCTCAGGGGTCAGATCCGAAAGTCTCGGACTGAGCTCTTAACAAATGAAAGCACTGAATATTGATTTCTCCTGAATGTTGAACGATATTGCATAAATTATACTGAATTCTAGTTGTGGCTACTATTTAGATGGAATACTAATAAAAAAATTAAAAAAAGGGGGGGGGGGGGGGGGGGGGTTCAGTGGACACTTGATGGCAGAGTACCTGTGACCCAACTAATTTTAAGCATTTCTTCACACTTAATAAGGTTTCTCCTTTTTCATTAAATTCTTACTTGCGTTGTACGTCAAGTAAGTGTTGTACGTCGCTTTGCTACGTTGCATCTGCTACGTCGCATCTGCTAAATGAAATTGCAGATTGTAAAATTTTTCAGCCATGAATTTAATTGAAATGAAACATTTTAATGCAAAAACTCGACCGATTTAAATGAACCCGTTTGAGTGTTATTTTAGTATCAGAACAGAGTACAACACAGCTCCTGTGAACAGACCTCTTCAGATGGGTCAAATCAAGAGTACTTGACACAGTCAGTGCTTAATATCCAGGCCATTACAATCTGTTCGGCACTTTTTAGTCAGCTTTGACTGGTGTACAATCCTGCAGCATAAAAAGAAGAAAAAGAAGATAATATACTTTATTTATCCCCTTGAGGGAAAATCTTTTTTTTTTGCACTCTCCTTGCTCAAGGGCACCTTGACAGTGCTCAGGACATTACGCCTCTCCAGGTATCAGCCCAATTCCTAGTCATGGTCCATGCCAGGGCTTGAACCAGCAACCCTATGATCTCCAAGCAGAGGAACTGCCACCACCCGCGTTTCTTTAATTTGCTGACACTTTGAAAAGTGTCAGTGATGAAATTATCATTTTAAGATAAAGGTCCCAAAATGTAGTTTCAGTACAGTTAGTGATGTGAGAATACAGACATGTTTTCCTATAAATCACTTGGTTTCTTCTTACTGATTCTCTATTTTCTTTTTTAGAGCGTATAGCCTGACCTTGAAGGCAAGCTTTGGCCTTGTCAGGCATTGTGCCTTGGCTCTACCTCCCCCCTCCTTTTGAGTACATCTCTCTGTAGATTATTTTCTCTATTTTTTTCTCTCTCTCTAAGATATGTATAAGATCTTGTCTCGGAGACAGAATAAGGCTTCTCCTGGCTCTGTTATGCCTGCCCCCTCCTGACACTTCTCATCCCCTCATTTCTTTTTTCCGTAATTGCCTGTGAGGATAATCGGTGCAGGGCAGCTAGCATGGAGAATCGTTGGGGTAGCCTAATGATAAGCTTCTCTGATGTGTGTGTGAGCCTACCTTGACGAGACACTGGTATGCTAAACTGCTACACCAGTGTGGTGTAAAACCACAACTTAAAGGCAGCTTCAAAGTGCTCATCATATTCAAATATTTTGTACTACTCACTGAGGTCCAGCACTCACAGACTTTTGCTGAGTTCCAGTTTGTTTCACACAGGCTCTGTAGGTGTGAAACTATTTTTTCCCTCACATCTAAAAAAAACAGATTCTCCCACTTTGTTGATTGGCCTACAAGCTGTTGCCATTCACTCAAAGAGTAGTCAAAACTTATCAGATCAAATCAATCAATCAATCAATCAATCAATCTTTATTTGTATAGCGCCAATTCATAACAAGTGTTATCTCAAGACACTTTACAATAGAGCACAAAGCTCCTCATTTTAAGGATACACATATATGCATAGATACATATATACATACAAAGATACACATATACATATATATACAAATATATACATCCAACATCCAACATGAATCCATATAGCCAATCATGAATCCCTCCATCATGGCGGCAAGAATAGAAATATTGTGGTTTTTATACTGCCCCTTTGGTAACCCAATAGCAGGGACAGTGACAAACAACAGTCTAGTATCAAAATAGTATGTTATGCTTTAAACTCGTTAAAACAACATGTTAGATGTTAAAGTTTATCTCCCATCCAGCCTTGTTAGTTTATATCCAAGTTTTGAAGATGGGAAAGTACAATATCCCTTTCTTTAAGTTCAACCTACAGGTCTGTGCTCTATTGCCATCAGTCTGATTAGCTGCACTTGTTTGCTTTAACTGGTAAGTGTTTTCTCAAAGTTCAAGAGCTTAATTCTATTTGGCACAAAGCGCAAATTACTTTTGACTCATCAAGCGTGCTGCCTGAGAGGTTTCTTTTGTTTTTGTTTTTGAGTGAATTGTGCCACTCAAAGACACAGAGATGTTATTTGCAGTCATTGTGACATAGTGACACAAAAGTTAAAGGCTCGAGAGACAAACAAAAAACTTGTCCATTTCTGACCTTCAGATCCTGTCATGGCTGGTGGTAACACTGACAGCCTTTATAACAGCATAATGAAACCTACTTATTATGATTTATCCCCGGAAGAAATGACAGGAATCTTTTTTTTTTTTTATGTTGTTGTTTTTTTCTTCAGTAATCTCCAATAATGTTGTATAGACTGCCAAAGGCTCTACAAGAAAGATTAAAATTCAATTTTAGGTTTCACCATGCCGCCAGTGTTACTCTTTAAGCTTTGTGTTCATTCATCGGTGTATTTTTCTATTATTCTAACCCTTATCACACAATAACACACAACAATGTAAGGGCATATGAATCCAGACACTTTCCTGGGATGCCTTTCTCATGACCCAGACAGCTGGAGACTGAGATGACTTCTCAGAAACCTTCTCGGAAACAGCGGATAGAAATTTTGACGAACATTTGGGTCATGGTTCTGATCCATGGCTGCAGATTATGTTTCCAATGGTTTCAACGGGGCCATTTATTTACTGTATAATGCATGTAATGTTCTTGTTGTTGTGTGCATGAACAGATTTGATGGGAACTGAGTTTGCCCTCGAGGTATTGATAAGGATTTTAAATCTAAAATATACCAGATGCTTCCTTACTGGACGTTCAGTTTCAACAAAGTGGCAACCTCCGGCCTAAAAATATGTCACAATGTGAATGTGAATCTGCAGTTTGTCGAGTGTTCACTTGAGGCTGGCTCCAGAAGTCACATACACACCAAGCAAAAAAAAAAAAAAGAAAAAAATCATAGTAGAAAAAAACATGTTTACAGCCTGGTACAATCACATCAGCACACACTGTATGGGTGAATTTTTTTTTTTTTTTTCTAACTTGGCAGTTTAGAAGTTATTGAGATCATGAGTTCTCCCAATCAGAGGCACAGCTCAGCTCACGTGACTCACAGGCATCCTATAGCTGACAGTGTGCAGACTCATAGCCTGCCCCTTTCCCAATATGGCCACTCCACCAAGTTGCTTCAAAAGTCTGTTTGATCATAGAGTCTAATGGTTTAAACCAGGTGACTGACTGACCCTAACCTGATCCAGAAAATTCAGATGAGTTGTAAAATAAACTGGACAGGTCTGTTATACATTTAAAGCAAAGCATTTGGCTTGAGTTGCAGAGGGCATGAGATAAAGCTAGTATTAAAAATCTCAGGAAATATACCGACACTATGCCAGAACGTGAACAAACCGAATATTAAAGGTTCAAGGTTCAGTTGATTTTCATTCAAAACATGTTAAAAAGTAAAGGAACAAAAAGCATTACCAAGATTAGGTAAGCACACAGAATAATAACATCCTGATTTCATAAACAAATAATTAAGTAACCTAAAAACCTTAAATAAATAGGACACGTAGTACCTCACAGCCTCTGGAAAGAAGCTGCATTCTAGCCTACTTGTCCTGGCTTTGAGGCGGAGCAGTCTTCTGCCCGTGGGAAGAGGGTAGAACAGTTTGCGAGCCAGGTCAGCGGGGTCTCTCATCATGAATGACAATCTGCTTTTACACCTAACTGACATACATGTCCTCCAAGGATGGACGGCTGCTCTTGGTTGTTCTCCAAGCAGATTTAATCACTTGTTCCAGAGCTTTCCTGTCAGCTGCAGAGCGGTTCCCGTACCAGACAGTGATGGATGATGTCAAAGTTAAGAGTAGATAAAACCAGAAGGACTCACTCCATCTGACATTTGTTGTGCTGAGAGCAACCAGCTGCATGTTTCAAGATCATGAAAAACAATCAATACTTTCAGATCTGTCAGGTGATCTAACAGTTTTGGTCCCCACTGTTCATGCCAACAAAGAGTGAGTGATCATGCTGTCTTTTACCAGAGTATGTTGAAACGTCTAACATCCGGAGCTGTTATAAGAAAACGTAATGCTTCTCTCTCTAATCATTATCAGCTTGAGGAGCAGCTATTATTTATTTATTTATTAATTTATTTATTTATTTTTCCAGGCAACAGTTCAATAATTTGTGCCCACTCACATATTACAAATGACTGCACTGGTGCTCTTAATCAGGGTTTTCCCCTTCACAGTTAACATTACTCTCTCCTGTATTTGCATATCTTTGCATGTCCTCTCCAATCTCGCTGCCATAATGAATGCTACAAGTCTCATTGAGGAGCCAAATGTCAGGCCCTGAGGCTGGCAGACACTCCATAGAGCATAATGACCAGCTGAATTACCTCCGCCTGTGACCCGAGAAAGAGCAGGGGGGAGGGAAAAGTCAACTCGATGTGGGAATGAAAGATAGAGAGGAAGTCGGAAATTAAGCCAAGAGCAGAACAGGAAAAGTGCCAGAAAGAAGACTTTCAGAAGCCAATTAGTAATCAACAAAAATAAACACAAATGAAGAGGATGAGCATCTGACACCGCCAGAAGAGAGGGAGAAGATGCCAGCTAAATATAGCGCAAAGGAATAAAACCAAAGGAATTTGAAGAGAGCAGAATAGATGAGGATTCAAAGACTGTTCTGTTTTGTTATCAGTGCATCTCATCCTTTTTTTTAACAGAGATAGAGGTGGGGGGGCGGGAGAGGAGTAACCACAGAGTGTGTGATATATGGACAAAGTCTCCGTGATGTCAGCTGTTTGTTTGTGATACAAAGTTTTGCAGCCTGTTGTTGTCAGGAGCCAGTAGGAAAACACTCAGCTGGAGCATAGCTTTTGTTGAAGTAGTGTGAGCGGAAGAGGCGGGCTTTGAGCCTCTTTACTAACAGCTACAGGGTGGCTGCCTGTCAGTCAGGTGAGCTGCGTCTCTGATTGGGTAAACTCATGATCTTAATATCTTCCAAACTGCTGGGTTATAAGAAAACGCATATTCAGACTGAAGTATTCTTTTTAATCCAGGCTGTAAAGTGTTTATTTTTGGTGTAAAATTTGCCTTTTATTTTATTTGTTTTGTTTTTGTTTTTACAAATTGGTGTTTATGTGGTTTCCTTTTCTTTCAGAGCCAGCCACAAGCGTGGGGTGCACTGATTAGGAATACACTGTAGCAGAGAAGAATTATGATCCCATCAGTCCAGAAAATATAATCACCTCACAGACATGTGCTTTGTGTTTCCAGTGTTCTGCTGTGCCTCTACAACAGAATCATTCTAAAAACAAGTCATTAATCTGAAGATGCCCAGAAGAATCAGAGTATTGCTTTTCAGTTCCTAAAGCTTCATTAATCATGTTGGTGTGTGCACATTTAGACAGCAGCATCATGTGATGCTGCTCAGGGCTCTCGCTCATCCAGCTCAAGCTACCATGGATGAACGTTGGCTTTATTTACAAAGACAACCCCTCCAGAGAGAGAGGGAGAGGGAGAGAGAAGGTGGGAGGATTTCCATGGTATGGGAAAACCAGCCACAACACTCATAACCAGAAGCTGATTTGTAGAGAAGAAGAGCTAGAAAAAGAGAAGGTTGTCTTTTCAAAAGTAATTTAAGACATTTCTCTGCAGTCGTGTTCTGCTCATATTCCCTTTCTTCCACTACTAAGCAGACGCTGGACAAATCTATCTGACCAAAAGGAAGTATGTGTGATGTATGCATTGGATCTCTTATCTTTCACCCCACCAGGCTCTGAGACTGATATTCTAAACCAAGGTTGAATCGTAGGTAAGACGTCCTTCTTATGAAGACTTTAGAATATGGACTGAAGACTCAAGGCTGCTCATTAAGATGTGAGACCCTGGTGAGAAATTTGCATGAATGATCCCAACCCTTTCGCATGATTTTACACATCAAGTTTGCCAACTATCAAGAGGCAGATTACATAAAAGAGTCAGTCAAAGGCAAGAGGTGCAGAATCTGTGGCATGATTTTACAGAGCTTAGCAGAATTCAATAAGGTAGACAATTTCATACTTTAACCCTCACTCCCTCAAAGCTCCACATCACGGCACTTGTCGAGAACATTTTCACGCTTCCTTTGGTGACTTATCGTCTAAGAATCTAAATCGGAACTTGGTCCAGGTTCATAGCATTCAATTAATTTGAGCAATCATCAATCAGCACCTGACTGTTGAACCATGGACTCATAGATGGGCGGAGATAAAAGAAAGAAAGAAAGAAAGAAAGAAAGAAAGAAAGAAAGAAAGAAAGAAAGAAAGAAAGAAAAAAGAAAGAAAGAAAAAAGAAAGAAAGAAAAAGGCTTCCGAAGAGCACATCTCTTTTTAAAGACAGGGTTTAAATCATGCTATATATTTTCCAATTGTAATAAAAATAAATAAATAAATAAATAAATAAATAAATAAATAAACAAAAACATTGAGGCTGTTGACAGTACTGATTCCTTTAAACCTCATCTTACACAATTTTTTAGGCACTTTAATGAAATTGAATGATCAAAGCTTTTTATCACTTGGGAGCACAAAAAACAACAGATTAAAAAAAAAAGTTAATAAGATGATGACATCTATTTTCTTGAAAGGGATTTCGATAGTGATGCAACCAGTGGAGAAAAATGCAGTTTCTTTGAAGATTTTAATTTGGATCTTTGAGTCATGTAACAAACAAAGAGCGGCTGATCACTTTGTGTATTCATGAGGGGGGATATTTAATAAAAGCTTTTATTCAAGGCTTGTGTTTGACAATAAAAGTGGAGATAAAATTGAATCATGTGTTGAGGTCAATAACTTAATGTTTTTATATTTTACTATGGATAAAGTGAAACCAAAATGCCACCTTAACAGGCACAACAGTATTGAACTGGTAATATATTGTGCAGTCAAGTCATGTCCACATGGCTGGTGGAGCTGTGGAATTAACCACATCTGCAAAGCAAAACATGTATTATACAAATGAATTGAATGTTGAAGATCTTCAGGTGGATCCAATCCACAGTGGGGTGTATTCCTGTATTGATTTGAAACTGACACTCACAGGTTAAGTAAGGTCTAATGACTCCACCTGATAATCTAGTGCTAATCTTTGTGCCTATGCTGATACAACACCTCCTCTTTTTACCATAAAAAAGCAACACTGATGGTCACATAATAATAATAATAATAATAATAATAATAATAATAATAATAATAATAATAATAATAATAATAATAATAAAAATAACAGGTTGTTTACTCACAATTTATCTGTATTTAAAGCGATGCTTGGTAAAGGACAGACAAAGAAACACTACCGTACACTCAACTGTTGTTTTTCTGACTCTGCTTATTTGAGACAAAGCAACAGGAATGGAGCTATGTAAGATTTAAAAACATAATCATGCAGTTTTATCATCATCTGTAGGTGTGTGGGTGGGAGGACAGGTGTTGGAGCTGCAAGTAGAGAAACCATCTTTGAGTGGGAGTAAGAGGACACTTCTGGATCCCAACCTGTGGGGCTGTTGCAAGAGGGAGGAAGACCATCTGCAGTTTACCACTACAGCTTCCTATAATGACACCAGAGTGTCACATTTGGTGCTTTAAGTGGGCCAGAACGCTCCTGTTTGCAGTAGCACAATGTAAAATTCAACCTCTAAGCAAACAGACTAGGACTTCTATCACATGACACACTCCTTTCTTTCTCTTTCTTTCTTTCTTTCTTTCTTTCTTTAAAGAAATTCTAAAATAAGAAAACTTTAAAAAAAATAATTTTAAAACATTGGTGCAAGCAAAGCAATCAGTTACTACTGCACATCTACTGTTGAACACTGACCTCACAAAAGCTGTTAGAGAAGTGCAGATCGAGTACAGATCTTTCAAAGCATTTGTTCTCACTGCTGGTTTCTTAAACAAGTTTACTGCTCTGGGGTTGTTATATTTCCCTTTGTGTACAAAACCTCTGGATACTGTGAGGAAGTTAATGATGTTTGTTCCTGAATGTAATATGAATTGTTCTAAAGTCAACAAGATCATTCCATTTCTGTGCCTTCTGTTTGATGAAGAGTGGGTTTGTTGGCTCCCCGTAAAGTGTTTTTCTTATGATTATTATTGCTCATTTCTGTGGAATAAAAGTCTGAGTGAGTTTTGTATAATGTCACATAGTGGTTAATGTATGAAATAATGAAGAGACATCAAAGAGCGCATTATGATTATTCATTCATAAGACCCTTCACTCAAAAGCAGTGTTGGTAATCAGATATAGATTCACTTTTTATTATACTGGTTTAAATGATCTTCATGTCCTGATGTCAATCAATGCATGATGTGTTCTTAAAATAAAGTGAAAAATATCTGCTGTCTACAGCAGGAGTAAACCTGGGAAAACACCAACCAATCCTAGTGATTAGGGTTCAATTTATTAAACCAATCAAATCCCATCCTGCCATTCTGTCCGCCTCCTCATTTTGCTGTTGTGCTCTAGCCATGATTCAATGCACAAAACCAAGAGGGATCCAAATACGTTGAATGACAGAAAAACTACCTATACTCCGATTACGGTGCAAACAAAAAACATACTGTGGACCGGTTTTGAGTCCATAGTTTTAAATCAGTCACGATCAAATGGTCTCAAATCAGCAGTGCTTGTGTGTGTGAATGGGGGGCGTTGTTCTGGAGGAGCTCCAAGTGTGGGAGGACGGGGGCTAAATAGAGTCCTGAGGTGATGCTACATTCAAATTCATGCCGGTTTACAATGACTACCAACCCTGCCTTTAATACACAATTGTGATTGATTTTAGTTATCGTTTCCTTGATATACTTGATATGTTTTGATCAGCATAAAATATCATCAATCGTAAATTCAAGAAAATTAATTTCAGATATTATTTCAAAATTTCTACTTTATCATCAATTTGCAGATTGATTTTATTCAGCAATTCAAAAAAAAATATCACCTAAGTCTTGCTGAAATTCTACCTGGCCCACCCCACAACCACCCTCCAACCCCCACAACCAGCCACCCTCACTGCCCCACGGCTGGACCAGAGGCCCCCCCAGCGCGGCGGGGGCCAGGTGCCCCTTCTGGAGGAGGGGCCCACCACCGAATGTTTGAAGTTGTGGGTCTGGGTCCCAGCAACAGTCAGGCCAGGGTTGACGGTAAGTGAGCATTCAGAGTTGAGGCCAGGAACATGCCCCACCCCCCGAAGAACCAAGCCCCAGAGGGCTACAGGGGGCCACCACCAGGAGTCCCAGGGATGCCCCCGGATCCCCCACACAGAATGGCACCCCACAGGCAGCCATCCATGTCAAGGCCACAGCAAGCACCAAGCCAGGGGATCCGGTACTACAGCACACCAAGGGACACAAGATCCCACAGGGTCCACTTTCCCCCAAGGGACCACCGGCCGTCAAAGGACCGCCCCAAGTCTCCATCCACAGGCACCAGGGCCCAGCCGCACCAAAACCCACTGACACCAACTCACTTGATAGAAACATGCTCACCAGCACAGAGTCATGACCAGAGAGAGCTGGACCCCAACAGCTGCACCAAGCCTAAACTAGTGTTCCACCTCTTGTCTCATCCTTCCAATAATGTATTTTTGCTTCCTGACAAAGATACTCTGGTTTATTTGAACCAAACCAACTCCACAGTTTCTTCTATTCATTCTGCAGAGAGTACAATCAAACTAATATGGACCTGTAGGCCTCTGCAGTATTTGTTTGTGCACTGAGGTAGTTTGTTTGATTCGTTTTGTCAAATAAGGATAATTTGTATCCTTATCGAGAGTCTACCTGCACATAATGCAGAAGACCTTGTTTCAGCATATACATTAGAGAGTAAGTCATGTTTGTGAATGTATGGAATGCAAATTTATTTTGTTTTGCCTCTGTCTTTATGGCACACAGAGTCAACTTACTGTGTTGCACATGTAGATGAAGATGTAACTGAATTATACAGTTACGTCATCTCTGGAAATAAGATTAACTATAAGACTGCATGCAGAAGTTGTGCTCCAGGGATGGTAACCTCCTACATAAATCTAAACAGCCCCAGTATCTCAGCTGGGAATATATGATTCACCAATCCATAATCTCTCTGCCCCTCCACCATCGAGGTTTCAGCTAATGACTTCACTGACTAAATCAAGACAAAAGATAGTTCCCTTTTAAAAGGACACTTCAATTAATTACACCCGGAAAATCCCTCTAATTCTGTACCGCAGACTCAGTGAATAAAACTGAAAACCTATTAGTGGGCATTCATCTGATCTCAACCAGGAAAAGGAGGTAATCAGCGTGGAGAAGCTAGCTTTACAGTACTGAAGGAGGAGAAAGAGAGGGTGCAAGGCCGGAAAAGTTAAAGTATTACACAATTCTGCATGGCTGAAGAAATCTCCTAATTGTGATAGATACAGATTCCTCTCTGAGGTTTTGTGGAAGGATAGAGTCAGGAGTTACGCCTCTAAAATTCCACTATTTCTGACAAAGAAACGAGGCAGATGGAGAACTTTCAGATGAGAACTGTAACGGCAATCAATATCAGGCCGAACAGCACATCATTTGATGTGCTTTGGAGACTTCGGGAAACTTAGTTCTGAAAAACAAGGTCCAGAAATGATCATGGTTGAGTTTTTTTCCCCTCTTTGATGCTGGTTTTCAGGAGCACAGATGATGTGTATTGTTTTTGTTACTGAGTTCTATTATTATGTTATTTTGGCCAATCAGGATACAGGTACACAGGTTAACCATGAAAGACAACACAGATACATCTAATGGGTGTGTCTTCAAATAATTGGGGATTTGGTCAAGGATTGTGTCGTGTAATTGTAAAGTGTTTGTTTATTAACTGATTGATTAATTAATTCATGCATTCATTCATTCATATTTTAAAAATTTGCATGTACAAATATAAGCATGCATTGACTAAAATTTCCAATCATTTTATGTTATAGCCTTAAAATTGTTCAAAAAAGGTCATTATGACAGAAAAAAACATGTCTCTCCCTAAATTCATATTACTGTATTTAATAGATTAAATGTCAGTTTATTATAATCACAACAGACACTATGCTCTTAAAGGTATGGAAGACGAGAATGGCCATGGATTTTTCTTTTTCTTTCCTTTATGCACTGTTATCTTGTTATAACAACTTTTTATTTTTTATCTCAATATAACAAAGATCATTTTCTTGTCATATAGAAATTAAATTTTTCCTTATCTCTACATAGCAAAGATTGTTTTCTCATGATAACGAATTATTTAATAATGTGTTTGAGTTGATTTCAACCAACAAGAGCTGCCATGAATGGCTTCCAGCCACTGGGTGTATCTGTAGTACATAGGAGGCTGGCCCAAAGCTCTATTTAAAGAATTAATAAACATTTATTTATGTCTCACATTACATTGTGAAGTTGAGACTAGCCTACATTTATGTTACCTTAGCTTAGCTTAGCTGAAGCAGCCAGATAGACACCCCTAAAGTAAATAAAGTGTAACTTACTGCTAGGCTACAGCTACACAAAGTGGCTGGAAGCTGTTCATGGCAGCTCTTGTTAGTTGAAATCAACACAAACACATTATTAAATAATTCATGAGAAAACAATCTTTGTTATGTCAAAATAACGAAAATATAAGTTATTATCATGAGATAACAGTGCATAAAAAAGAAAAAATCTACAGCCGTGCTTGCCTTCCGTATAAAGGTACAGTGAGTTGAAAATGTAGTTTTTATCAATAGGTAGAGGTTTGATGGACTGATTTGCTCCCCTGCTCACTCTCCTGTGTGTGAAGCATGGTCACCTTCAAAGAAAAGAAGCTTCTGTGATGCATGCAAGTATGAGTGAGACCCAGCATTTGTAAAGTTCATTTTCACCAAGACAAACAGAACCCCTCCAGTCTATAAATATGAAGCCCATGTGGAAGTGCTTAAAACTGCAGTTCACTGAGATTCCTCTTGAGGCTGGCTGCAGAAGACCGGGAAACCACAAACACACCAAGCCCTCAAAAGCAAGAAGATTTTTAAAGCAAAAATAAACACATTTACAGTCTGGTACAAAATACGGTTTGGGTTCATGTAAGGCCATGGCTGAAATGACTGAGAGGCGTGCACTTTGTAGCTGTCTGCAAAGAGCCCCACCTCTTTATCTCACCCAAACTCAAACAAAGCTAGGTTGAGTCATATTGACAAATGCGTCCTCCAGTTGATGAAAAAACATGTTATAAGTCTTTCCATTCTGTGCCAGAATAGAAACATGGAAGCCTTTATGGATTGTGACCTGCTCTGTGAAGATACAGAAACCTCCCCAAGTCAAGAAACAAAACATTTTTTTTCCAATTCAGGTGATTATTTATCAATTTTACTAATGAGTTTTACATCCCATTTCTACCAAGTGTGTTCTGACACATGCTTAATATGACACACTGCAACTTCAACATGCTAAAGACCAGTAAGAGTTAATTTATGCTTGTAATGCTAATCCCAGAGCACATGATCTAAGAGGAGAGAGCAGAAGATACACAGAGGTGTCAGTTTTACCACCACACTTTACGTGGGGTTAAGATAAGATGCCAAGAGCGGAGCATTGCCAACTATTCACTCCAAAATCCATTCCTACTCTGGGTGAAATGTCTGATGTGATTGTAAAGTGCTGATTCTCTGGACGACAGATCACTGCTAAGTCAATATCAGTTTAAAGGAAACCATCTATCTGAGAAGTTGCAGCATTACCTCTAAATTTAAAAACTTTAGTCAAGTTTCACCCAGACCGGAGAAAGTGTGAAATGAGAAGAGACGTTCAAGGACAGAGCACATGACTAAACCTCAGCTGAACAAGTTTTTTTTTCTCCTCACACCAACAAAACGCAGACAAGCACGCTCTACCAAGATCTGCCTGTTTGTAATTTCTAGTAAACATTAGACGAAAGAAACAAAGACGTAATAGATAAGAGAATGAGAGGAGAGCATTGTCACGGATTAAGATGCTGTTTGAAGAACGTTTTGATCTCTCATTGTTCCTGATTTATACCCCGTGGCAACACAACCACATCAAGACATTCAGACTAGATGGAGTCATTTGTATGGATTACATCTCTCAGATTTACATTGTCTTTTATGTGTGTGTGTCCCTGGATCTCTTAGTCATCTTCATCCTTTTGAATGCTTGAACAAGGAGATGCAGGCTAAAAGTAACCGATAGCAGCTGCTCCTCTGCTGATTGTTTGTCCTTGACCTGCAGGGTTATCATCGTGCTCATCGTGCGGCTCTTCACTGTTTTCACTAAGCCTGCTACATGGTACAGGATGATGGAGGATCGCTCTGACACATACTGGAGGAAGGAGTAGCTGGCTATAAAAAGAAAAATGCTTTTCACACCAGTTTGGGGAAAAAAAAAAAAAAAAAAAAGATAGAACGGTGAGCAGCCCTCTTTTGAAATCTGAAACTTTTTTTTTTTTTCATTTAATTCTTAACCACACACATCGGCTACTTGATTCACGGTAAATACTTCATTTCCATACAAAAGAATAAGACGCATTTATCCTTTCTCTTTCATACGTCCTCGCTCTTTATAATCCTCTGCACTCTTGAATGTATTTAATTCAATGAATCACAAATATAGAAGACAGTTTCCTTTCATGGATTAATCTAGTATTTTTCCACAATGAAAGAGTAGCAACATTTTGTTTGTTTTGAAGACCCTGCTTCAGTGACAAGTATATTGGTTCAAAATTATGAAAAGACAGATTTCATCCTTGTACTGGTGGCTTAGAAAGCTTGAGGGGGAAGGAATGATAAGTGTTTCCATCAGGAGCGAATGAAATTGGTCAAATTTGAGACTGCAAGGCTGCTGTTAATGTGAACTAGATTATAAATTAATACAATAATTTCAGAAGTAAGACTGAAATAATGATATCTCGATTACTAAATGTAGTGATTCAACATTTGAATGTTTTGATAGCTGTCCCTGAAGACGACTGAAGCTTCACTTCAGTGCCTGACTCACTGTCATCTTGTGTAAAGGGCGCACAGGCAGTGTGGATGTTGACCTTAAATCGGTGATGGCAAAAAAGACAAAACGCTCCTGACCAGATATCACCCTCCCCTAAAACTTTAACAGATGACTGACTGGGTGTTTTTGTTTTTGTTTTCTTTTGGTCACATTGCTTATATGACAACAAGAAGCACCTACGGGCAGAACAGTCACGGATAATGTTTCAGCTGCGTTGAAAAGTTATTGCACTGGAATCAACCGGATTGTCTTATTCTGTCTATGCTTCATTGCATTTTGAGATTTGCAAAATCTCGTCCAGCTGTGTTCAGTCTGGTACGTAGCAGGTTCAACAGACAGCTGGAGTCACAAGACCCAGGAGTTCCTGAGCTTCCAATGCCAACAATACGCCTCTGCACGTTCATGTTGTGCTGTAAAACCTCAAACCTCTTCACTTCTGGCCTTACTTAATTCATTATGCAGGTTTGTTGTTGTAGAAAAGTTAAATATGATCTGATGTCAACACAGGGTATTTTATTTTGAAGGACAGCCAGATGTTTCAGGTCCAACTTCCTGTCCCTCTGTACAAACTGATGCGTATTTCAATCAAGAGGGCACACACTGACCTAAATCAGAGCCTATCAGATCCAGTGCTGTGACGGAGCAGAGATGGAGCTGGTGTGATTTGGCTGTTACTCCTTGGCCTGCTGAGTAAATGGATGCAGACTTGCCTAAAGAGCGACTCCACTGTATTGGAAATGGGGCGGACTTTAAACCTCCTCATTCACCACTTTGGGTTGCCCACCTGTCAGTCAAGTGAGCTGTGCTTCTGATTGGGCAAAGTCATGATTTAAACATTCTCTGGTTTATAAAAACCAGCCCCATACAGAGCGTGACTTTAGTGAAATAAGCTGTTCAGGTGAAGTTTTTTTTTTCTTCTTTTGCACCAGGCTAAACATGTTTATTTCTGCAATGAAATTCATGATTTTTGGCTTGATGTGTATGTGGGTTTCTGCTCTTTCTGAGACAGCCTCAATGAGACACTAAACAAACTTCAGTTTTTTTGTTTGTTTATTTTGCACTTCCACATTGCCTCATATTTTTTGACCAGAGGTTTCTGTTTAACTGACACCAAAAGAAACCAGCTGATAAATTTTGAGACCCAACTAAACTAAACCAAAAATCAAAGACAAAGCTTTCCAGATTGAACAAAGAGACCAATGTGTAGGTGAGCTCACCCAGCTTTGTGTTTTCCAGTTATGAGAACCAGACCCCTCACTCGCCTGTCTGTTTCTTCTTTCATTCACACTTTAGGATGGGGATGGTTTGGGTCTTTTTTAACACCCCTTACTAGGGCAAGCTTGTAACAATTTAAATAGTTTAGCACAGAAGTTCTTATGACTTGTCCAGTATGATATATATTTTTTTTACCTTTGAATATTTGTAATGAAAGGTAAGAAAGAAAACCCACACAAACCAGAGTCATAAAGGGTCAGTATGAAATAACTTTCAGCAAAGCAATAGACCATCTCTATGATTGTGTGTCAAAAACGTTTCTTTTAACAGTTAACTTTTTTTCCCTCAGTATACATCTGTTCTGCACTAAGTAAGGTCCTTGAGGGACTGATAGACCCATCCCAAAAGACAGAACTTTGAGATATGAAATAAGAGGCACGGTGTTCAAAATGTGTGTGAAAATTTTATGGACATCTCTGAAGATATCTTAAATTTTACAGCAGCTCTGTGACATATAAGTGAACCTATTCTGTCCTTGCATAAAGGAGCCACATCCTGGAGGTTTGTGCAAGCAGAACTATTTACAGGTTGATGGATCAGACAGACTCCGGTTCTTAACAAGCCTGGGTTTAGGTTCCCTAAAGATGTCTTTACGGACTTTGGTCAATCCTCCTTCCTCTTTCTTTAATTGGTCATTTGAGTACACATCCTTCACTCTATATTTGTTCCTTTATGGCCGTGAAGGGTAAACGTCTCCCCAAACATACTGGAAATAAACCCTTTTATTGATAATGGAGGTGGCTTTATTTTGACTTGTCCTTCATGCACTTGCACCGTGCACTTGCAATCCTCGATTTTACATTAAACAGAGCTTCAGAGAGAGAGATTGGAAAAAGGAACAAAACATACGGAGACAGGAGAAAAGAGACGAGTAAATAACTTAAGGGACATAAGGAAATATGGAAGGGGCAAAACAATTTCATAACAGAGCAGATTACAAGGTTGAATGCAATTTTTCATAAACGTTTCCCTGTGAGAAAATAAAAGAGTTGTAAAACACTGATGAATGTCCCTAAAGAGAGCTGCTGGCTGTGAATCAGGGCGGAAATCTTTAAGTTTGACCTTTAAGATGTACTCTGAAGATTCCTTCAAAAATAGGTGCTGCGTATTGCTTCAGGGCGGTGTTCAATACACGATGCTTTATTTATCCCTGTGCGCGGAAGAACAATGAAACAGAATACAGGAGCCTTTGAAGTGTGTGGGACTTGCTTGAATCAATTTCCATTTAAAACAATTTATTGGAGCGAGCCTCTCTCACGATTTGGATTCCATCAAAGATCAAAGGAAACAAATAGAGGTCTATGATCATCAGCATGCTGACGTCAGTTTACTCTGTCCTTGCTGAGTGAAAGAAGAGTAAAGAAGAGCATCTACCTCCAAAGGTGGAGCATGGACATTACTTTGAGTGTATGTCTCAGTCATAAATTTAATAAAAAGGACAAAAAAAAGTTTACGTCCTGCCTTGATCCCACTGAAAGTGTCATCAAAAAAGCTTTTGACCATCACACTTATCATTGGAAATGATTTTTGACTAAAATGATTGAAAATTTAAATGAACGCAAGAAAAGCTCCATGTACACCCTGTGGCCTGTTTCTATTTACATGAAACATCAGCACAATGAGACACAAAGAACAAGACGACGACTTTAGTCACTTTTGGCTCATGTTAAGCCGCTTTGGTCAGACAGCCTTCTAACACCCCCTGAATGATTGCTGAGAGCAGCCGTCGCAGCGATCCTGTATGCATGCCCAAGCCTGACGTGTATCGCACCAAAGCACACCTCTCTGAAGCGTGCCAAAGATGGACCAGTGCTTATATAGCGCTTTTCTAGTCTTGACTAGAACGAGACTAGCAGTGTCAGAACACTGCTAGTCTCGTTCACCCATCCATACCACATTCACACACTGATGGTAGAACGTTCTATGATAAGAACCATCAGTTTGATCTAAACCATTCATACCCATTCACACACCACTGAACAACGGTGGGAGCAATTTGGGGTTCAGTGTCTTGCTCAAGGACACTTCGGCACGGGACTGCAGGAGCTGGGAATCTAACCTTCGCCTTTCCGATTGAGAGACGACAACTCTACCACTCTGCCACAGTCGCCCACCAAAGAGGAGAATCAAACCGTGCCTGAGCAGGGTACACTTGTGGTCACATTGGCCAAACGAACTGGACTTTAGGTTTTAAGCGTGCGTGAGCACGGTACAGTTGGCCAGTGTGACCACTCCCCCAGAGACAACTGAGTCATCTGCTTCTAGTTCCAGGGAAAAGTTTGCACCAATTACCAGTGTTGCCAACTTCTCTGAATGGAAAGTTGCTGTTGGCTGTCCCAGAAGTTACTAGAAGTTGTTAAATGACATCATCAGCTAATCTGCATAATGATTTGCAGGTAATTGTCATGCATGCTGTAGGAGCGAGGAATAACATCATGGGAGAGACAGAAAGCATCTGAAAATCACCATAAAAATGTTAAGAACAATAAGTGAACTTTCTTCAGTCGTTTCTTGTTTTTAATATTCTTATTTTTGTATTTATTTTTATTAACCCTCAGAATAAACCCACTATCTTTTCTATTTTTTTTTAGTAACTACAAATATTGGGAACGTAATGATACCCCGGGTAACTCCTATTCAAACCAGACAACTCCAACAAGGTAGCCGATGTAACAAACAGCAGTTCACTCTTACAGTTCATGCCAAAGTCATGTGAAGCACAACACACTGCTGAGGAGATTTTGTAGTGGAGATGAGGGAGAGGTGCAGTCTGGAGTTAAAAGGCAGCACAGCGGGGGAGTCAGGGGATGGACAGACGGGCTGGAAAGGCTCAGGCTGACAGTGATGGCTGATGGATGCTGCACAGCAACACGGCCTGAAGAGATTGGAGGGTATTTGTTGCAACAAATGGGATTGTGCACATAGCTACTGTAATCTGTGACTGAGACCAGGGAACAGGGGTCATTATGTGCAACTGGACATCAGAGTTTTTATGTGCACATGGGCAGTGGGGTCTTGGACACTGGCCTTCTCACAAGAAAGAGATAAAGTGGAAAAGTGAAGGACATCAGCTTAAAGGAGAGGTTGTGGGGGGTTTAATAATTCCCTCTGTGTAGACTCTGCTGATTCTGACAGATACAGAAATGCACACACACTATAAACCATGTGTTGGTATGGATTATGCATGTTTTACAAAATGCATCTGCCATGGGAATACTTGCATTTTGATGTGCTTCAACTAAAACCTACATTCCTTCATGCCATATAGATGACCCTCCATCAAACTGCTGCTGGGAAAGCTCAAACAAAGAATATTTGTAGCTTATGATTTACACCTTGTTTGGTATAGTGATTTCTGATACAGATGGAAACAAGTAATGCCTCCTAAAGGTGAATGCTGTGCACAACATTGAATTTTTATGTAAAAGTATAGACGGGTCACAGATGACCTGGTGCAGTGGCCGTCAACTGGTTTCCCATAAGCCAAAATTGGCCCACCAATAATACCTGGCCCTCCAGATGACAGGGAAATAAATAAATAAGTAAATAAATATCTGCTAACACAAAAATGACAATTCTTAACAAAACATTTGTGACCTGACAAAGTATGATAAAATAAAATAAAGCTGAATCTGTTTGATTTCGGGCGCACATTGGCCAGCTGTCATTGCTCTCAGTTTCTGTTTTCGCACCTCTGTATGGAGTGTATATGTTTCTTTAAATATGCTTTGTTTTGTGGTGCTTTCATATATTGTATTCCTTGCAAACTGCAACAGCCTTTTGCAGATGAGACAGACTGACTTGGAATTTATAAAATCAGGTAGGATGACTCTTACGTCCTTTGCTGTCAACTTTCCTTTTCATTTCTACGAACAGTGACATTTGTCGTGCTAGTTGGTGATCTCTTGCTAATGTCTCAGAAAAAAACAATAGTTAGGCTAAGAAAAGTGTTGATTATTTAAAATGGTAATTTTTTAACCATTTAGTCTTAATAGAACGTGTGTGTGTGGGTGATTAAAGACAGCAGCCTAACGGATCAAATATACCAGAAGCGTCTCCGGTCCTGCTCCACTCCATTGACTATCTTGTCTCTGCTCATGATGTCAGTCTGTTTTGTTGTTCAGTTAGACACAGTGTGGAGCCAAAGCAGAAGTCTCTGACAAATTCAAATACATAACTTTGTTTTTGTACAAGCGTAATCGTTGTAGACAAGATTTATTATTATTTTTTTTTTTAAAGTAGGAAAGAGGTTTTGTTTGATGAAGATGTAACTTTGGCCCGCAATTGAATTGGTCAGAAAATAAAATGGCCTGGGGCCAAACTCAGTTGCTGACCCCTGGCCAAACAGTTTAGTCTGCACCCTATGAGGTTTGCCCTTGAGCAGGTGGCCCAGGTTGAAACTGACCTGTGTGTCTTTCCCCACTCTCGCCCCGTTTCCTTCTCTATTCACTGTCTTTTCCTATCGGTTTAAAAAGCATGAAAGAGCAAAGCCCCCCAAAATATTTTAAAAGTAAAGCCCAATGATCTCAATCTGTTTTGTCCCATTCTTACTTTTTTTTTGTTAAAATATTTTACCTCAAAGAGCAGTAACACTGTGCTTTCTTTATCATAAAGTTTGACAGATTCATACATCACAACCCCACCGCTTCTCTAGAATTTGTTTTATTTAAGTTTTCAGCACAGTGTGCCCTTCTTAGCTTCCCCTTAGAGAAAATATAAACAGCCTTTACCCGAAGCAAAGGCTTAGGATCTTCACTGGCAGAGATAGGAGCTCATTCTGATTTCACAGATCTCTATCAAAATGTTTCATCTGCACATTTTTTTTATAAGCGTACTGAAAGTTTAAGAAAAATAAAAAATCGAGATCGAGCTGTTGTGTAAAATATGGAGATCAAGGTTCCTCTCCTGTGCTCCTCACTTTTTTTGCTTTGACTTCTGATGCAATAGGAAGGCAACAGTAACATACATGTCTGATGTAGCGGGCAGCTCAGACTCACACTCATTTGGTCTCCAGCTGTTTTTGACACGTAAACGAGACTTTCACATGTGGTTCTGTGAAGGCTTTGACTGTGTGTCTACTACCAGTAGGGCACTAATCTCATCACGGCCACAGACAGTTGGCACATTAGCAGCTGAGATCTCGTGTAAACGATGGTTTTCTTTGGATTTTCCAAAAGGATGAGTCAAATATTACAAACAGAATAAGTTTGTTTTTTTTAGTAGCTCCGAGTTGTTGATAATTTCAAAACGGGTATTGAACTTTTGTCCCCTGACAACTTTTCACTTTCCTCTCTTGAATAAAGGACCCGAAGGAGGTATTAGGGAGACAATATTGCAAGTGTCATAAGCCTCCTTCGTCCAGTCAGCAGTCCAAGGTCAGCAGAGGTGCCACCTCCTCCCGGCTGTAAGCCTTCACTGTCAGAAACAAATTGTTTGATAGGCGCTCTTTTTCTACTTAATCGCAGTCTCCACAGACATGCACAGACACCGATGCTGCACACACACAAGCCAGCGAAGGACAGAAATCTCATTAAGATCAACGAGATTGCCGAGATAAAGTGTCACTCAAAAACATATCAGCCATGGCGGACTGCATCTCTGGGGCCATCAAAAATACAGCAAACACCCAGAACGCATGAGCCTTTAGACACTTTCTATTGTTTACATTCACGTCAGCGAGAGCAAAGACTGTTGAAATATGTGGTGGGGTCATACACAGGCAAGCAAACATGCAGTAGAAATAGAATAGACCTTTATCTGCAAACATCACAATTATTTTATTACAGGTCTGAAGTCATTGTTCCTCTGGCAGGAGATGAAAGTGAATGAGGCAACGTGGTGTAATGTATTCTTCCTTAGAGGCCACTCAAAGCTGTGATTGGTAAGACACTGAAGTCAAACCAGGACATAGATGAAGACGCTTGATGACATCACAGGATAGAAAAGCAAACTGATATGCAAATATAACACAAACATTGAGCCGTCTGTTCCATACAGCTTTTAAAATGTGGCCTCGCTGTGGCCCTTCAGCTCACTGGATTGGCACACATTATATTCACAGATATTCATCGAGCATGTTGGGAATTATCGACTGTTTCAATGTGACTTCAAAAACGCCATCTGTCATACCCGAGGGTGACACAAATCAAAGTTCTGTGAAGCAGTTTGTCTCCAGTGAAATATGCAGCACATAAGCGGGTGGATGCAAATGTACAAAACTAAAACAGTCGCATTAAGAAAAGACCTTCACAGACATAACATTAAAATAGAGAATAGAATAGAACATGCTTTATTGATCCCTGAGGGGAAATTCAGGAGTCACAACAGCAAACAAAGCGTTGAGTGCAAAATTTCCAAGAATATGTAAATAGTATAATGCGAGGGCTGATCATCCCCTCCTCATGTGATTGCTACAGCAGTCATTTGGGTACAAGATAGATAATAAAGGGAGTGGAGGACTGTCTGAACGGTCAAGAAAAGGACTTCTTTGAAAATGGTATTGAGGCCCTTTTTTAGATAATAAAGGGAGTGGAGGACTGTCTGAACGGTCAAGAAAAGGACTTCTTTGAAAATGGTATTGAGGCCCTTAAGCATTGCTGGCAAAAGTGTATAGATACTAAAGGGGATTATGTTGAAAAATAATGCAATATTTCCGCCAAAAGTCAAATCCTTAAATGTGAGGCTCACAACTTATCAATCAGCTCTCATATAATGGATGTCAACTAGAAAAAAAATGTCTATTAGATGTCAGCTTGACCATAATTCTCATGTTGGCTACCATCTCAACAGGGTCCAGGATCTGACCTTCTTCACCAGTCTGTTCAGTCTAGTTCTCCTGTATCCTGTCCACTCACAGCAGGTGAAATCCTTCAAAGTGTTTTTCCTGTCCAGTGTTAGCTCTGTTAGCCATGTCTCTGTGAATAGCATGATGCTACTCTGCCGGTATTCCTTCTGGTGTAGCGTTAGCACAGCTTGCTTGTCCATCTCATTGTAGATGGGTCTTAAAATCTCCAAAACTATGACTATAAACAATATAGACAATATAATAGACTATGATGAATTTAAAGAGAATTGAAAAAATGACTTACTAATGTTCAACTATGTTACCTTTGAGGTCTCCGGGTGTCATTTTTGTTTAAGTGTTGTAAAAACTTAATCTTGAAGTCGAGCCTGAGTTCACTGACATCTATGTGTTCACTTTTTTAGAATCCTTCAATTTCTATCACAGGGACAGAGTTTGGTAGAAAGGCACGTCCTTAAGGTCACACTTAACGTGGGGAGTTCAGGTCATAATAAAATATGGTCAACTATGGTCATTCAAAGGCAGGACACCACATAACCGTGTACAGTTCATGAAAACACGGCAGTCATGCAGTTTTTCATTGTAAAGTAAAGCCAAATCTAAAAGTTGAGCCATGCCATTTTTTTAAAGTCTGCTCAGAAAATGTAATTTACCCCAAATATCTCAACTGGGAAAAAAAAGACAAGAACTCAAGAAGTGTCAAACTTCACACTGGGCTTGTCCTGTGCAAGTAATGGGCCAAGCAAACAGTTTTAATTAATACATTGCATATTTATTTATCTATTTATTTTTGAGGTTTTTTGTATTTTCGTTGAATATCACACATGATAATGTCCAACAAAGGGAGGCTTGAAAATATTAATCCTCGCAGATTAAGTTCAGTGCTTGATTTTGAGTTCATGATAATAAAGTTGTTGAGAAATTGATGACTCAGGTCAGCTGTCACTTTATAGGGAATATAAAACCAAAGAAAAAATGAAGATGTGATGATTTGTTCAGCGCTGCAGGGTCATAAAATGTCAAGCTGTGTATGCAGCGTATGTCATCGTATAAATTGTTGACAACTAAACTTCTTATGATTCCTGGGAGCGATGTGATACTAGAGGCAGACAGGAAGCACACAAAAAAAAAAAAAAAAAAAAAAAAAAACAAAGTGAGCTGAGAAAGTAAGACCAACATTATATTGGTTAACGTTTACAACAACAAATGGATATAAATTTTACAAAAAGTCAGCTGCATCTTAGAGAAGAATGCGACCAATATACCAGTACAGAATGCAGAGTTATTATTATTGTGTTAAAACATGTTACCAAAAGGATTGTGCTTTGAGAAGCAAGTAACCACTTCTGCGTGCAAACCATGCAAGAGACATAACAGATGGGACAGTGTGTGTGTGTCGTGTTTTGAGAGGGGTCCAGCTGCAGACCTCCACTCTCAGCTGATTCTCTCACAGGCTCCACTCTGAGATCCCCTCCACCACCAGAAGAAAGTGACGCCAGGGTATGAACTTAAGACAATATAAAATAAAATCAAAAGCGTTGCCTTCAGAGCTACGCTGGTTAGACACTTCCAGATTTTTCTGTTTTGATTACCTTAGTTAACCTGATTCCTCCATAGTGTTAGATTGAATAAACAAAGTATGACACATATCACACAACATAAATCTGTGGGCACCTCCATTTGGTGTAATGATCTCAGCCGTTTTCATTTCCTTGTGAGAAAGAAAGTTGTTCAATACTGGATTCATGATATAAAGCAGTCGATATATTCATTGAGGTCTATTTTTTCTAGTTTGAGTATTGATGACCCGTTCCTGTTAAGAATCATTTAGAAATAATTAAGTCCATCTACATCATTAACCTTTATGCTAAATGATTCCCTTGTCAGTTCTTTACATTATGCTGGAGTGGCCGTACTTTACATCGACTACTCTGCCCCAGCTATCTTAGCTTTGCAGACAGATAACAGTTTCTCAAGAAAACTCTGATCCAGGGTTTTAGCTTAAAGTTTTGCTTAAGAAGCTCTGAACTTAAAAAGAAATGTGCATTAATTCCTCACAAGAGATTTCTATTCAATACATTCAACATGTTATACATCTCCTAATGTACCAAAAACAATGCAGAAAAAATAGAACTAGCTTGATGCTGACATATATGCCCAATTGCACTGATATACTAGCAGTAAGCATCGATACATACATTGATACAACCATCCATCCATCCATTTCCTATACTAATATTAAATAACCATAACTAAATAACCGTGAAATCATTATCATGAAACTGACTTAAATTAATGTATTTTACCTTTGTGTGTTGCAGATAATATTAAGTCAGTCATATCACAGTAAATCTTTAAACCTTGAATTTATCCTAGTTCTGTTTCTGTTTTGTGGTTAAAACAACAATGAATGTAAACACAGAGGTTGTGATTGGACTGTAGCATAAATAAAACAATTGTGTGTCTCTTGAGGAAATATAAAAGGTCAAGATCATTACACCAAATGGAGGTGCGCACCAATTTATGTTGCTTTATCAATGACATGCATTTTATACCTAGTGTTTTCATTGTAACACTATTCAGGAATGAGGTTAACCAAGGTAATCACAACGCATGTATATATATAAATATATATATATATATATATATATATATATATATATATACATATATACATATATATATATATATATATATATATATATATATATATAGAGAGAGAGAGAGAGAGAGAGAGAGAGAGAGAGAGAGAGAGAGAGAGAGAGTGGAGGTCTGCAGCTGGACTGTCTTGCTTGTTTTTAGCATCTCTCTCACTTTATAGGGCATGATTTAGTTTCCTCAGTTTAAGACAACAAGTGACCAGTGAGGGAAGCTGACACAAGTCTCTTCAAATTGGGAATAGATAGTGAGAGTTACAAATCTGCATAGAAACCGTGGGTTGCTGAACACAAGGGAAGTCTTCAAGGAGCACAGCTTAAGATTTTTTATTATTATTTTTTTATTTTTTTTTTATCCAATAGACCCCCCCCCCCCGCCCCTAAATAAGACTGGATCACATTAGTGGGTTTTATGGTGGATGTAATGTTCCATCAATGCTCAGGGTTCATTCGGGATGAGATAGTTCCAATGTTATGTTTTAAGTGAACAGAGGAAAAAATAATGCATTGAATACAAACATATTATTTGTTGTAGCATAACATGTCTTTTCTTTAAGTATCAACAATCTGTTACATTTGTTTGATAGCACAATAAAATGCTTCTTTAAAATGTTAAACGAGGAAAATTTGCCGAAAAACAAACAAACAAACAAAAAACTCCTATTATCTTTGCCTGTTGTCAATAATCATAAATAAAACATGCAAGGTTCACTGGAGTAGGGGTTTCAACCAATTACACCCTCAGTCTTCTCGGAATCAATTCAGATGGTGAAATTACCCCTAGTGCCCACAACCATAAAAACATTCATGGAGGCAATTAGAAGGTTCTCTGTTGTGTGTCTGCAACATAAATACTGCAGAGTCTGTCCTCATGGGACTAAACAAACCGGTGCATTTCCTGATAAATGAATGCAGAAAAAGCAATTTTTATAAAGCTTCAGGGAAATATGACTCTGACAGCATTCTATTTTTATCAAGCTCTATGTGTTTTATTTTCATCACTAAACCATTTTTCAAGATGTCAGAGAGAAAATAAAAACAAATGAAGAGAAGAAAAAGAAAAACACCCAAATCCATCTCCCCATCACTTCACATGGCTACACTCACCTCAGGGCTCTTATCACTACAGGCAGCCCTCTCTAACAGGTGTTTACTGCTGGAAAGCTTCTCCACAACACTTGTCTTTCACATTGTCCCATTCTTATTGATTTATGTCTACTTTTCCATTACTCAGTGGCGAAATGTCATATGAAACACAAATTCCTTTACTTAAAGGTGGTGTACAGCATGTGCTATGATGGGGGATTTGACAATTCCATTACTGCTGCGAGCCAATCACATTTTTGACAAGATTGGTGACCACATGATCAGAGCTCGCTGCAAAGATAACAAGACCGTGTAATTCCTGACTGATGGATACATCTCTTTGTCCTGCAAAGCTGATTTCTGCAGAAAATGCACAACAGGCTCCTGCCTTGTTCTCTTGTGTGATCTCTCGTCATCTTTTCCTGTCTGACAATCCAAGATCAATACTCAATCAAAGAGTTTTTCGCCCAGAGCTGATCCGTAGCTTGTCAGTGCAAACCGGAGAAACCAAACAGGGTTTTGCTTTCCTGAAAAATTCCAAAAGAAAAAAAAGAAGAAGAAGAATAACGGAGAAAAATGGCACAGAGCTGTCGAATGAGATAAGAGGGGGGAACGAGAGCTGGTAAAAGAAAAATTCTGTGAGCATTTACAGTGTGGTCTCACTCAAACACAGCAGGATGAACAGTGATTACGAATAAGTAGGAGATGGTGTAGAGGGAGGATGATGGACTGACAAGATGGAGGTGGCTGTCTCCTCCAATCACATTCTCATCAGTACACAGCGCCAGATCAGAGTCTTAATGAATGAATGAATTGAATTACTATACTGGTTAAAAAGAAAGAAGAACGAAGCTGCCAGCGAGCAAGTTAAGGGACAGCACCTTTTCTTTTAAACACTGTAAGATAGCTGCTGGCTTATTAGGATTTTTCAGGAGACTAAATATAGATTCATATAAACACCGGTCTGAGTGGGACTAGTCTGAAATTTCAACATCAATTAAGACATACAAACCCACATTTCCTTTTTCATTTGAGATTTCCTTTGAGATAAAAAGCTGTAAATGAACAATTCCCTCATTCCTCAGGCCTTCCTCCTGCAGTAATTATCAACAACATGGTGAAAGGTTGAGCAATACGAGGATACCTAATGAATAGTGGTAATGAATGGGAGAAATATTACTTTTATTAGCAAGGCTGTCATAGAAAAATAAAGGATTTCCTATTAGTGGAACTGTGTGGAGCACTGAGGAGGGACGTATGAAACCATGGAGCAAACATTAGCTCAACAACATGAAACAGTTCATGATCACTGAAGAATATTTTTTGAAGTGAAATCTAAAGACTCACTGTTTACTCTGAGCAGCATAATCCTTGTGATGCTCATTAATAACCATGTCTGTATTTAAATTCGGTGTAGGCATGCTTATATTAGCCATCTGACAATGTAAAAAAGGGGAGCTGAAGCCTGAGGGAAGGCCATTAGATCTTGAATTTATAGCCACAAGTACTGAAGCATTTACAATGAAGCCCTGATGAATGAGCCAAATGATTAATTCATTTTCACATCTCAAAAGAACATTTTCTTTTTGAAAAAACAAAAAAGAAAGTACAGGTTCAAAAGGAGCAAAATGTACATTTCCAATACTAATCTATATCCCCAGAAATACATCTCCTTCATCTACTTCAACTCTTTGTTTAGAAGTAATGGTGGACAGTGGAGCCAGACTGAAAAAAGGAAAAAAGGACAGAAGAGCAGAAGAGAGCTAAACGGGAGAGTGATTGAGCACGGGCTCAAGCACAGGTCAAACATTTTGTGATAATGTCCATTCCAACCTACATGCAGCAGTTATACTGCAGTAATCTGTTCCAACTTTAGAGTCTGTCAGTAAAATGAAGCACACTGAAAAAAATGATACTTTGGACCAACCTATAAGAATTACTCTGATTTGTTACACCTAAAATTATTAGTTTCTCCCAACATTAACATTTGATCCAATATCAATAAAAAATATTCATTTTTTCAGAATTAAAAAATTATCAAATAGGTTTGAGGTTTTACAGCAATTATGAATTATAGCCGAACTCTGCCTGTTGACACTGTGATAAAAAGGGTATTGTCCATCTTGAGAGTGGGGAAATAATGACAATTAGAGGCAAAGATTTGTGAGCCGCCTGAGGAGGTTTCTGACCCCAAACATCCCTTTTAAGAGGAAAGTGGAGCAACATCCTGTTCAGCACTCCAGATAGCAGAGCTGGTGAGGGAATACTTGAGCTGCTGGTCTCCATAGAAACATCAACCAAACGAGGTAGAGACACCAGCAACAGTGATCAAAGTTTAGACATTTGACTTGTGTTTGTTTAAAGGTGTGCCAACGTTAAAGCTCTGAGAGGAAGAAGAGTTGAATGAGGAAATAAATGTGAACATGAATATTTCTGTAGAAGTCTAGCTCAGCTTGTCCTGTTACCTTCAATAGAACTGCTCAGTTTAATGTGAATTATAAATAATAAGCAGGTACATGTTTTAATTTGACAATGATTTAATATATTTAATGTCATTTGTCCTACGAGGAGGACGATATAAGCTGTGTTAGTTTTGCAATGTTAGCGCGGCCAAAATCATCCCTGAGTCTATATTTATTTCTGCTTGTTAGTAGCCAGGTAATAAAGATCCCAACAGGCTGTGACAAGATCCCTCAACTCTGCAAAAACCATGCTCATCTCGTCATAGTTCAAATTCGCCTGCGCCAATCCAGCTGACATCACCTGTGACTTAAATAACCACTCACTACATCGAGAACATGTCCTTCTACATTATGACTTCCTAGTTTGTAGAGCAAAATATCGTAAAGTGGTTTCATTTACTGTCTTTGGATCTGCAAATATGCTGCATCTGAAACTACTGCACAATGTCTTCATTCTGTAACGGCATTTCATTTTTGGTTTCAGTACTTTGAGAACTCGGAAAGAACAAAAAAACAGACAGTAGGAGAGCAATGTTGATCTATCTAATGTATACTGGTATATTTATTATAAAACAGTCTGTCAGTACAAGATTAATCAAGTGACTAAAGACTTTAGTTTCTACAGGATTGTTTTCTTCATACCTTTTGGAAAAGACTTTGAAAATCTAAATTCTGAGGAGCTGTTTTTTTGAAAGAGAGAGACGATGGTGACTTTTCCTGTGAAATCTAAAGTGGAGATAATCTAAATTGAAGAAGCTGAAGTGCAGCAAAGGTTTTGAGCTGTGCAAAGGACGTATTCTCTCGTCAGAGACGTGGAGAGGAAACAGGGCGATGGGGAGAGATTGGTTTGTCTTTTCAGACTCTGAGGGCTTTGAGAGTGTGTGAGAGTGAGAGCAGCAGGTCTCTGCTGAACCAGAGAGAGGGCCAGATAATCAAGCCTGAGATGATGTGGGACTTTGTGTAGGGGCAAAGGAGAATAAAAACTCTTTAATAGATTAGAAGCACTGAAGTACTGGAACGGCCACCAGGGGAGCCAGTAGTTGAGCCATTGTCTCACCTTTAACTCCCAATCCTCCTCACACTTTCACTCGACAATAGTCTGAGACTCAGACTTCTCCAGGCAAGGCTACCTGAAATTTGGAAGACCTTTTCATCTACTTAACCTCCATGCGTGATAAGGCGAAGAGAGGAGAAAGGGAATGACGACAGGAGAGAGAAAAAGAGAGAGGGAGATGGATGCTTATGCTTTGGAATGACGCAGGGAGCCATACAAGAGCCACCAGGGAGCAAAATAATTTACTCCAAACCATAGAAATGTATTCAAATAAAGCTCTATTCACATATATTCAGATCAAATCACTGTTGAAAATAAAGCCCATTTACAATGCAATTTTTTCCTCTCAGTGGTGTAATGCATATCGCTCCCTATGGTAATTCAAAAGAAGATAGCTCAGTTAAGAAGTCTCAAGAAAATCAATGATGCCTTACTGGTGAAAAGAGAACAGATGCATATAAATGTGTGACTTTGGATCACGCATTTCTGTCCACTGGCTATAAAGGTTTGTATCATGTTATGGTATTAAGTTGAAAATGTTTAGTTATTCAGCCTACAGTGTTTCATTCGTAAATATCACTGGCACATCATCCAATTTAGATAAGTCACCAAGTAATTAGAGTAAAGTGAGTTAACCAGGTGGCCTTATTACTTCACTGAACCAAACGGCATCATGTACATACACATCTAAAAGTGCAAGAGGGGGAAACTCATTTATCCTAACACAACAATGCCCCAGAGTTAATTGGGCGGCTGCTTCAGTAAGATACCTCAGACATTAATTTACCAGGCTTTCTCAGGCTGACAAGCTGATAATGAGGCATTGTGGGACAGCGGTCACCTGGTAGGGTGTTGGACAGGCTGTTCTCCAGTTCACAAAGGGAGAACAAGAAAAGAGAGAGAGAGAGGGAGAAGGACAGAGACCATAATGGGACAAATGGGCACCATCATGTTACAAATTACCTGCCCGTTTTGGTGTAATCTCCAAGTTGAATCATTATCTTCCTCCTGAATCAAACTTTTTCCAGCTTTCTCTGCACCCATTCACTATTTCTGGCTCACCACCAACTTCACTGCCTAAACTTTCACTTCTAATTCCCAAAAGAACCTGTGCCAGCAATCATCTATTGATACTTTTCACCTATTGTTTGTGATTTTTTCTTTTTCTTCTTCTTTCTTTCTTGTTTTTTGGCCCAGCACAGCAGCACAGCGACTGAAAAGCATTAGACGCTGCAGATGAGAAGCACTCATGCGTCAAGATAAGAGCACAAAGCAGGAGAGCAGGTACAGGACAGAACTTTTTAATGACTACAATTCAGAAGGTGCTCTAACTGTGGCAGATGCACACAGGCAGGAATCACAAAGATGCTGCTGTGAGCTCCTGTGCAATCTTTTCTTGTGTATGTTTTTTTTTTTTTTTTTCTATTAAGTGTCATGAGCGTTCCACAGTGGGCGGAGCTATAGTGTAAGTTTGATTACATCACTGTACTATAGTTAAAAGTTAAAGGCTCCATTAATTATACGTCTGACGGAAAGTTTTAAAACACAAATGTTCTGTGAACATAAGAGGACAAAGATTTGCAGTCTTCATCAGTGGTGGATGTGTCACAGAAATCAGAAATTATTTTGAATTACATGTTAATACTATCAAAAGTAACTGAGTTACCAACAAAGTTACTGCATTATGAAAGTTAGAAGTTATATCTGTGAAAGTAACCTGAGCATTATTTCTTTTTGTGACCCCCCTCTGTTTTTTTTTTTTTTTTTTTTTTTTGATGGTTGCTTCATTAAATTAAAAACAAGTCTTGGCAGTGGAGATAGTATTCCTTCCTGCACAAAGACAAACAGCTGGAACAGATAAGCTTCATCTCTTCTCCGTCCCAGCACTGGGTCTGATGGATCATTCAGGTCAATATGTCAGTCACTAAGGCCTTGCTCTGTTGCGTTCAGGTAGATATGAGCCTATGACTCATCACACATCAATTTGCAGAGAACAGATTGAGCGCCACAGGAAGTTAGACACTGAAACCACAATAAAACTTTCTGGACTTTCAAAACAGAATAAACTGCTGACACCAGATCATACATCACTTTACTACAACAGACATAATGAGCAGAGCCAGGCCTAAAGTCACTGTCTGAAGGTCGTGCATGGAGACAACCTAAAAGCACCCAGTGACTTTCAAACTAAAACAAACCAGATAATACTTAACTTGACTACAGCAGCAAACCAACATAATGAGTGGAGCCAGGCCAGAGCGAACAGGTTCAAAGTTTTACAGCCCAACATGAACAAGGAGAGGATCATCACTTGTATTTGGGGGGAGGGGTTGAGGGAAGTCCTCGGTCTTGTGATTCCAGCTGTCTGACAGTCATGCAGCTTGCTAAACTGAACATGCAGCAGCCAGTATGAATTGATGTCCGTGGTCAACTCATAACAGATCAGTTTGCCCGCCCTTGGCTTGCACAATCTCTTACTGTCCAATCAAACAGCATGAATACACTGACGTTACCATACGCTTGCTATACCTCCTTAGTGTCGTCAACTCAAAATCTGATTGGTTAAAGCAATGATGGCAGAAATGTGATTGGATAAATGCTTTTATATGAAAATACCATAGACTGTTAGGAAATACACATTTGGAAGCAACATAACTGCAAGAAAAAGCTATGAAAGGAAGCAAACAGACACATTGGAATACTTTTTTAATTATACCTGGACAATCAAATTAACATAAATCCGTTAGTGAGATATTATGATTACTATTATTATTCAGGCCAGCAGAAAAGGCCTTGCAGGCCCTGATGGCCCAAGACTGGTGTTTAGTGAGTGAAATCCTCCTCAGATGCTACTGTGCTGATGTAGAACAACCTCACCGGCTGAGTGGGCTGTGAAATCCTCTCTGTTGTTAACCAGTTGATGTAAAGCAGCAACTGAAAAGCCTTGAATACGTCTGTAACTGCAACCGTGTTATTAAATTTGAAAAGTTACTCGTAACAGTCGATACTTGTGCAGTTGCAGTAACATGCAATATTGTCGCACCTCACAACACTGGTTGTCACTGAGTCTGTAGTGAGACAGTTTGACATGATTGAAAATAATGTGATGAATCAAAAGAGGAATCCTCCTTTTAAACTGTGCTTTTCTGCTGCCTTAAATGTGCTGTAGGATGATTCTAGTAAAACTATGAAACATGTTGATGTTAACAGGATAAGAATTACTTACGACATGAGTACAAGTTTGATTCATGTCTCCCTGTCCTATACAAAATCCATCAAGCCTATGAGTGTGTATGAGTGTGTTTGGTGTTTGAGAGTGCATGGAGCAGAAAAGAGGACCAGATCCATCCTCGCTCCCTTCACAGCAGGAACTCGGGCCTTAATTACCTCTAATATAAACACAAATTAGTCTGGAACACAAACAGAGGCTCAGCCCTGAGTAATATCTTCATTTATGCCCCATCATGTCCAATTACATAAGATATATCACTGGATGCTAACTTTAGCTAGCCTGCATTATGTTGGCAGAGGGAGGGTGAACATAAATTACATGACAGACGTAACACAGTGATTTCCAGGCCGTGCACCACTCCCTCCCTGAAATTTAGATCAAACGATTCCCTTTCTGCAAATACTGACAGTGTGCTTACTCAGTGATGTTACTGCTTGGTTGATGTTGCAACAACTCCCAAGTGACTCTAAAAATAGACACAGAAGGGAAACTCAGTGCCCTCTAAAAAGGTGTGCCATGAATTAAAAGAAAAGATCAGTTAAAGAAACGGTCGTCCGTCTTAAAGCTATTGAAACATGTTTGCATATCCGGTGGGTAATTTCTAAGGCTTTGTAAATTGAGACACATTTGCAGAGGAAAGAAGGCAGAACATTTTTCGTTGTGTGTGTTCTAAAATATATCTTTCTAAAGCAATGAATTGTTGCAACAACCTAGTGTGAAAATGCAAATAAAGTGTGGGAGTGATGCGTCACAGTGTTGCAGTGGGTGACATATTCCTTTTGTACAATGGGTTTTGGCACGATAGGTTATTTTGAGTTGATTCCTCAAACACGGTCCTGCAGCTGTAAATAGTCCCTGGAGCACATGATGTGTATTAATCCACGGCTAGAAATAGTTTCAAAAAGAAATCCTGTGGGAGAAGCAGCTGATTAAAGAAGCTGTGCCCTGCAGTGTGACAAAGTTACTGAGCCTGAAAATATATGCACTGCATACTATATGACCAGTTTTCCTCTCCGTATTGTGCGACCAGCTGTTGATTCCTATTTTAAAGAGATGCAACAAAAAAAAACATCAACTATCTTCTTTGGCAGAAGCACATCTATGATAATAACGAACATGAAGATTTGGCATTTCTGATCTCCATTCCTGTGTGACCTTCTTAGAAATGTTAAACACAAGTAAGATACTCTCATTGGTCACTTAATCAGCTACACCTGTTCAGCTGTTCTTCAACAGATATCAGATCAGCCAATCACATGGTGGCAACTTAGTGCATTTAGACATGTAGAGATGGTGAAGACAACCTGATGACGTTCAAACTGAGCATCATAATGGAGAAGAAAGATGGTTTCAGAGACTTTGAACGTGTCATGGTTGTCGGTCTGAGTTTTCAACAAACTGGTGATCAACTGGAATTTTCACACACAATCATCTCTAGGGTTTACAGAGAATGGTCCAAAAAAGAGAAAATATCCAGTGAGCAGCAGTTTGCTGGAACAAAATGCCTTTTTGATGCCAGAGGTCAGAGGAGAATGGACAGACTGGTTGGAGATGATAAAAAGACAACAGGAACTCAAAGAACCACTCCTTACAACCAGCACATGTCCAACCTTGAGGCAGATGAGCTACAACAGCAGAAGACAACGCTGAGTGCCACTCCTGTCAGCTAAGAACGAGAAACTGAGGATACAATTCACACAGGCTCACCAAAACTGGGCAATAAAAGACTGAAAAACTTTGCCTGGTCTGATGAGCCTGGATTTCTGTTTCCACAGCAGGATAACGCTCCAAACTCAAATCATCTTCAGCTGGTTTCTTGAACAAGATGAGTTCACTGGACTCCAGTGGCAGGGGCGGATGGGACTTGGACTTAATAGCTGCTGTGAACACAAAGTGCTGATGGATGAAACTGCACATTAATGTTTTCAGTCTATTTATCAGATTTGTGGTGATTAAGAAATATAAAACACCACCTCTTTTTGTCTTATGATAGAAAATGCATATGATGAAGCTTTTGCATATGGTAAAAAAGCTAATTAAACTTCTTCCTGGAAGTTTTTCAGCTCATTTGTCTTATAGGTTCTTGTACGTCTTTGTTGCAGATGAACCAGCCTGACCCTTACTGCTATAACTTTACTATCAGTCCTCTTTTTTTGTATTATCATGGCTAATTATTATAATTGCTGCTCAACTCTAACAGCTAGAGAGGCTGTGCACAAAGAATCACGGTAGGCTGGGTCAGATCTAACAAAGGCCTGAAAGCATGGAGCCCTGAAAGCGCTAAGTAGCTGTAGCTTTAGCTGTCTAATGTGAAAACACACCAAAAATTAAATATCACTAAAACTAAACTAAAAATAAATAAATAAATAAAAACTAACTCCTAAATAAAGAACTAAGGGGTGGAAACAATATCAAAAGACAGAATAGGATCTGTTTATAGGGCAAAATACGCTGTATTTTTGGTAATTACTTCATGGTCATGGTCTCTCAGCAGGTCAGCTGAAATAATGTGTGTATAGAAACATCTGAAGCCACAATTTTGTGTTAACAAAGTCACAGATGGGCCATGAGAGCAAAATGGGAACAATAAAGATAACAAGGTATAAAGAAAAATGAAGAGAAGTGAAGAACACAGTGGAAGAGGGCTTGTGATGAGACTCAGGCTTTGACTGCTTTCTGTTATCAGCTTGAACAGAAATGTCAGAGCAGTGTGACTGTCTTCCCTGCAGCTTCTTTTGCCGCACAACCACTACTGTGTAACACACACACACACAAATCTATTCACGTCTATGGTGGCCAACAAGGTAAACAATCTTGAATTAAAAGGTCTTCATTTTGATGAATGTGCTGCAAATGCAAATAAAACACATCACAGGGTTCAGTTTAAATAAATAAATAAATAAATAAAAAGAGTAAATGCACCAAAAAGGAAAAAAGTAACATCCTGCAAAGAGCTGGAATAACTGCATCCACAGCAAACATGCTTCAAATACAAAAAAAAAAAAAAAAAAGATTGAAGTCAAACAGAAAACTATGAAACACATTCAAAAGAGAAATGATGGAAGTGCTCCAAGTCTGCTGGACCACTACGTAAAACAACTTTACTGCTGATGGGACGGAGGAGAAGATGAGATGCTGAATGAAATGTTTGGATGGGAAAGCAGCCCTGTTTATGTCAGTGAGTTGAAATTACTGTGGCCACATGATTTAAGAAGAGTCTGTCCTGGACTCTGACCACACGGTCACCATTGATAGCTTCCTGACTGTTCAAAGCTTATTTCTACTAGTTTACACCTTTTAGTTATTCTATTGATTTAGTATTTATTTCTTATTGTATCCCTAATGTCTGTTACTGATTCTTACTTCACTGTGTATGAGGACAACGGTAGCGACTTTCTTTGAAGTATTAGATTTCGTGATGCTCACATGAAGATGATATCCATTATTTGGAGCTTGTACATATAGTAATGCTTCCTAAACTCATTCTCTATCCTGCAGACATCAGAAGCTGGACAGTATTTTTATCCATCTTTCTCCTGTTGGGAAATCCATCGAGGCAAAGCTGTGCTCAGAGGTCCACTCCTAAGGCAAAGTTGCTCAACTGACTCCTGACATCATGAGAGGAAAGCTTTTCCTGAGTGAGCCAAGTTGATGTTGTTCCAGGCGCTATCATTTCTGATTTCCAGACTGAGAGGGACAAACCCAGACTCTATTTTTGATAAGATAGCGAAAGCTGGCTCTGAATCTTGGTGTAGAGCCAGACTATCCTTTCAAAATCTACAACTGTCTAGGAAATGTATGGAGAGCCGACAAGCTGTTAAATATAATTTGAATGATTGATTTATTACCAGAGAGAGATCATTTAGGCTGAACTGACATGTTGGCTAAGTAGACTATTTAGTACACGGCTCTGCAGGCATCTGCCAGAGACAGTCTTCAGAGCTGCATCCCTCATCTTATCTCTTAGCTCAATTAGATCTGGCATCCATGGCAACGATAGCACCAAGGAGCTGTCAGATCATACTGAGAGAAAATAAAATCAAACCTCCCTTCATTTTGTTTTGCTCACTTTGGTTTATTCAAGCAGCAGGATATAATGTGCTGAGGAAAGAGCAGCTAGCAAGACAGAACAAAAGAATTTAGTGGGTCTTGACGGATTGACTGTGGAAATACAATATATATATATATATATATATATATATATATATATATATATATATATATATATATATATATATATATATATATATATATATATATATAAATACAGTTTTACCGTATTAGATAACTGAACTGTAGATGAGGCCAAGTTAGTTTTGCACGATCAGGCATGAAGGTGTCTCCAGATCTGACCCTGTAATGTATAATGACTTCTTCTTCTCCTTAAAGTGATATCGCTGAGCTTGCAGAAGTCAGAGTGAACTTATCCACAGAGCCAAAAAACTAAAGTGATGACTCGGGTCTTCTTGTGGATCTGGACTTCACTGTGGCCAAAGCAATAAGAGGTTTTCCTCTTGGATTTGTCATACTCCTTTAGGTTGAAAACATTAAGGGGGGTAACATGCGAAACATATTCGAGCTGTCTATTCAGCCAACAGGTTAGTGCAGTAATAACACTTTCTTTCTGCTGGGGATGTGAAACATATCAGAACTCTCTGTGAGCTTAGAGGAAACAGGCTGCTGCTTTTTTTCATCCCTCATCCTTTCAACTCCACTGCCACAGCATCAAAACAGCATTCTCAGTTTGACTGCAGCATTTAAATAAGCTTCAGTGCCGTGGTTTTGTCAGCTTATTATCTCTCTCTGTACAGCCAGTAATGACATGCTGTTGCTTACCTAATATATGGGATTGCATAAGCAATGTCTGCATCAGCGATTCACAACACAAGTTCAGCATGAAGCTGACGACTGTTTAGAACATCGCTACGAGAAGCTGTCTGCATGTGTGTGCGTGTGTGTGTCCTTCGTCTGCTGCCTGCTGACTGATCCCTCTCATCTGTGGAGCTCTGTCGATGATTAAGGTTTTGTATGTTGTTGTTTTTTTTTTTTTTTGTGTTAATGATGTGAGAACAAACAAAGCGAGGTGCACCATGGAGTCAAAGGTTTTTTTTTTTACTCTTGCCTTTTGTTTCACCGTCTCTGCTCTCGGCTTAGGAAACTATTTGAGCGACTTGTCTGAAACAAACGTACAGCATTTCTCCACACAGTCTTCAACACGTTTGCCCCGAGGGCACTTGACAGGTGGACCTGAGGGGCTCCTTTTCAGTGTATCAGTGGAGCACAGTTCAAGGTGAGCGGTTGGGGCAAACAGAGTGAAGCAACAGATTTTTGATCATTTCGTCATCAGTGCCATGCAGTGCAACTATGACAGATGTGGGACTAGAAGGAATACACTTTACAAGAAGTCTGAGGAACTGGCAATAAATCAGGCAGATTAAATCACCTCTCACTTTCTATTAAAGCAGGATGAATATGTCAAATACAGCTCAACCATGAGTCTCATAGGTACAAATAAAATAAACGAAAATAATAATTGTCATGTGTCTGAGGTATGTGAATACAAATCCAGCTGGCCTTTATGAAACATCCAACAAAAAGAGACAAACAGCACCTGTCAGAGAACAGCAGGACGTGGCCGCCTCCTCAGTTCTCACCCAAACATCATGATATAACAAACACTGTATACTGACAATCATTCACACCACATCTGGACATAGATGAAAGGAAACAGCGTTTAATGTAACAGTCTCCTGCTTTAAAGATGGCCCAACAAGGATGAAAGCGTTCACACACTCAAAAAAGTCAACTAGGGCATGAGTTTGATGTGTTTGAACTACATAAATTACTTTTGTTTGTTGTTTGGATGATTCATTCTTGTTTGTCAAATCTGGTTTTGAAAAAATACCAAGAAAACTAAATCCACTCCAAACACTAACCAGATACAGGTGAGACAGAGGCAGGACGTTGACATTGTTTTGTTTCACTTTGAAAGTTCAATCAAATCAAAGTGTAAACCTCCTGGTCTCAGACATTTTTGCTTTCACTAATTATCAAAAAAGTTTCAGTTTTGCTGTTGGTTTACATTTTTTCATGGTTTAAAGGAAAAATAAGCTCAGAGCATGAGATGGTTACAAGAGAGATAAAGCTGAGAAACAACAGAGATCTGCACATCTCTCTGTTTTTGCAAAATCTGTCACACTGACTTTTTGTCAAAGGTCACAAAAATCCTGCTAGCCACTTTAACTGTGGTCATTTTCAGTGGTACAGAAACTTCTGACACCCCTGAACACTGAGAGTAGCAAAGAGATGTGACAGACCTTCATGCTAGCCTCACCTAAAGTAAAACCAATTGCAGTAATTGTCCCCAAAACTTCTCAAAAGTCATTTTGCTAATAGTTTCCCCTTTGACAGTGTTGGTTGTTTGTCTGTCTCTACATATCAGCCCTGTGATCGGTCTGTTACTTGGTCAGGATGTATCCCACTCTGCACCTTGGAAGGACATTTGGGATATGCTTCAGACCCCTGAGACCCCAAAAGGGAAAAGGCTAATGGATGGATGCTGGCTTTCTTTTTTTATTTTGCTAGTTTAATAAATGTTCACTCAAGGAACAAACACAACACTAGTTGGAAAAACAACACTAACATAATAGAAAAAAAAGATAATAATAATAATAATTCACACAGTTTGTCTGAAGGTGGATGTTGGCGTCTTCTTCTTCTATCAGCTGCAGAGTGAGGTGCTGCTGCTCACGCAGCGATTTCAATCAGAAACATCAGTAACACCAAGTTGTTTACAGGCTTTGTTCATCCTGTGTGAATGTGCCACACCAAAAACTAACGTCAGGGGGTAATTCTAAAATTACAAGAGGTCCCAACATAAAACTAATCTTGTGCGAATAATACTGTAGTAATGTTTAGGCTGTTCAAATAACACAATCAAGATCTGCTTGGTTTGTCTGGATGGAATTAAAGTACCATAATGAAATCACATTTATCCAATGGGTTATTTTTTGAGTGCAGTCGGCTTTTACAAAGGTGTTAAAAAAGTGAAACTTTCCTGAAATAGACAGAGTGTACATTCAAACAGCATTTATTTATGTCTCTCCATTGAGAGGGCACAGCTGTCACCTCACGATAAAAGACAAAGACACAGAACTGACATCAGCTCAGGGACTCAAAGAAATGTCTGTGACAAAGTGACGTATGAGAAAGTGTTCAGATGTACAGTAGAGGCCAGAGGTGTGGAGTCTCTGAAGGCTCTGCCTCAAAGTGACTCATACTGACAGATTTTCCAGAAAGTAGGAAAAGAGTCTTCTGCTACAGTTGATAAATTATTAATCTGGCAGCAGATATTGATCATCTGAATCAGATAACTGTCATAAAAACTATCTGAAACGTAAAATATAAGAAGCATTTGGGTCCTAATGTCTTTAGATCACATCTAAAATCTTCCTGGTTCTTTCAGACAGAGAGGTGGAGAGAAGGAGGAGGGATTGGGTTTTTATGCTGAATCATGTCTGAGGTCAAGAGAGCAAAAATTACACTTACTAATTTATTCTTATTCTTAATTCCAAGCAGAAGGAAAAAAAAACTGTTGTACTTCAGTAGAATGATCTTTCGAGACAACATGAGTAATGCAGTAAAGACGAGAACTACACAGTTAAAGCAGGTCACCAAAGGTCATTCACTAAAAACATAATTATCTCCAACGCTTAAGATCCTCAGACACTTCCCACTGTTTCCAACACCAGTAAGACAAAATGTCATCTTGGATTTTTGTATTGGAAGTGTTCTGGTATTTAACTTGTAATACCATTTATTACACCTGGTATTTTTATATGCAGGAAATAATCTGTGACTGTGAGTGTGGATTCTATCAGCAGTAACCAGTCAAACCTTTATGTGTTTACACAGATACCTGAACGTAGATGTAAGTTCTTCATTCTCTCCTCTGAAGTTGGTCGTCAGACTACTGGCTACACTAAAGCCCAAAAGAGCTGCTTGTTTCTCCCTGAAGCTGCATCAGACCCTTGATATCAGGTAATGAGAGGCCGTGGGCTTAGACATTTGATAAAACATGGCACATTACAGGTAGCAGGCATACTGGAGTGGACTGCTGTTATCTTTGTTCTCTTTCCACACTGAAAAAATAACCTAATGCATGTTAACCCTTATCCAAACCCTTGTCTGATGCTAACAGACTCAACAAACTCATCTGCAAGGTGGTGTCAGAGAGGAGGATGCTGTCAAAGTTGGTCGGTCACAGGAGTGCTTTCGGTGCAAGACTGATCCTCCCACGAAGCACCACTGAAAGACACAGGTCATATTAACAGGTAAGCAAGGTGTAATCCAGTGTTCGATTTAAATGGATGCGTTATGCTGCCTGTGCCCATCAGGCTTCATAACCCATCCCTTTAAATCGAACACTGGATTACACCTTGCTTACCTGTTAATACACTTGTATATCTGTTTAATGTGCAATACCTGCTCAGTGCAACATTTGTTAAAGTGCAATACTTGTTCAACATAATTATTAAGTGCAATATCAGCTTGTTCATTATGCGCAATGTCCATTTATTACTGTTCATTAAGCGTGGTATCGGTTTAACACAGATCACAAGTGAAATACCTGTTCTACACTGTTCTTGCCTTACCCATAATATAAATAGTTTCTTCTATCTTGTTTATCTTGTTTAATACTTATTACCCATTGCTTACTCCTTGTACTTACCACTTATTTTTATTTTATTTTGTTGCTTATCTTATTGTTTATCTTATCACTTATGTTATTATGCTACTCCTTCCTACCTTCTCAGTAGGATTTCGGTCACAGCGATAGTCTTTACTGAATTCTGAACTACGAATGTTTAAATACATCATTACTTTTACACAGTATCCTGTTTTACACAAAACATAAAGTGACATCAAATCCATAATGATTAAAGTAAATCTTAATCAATCTAAAAATGTAATGAGCTTCCATGTTTAACCACTGCAACCATTAACCACTGTCCTGACTGTTATATTAAAGGAAATCAATATTATCAATATAAATACATCAACCATGAAGAACATAAACACGGGATGATAAAATGCTCATTATAAACTAATCTTTGCCATCAAAGAAATGGTAAGACACTTTACTGTAATCAGTTTAATTAGTTTTTCTTCCACATTCTGACACATCCTCCTTTCAATCACCATGACCCTCCTCATCAAGGAGGATCCCATCAGGGGCCTGTTGCACAACAAGTCTTTCTGTTATAATGTCAGACGATGAAATGTCAGCTCAGGAATCTTTATAATGTTATGACCCTCACCACCACCACCACCATCCTCCCAACCCAATCTGATTCTAATTTGTTACTCTTTGGATTATTTTATCACGTTTCAGATGCTTGTTTTTACAAGTGCTGATCTTGTGCCAGTTTCAAGGCGCCCTCTAACCTCTGGATGACTTCTGTTCCCTCTATGCCCCATATATGACCACTCCTATGCTGTTTTACTATTTCCCCAATACCCCTTCAAAGACCAGCGGGTGTCTGTCTCTGAGGAAACCTGAGCAAATGTGGGGGAACACAGACGGTTCCTGTGACAGTGTTGAACTTTGTCACCCTGTCCCATTACAAATTACACACAGATTCCCTAATCCTTTTCAAGATTTCATTGACTTGACTCACACTGGTAGATCTAAAATCCATCTAAATAGGTACGGGTCAAATTTGAACTCAAACAGCCTCGGTGTACACAAAACAGTAGCACTCCAACAAATGTATACAACACTGAAATATTTCAAATTTTGTGTATTTGGATCACTTTGGGAAAAGTCATCAAATTTCATGTTAAAAGAATAATGTTTAGGGTATTTTACTGCTGTCAAACATTGAAACGGGTCAACTTTGACCCTAACAGTATGTAAGGGTTAAACAAACAGTTACTTCAGCTCCTCTGGTTTGAACATGGTACACATGAAGTAAAGGACATAAACTGATATCTCACCGAGTGACAACAGGGCGACTTCACAGAGTAAATTCATATCTTCTCATTTCAGATTCTCAAAGTTGGTCAGAAAATACACAACAAGATAAGCCCCTCTGTCGGACACAATAACACAACTCGACACAACATCAGATTATGTCTGAACTGTCGATCACACTCTATATTCTTTTGGTAGTTTATTCCATCAAGTGTCGGTGAGTGATTCCCGTTTTTTGGGGGGGTCAGATACAGCAGAAAGGCAGGAAGAGAGCGTGACATATGCAGTACGGATGTGTGTATGTTGTCAACTAAATGATAAAACGTCACCCTTGCTGACAGGCTTCATAATTAGCCAGTGTATAATTAACATTTTTACCACTATAAACCCAAAATGCAGAGCACATACAGTGTCTAAAATATAGCTCAGTTAATGGCGTCTACCATAATGACCTACGACTCGGATACAAACAAACACAGATGACAGACGGCATCTCACATCACAGAGGACAGTTTGGCAGGAATTTTGTTTTGGTAAATAGAGATTAATCTGTATGCAGGCTGTATCTATCTGTATGAAATGAAAGATGACCAATCAGCTACAAAAACAGCACAGATATCTGTACATTAACCTGCGAACCATGGTCACACTCTGAAAACAAATTTGACTTTGACTCGTCTGACTGGCTAATTTCTCTAGCTGCACAGAGACTACATCCATGTATGATACAGTCTATTAGTCGCATCAAACTATTTATTTATTGTGCAAAGTTTGACAGTTTTCTGAGTGTTTCTAACCTGAACAACAGTTGGTTAGCAGGACTTTCAGTTCAAACAGCTTAAAAAAGTTGGTGCAGCATCCCTGGTTTTAAGCTTCTGCAGCATCTTTCTGGTTATTATGTAGGTTCAAACAAATAATTGGATATGTAACAGAAAATTTATCAGGGAAAAATACATAAATAGATGTGGTGTCTTTGATTACATGAAAAGGAGCAAAGGGTAGGTCATGGCACCTGCTGCTGTCAATCACATGTACACAGATTGAGCATGTAAAGTAGTATAAATAAGGGACTGATGCGAGAATAAAGAAAAAAAGAAAGAAAAAAGTTGAGATTTATTTTGAATTAACTCTTAAATTATCTTTTAAACAGCATAAAATTAAAATCAATCCCCATTAAGGGCTGTGAATCTGCTCAGAATGTGCCAATAAAAGTGACTAACTAATCAGACTGTCATATGAAATAATAACATTTCACTCTAGAGGCTCCTGTCTTATTAGCAGGTGATCTTCTCTAGGGCTCTGTTCGTCAGAGTGCTGAGGTGATAATGTAAAACATTAAGACGTGCAGGGCCGCTGTATGCGCTAAAGCAGTTATATTATTAAGGCATTATCCTCCCAACTCTGTTATAAAGACAACATGTTCAAACCAGCCTGCTCAGACACACTCACACACCTCGCCTGAGATTTGAGCACATCTCAGTGTAGCAATCATAGTGTGTGTGTGTGTGTGTGTGCGTGCGTGTGTGTGTGTGTGTGATATTGCTGTCCGACTAAATCCAATAACAGCCCAGTTCCCTTCAGGGTCCTTCGATATAACAATGTCACCTACCATTCGGAGATCCCTCGAGCACCTCTCCCGTGTAGCGCGTCTCTTGGAAAATAGGCCGGTTGTCATTTTGGTCGATGACAGTGATCACAAGTATGGCAGGTCCCTCGACAAGGTTCCCGTCAAAGTCTGTGGTTGAGACTTCCAGCTGTGAATGAAAAGATAGAGGAGTTTATTTTCTGAAATGAAGACTTTTCTTGGTGTAGCTCTTATTTTCAGCTCTTTCACGTAACTGTCAGTGACACAAAAAGCAGACCAACGCTTTTATTTTGTGAAAGGCAGTTACAACTCAAAATGCTCCGACTCTATTTTTTCTACAAAAACAACTGCGGTATCTACTTTTTCCCCACAACAATGACTCTGTGGGGATTGATTTTTCAACATTTGTATTGGAAAAGATAAATGGTTTCAAATATCTTGTCTTTGCTCAAAGTAGTGAGCGATTTCCTCACAACTGGCTATGCAACGATCATGAGCATCCATTCAGTTTGGCACTATCTAATGCAGAAATGTAACAACAAACTAATGCACATCTAATTTCTCTCTACACATCTAAACTTCTGGATTTCTGTACAGGGACTTCAGATGTACAGAAAAAAGCAAACTTTCTGTCAAGGATGACTCATCTTCTTCTCTTTTCTTCTTTTTCTCTTATCCTCTTTCCCCCGTCTGCTCCTCCATGAAGGATTCCTCTGCTGGTCCACATCATATATTTATGAACCCAGCTTCTGCTTCTGCTCTGTGATATTTCAGATTATCTAAACAGCTGAAATGTGCGTGGTATTGATTGAACGGGTAAAGTCAGTCCATCATCAGCACATTATTAGAATTTATCTGTTCATCATTTTGTATTACCAGGACGTAGGTCAGATATTCTCTCGACAACTTAAGCTTCTGATTGTGATCGAGGCAAAAAAGTTGACAATTTTTTTGAAAAAATTAATTTAAAAGCTCGTTTTTTTCCCATTTTACTACAAATTTCTTGCCTGTCTGGGGTGGAGCTATGGGAAGACCTTGGTGTTTAAGGCCTGTCCCTCCAATACAACGTGCCAAGAAATGACCTCATCATTTCAACAAGTCTTGTTAGAGATCTTGTGCTATTCAAAAACTGTAATAGCCCTTAGAAAAGATGGGGAGAAAAGCCTAGAAATGCCACATTTACTCTTTTAGTGCAATGCTAAAATGCTCAAGAGAAATCATTGATGTTCCCCAACTTTGAGCCAGGACAGTCGACACAGACTGCTTACAAGTTTTGATGTTGAAGACGTGCTTTTCATATCAACTTCTGAGGCTGCTGCTTTCAGAGAACTTATCAGAAAAATACTGCTGACACCAGAAGCAGGCTACTAAAGTGAAGAGTAGAAATGCTCAAGTTACAGGCATAGCAATGGCGTCCTGGTTCATTAACTTTCTGAGGGTAGCGACTGGTTATTTTCAGTAACTCACTCAACACTAGTCATCATGTCGTCAGTGATAGTCACCATTAAGTGAGTATGACAATCCAATGACAGTCTAATGTTTGTTAGATGTTTAAGTGTTGGCCAAATTAGTGTCAGGAAAATTAATATCCCGATGAACTGCATGGAAATTAAAGAGGCCTCCGTATCAAGTGACTGTATGAGCTGCACCATTGTTCAGCTGCTGTATTTAATAATAGAGACCTCAGAACTGTGTTTACACGCTGTCAGAATACAGAGACAAAGACACTGACAATAAGCCAGTGTACAGTTTAACACACACACACACACTCATTTGGTTTTTGTCTACTTGACAGTCTCTGTATGCTTCAGGCAAATGTCAGAACACAACATTACGCTGCATAACACTCACTTAAAACTGTTACATCTTAACTTCTTTCATAACAATAACTTGGTTCCTCATCGCTGATTGCTTGGAGGCACGATTATAAGTTTTATTAGTAGAATAAAACTGCAGGTAGCATTTCAGATTTAACCTCACATTTATCTAAAACTTTTACCCAGTCTCTCTTCTTCACAGTCTTTTTGTCCCATTAAAAGAAGCTAGCACAAGAGCCCAGTGCATGAATAGATAATGCAGACAGGGGAACAGAACGTAAACAGAAACTGATGGTGAAGAAAGTACAAAACGTCATCACTCAAATTCCCTAATAAATATCACATTCATCCAAAGCAGTATTCCTCACACATCAGGGCGGTGTGGTCTGTATGATTGTCTGCTTGCTTTTTCACAGCAATTTCTAGGGCATTACGTTATATTGAAGTTGTTGCTGTAATTCATACAGTGACTATTACAGTGTGAACAGCAGATCGATCACAGGGCTTGCAGTCCATGTCTCCTTTCATGCATAGTTCCATTTGGAGGGTTCAGGCTGCACACATAAGCTTCTGTGTCAGAAATAGGCTACACAAACCTATGGTGTAGTACACTACATGATTGATTCGACCGGGCTGTACCATCTGAACCACCTGTGTGCACATAGAATTCCACTTTAACACTGAACATATTGCAGCCGTATGTTCTCAGTACAACTGTCAGATGATTGGAACCACTATGGAAATACTCCAGGCTTGAATGCTAGCAGAAATCTCTTACTGATAGCATGGATCTATATTATTCACTGAATACAATGACATTACATGTATTCCAATCATTACCTGTGAATAAGGAGATCTCTTCACTTCCATTAGCACTGTCTCAGGTCTACTTGGATTCATCACAGACATCCCTTCTTTATCTGCAGCATCACATTAGCATCCTTTCTTCCTCCTTTAGGTAATGCATGACATCATGCAACCTCCATATCCCACAGGTCATCACACTTCTCTCTCTCTCTCTCTATCTCTCTCTATCTCTCTCTAACACACACACACTCCTCTCTATTCATTCCTTAGTCCCCCATGTGTCCATCATGATGGCGCCTTCAGCATATGGCAGTAATGGCACTCATGCAGCTGAACTAAGTGTTTTAGATGTTGGGAGACTAATGGTTCCATACATCATCTCCTGCGCTTCTTCGCCTTGAGAATGCACCGCAAGAGGCTTTCCATGACCAGGAACCGATTGCCCCTCTGGATCCATCCTACAGAACTGCTGACTCTAATCTGATGCTGTTTTCAACCAAACATGTACTCTCATTGAAATCCATTTACCCCCCCCCCCCCCCCACACACACACACACACACACACACACACACACACACAAACACAGACACACAGAGACTCACAGCTTCTTTCAGGCACGTTAAATAAAGACAACAAGAGCACAGAGATCTGCATGGCAAAATAATTACTTTCCAATGCCAACAAGCATATGTACGCATGACTTCACCGTAACACACACACACACACACACACACACACACACACTCACACACGCACGCACGCACAGACATGCAGTCTAGCTTTTCTTCTCAGCATGTCTAAGCCTTAATGAGAACATTAGCTGTGAGGTGCCTTGCATCAGATCATTTGAAAGGGGAACACACCATGAGGACAGCAATAACCTGCTTGGTAGAAGAAGAGAAAACATAGTGCAACACCTATTTTCTCACAGCAGCAGAAAAGGTGTGATCTGTCAAACAAAGTTAGACATCACCAGCTTCAAATTCCATAACTTTGTTCAAGCTTCGCTGTTCAAGCTTCGCTGTCCAACATGTGAAATATCTGAGGACATGTAAAGGACTATGAATACGGAGTATTCTCAACAACAAGCTGGCGTAGATATTAGTATGCAGAGTTGACTGTGATGAGTTTCTAACATGTTGAAAGACATCGTTATAAATTGCATTGTGAAATTTGGTGAAGGGCTGCACGGCAGTGCAGCTGTTAGTGCTGAAGCCTCACAGCAAGAAGGTTGCTGGGTCAAACCCCAGTTTGGGTTTTCTGTATGGAGTCTGCATGTTCTCCCTGTGCATGTCTCCTTGTGTAGGTCAATTGGCGGTCCTGAATTGCCCGTAGGTGTGTGTGTGTGTGTGTGTGTGTGTGTGTGTGTGTGTGTGTGTGTGTGTGTGTGTGTGTGTGTGTGTGTGTGTGTGTGTGTGTGTGTGTGTGTGTGTGTGAAAGGTTGTTTCCATGTGTCAGCCCTGTGACTGACTGGAGACCAGTCCAGGGTGTACCCCGCCTCTCGCTCTAAGACAGCTGGGATAGGCTCCAGCCACTCACGAACCTGAACAGGATAAGCGAGATGGATATTTAGTGAAAATACACAGTTTTAGGAATATTAAGTCAAATGAAACTGTGGTCCTACACACCAGTGTGAGCTGTGAACCTGTTTAAAGTGCAGAGAGATGTATTTATTATATTGCCTTACAGTGTTTTACCCCCAAAAAAGAAAACAACTCAAACACTCAAAGTACACTGAGTACAAAATGAGACAGACCAGTGTAGGCTCTATGTTGTCCATCTGATACCCCTGTTATAGCTACACATGATTAGGAGCTAAAAAAAACCCAGAACAAAACAAAACATATTTTCTCATCCAAGGGTTTTAAGAAACCCTTAGCCTTATTTCAGCCTCTTTCTGAAATGTTTTGTTCAAGGGTCCTCGCTCCACAAACCCCCTTCTCTCTGATTGGCCGGCTCTTTGGAGGCCTGTTGGAGGCAGAGCTATGGGCAGACCTTGGTGTTTGAGGTCCCCCACCAGTCCAATGTGTCATAAACCAGTTAGGAGATCCTTATGTGATGAGCTGTTTGTTTCTGTAAGTCTCGGGAAGATCACATGCAATTCTAGAACAGACCATTTTGACCAGCTTACAGACAGACTCAGAGATTTCTTCCACATGTGAATATGTAGCAGTTTGAAAACCTGCACACGTTTGAATGATAAGAGCGTCCAGCGTTGTTAGTTTACATCCATGTTTAGAAAATGGGAACGATTAATACCCCCTCTTTAATACACGCATGACATGAATTAACTAAGCCCTCTACAAAATGATGCCTTAACTGAAAGCAAAGTTTTGACTGAGAAACAGAGACTCAGAATACTGTGATGGTACCTTTGAGGAAATGCAAATGGGTAGATATGCAAATCATACATTATTCTACACCTTGTCTCAAAATGAACAGAGATTTTTTCCTTGTCCTGGAAGCTCAAAGTGTGATGGGTTTGTGTTCATCAAATAGAGTTTGAGAAGAAGCAGCACACCCTTACATGAGCTTCTCTCATCTTTGCACAGTGGCTGCAGCAGGAGCTAGCTCTCAGATGGCTCTAGTTGTGTAGCATATAGGGAATCCTTATTTATCCTTATTGATGGGCTGTGTGTGCAAATCCCTGCACCATACCATTCCTCTCACATATGTTTGCATAATGAAAAACTGTAAAAACTAAGCTAATGCAATATTGTCTGTGTGCAAAAAGGTTTTTTTTTCTTTCTTTACATATACAGTATATGGTTACAGTCTATTTTGCATGTGTGGATACGTGACCCAAGGAAAGAGCATGAATAAGTTATACAGCATACCTTACTAACAGCTATTTTCAGTCAACTGGTAGAGAAGCAAAAAAAACTGAATGTTAAAGGAAATACAAAATAAGGTTGCCATATTACTATATATTAAGTGTTTTGCTTTCTTGCTTTTCCTTTTCTTTTTTTTTTTTCTCCTCACATCAAAACTCCAACCGTAGCAAGGGTATTTATCTTATTTCAGCTAAACATATCTAAATGCACTGGACAGTCACCTGTCAAATCCAGGTGTAACTGCCTTGTTAGCTTTCTTGTAGTTAGAGTAACATATTATTTCAACAGTCAGTTTATTTCCCCCATGCAATGGCAGATATTTTCACTCATAACAAGCAGCTCACACTTTATTTCTTGCTTGTTATAGCTTGAAAAACAGATTTCTCTTTTTAATTGCCGGTTGAATGTGGCTTCTATTAAGTCTAATGAGCAATTTTTGACTCAAAATGAGATCAATGAACATGCTTACGTACGAGTTTTGCAGGGGGTATGAAATTATTGAAATTAACCCACAAAGTGTTGTTAAAATCTTCAAATATTGATGATATAGCTTGTGTGTGTGTATGTGTGTGTGTGTGCGCGCGCCTGGCTGGCTCGTGAATTTAAAGCTAGAGCCAAAGCAGTGCATTGCTCACACGGCTCATCACTTGCCTGTTAGTGAAATGAGGAGGTTATTTTGCTGCTATCATGGATCATGGAGGACTATTTTCTCAAGTTGAAAATTAGAGTCTATGTGGCAGTGATTTGATTTGGAGGGAAATTACTTATTAAACACAGCGAGAATTGAAGGAAATGGGTCCTGCTCCCTCCCGAGCAGCTGCAGTCTGTCACAGGAGAGATGATAAACTCTGTGACCATCACCTCTGTTTATTGGTTGACCCGGCTTCACCTTCTGAGTGTAGCTTTGTGGCTACAGGCCATCCTGTCTGTTAACATTACAGGGCTTAGTGAAAGCATCTCTCCCCTGCAGCCTTTCCTTCCTCTCACTCTGCTTTTTGCCCTGAGAAGCTGTTCGGATGCTTTAGCACGACTATTTCCTCTCCTGTGTGAGATCATTATCACAGTGAGACCCTGACACTGCTCCGCACGGAAAGGTCACAGTTTGTTTTAGGGAAATTAAAGATAGTGCAGACTTAGTATTCAAGTTTTGCTCTATATATCATGTTATAGTTATTAAGAATGATGTCCTGATGGACTCTGGAAAGAAAACACCAGAGTATCCAGTTTGGATTTTCCCTCCTCTCCCCTCCAGATGCCTCAATCAAATTGTATGATCCCTTCTTCCAGGGCAGAGGGGGAACACTTTCTAGGCTGACTGAGGGAAGTGGACCCAGATATGTGCAAATTATTGAAATGAGAAGAGGCCGTGAAGCTGACAGAAATGATCCTGCAGCCACAGGTTATTATATGATGGTCATGAATCATTCACCTTGTTGCCATGGGTTACATTTTGTGACCAAGAGATAGTTATTTCATAGCCATACATTACGATCCAGTGGACTCACTTTCTTTCTTTTTTTTTTTCATATCAAATGACATCACTGTTAATATATTATGAAATAATTACTTCAACAAGAATGTACAGTTGATGGTCAGCTTGCCCACCACCTTTACATTTTTTGTTCATTTCAGCTGGGGTTGCCTTTTACATTTTCTTCTCCTTGTTTTTGTTTTCTTGTTGGTATTTAGATTTTTTTTTTATTTACATAAAGCTTGATGTTAAGTCTTTATATTTCTATGGTGTTTGATGATATTTGATGATACTATTTGATGATGATGGTATTGCTGCCTGCAGTTGAACACCAATGTTGAAAAGAAATCAATACAAAGCTAAATTGTGACCGTGCGTTTATCCTCTTTTGCTCTCTTTTCACTAGATTCCTCTAACACAAACAGACGCTTATGGCTGATCCCACTTCTCCTGCAATATAAACTCCCTCCCTCTCCCTTCCACACAACAAAAGAAGGAGAAAAAAAGTACTCATCTTCTACAACCTTTGCATTCACATGAAGAATGTGTTTGTGGAAAACAGTGAGCTCCTTCCTTTACTGTCTCTAAGGAAACGTTACATCTTTGAGTCTTTAAAGGCCATGGTACCCATAAAGCTCAGGTTGATTACAGGAGACTGGTAGTGTAAGCAGGGTTGGAGCTCCTGTCATTTGATCACTTAGCTTATTGTGACAGCATGGAAAAAAGCAGCTGAGCTGGGGTGGCTTCATCACGTCCTTAAACACAGGCAAGAAAAGGGCAGTGAAAAAGGAGGTGGTTTGAAAGGGATACAGCCATGCATTTGGAAGCGTCTCCTTTGCCCCTTCCTATGCCATTGCCTCATTTCACATTCACTCAGCATTCAGCCCCTCCTGAGCCATTCAACTTATCCTCCCTTTGCTAGTCTAGTGAATTCAAAGGGGCTTTGACTGGCTGCCTGCCGTTTTCATAAGATCCCAGTGAAACTGCTCAACGGTAGCTCGCTCCAAGGTGAATATTCTTGTGCACCTCCCTATCACTCCTGTGGCTTGGCCTTCATCAGCAGGCTGCTCTCCACCCTACAGAAGCTCAGCCCTGCCCCAACACAGTTCAAACAGTCTCCGAGAGCAGGAGCCTTCTCATCCTCTCACATGTTTTCCCTGGGATACAGTGAGAGGTGAATTATCTGATCGCTGTGAAACTACAGCACAGCTCCAGCAGAGATAGTTTGATTGGTCAGATCAGTTAGGACCATTAGAAGGAGAAGGAAAGATGGTTGTGACAGTCACCAATGTGATGTTCATAAGATCTTGTCATCTGAACAATGATGTGGAAAGTAAGATAGTTAAAGTGCCACTCCAAATCCAGCTGCTCGTGAGGAATAAACTGGGGCTTTCAGCGCCAATTACAATGACATTGAGATCGAACATTAACACGTTATTTATTTATTTATTGATCGATTGATTGATTTATTTATCAACCTTTTCGGCACACTATAGTTATTCTACCACTTCTACTGTTACTGTGTTGGAAAATAAAAACACCACGGTGCTTTTGAGTGACATATTTTCCATTTAATGAATTTTAAATGGTTGGGTTGGAAAGTCAAATATAAGGTGTAAATTATGCCAGATGCACAGTGGCAGAGCTTAAACATGGTTGCTGGTTCACATCCCTGTCCGGGCAAGGTGTGTCACATCTCTGGGTTAAGTTGTTTATTTCCTCCCTCATGTTTCTTGTCTTGTTTGTCTTATTTTGTTACTCACTCTTGTCTCTTGTTTCAGGTCCGTTGACTTCCTGCCCTCCTGTGTCTCCACATCCCTGATCACCCTAATGTGTCTCAACTGTGTCTTATTGTTCCCACTCCCCAGGTCTTACCTTCCTTCTGTGCTAGTTCGTCTTGTCTTTATGTTGGTGTTCCAGCCATTTTTTTTCCCTTGTGTCAGCTTTCTTGTCTATTCTGACCTTTGCCTGCTTTTGACCAAGTTTTTGCTTGTCGTTCTTGGATTACATCTGCTTGACACCTGACTGTTTTTGTACCATTTTTGGGTTGATTAAACAGACTTAGAACTTCTGCCTGATTCCCGAGTTCTGCTTTTGGGTCCTAGTCCTGGTGTGATAGTGTGTGCCCTTCTGTGTGGAGTTTACATGTTCTCCCTGTGCATGTGCGGGTTCTCTCTATGGCAACAGACACAAATGATTCTGTGTGATACAGAGAGAGCAACTAAACTGGAAATCTTGGAAAGTTTAAAAGCAGTAACAGAGAGTCACTGGACATCAGTGAGTAATCCAGAATATCTCAGAATATCCCACTATGTTGACACTGAGGAGACAGTTTGTGCATATTTCTTCATGGATCACTGTCTTATCTTTACAATATATAAAAAGCGATGACCCAATGATCATTTCTCCTTTTTCTAGAAACGTTCACCTTTTTCTGCAGAAATCCTCAAGCGATCAGCTTCTCTTTGAAACAGACAGAGATAGAAGGATGTTATTCCAGTGACCCTGACCTCATTTGCTGCCTCTACCTCCTGGATCGCTAAAATGAGAAAAGAAGGATGCACATATGCCAAGTTTTTTCACGCTCTAACAACAGCAATATGAAAGGCATAGAAGGACCTTTTATCTTCCTTCAGAACATGAGGTCACAACCTTGTGTATGTTTTCAAACTGTATTCCTTTTGTCAAGCTAAAAGACTTAATGATACAGCCAAAGGTGAGTCATACTAGATCCTCCTGGTCAGATATATGTCTGATATGGGTGAAAGTGGCTGAGTCAAATTATCACTGGAGTTTAAGTCCTGGAGCACCTGCTTTGAAAAATACTTTTCACACTTCATGTGGGCAAGAATAGATGACTGAACATCCTGCTCCGTGTTTCACTATGGAGATGTACAGGTGCAGTTAAATTACTTGGACAAACTTTACTCAGAACTATAATTTACTGCCTTTTGGGCTTGGATGTCAGAAGAAAAAGAAAAATTCTTCATCTGACTGCAGAACAAAAGTAGTGAGTGTAAAAGTAAAAATTTCACCCAAAAATAATACTCACAGAAAGTCCAGATACTCAAATAATATACTTCATTACAGTACTGAAGTAAATTACCGTTGACTTATTCTCCACAACTGAATACAACAACCTTTTTTAGAACATCTTCAGCAACTCTAGCAGCCCTCCATTGAGGGAAATGTTGGTCAAACAATAATCTGGGCTTAACACTTGTCATTTAATATTTCTCTAGCTGTTTAACAGATTGACAGTAGGGCTGCACGATTTGGGAAAAAGGTGCGATTTGCGATTAGGTGGACAATATTGCGATTGCGATTGTGCTTGCGATTTAATAAAAAAAAGTTGTGTCATGAGTCTACAGACTTGCTTCGTTATCATGGGGAAAAAAAATCAAGGAAAAGGCAGAGATGGATTACTGTGAATTTTTAATTGTGTCCTAATTCTCAAAATATCCAAAACTTTCTGTATACAAACAACAGTGTACAGCACAACAGTGCTGTTTTTTTGTATTCAAATTAGTGGTGGGACTTGATTTAAAAAAAAAAATCAAATTAATTATGCCATTTGTAATTAATTAATCGTAATTAATCGCATTTTAATCACATCGATATTCAACATCAGAAGCAACACTTTTCAAACAGATTTTGGTAGAAGACTAAATCATTGAATAGTCACATACAGAAGTTTTAACAACAAAATCTGTTTATTTTGCTCAAAAGATGTTTTTTGAAAACGCGTCAATCTTCGCAGAGCAGATCGTACCAAACAGGAAAACAGACACGAAAAACGATCAGAGTTTCCGGTCTTTTCAAAATAAAGCACCATGTTCAGCCTGTCGATCGTAAAATTATCCTCGTATATCAAAACTACGACACTGGCACAGGGCCAGCAGTCATCAGCGGGTCAGACCCAGAGGAAATCTGACGCCATGTACGAGGAAAAGTTTATATTGGAGGCGGAAAACCAGATAATTATATACGATACAACACATCCTTTATATAAGGACACCAACAGAGACTAAAAGGGAAGGACTGAATTAATGAAGCTCTGGGAGGGCAGGTGAGTTTAACATACTAAATTTCATGAAAGTAGTTGTCATGGGTGTGATTCCTGCAGGAACATGTGGTTCTCCTGTGATCTTGTGTATCCAGCTGCTATGAGTACGCTGAGCTGCGCTCCGCTCCTGAGACGGATGCAGTGTGAAGTAGCTCGCGCTGACGGACCCGCTCATGGAGTATATGTGAATCCAGGCTTCCATCCGACTGTTTTTTAAAAGTAAATTTTCCATCCACCGAGCTAAGCAAGGCGCTGTCAACAGAGTTATCCATCACTCAGTGCGTCGCTATAGTCCGTCTGCCAGAGACTCGTGCACTGAGAACCGTTCTGTGTGATATAGAATATAAAATAAAATATGATAAAATGCGTCATTTTTTAACGCTGTTAATTTCCCCCGCGTTAATTATCGAATTAATATCTGAACATACCATGATTGGTCATCTTACGCTCGCTCTCTCACTCACTCACACACACGCTCTTTTTTTTTTTTTTTTTTTTTTGAATAATCGCACAATCGCACATCTTTTGCGGTTACATAATCGCAAGTGCTGACATCGCGATTGCGGTTGCGATTGCGATAATCGTGCAGCACTAATTGACAGTTCAAGCCATCAGTTCCTCATAAGGAGATTCCTGACCCAAGTTCCTCCTCAACTCTTCATCCAATGTCACCAAGAGGAAAACCTCCACAGCTGTTGGATGGATAACTATGAAATTTACATCAAACGTTCATGTATCATGGGTATAAATGCTGGGTTGAGTGAGCTGTGATGAGCATCCACTGCGTTGGATGTGCCGACACAAAAGCCCTCACAAAACAAATGTTCCAAAGGAACTTTGTCGTACCATCTTTGCTTTATTGCCTCCAGAAGGTTACAGCCTTTGGGGAAAAAAATGTTCTTGTAACTACTGTTTTGATTGTCATGTGGTTTGGTAGCTACAATTATACCACTGACAAGGAAAAAAAATAATTAATCTCATGTCTTCCTGTATGGCATCAGCATCTGCTTGAAATTGATCTCTCTCAGAATCTTGGTTTTTGACCAAAATGTGCACAAAACATACAATTAAACTCCTGTTTGTGTAGAACAATGTGTAAAATGGCAGCATGGTAGCCCACGATACTCATTTGGCTAACATGGTGAACTTTTCCTCTGTTAAACCAAACCAAGTCACCCTGAAGGTTTGAGCTCCAGCAGGCTGACAAGTTTAGCAAAAGAATAAGAGAGGGCCTTTGTTGAATCAGTATTCTGCTAACCCCGCCTATCTTTGCAATTAATATGGGTATGGATGGATAGATGATAATCATAAGACTTCACTTCATTATTTTACCCGAATTGAATTCCAGTTCAGGCATTAAAAAGTGTTGATTTGCAAACAACTTTAATCTATGATTGGATTGAATTGGCACACCTGTTTGTTTTCTTCGATACAGGGTGTTCAGATCTTGATAAATTTGTTCCAGTTTTCTAACTTTCCATTCTCCTTTCTACTGGTCTGATACAGTCTCACATGAATACCGGTCACTTAAATTCAGTACTTCAAAACTACAATAACTGAATTTTGCTCAAACAGAGATCCTCAGAATAGCTCCCTGTGTGCTCCATGTTTGAGGAGTCAGCCCTAAATCCTTAAAGGGAAATGTAGATGCCTCTCCGGTCTAATTGGTATTCACAAAGCAGGGTGCTAATGATTTTGAAACCTTTTTAACTCATCACAATCAACATGGACATCTAAGAAACAAAATGCCGTTCTTTTCTGCCAACAAAACTACTTTTGGAATATCGGACTGCGAGTGTGGATTTCTTTGTTCCGTCTCTTATCCAGAGTCACGGATCTGAAATGTTCCTCATTACATCAAAAGAAAAGAAGCCCTTGGAATGTCAAAGAAGATATAAATAGACAGTCTTTGGAGGAAGAGAGATCGAACAAAAGATGGAAGGGGAAAAAGAGTGGGGGAGTTAAAAGTAAAAAGACGACAGGAAATGATAGAAAGGGCCTTTCATTCAGCTGGCCGTCTGGTAAGATAAAAAATAATCCTGCTTCAGAAAGGTGTTGAAAGAGTCACAAAGGCTCTCCCTGGTGCATCATGGTACAAAATACCCCCCTTCTCACAGGGGGTATAATTCAATCTCCTTTTGTCTGCTCCTGAAGTTTCTGTTTGGAGGGTCAGAGGAAGCTTGGCTTGCCCGTCTGTGCCAATTCCTTTTCAGTGGTTTATATTTCTCCTCATAGGTGTACTTGACGCAAAGCACTTGGGAAAGAAGAACACCATCAACAGAACATCTGAGAGTTATTATTGCACAAGTATTTCATTCACAACAATTAAGGATTTGAAAAGGAACAAGCCTCAGATACCTGTTATATTTCTGTAAAAATCAATGCAGAAAAAAAGAATATAAACCACAAATATGCACATTACAAGTATTGTGATGGAAGTGAGTAAGGACACAAGTTTCAATAATACCTTGAATGAGACTTGATGAACAGGTTCTTCGCTCTTTTGGATTTATTCTGCTACAACCAACACACATATTATTCCATTATTACACATTATCTCTGATGGATTAACTATTGAATACCAAGAAGAATCAGATCACAAGGTCTTTCCAAAATGTCTTTCCTCTTTTCTCTCCTTCCATGTTCCCTTTCTCCCTTCTCCCCTTCCATCTATCGACCCCCTCCCCACACCCTACTTAGTTTTATCAATTTTGTGTAGCTATCTCTATCAGTTTATCAAAGTTGGATTATGAAAGCAAGCAGCCTCCTGGTTTGGCAACACCCAGAACTAAATGCAAATCTTCAAAGGGGTGCCCCAAGGTTTGATACTAGGACCCTTTTTTTTTTTCATTTGTACCAATAACTTATGTGAAAATTTGTCACATATCATGTATCACTTTTATGCTGATGACATTATCATCTATTGTTGCTCAGCAGGCACAATCTTTTCAGTTTCTGCAGTCATCTTTTAATGTTGTCCAGTCTTGTTTGAGGAAACTAAGGTCGGCCATAAACACTGATAAAACAAAGCTTGTGTTGTTTTCACATTCAAGCAGAGAAATTACAAATGTCCTATTGATTTCAACTTCACAAGGGAATGAAATTGAGTTTGTCAAAAGCTACAAGTACTTGGGATTTGTTGTAGAGTGTGGTCTTTTAAATCACATCTTGCCAATTTGGCCTACAAACTGCGGGTGAAGTTTTATTACGGTAATCAATCCTGCTTTTCCCTCAGGAAACGTCTTATTTCATCAGCCTTTCTTCCTACTGTATATGGGTGCCCTGGCCAAATGTTTCACTGCACGCTGAGACGCTTCACTCATCACTGTGATCTGTACACTAACTCAGAGTGGCTAGCTTTGAAGGTGTGCAGGTTTACATATGTTATTTATAAAGCTCTTCTTGGTTTGGTGCCTTCTTGTTTATGTTCATACCCTCAAACAACCAAAAGCCACTATGCTTTGCAGTCCTGCGAGGTCTTTAAAATGTCTGTTCCTCGTGTCCCCAATGCGCTCGGGAAAAGAGTGTTTTGCTTTGCTGCTTGCACTGCATGGAACTTTCTCCAAAATGACTTAAATTGGCAGATCTCATTTCGCTCAAAGCCTTTGGCTGGAGCTTGGATACAATATGTGAGACAATTGGACAGTGCCTGTGTTTCTGATATGTAATCTGTGAGCAAGACTCAGCACTTTATCTGTAAATCAATTTGCACATTGTAAACTGTTGTTCCATTATTGGTTTTAAACTGTTTCTATCATGTATGGCTTGATATGATGTGTGCTGCTGCCCTCTTGCAGGTCACCCACTTGAAAGAGATCCTGATCCCAACGGGTTATTTAACTTGTTAAATTAAAAATGAATAAATAAATAAATATGCCCTCTATATTATTTCCTCCCTTCTTTTCATTTTTACTTCCATTATTTTTGTATCTCCATCTTCCTTATTTTTTTCTTTCCGTCTCTTGTCTCATTGGTAATGTTTATCCTTTTTGGATGTTTTGTGAAAGACTTTATAACTTTGCTCCATTGATTAAGTGCTAAACCACAGAGAACTTTATTTGTTTTGTACAAAACACATTAGATTTCTGCTTAAACTGCACACAGTTTAAGTCTCATAGATTCTCTACATACTAACATTGAATTAAAAAAGCTTTTTCATACATGTAGATTTTGCAATTTAAACTAAGTAAAACAAAAAAATAACAGTGTACTTTGTGGTATGAATTATTTGATGATGGCTTTTCACACAGGGTTTCTTCTATTCTTTACAGGGATAGTCTGGGCTCTATTTTCCTGTTAATTCAATTTATAAAGTGGCTGAAGGATACCGATTGTCAAAATTAGCTATCATATGAATCACTGTGGAATCAATAAAATTGGTTTTAGATTAAAAACAAAAAATATTGGTGTCAACTTGATCCAGTATTTAATTGGGCCTCTTGTGACTGAGGTTTTGTCTCATGGCATCCCCATGAGCTATCTTGAATAGACCCTTTCCTTAACAGTTGCTGTTTATTTATTTATTTATTCATTTTCAGTATAGATAAAATATAATGATAATGAATATCTATTATCTTCTGTTGCTTGTCCATGTTCTGTTATTATCAATGAGAAAGAAAAACTTCATTTACAGGTTGCAGGTTGATACTCAGCAGCAATGTGTCAATGAGCTATGACATCAAGCTGAACTTCCTATCTGCAGGGATGTTGTGGTGTTAATTGTGTCAGAACTCTTTCCGTGGTTTACCGATTAATGCCTCCATGTAGCATGATGTGGGATGCAGGTCTATGAGAAGGTTGTTTATTTTAATTGGTGATTAAAATTTGAATTATAAATACACTTTCAGTGATCCTACAAACAACTGACCTTGACAGATCTGAGTTTAATTATTCATGTCTTTTCATTTCTCATCGACCCATCACACCAAGCGATGAATTAATGTTTGTAGCTGTTTTTCTCTCCTCCTCTGGCTGAATTCAAATAAACTATTGACCTACTTCAGTCCACGTTCTCGGCTTTGTGGTCAATGTCAGTCATTTCAGTAGATAACTCAGAGTGTTTCTGTCTCTGCAGATGAAAGTGGAGCTGGCCTGGTGCTGAGGTAGAGTGCATTAGGGGTTGTGCTGTGTGTCTCAGCAGGCAGTGGACAGGCTGTATTAGCAGCAGTAATGCCCGAGGCTGAGCAACAGGGCACTCACTGTTTAATCAGGTTATCTGGGAGTAGAGGCACAGCAGTATGTCTGCAGGGGTTTCGGGGGTTTTCTGGAAGGACAGCAGGATAGTGACGCGTCTCACAGAGTGGAATGATCCTGACCTGGAGAAAGGCTTAAAAGCTCACAAAATGTTAAAACTTTGAGGAAAAAATCCCTGAAATGCAGCTTGAAGACCGCTTTAGAGAAAGTTTCATCTTCTCATGTTTTATTTAGACTTTAGTTTAATATGATCCTATCTTTTTTTAGAAGCTCATTTTCTGTGTGAGACACCAAATAACAAACAGGATTTTTTTTTCTCTCAGTGTGATGTAGCATTAAATGGATGTGCAATGTTTTAAAAACCAAGGGTATGATCAGTGGAGTGAAATATGAGGAACCCTGTGAAAATGTGGCCTCATTTCTAGATGCTAACGCTAATAAAACCAAAGGTTTGCCTTCTCAGGGGGGTGTTGTTGGTGTTCTCACTGACGGTCAGTGTATGTGTGTGTGAGTGTGTGTGTCCTTTATCTCATGCCCACATACAGGGACTAAGTGCACATCAGGGCTGTTTTCCTGTGTGCAGGGCAGCGTGTCCTGCTCTCTAAAGCCCAGGAAATTACAGTCCAGCCAAGCAGAAAACAGGAGTTGGGATTTGGACAACTGGCCTCACCTGTCTCAGGGCAGAAGCTCATAAAGCAACATCTACTGTAAATGAGGACACCATACGGGTGCTGTATATGACAGCAGGACAAGTATTTTGCAATGTTAAAAATATTGTGTGTGCAAAAAGTGGTACAGGAACTGTAAATGTGCCATGTTCATTTCTTTGAATCTATGAATTAAAAATAACTTTTTTTTTTTTTTTAACTTCTAATCCTGTTCAGGGTTGCGGGTGGCTGGAGCCTATCCTAGCTGTCTTCGAGTGAGAACTGTTAAATTTTTTAAACTTTTCTAGTGCATCTTGCTTTCCATGGTCACCCCAAATGTGGTGCATGTTCCAACTTTCAAGTAGCCTACAGTGGTCTTTCACTCTTTCCTGGTCATATATCATGCAGTCTTTTCCTTTTCTTAAAACAGTAAATAGGAGCCAAAACTCCCAAATCATTCATTGACAACGGCTGTTTTATTTGCAAACAGTTAAAAAAAAACACTACATTCTTCATAAAAAAAAACACATTAAAAGCCAAACACAGATGGAAAAACACTAAATGTTCATCAACAAACCATTTTCATGTTGAAGACATTGATGATAAAACTTTAAAGAATGTACGACGATGGCAAGATAAAATGTTACTGGTTGACCACCACACATTCAAAATCCATGTTACTGGCCCCACTGAGAGTCCTGTAACAGGCTCACTCTGTGAGCTGAGGAGCTCAGAGTTAGTTTGGTCATTTACCTGAAACAAGCCTGCTTTGGGTTCAAGCTCTTGGTGCCTACATGTCTTTTTCTCATTTTTATTAATGATTTTATCCCCTGCTGACAAAACCACATCCAGCTCCTGGTCCAAAATTTGTGTTCAATTTTATGTTTTCCATTTTTTTTAATTTCTTGCTGCTGTTAACATTAATAGGTCTGTATCTTCAGTCAGACTCTCTGACCGATGAGTTCCTGTCATTGTCATAAAGGTTCAAAGCAGTCAGCCAAGATGACCAGGTTTCTTTTCACATGACTTGGAGTAAGAGCCATTCTTCTGTCACCATTTTTATCTCTATGCATTTTCCTGTCCTTATTTTAAAGATCAGCTGAAACAGCACAACAGCTTTAAGACTGATAGGAGAGCTGAGGATGAATTATTACACCAAGATATTAGACAAGCTAAAATGTTAAGAAAGTGGAAATTTGCAGATTGAAACACTGGATACAACATTAATACCAATCTCTGTGTGGATGGAGAAACTGTCTGACTCAAGTCAAGACTCGGACTAAAGCAATGACTGCATTAAGACTTGACGATGGAGAGGAGGCCTTAACTTATTATTCTCAAAGACTGTTTTATTGATACAGGGTTCACAGTATAAGGACAAGAAAGACTGGCACATGTGTTTTAGTGTGTTCACGTGTTCAAGTGTCAGCATCCAATCCTGCGAAGGATACCTGAAGAGGGGTATCCTTCAAGTTATCCTTAATAACTTTACAGAAAATTATGAGCAAAAAGTCAGACAACACTTTTTTTTAACTGAAAAACAAACAAACAAACAAACAAACAAACAAACATCTGCACTGGATGCACCAAGAATTGCAAGCCAGATGCTGAGGTTACTCAGACTCTGAGCATAATCGGTCAAAAAATGATCTCTGGGCTCCAAGATGTATGGTCAGTTTTCAATTCTGGTTCTGTTGGTGGGCTGCAGGTATTTGAGTTAAGTCAGCTCCTACAGAGTGATCCAACTGCTGCAGAGACAATGAGTTAATTTCCAAATTCCAAGAGGCCTAGAACACAACTCTGCACGATGCACAGCACATTCAGCTCTTTATAATTCAAATTAAAGGGACTGTGAGGACTTTCTAAGTGATCTTGAAAAAGTCTCTGATTCCTGATAGTAATCCAGAACTTAAAATGAGATTATCAGCACCAATATAAGTTATTTCTATATGCCATTTCTTAGCTTCCCCAGTGAGTCAGACAGGACTGGATTGATTTAGGGCACTTTGAAGTCTCCATGACAACACCACACCAGCTGATGAAGTTTAGTCGTGAGAAGAGAGATCTGTGTTTTTCTCTGCTGAAAACAACTTCTGGGGTTTATTTCATAGTGATGGTGGAAACTGAAGCTAAACTGTCCGGAAAAGTACTGAAGAGCAGAGGAAAGCTAAATGGGATAGAGATAGAGCACAAGCTAAAACACGAGCTAACCCACATGCTGCAGTTATTCTGCCGTGATCTGTTCAGACTTGAGAGTCTGTCAATAAAATGAAGAGTGAGGTTACGTTAGCTCTGATTGATAGATTGGTGCTAGGATAGGTGATAGGATAAGGTGTCTTGGCATGATGTTTCTTTGTTTCTTTGTTTCTTTCTTTGTTTTTTTTTTTTTTGTTTGTTTGTTTTTTTATTATATTTCGGTTCCAAAAAATGCATCTGAATATACTGGACTCAGTGTACAAAGACCTCAACTGTTGATAAATACCTTACCTCGTCACATTGTTCCTGGTAAAAAAGTCGTCTTGAACAAAGAAAAGTAGTGTTAAAAGACAATCTTATCTCCATTAATTACCAAAATAAACTTGTCTTGTTTAGTCTCATGTCATCAAAGAAGTGTACATGATTCCAGCCAAAGGTTTCACTGCAATCAGTTTTATACAGATAGTCCTTACAGCCCCTTTGAATGAATCCAAAAGCACTGAAGGGATCAGTGAGAATCTGAAAATTAGTAAAGTTAACATTTAATGAGTAAGGGGTTGTCTTCCTTACAGTGCGCCCGACGTGGAATGAGGATTTGACACAGACTCTGAGTCGGGAATCAGGGTTGACCTGGATTCTTAAAACATGACTTTAAATTGATCACAGAGGACTTGGATTCGGACTTGACTTGTCTGACTCGACACTCGCACATAACTCGTCCAACAATGAAGTGTGCTACTGATTTTAACCAATCAGTGAGCGAAATGTAAGTCATCTGTTCCTTTTTTCACTGACAGTTTTTTTTTTTTTCAACCTTGGCAACGTGACAGTTGAATATAAAAAATAAAAAAAATAAAAAAAAACCATTGTTCCTTTCTGACACCTGCACAGCTTAAAACATCCACGGTACTGCAAGTTTAATCCAGAAGGACAGATAGAAACAGAGGCAGTGACTGAAAAATATGATTAAACAACAAAACTGTGAAGGTAACCACAGGATATATGCTTTGTGCTGCAAGCTATAGGGTTGAAAACCTGCAAAGTCACCACATTTAGCAAATTGTAGGAATTATGTGTTCTGTCTGTCTGCAAAAATGAAAAGCCTGGAGCGGTTTATGCTTACTCTGTTGTGAATGTTAATATACTGTAGATCTGTGTGAACCTGCTTTGTAACAAGCATCCTGCATTTGAAGTGAGAGGATTAGTATACATTATTTTCAGCTGTGATCCATTGCAGGCAAAGCAAACTGTGGGAACTGGGAGGGGGAAAATAACCTCAGGGGCCTTGGCATCTTATGACATGACCCGTGGCAATCAGATGTCTTATTCTTCATTCATATACTTTACATTAATGCACAGAATAATCAGCAGTGAGCAGCCCATTAGTTATAAAACATTCAGCTTTCCAACGCACATTACTGACTGACAGTTGTTTGGAAATGCACCGGGATGGACTGGGTCCTGTCACAACAGAGCTGCATCCCCTCCATCATTAATTCAAATAAAGTCTATACATGTTCCAGTAGATTCTACTCTCTATATACATCAGTGTTAACATTTTATAGATGGGTATGCATGCTGCAACTGCTGGTACCTATAGCACCTACATTTGTCTTCATAGAGTATGCCATTAGTTTGCACAATTTTTCTGCAATTGTCAGTCCTGTCCACAGCCTGCTATTCTGAACCATGTTTGTTGTGGCGGTGACGTTCATTATGGCTCAGATTTATAGGACTGTGCAAAAGTTTGAGGCAGGCGTGGAGAAATGCTGTAAACTAAGAATTCTCAGCTTCATATGTTGGACAAAACAGTCATGAACTGAAGGAGACTTCATATGGAGTAAGAAACAGCCTAACTCTGCTACCAAGGTGAGGTTGTGGAAGATAGTTTCATGTCACAGTTCACGTAACTTGGAACAAGGCAGCTATACTGCATAAGTAAGGTCTCTACACACAAAGATTTCAAAGCAGACTGAAGTTTCAAGATGTGCTCTTCAGGCTCTTCTGAAGAGGCAACTTTAAGGATCATATCCACAGGAAAGGAAAATTAGGGCGTGGTCCATTGACCATTTGCACCATGCCCAAGGTTGCTTCAGCCCTAAAGTCTGCTTCCTTTGGCCAGTGTGACCGAAAGTGAACCGTGCTCAGGCAAGGTACACTTCTCTGTTTTGGCACACTTCAAAACAGTGTGCTTCAGCTTAACACACTTCATGCACAAACACAAGCGTGCGGCATGACATACATGACATACAATCTCTTTGACCACTCTTCTTGACAATCGATTTAAACAATAAGGGGGGTGTTAAAGGGCTGTCGAACCCAAACAACTTGACATAAACCAAAAAGTAACTTAAGTTGTAGTCATTGTTCTCTGTGCCTCATTGTACTGACTCTAAGACCGTATTTCATGATGACGAAGGCAGGCCATGCAAGTGCCTAAAGTCTGGTTCATATTGGTGTAGTGTGACGAGGGGCCACTCCTGTTTTTCCGCCAGCGGGGGATTGGCGCTGCAGGGGGCCAAATGTGCTTGAGTACAGCACAGTTTGAATGTCCAGTGTGACTGCACCCTTAGAACAGCAGATGAAAAACACAAAGTTTTTTCCTCATCGAAATGGGAAGAAGCAGTGCTGGCAGAAATCAGAGGGAGCAGGTACACCCATCTACTGTCTGAAGAAGTGTGGATAAAGGTGGTCTTCATGGAAGTGTTGCACAAAAACACAAGAACTGGGGTGCTGATAAATGGCAGAAAGTGCTCTGGACAGATGAGTCAAAATATAAAATACTTGGCTGGAGAACACTACAATAATGAGCCCCTGCAACAGTGAAGCATGGTGGCGGTTCCTTGCAAGTGTGGGACTGAATTTCTTCAAACAGAGTTGGAGATTTGGTCAGGATTATGTGTGTCCTCAATACTGAAAATTGTAGGCAAATACTAATCCATCGCCTAATACCATTAGGGACGAAGTAAAGACAAAATCCTGGAAGTGATGGTACGGCCCCTGTCCTGTCAAAATGAGCTACCTAGATACCTTGATATGAGCTACCCCTGGCACTGCAGGTGAGTAATGCTTTGAAAGTTTATCTCTTTTATAGTACATTTTGACCTGTAAGCATGTAAGCAATTACATGCTTACGGGTCATGATAGACAGATGTAGAATATTGACGTTAGGTGATAAAAGGGTCAGGAAGTTTGCATTGTATGATATTAATTTTATGGGTTATATGGTTTACACGGGTCACGTGCGAAAACGCAAAGGAAAAAAAAAATCAGTTTCTGGTAACAACGTTGTCATGTCAACGTGGCCTAAATCTATAAAAAATAAAACAAAGTTCACTTCATTTGATTTTCTGTTTTCAATGTGTCCACTATTACAAAGTTGAGATGTAGTGGGAGCAATATTTGATGGCTAAATATGCTCGTCAGAATGAGCTACCTCGACCCATTTACGTATAAAAAAGTAAATAATCGACATTCTACAGTGGAAGCATTATTTGATATTCAAATCAGTGTGTCGATTCCCAAGGTAGTATATTTTTTAATGCTGTTGCGTGAATTGATCGACACCACTGTTGATTTATGCATCTGGCAGCTTTTTTCGATGGGGCAGCCTAATTTGACAGAACACCCCCACAGAGCCCTGATCTCATGGTGATGGAGTCCATCTGGGATTACACAAAGAGACAAGGATTTGCGGAAGCCATCACCCACAGAAGGTTTGTAATTTATTCTTTAAGATTTTTGGGATAATCTACTGTTACGGCCTTGGGGGAGGCCTTTGGGTCCTGCTCTGTTTCGTGGGTACTGGTTGTTGTTGTTTTTGTTCCTTTTTCAGATCCTGATTGACAACCAGGTAGCTGATTAGTAACCAGGTGCACCTGGCTGGCGCACAGGCGTTATTTAGACCCGCTTACCCGGACGCCAAGTCTCTCTCCTTCTCCCTCCGTGGTCGAGGCAGCAGCCTTTTTGTTCTTTTCACATTTATCTGATCTTTGGTTTTGCACAGACAACATACACTCCACATGATTCACTGCAGCCATACATTTACACACACCACTGATTCTCACCCTAATTCTTCATCCTTCTTTAAGATTTAATTTAATAAAGTGTGTTAAAACTTTGACTTATGCGTGCGCATCTCCAGTCTTTGTTGCGGCATCCGAGCCGGTCGTAACAAAAGTGGGGGCTCGTCTCTTGGTAACAAAAGTGGGGGCTCGTCTCTTGGTAACAAAAGTGGGGGCTCATCTCTTGGTAACAAAAGTGGGGGTTCGTCACTTGGTAAGTTTATTCGTGTTGTTTGGTGATGACTTCAATTAGTCTTGTTGAGCGCAGTGTTCGCGTGGCAGCGTTTGTGTGAAAGTTTTGGCGATTAGTAGGAATGGGAATTCCTTCGTTAAGTGTAGCTGTCGCGTTCATGTGACGTCAAGTGTGGGGTTTCCCTGTGACGTATATTGCCTTAAATGGTGAGTTTGTTGCGCTCTTGGAGATGCTAGGTTTGGCACGCTTGTTTTCTTTTTTCTTATTCACTTTCTTCTGGTTAAGAGTTTGTTTAATCGTTCTCCGTTGTAGCCGAAAGTTCGGGTTGGAGCAGAGGAAGGTGAGTGTTTGATCTGTCTGTGTGTGCAGTACCTGTCGGTGTTTTCCCTGGTAGGTTAAGCGGCGTCTCCCCTTTGGGTTTCGTCGGTGGGGGGTTTGTAGTGTTGGGGTACGGCGGTTGAGAGCTTCCCTTTACCTTTTTCCCTAAATTCGCTCGGGAGCACTGTCCGTGGCTTCGGGGTTGTTGCCAGTTTTCTGGTCGCTTCTCCCGACCCAGCGGGCTGTAGTGCATAAGTACCCGCCGCTAAGCCTCATGAAGACTAGGGGGGAGTTAGGTAGCCAGATTTCTGGTTAGGTAGCTAGATAGCGGGGAAACTCCGTGCGGAGGCCGCCTGTTCCTCCGGTGCGCACAAGCGGGTCTAAACATATTGCTTTTCTTACGAGCTTCAACGTTTATTCCGGTGTTAAAATGGATGAGTTTGTAAATGCGTTTGTAGATCAGCCTTCTGAGCAGGCTTTAGAGGGTTTTACGAGAGACCAATTGGTCAAATTAGCCGACTATTATAAAGTAGATGTTGGTGATAAACGCGTGAAGGAGACGGTAAAAGCAAATTTGAAGGTTCATTTGTTTAAGACGAATGTGTTTCGTGTTAAAGAGGCTGCTTCTTCTGCGGTTGATGATGGTCCGTACCCGCCTGTACAGGATCCTGGTGTGAGTTTGTCCTTCGAGCAGCAGAAGGAATTGCTGCAATTACGTATGAAGCTGGAGACTGAGAAGTTGTTGTCTTTGGAGAGAATAAAACAGAACACAGAGTTGGCCAGGCTCGAAGTGCAGAGGCATAGACTGCAGTTGGTTGCCGAGGGAAAGCTGGTCGCTGACGCTGCAGTGTTTGGTGATCCTTCGTTGGAGGTTTCAGCGAGGTCTTCTAAGGATGTTTTAGGCGAGTTAAAGCTTGTTCCTAAGTTTAATGAGCGAGATCCAGATGTGTTTTTTGTGATGTTTGAGCGGCTGGCTGAAGCTCGTGAGTGGTCTGACTCCACACGCACATTGTTGCTGCAGTGTGTACTGACAGGTAAGGCTCAAGAGGCTTATTCTTCTTTGGATAAAAGTGAGAGCGCTAAGTACGCCTCCGTCAAAGCTGCTGTTCTAAAGGCGTACGAGCTAGTGCCTGAGGCGTACCGTCAACGGTTCAGGAGCTGGAAGAAAGGTGACAAAACTCATTTAGAGTTTGTTCGTGATTTGTCCATGCATTTTGATCGCTGGTGTAGTGCACTAGGGGTTGATTCTTTCGACGATCTGCGTGACTTGATTATTCTGGAGCAGTTTAAAAACTCCGTACCGGAGCGTATAGCAACTTTTATCAGCGAGCGGAAGGTTAAGACGGCTGCTGAGGCGGCTTCTTTCGCTGATGACTTTGTTCTGGCGCACGGTGGAGATGGCTTGGTTACTCGCAGTGGCACTGGTCACAGAGACGTTTCCTCAGCGAGTGGTGCGTGGGCTGCTCATTCAGGAAGACAGGGTGAATTTCAGCTGCGGCATGATCGAGGCTTTCGTGAGGCTGACAAACGTTGCTCATATTGTCATAAATTGGGGCACTGGAAGCGTGATTGTTTTGCTTTGAAGTCCAGGTCTAAGCAGGCCGGACCGAGTGTTAGTCCCAAGCCAGCTATGTTTGTTGCGCCGGTTTCTGAGCAGTTGATAACTGGTGAGGCGAAGTCAAACGGGTCATGTGCAGAGCTCAAATCTTTTCAGCCTTTCATTAGCGAAGGTTCTGTTTCGTTGGTTGGGAGCAAAGAGAGAGTACACATCAAGATATTGCGTGATACTGCTGCTTTTGATTCATTTATCTTGGCATCAGCCCTGCCATTCTCTGACTATACATACACGGGTTCTTTCATCCCAGTGCTGGGCATGGGGTTAAAGGTTCTGCATGTACCCCTGCATAAAATGATGTTGTCTTGTGATCTGTTTCAGGGGGAGGTGAAGGTTGGTGTACGTCCAGCTCTGCCCTTGGATGGGGTCACAATGATTTTGGGTAATGACATTTGTGGGAGTCGAGTTTGGGCTGATGGTCCACCGCCAGCTATTGTGGTACCAGAACCACTGGTTAGCAGTGGTCCTGACGTGAATGAGGCTGAGTTTCCTGACGTGTTTGCTGCATGTGCTGTGACGCGTGCGCAGTCAAAATCCAAGGTAAAAGTTGAGACTGAAGAACATAATGATGTCATGTGTCCTAATGTTCCCTGGTCTGTTTCCCACAGTGACTTGGTGAAGGAGCAACAGGCTGATGAGTCTCTGGAGGGTTTGCTGGAAGTGGCTCTTCCTGTTGGCGAGGTGAAAAACCATGCCCAGTGTTATTTTGTGGAAAATGATGTGTTGCTAAGAAAGTGGGTGCCACAGACGGAGGATTTTGTTGGAGACCCGGTTTATCAGGTGGTAGTGCCTTCTAAGTTTCGCAGGTTGGTATTGCAGGTTTCCCATGATGAGTCAGGTCACTTGGGTGTCCGGAAAACATATGATCGTATCTTGAGGTATTTTTTCTGGCCCAAGTTGAGAAAAGACATTTCAGAGTACATTAAATCATGCCATACATGTCAGCTCACCAGTAAGCCAAACCAGAGCTTGAAGCCTGCGCCACTATGTCCGATACCAGCCATAGGCCAGCCATTTGAACATTTGATAATTGACTGTGTGGGGCCTTTGCCTCCTTCTCGGTCAGGGGCTAAATATTTGTTAACTGTGATGTGTCAGAGCACAAGGTATCCAGCTGCGTACCCTCTGCGCACGATCACTGCTAGGTCGGTGGTGCGTGCCCTTTCACAATTTATATCTATTTTTGGTGTTCCCAGAATTGTGCAGTCCGACCAAGGGTCTAACTTTTCATCTCGGTTGTTTTCACAGATTTTGAAGCAATTGCGCATTCAGCACAATCAGGCTTCGGCGTATCACGCTCAGAGTCAAGGTGTTCTGGAACGGTTCCACCAGACACTTAAATCCATGTTGCGTGCATACTGTGTTCAGATGAAGGGGGACTGGGAGGATGGTTTGCCTTGGCTGCTTCTAGCGGCTAGAGAAGTGGTACAGGAGAGCACAGGATTCAGCCCCAATGATCTAGTGTTTGGGCATAAGGTGCGGGGTCCATTGGCACTTTTGTGGGATACTTGGAAGGAGGTAGAACCACAGAATCTTTTGGACTATGTTAATGGTTTTCGGTACAGGCTGTATAGAGCACAAGAGGTAGCTAGTGGAAAGTTGTCTTCTGCACAGCGCAAGATGAAAAAACTTTATGACCGAAAGGTTGAGGATCGTGTTTTTCTCCCTGGAGATCAGGTGCTTGCGTTGTTGCCCATTGTAACATCTCCATTTCAGGCAAAATTTTCCGGACCGTATTCTGTGTTAAAGAAGGTTTCGGATCAGAACTATGTAATTGCTACCCCTAATCGAAGGTCCTCCACTCAGCTCTGTCATGTTAACCTGCTGAAGCCGTATCATGCTCGTGCTGGCGTGTTAGCTGCTCAGGAGCAGTTATCGGAGCTTCATCCTGCCTGTTTGTCGGTGTCTGCACCCCCTGTTGCTGTAGCAGAGCAAGGGGTGGATGATGTGTCAGGCCCTGATGAGGCCATCTTGTATGGTAGGCTTAAAAATTCTGAGTGGCTAAGGAATTTGGACAGTTTGCTCGGCCATCTGGATGCTTCCAAACGCAGTCAGTTGGCTGATTTGATTGATCGTTTTCCTTGTTTGTTTGGTGATACACCTACTCGCACACATGTCATAGAGCATGACATAGACATTGGAGATTCTAAGCCTATTAAACAGAGGTTTTATCGTGTCCATCCAGAGAAGCGAGTTTTTCTTGATGCTGAGGTGAAATACATGCTGGAAAATAATATTGCGGAGCCATCAGGTTCCAGTTGGGCTTCACCTTGTTTGCTTGTTCCGAAATCGGATAACACGCCCAGATTCTGTACTGACTTTCGAAAAGTTAATAATGTCACGAAACCAGATTGTTTTCCTCTGCCTAGGATGGAAGACTGCGTTGACCAAGTGGGATCGGCTAAATTCGTCAGTAAGTTTGATCTTTTGAAAGGTTACTGGCAGGTTCCTTTGTCAGAGAGAGCGCGGGAAATTTCTGCATTCGTTACACCCACAGGTTTGTATTCGTATCAGGTGATGCCGTTCGGTTTGAGGAATGCACCAGCAACATTCCAGCGCCTGATGAACAAGGTTGTTGGAGACTTGGAAGGTTGCTCGGTGTACCTCGATGATGTGGTTGTCTATTCTGATGAGTGGGATGTACATTTGGACCGCATTGAGAAGCTCTTTGCCCGCTTGGCTCATGCATGTTTGACCATTAATCTGGCTAAATGTGACTTTGCGAGAGCTACAGTTTCATATTTGGGTCGTGTTGTAGGGCAAGGCAAGGTTTGTCCTTTGCGTGTGAAGGTCCAAGCAATTGACGGTTATGCTCCACCGCAAACTAAGAAAGAACTGATGCGGTTTTTGGGACTAGTGGGGTTCTATCGCTGTTTCTGCAGGAATTTTTCCACTGTGGTTGCTCCCCTAACCAATCTGTTAAAAAATAAGGTGAAGTATGTCTGGTCGTCGGAGTGTCAAACTGCTTTTGAAAATGTAAAAGCGCTTATTTGTGATGCTCCCGTTTTGTCTGCGCCTCGATGGGACAGAGGTTTTAAAATCGAGGTCGATGCCAGTCATGTTGGTGCTGGAGCAGTTTTGTTACAGTGTGATGACTTAGGAGTGGATAAGCCAGTCTGTTTCTTCTCACGAAAATTTAATAGACATCAGCTTAACTATTCGGTCATCGAAAAAGAAACGCTAGCTTTGATTCTAGCTTTGCAGCACTTTAGTGTGTATGTTGGGACTGGACCTGTGGTGGTTTTCACAGACCACAATCCTCTCACTTTTTTGAATTCTTTGCAGTGTCCTAATCAGCGACTGATTCGTTGGGCTCTGATGTTACAGTCTTACAGTTTGGACATTCGCCACATCAAGGGCCGGGACAATGTGGTGGCGGATGCGTTGTCACGGGCTCCTTGTTTGTAGTTTTGTGTTGTTAATCTGACCTCTACTGTGTCCTTTCTACCTCTTGCTCTCCCTCTGTACTCTTAAATTTAGCTTCAGGAAAGGCCTACCAGTTGCTGAGGATGGAGTGGGGAACTTGGGGGGCCTGGAGGGGCGCATATGCGGTGAGGTGTTTTCTCTTTTCTTTAGTTAATTATATAGTCGGTTTAATATGTAGGCAGCTGTTAAATTGAGTGCCAGGGTTCCCTTCGGGACCCTGACTTTATGGGGGGGGGTGTTACGGCCTTGGGGGAGGCCTTTGGGTCCTGCTCTGTTTCGTGGGTACTGGTTGTTGTTGTTTTTGTTCCTTTTTCAGATCCTGATTGACAACCAGGTAGCTGATTAGTAACCAGGTGCACCTGGCTGGCGCACAGGCGTTATTTAGACCCGCTTACCCGGACGCCAAGTCTCTCTCCTTCTCCCTCCGTGGTCGAGGCAGCAGCCTTTTTGTTCTTTTCACATTTATCTGATCTTTGGTTTTGCACAGACAACATACACTCCACATGATTCACTGCAGCCATACATTTACACACACCACTGATTCTCACCCTAATTCTTCATCCTTCTTTAAGATTTAATTTAATAAAGTGTGTTAAAACTTTGACTTATGCGTGCGCATCTCCAGTCTTTGTTGCGGCATCCGAGCCGGTCGTAACATCTACGGAGCCAAGTTTCTTTACAAAACTCTGTAGTAAACCAGGAAGAATCGATGCTGTTTTGAAGCCAAAGGGTGGACTCACCAAATATTCACTGCATTTTGTTGATTGATGTAAACAAAATATTAGCACTTCCATTTCTAATCCCATCCTAGGTTTACAGCATTTCTTTTTAACACCTGCACAAGAGTTTTGCACGGTTTATGCACACTCCCACTCAATGAAAACACTGCATGAATGATTACATTTTTGACATGTTTGTCATCACATTTTGCTTCAATTTGCTTTCCATCAAATGAAAACGTTGAAACAAATGTCACCTTCAAAAGCACACCTGCAGTCAGAGTAATTTCCCTTAGACTGAGCTGTCCCAGGATGACTCTGCTTGAAGCCTTCTCTGTCCAGAGGAAAATAAATAAAAAAAAGGTAAATATAGGGAAAAAAAATGTTTGGCTTTCTTTACACAGTTTGACAACCTCACAAAACTGTTTTGAGAAGAGTGCTTTGGACAGTTTTTGAAAGCAGAGATATTTTAAAATCTAAAATTCTAAACAGCTGTCAGTTCAGATAGGCCTATATGGTTTTTTTTTCAGTCAGCCCTCCTTTTGTCCCTGTGATCTGAGGCTTGACAGACAGAATATAAGAAGCAAAGTATGGTTATTTAGATCTGCTGTCAGAAGACATCACAGGAATGGCTGCTCCTACTGCAAAACCTAAGAATCAACACCAGTCTCTAAGTTTCAGAGGCTGCGGATTGAAAACCAAAAACTTGACCACCATAACACATCATGCTAACCCTCTATGTCAAATGATTTCATAAATAAGATACAGTTACAGACTCTTCATTTGTCAGTGGAAACTGTACAAATGTGTGATGAAATACTGCATTGTGGAAAGTCATCCACTGCACATTTAGTATCCATATTTCAGCCTTTCAAGACACTTCAGCATCTGCAAGGTAAGCAAGCACAAAAGACTCTGCGCACTTATTGTCATGATGACCTGCATCACGGAGGGTCGTCGTTCTACCTGTGTAAACAAGACTGTTATTTATCACTTCACGTTCTTTCCTTTCTCTGTCTGTTCTGGACCAATTAGAGCTCTTCCCTGAGAATCTCGAGCCGACCCCAGCTTGTCACAAACACAGCGATAAGCCCTTGTTCTCCTCCCAGCGCCCATCTCCCTGCCTCTCCATTTTCCATCTCATTAGCATTCATTTTCACTCTAATTGAGCTTAATAAGAAAATAATGGTTGACATTAAATCCTTGTGAACATGTGGCCCAGCTGATCACTGTGTCTGTTTATTCTTCCTCAGCAAATGTTTACTTTGTCAGGCATTTGTTTGTTTGCTGCTCGTGCTCTCTGTAAGAGCCTACTTGCGGTTCCCACTTCCATCTGTCAGGAGCTGACCTCTTGTTGTTGTTCTGCTGGAGTTACACTTTGCTTTTCCAAGTTCTGCTTAGTTTGTACTTTGCTCATCATAATGTATGTATTTGAATTTTAATATGCATCTATTTCAGGCTGAGTCTCAAAAACTCTGACCACTGCATTCAATTACCAGTACAGTACAACACTATTGATTTGATTTTCTGGGGTGATTGCAATTTTACTTTGATAAACAACAGCCGTGAGGGCAGAGTGAAGCTTTTCTTTGCCAATATCAATGATTTACCATCAAGCAGTTAAATAGTATGAAAAAGACAGGAAGTAAAGGAGTGGACAGTCTGTTAAACAGTGTCAGGGAGCAGCAGTACACAAGCTCAGCATTTCCAATATGACCCATCCCGACGATGAAACCATTAAAACTTGATATCAGAAACAAACAGGTGAAGACAGACACTACATCCTTTATTTTATAGACAAGGCTGGCAATACATGGTGTCTGAAGAGAGCCACAGAGTCTGTTAGTAAGTGACTGTACAGACACAAGATGACTTACAACCCCGACATGAAGAGCCACACTCTGAAGACAGATGGACGTAATCTCTGTCCAAACACCAGCAACAACACTGAGTTTATTTATGTCCCTCAGTAATTAAGGGACTTGGCATTTCCTGACATTTCCCCTCTAAAACAAAACAGATGAGAGATTTAAGCCTCGACCAGCTTTCACTTTTGTGTCTCTGTTGACTAATTAGAACAAAAACATGCTTATATCACATGAATGTAAATTATTAACAGCCACTTGTGTGATATTATTTTCTGGTGGTGTGAGGTCAGATAGTGATAAGTGAGTCTACATCTTTTTGTTAGAGACACTGTTGATCACTGACAAAGCAGGCTCAAAAACCAAAACAGCAGGTAACTTTAGAAAACAGAACATACTCCAGAAGTAGGAGGGACCAGGAGTAGAGAGGTGTTGAATTTTCAGAGTACTGTGAGGAGCTCTGAACTGACTAGAAACTGTGTTCCCACCAGATTGAGGCTTTATTGAAGTGAGAGTAATCAGCACCAAGAGGGGCTATTTCACAAACCGTTGTTTAAGTTAGATTTCTGCAAAGAAAAGTAGAGCCAATATTTATCCTCAAGTGTCTTTAACAATCAGGAGTAACTTTTTATCCCTTTGAATAGCTTTCATCGATCATGTTAATACACAGAGTTTTGTTTTTGACAAACTTGCCTGTGCGCTCAGCTAAGTTTGATTGAAGACTTAGGCACATTGACGGGTAACGTAAACATAAAACCAGTGTGTCTGATCACTTTTAGTTTAATAATTGAAGACGTTCAGAATCAGTACATTAGCTCCTCGTTCTGTATCCTGCAAAGGTTTTCTTTAACAAAGAAAATTAGCATTAAAAGAGAATCTGTGTTTCATTCACTTTCTTCTTTCAACAAGAGCCATATCTTTCCAACAGAGGGTGATGATGCTCGTAGGCAATGTTGTCTTCTAGGGCTGGGTACCGTTACGAACCTGATGATTTGAATGTAGTATGTCACCTCACATTTTTGAGCAATAAAACATTTAAAAATAAAAAAATTCACAATGATAACTTAAAGTGAATAAAAACATGGAAACTATCACATGTAAGAGCCACTCTCTCTGCCAAACTTCAACGACTGCAAAACCACTGTCTTCTCCTCTGTTAGAAATCCAGAGGAGTTGTTCCTTTGAAAGAACCATTCCAAAAACTAGCTTGTTGATGCATTTACTTATGTTTTAGAAAAGGGGTAACTTGTTTTTATCAAGAAAACAATCACTCGTTGCATTTGTATGATGCAATTTGGATCACAGTGTTTCCCCTGACATTATACGGCATATGTCATGTCTATTCCTTGTTCTTTTATTAAACGGAATACATAGCCTTATGCTAGTTATCATATTTACATAATGTGATGTCATTTCTCTCTAGATGGCTGTGCATTTACAAGTGTCCTCAGTTCTATCCCGCATGGCAGAGTTCCACCCTGATGCTTTCACAGACACACAAATGTGCACACACAAAGAGAGAAGCACACTCCGTGTAGCAGATAGAGTCAGGAAAAATAATGTCATAACCACAGCAAACCATAGCTCAATACTGCTGCTGTTTGCTTTATTCCACATTTTGTTGTGTGGTCGAGCGAAACCTCCATCCATACAATGTGAATCACATGCACAGCACACGGAGATGAACAGATTCAGAGTATTTGCTGAACTGATATTGAATTGAGGGAGGAAATATTGTAATGCATTGATGAGCAATATTTTTACCCACCCCTGCTGTCTTCATCTTAGAAAATCAGCGCACATTTTTTTAAAGGGCACCAGAATCAACACAACATGAAAACTCGTCACTGTGAATTTAACAGACACATCGAACATGTTTAACAGGTTTAAAAATAAAAAGATTCCATTGTCCGTTTTTATACAAACCTGTTTATGAGTGATACTGATTACCATCTACCTCTACATCCATTATGTTTCATCCCCTGACAAGCCATTAGCTGTAGTGTGAAAGAGGATGGTGTTAATGAATGTGACTGGGGCAGCCTGTAAGGACCCCTGAGCACTATAAAAGTGATATAGTCTTCATTGTGCACACGGGGGACCATCAATAAAAAGAGAAGCTGTATTTGATAGGAGACGCTGCTCCTGAGTTATTGCCAGGACATGGGCGCACTGTCCTCTGATAAGAGCACTGTGAACAAGATATTGAGTGGACACGGTTGTGGAGAGGGCAGTGTGGACAGACACAAGCAGAGAGAGGAAGAGGGAGTTTACACGTGAAACATTAACAAACTGTATGGACAGTACTTGCACAAAGAAGCTTAACAGATTGCTTTCAGCAATAAAAATGATCAGATTGGAAGAAATGATCATTAGTCATGACATCATTAGTGGAAGAAGCTGGTTCTAAATTCAGGTCATCCAAACAATGGAGTGTTGAAAGCAGTTTCCCTCCAAGAAAGTTGTATAGGCATTTAATTGAGTTCTTTGATCAGGATATGAAAAAAAAAAAACAGTCAGAGAGATTTTACAGACACAACCTGATGGTGATCTTGAGTTAAAAGACACAAAGAGACATGCCTGTCTGGATCAAATATACACATTTCATTTTGGTCCACTCTGATGTCAGTGTGTGTTTTTAATAGTGGACTGGTCGGTCAAATATATGTTGAATCTCCACTTTTCTGACTCTGATTGACAGCTTTAATAAAGTTGGTCTCCGTTTTTGTCCAGAGCTCACACTCAAAGAGTGACATGTTTTGGATCACACTTGTACTCAGAGTTCAATGTTGAAATCGGGAGATCAAATGCCCACACTGGACAGAAACTTCTAAGTACATTCAGTTCCACATTGGTTCAACAGCTTTATTTTTCCATGTGACAAGAAAGTCAAAGGAGTGAACCATAAATCACTTAAAGTGAGAGATTCACACAGACTGTGAAGTCGTCACACTGTGAAAACAACTTAGCAAATCAGAAGTTTCAAGCTGGATGAAAAAAAGACGTCTGGACAGGAAACTGTAGATTATGTATCTGCAGTTTGCTGTTTTAATACATCATCCTTATCATGACACAGGCTGGCGGGGCTTGTGTATCAGTATTTTGTTTATGGATACAGCTGTCTTACAGGTCCATGCTCTTTTGTATCATGATAAATCAGCTGCACTCCAAACAGCTTCAAATTATTTCAGCCATGGAAATTACACCGACGATAAGCAGGCTTTTGTTACAAGCTCACCAGAACTTTCTCTTTATCTTCATCTCCCTTGTCACATTATATTCAGCTCAGTCATTCTCGCATTTAATATTTCTGTCCTGAGCTTAAGTTAACTGAACCCAGCAAAATGTCTTTATGAAGAAGGTCTCCAGATACATGTCCCTCCCTCTTCCTGCTTTTACTCTCTGCGTCTCCTTTAGAGCTTTGTGAACCAGCTTTTAGTAAAGCTTACAAAGACACTAAAACTTTAATCCACTGAGATGTCACCCCAGTTCGGGTACACCAGAAAAAGTATTAGAGGAATGTAGTTGCTTTGAAGGAGTGACTAAGACATTCAACAAAATTTTACTTTCTTCTTCTGAGTTGCATTTTATGCACTATTTTTTTTCTTTTTTTTTCCTTTAAAAAAGAAATACAAATCACTACTAAAGTGGGGAGGAAAATCTTTTTGGTTGTGGGTAAAATGCCTCATTTTAATCGGTCACGTTTTCTCATCTGAGCTGCAGTGGGAACCACGTGAACAGTCATTTGACAACTAATGGATAAAAGATAACAGCACAGTAGTTCTTCATTCGAAAGACTAAACACATTGAAGGACTGTATCTCTTGGTGTACCTTTCAAGTAACCTTGCTAAAATCTTAGTGATGATGTCATTGAGTTACTTGAAGCCAAACTAATGTGTTTGTCTCACCTTAGGATTGCAAATTTGCACCTTATCTTTCTCTGTCAATGCTTGTCAGTGTTTGATAACATCTTGTTAAATCTAGAATAGCTCAATGTCATCGGTCTACCCTTAGGTCTTATAAGAAAAGAGAATTCAAGACACCTTTTGACAACAAGGGAGCATGTTATGTAATTAACATCTAAACTTGTTCCCATCTGAATGTGTTGAACTGAAATTAATGTGTGATCTTGTGCAGGTACAGTGCATTGCTTAATAAACTGTTAATAAAGAAACCAAATGTCAAAGTAAAAAATAAGGCTGATAAAGTCGCTCCAGCAAGAAGGTACTGTGGCTCATCGTTTGTTGAGCTCAGGCAACAACAACCCTGCTTTTATGATGTGTCATTTCCTTTTTTAAACACATAATCCTATGAGCAAAGCCTGACGAGAACTTCCTCCAAAATGCAACCAGACATTGGACAACACAGACCACAAGCCCTAGAGTCAACCCCAAAGACTGTTTGATAAATGGACAGTCTCTGTGATGTTTGTCTCATTAATGGTCTTTGCAAAGGGAGAGTGTTTTTTTTTTGTTTTTGTTTTTTTTCATCCAAAATTGACATGTTAGAAAAGAAACTCGATTCAATTATGTTTGCACACTGACACTGAAACGTCCTTCCCTCAAAATTTTTTTTTGATCCATCCAGGTCGTTTCAAGGGGTGTTTGACTATTCTGAAATACTGTAGGCTACTCGTATCATCATCATCTTCTTCTTCTTCTTCTTCTTCTTCTTCTTCTTCTTCTTCTTCTTCTTCTTCTTCTTCTTCTTCTTCTTCTTCTTCTAGTTTAGCTGGCAAATTTATTTAATTTGGCAATTTGTCAATGACTATGTCCATAGAGATGGGCTGACATATTTTCCATAATTTCAGTCCATGTTCAGATGATGAATGAAGACTGGTGTCTATGTCTGTGTGGATGTGTCTGTGTGTCCGCATATGTATGTGGGTGTATGCGTGCCTACCTCCAACATACTTACAGCCACTGCTCAGGAGCTTGATCACTGCTCTACGATTCCATTGCTATCGTACAGCAAATTTTCACAATTAATGGAAAGATAAACGCACTGGATTCAGTGTGCAAGGCGTCTTTGTGTGACGTTTTTTTTTTTTTTTTTTTTTTTTTTTTTTTTTTGATTGTGAATCCAATAAACGCATCTAAAATTATCGGACACAGTGTGCAAAGACCTTAACAGCTACAGGATGCCAGACCTGTCAGTCAAGTGAGCTGCACCTCTGATTGGACAAATTTGTGACCTTAATATCTTCTAGAAGTTAGACCCCCTGCGTACAGTGTGCACAAGTAGAGAAACTGTTTTTTAACCAGGCTGTAAATATGTTTTTTAATGCTGTAAAATTTCTTGGCTTGGTGTGTTTGTGGTTTCCTGTCTTTCTGCAGCCAGCCTTAAGCAGATACTTGAACTGCGGCTTTTAGCACTTCTGCACAGACTTCACATTTTTAGACCAGAGCTTGCAGCTTGGTCAACACAGAAGTATAAACCAGAGTTAACCTTAACCAATAACCCTTACAGACATGAGCACATGCTCCCTGCTTAGTTGTCCCTTGCCTGCTTCACTTCAGGGTGACTCCAGTCAAGAATGACACTAAACTCTCTCTCATGTTCTCCATCTCTGGAACACCCTCAGCTGCTCTAAAGTTAAATTTATTATTTGCCTGAAACACAACTTCCTGGACATGGACCAACTGTACAACAGACTTGAAACTACAGATGTTACAGTGTCCTTTCTGCATGAAAAACTGCCTCCAATGTGTACATCACATTACGTTCAGTGACCTGTGAGTACTGCAAGTATTAATCCATGAAACGGAAGGTGGAAACTTGAGGCATATTAATGCCTTACTCCAGTCTGTTTAGAAAAGATGATCAGTTCGGGTGTCTTCTTCTAAATGGCAAAAGGACTTAAATATGCTCTCAACGTATCTGCTCCATGCATTGAGGAAAATGTTCCTTATAGAGTCACTGAGTTTGAACACTAGGCCTGCATGTATGTTCTCTAGCAGACCATTCGGCCTGTTAAGTAGATTATTCATGAGATACTGGGACACAGTTACTGGCTGTCAAAGGTTCTTGTAAACAACTGGAATCAGACCGTAACCACTGAAAGTCAATGTCGTGGTTACACCATGCATGTAATGACGCCAGAGCAGGGAAAGCCTTCCAAAGAAAATTGAGATTATATGTTTTCGCCTCTCAGGCACCCGCTCCTGTCTGCTTTCCTCTCACATCTGTTGGTATTTACAGAGTGAATTATTTCTGATGTTTTATAAAAGCCAGTTAGCTTATCAACACATCCAGCTGAGCACCCACTCTCTCTGCTGGTTTCTTAAAACAGGATAAGATCTTTAGACATGGTTCAAAAGTGGACTTTTTTCTTATCTCTCTGACTGAGTTTTCTGAGGGAGACAACCTAGGGGGCACCAAACAGGGCAGTGGCTTATTTTGTTCTTTTATCCCCCAGTGACCACCATCTTCAAATTGATAGTGTCAAAAAAGCCAGAGCATTACAGCATCAAGTATTTCCAAATAGCACTGCCATATTACGTGAAATCAGGTTACACAATCAAACCAACATTGACTGATCAGCTTATTCTTAACAAACACTGGTTCATCAAAGCCCATTCTGCTCATCAGCAGACTAAATCAACACGAGATGAAGAGCAGTCAATCACTGAAGAAAATAAGAGCCATATGAACTCTGATTCTGACAAGGATCTGTAAGTAAACAAGAAAAAAATCCAAATCTAAACAAAAAGGCTGCACCTTCACACACGCAAACACACACACTGACCTGGTATGAGTCGATGTCTTCCCGGTCCAGTGAGCGGCTGACTGACACGTCTCCTGTGTCTACGTCGATGGTGAAGAGACCTTTGGGATCTTGGTCAGCACCTGGGCCCGTCAGTCGAAAGATATGGTTTCCTGGCTTCTCTGTTGAAATTACCTGCAAACAAACACACAAACACACTTACACAATGGCAACAACAACTCAAGGTTTCCTTATTGATCCTTTATTGTCCCCCAGCCATGTTGTATACTTGGCTCTGATTGGTGAAAACCCCATAACAACAGTTACTGCCAAATCAAATCAAGCCACACAGAGGAGTGTCTGAACGTTTCACCTCTGCCTTGTGTTTCTGTTGGCCGTCAACTCAATAAACACTGTGGCAGAAGTGTTTCTCTCACAGGCTGGACTTGAGAGTGGGAAACAATGACAGTTAGTGGACAGAGATATGACAGCAGCCTGAGGATCTACTGTTCTCCAACTTGCTCTGATAGAGAAAAGTGGAGCAACATCCTGTTTTCCAATCCAGACAAACGGATCCCTTCAAAGTTACTCCAAACTGTAGGCAAAAACAATGATGGCACATGTTGCTTGAGTTTGAGGGTGTGTTTAACTTCAAAGCGTTAAGAAGACAGAGAGATTTCTGAGGACAGAAAAGTCTCCAAAATCAGTCCTGCAGAAGTCCAACACACCATGTCTGAGTTAGCATCAGTGGACATGTTTAGCATTTTGAATTCTAAGAGGTATGCAGAAATAAAATGTCCTGTTAAATGTTTATTGATTCCACAAGAAGGCTGACCAAAGATTACCAAAGAAGTGTTGTCTGCATTCGACACCAGGGGATATCTTGTCAGCTGTATAAACAAAACCTATCTTAAGATTAATAAATATACTCATCTAATCAATATGTTTTTGTCGACTGGCAAAGGTCTTCAGTTGGGTGTGTCCAAAGTTTTTGAGATGAAATTAAAATGTCAAAGGGCAGCAGCTTTGCTGACATATTTATTAACTGTCAAAGTAAATGCTTCATTTGTTAACTGCTTTTTCTGTGATTTCTTGTAAAAATCAGTCACTAAGTTTGGTCAAACATACTTGTGCCATCATTACAGACTCATGAAACCAAACCTCACCTATCCCTCAGGTGTCTCTTGGTACCAGATGATGATTGAGTACCTGGTGTTTATGTGCTGCATAAACATCAGCCAAATGAATTTTATCAGGATTATTTTTTCCAGTTCAGACATTTTTGAGCCCCACACAACATTTTTAGCCCCAAATTGTTCTCATTCTGCATTTTGAATATATATGTTTATGTATCTATATGTATGCATTTATTTATCATTTTATCACTTTTTTCTAGTCTTGTGTCCTCTAATGTGTTTTTTCTCTGACACTGGATGTTCATGAAGCACATTTTCAGGTCATGATAAATTCATTCATTTAAAGATGTCAGCTGTAAGAGTTGTTGAGTTTCTGCTGAATGTTCAGAGCTTTAGCTTTAGACAAGTAGCCTATGAACAGTCCAAATATAGTTTTGTGAGATGTTAATAGATAGACATTGGTTTGGTTTGTGACTTTGAGAAAAAATGTAAATGAACACATAATTTAGAACATGGTTCATTTCAGTGACATAGTTTACTTTGGGCCGCATGAAAATGGACCTCTGACCAAGTTGACTTTGGATATTCCTGTCTTAAGCTGTTCTTGAGTGTAATGATGAGCAAAATACAGTTATACTAAGCCTATTCACCACTGTACTTATCCTGATGGGATTCTAACACACAAAACAACCCGTTCACTATAAATTATCCATCACTGAACAAACTTCTTGTAAAACATGTAAATTACTGCTCGTCTTTTTTCTTTTTTTCCCCACAGAGTAGCTTTCTGAGCTTTCATGGTGATGCAAAATACCCAGAAGTAGGCAATTAAAAAGTGTTTAAGGCAAGGCTTTGATTTGGTTTCATCAGTCCTCAGACTTCACTTGTGAAGATTTTCAGAATTAGAGAAACTAGAGCTGGTATCATGTCTGGGGGCGTTGGCATCCTGCTGTGACTAACTTATTCCATGAGAATCATTTTTTTGAAGCTGAAGAATATGGAAGAGTTCAATTTGGAAAAACAGTAAAATGATTTAAATAAATGAATTTTAATGATGGTGTGGACATGTGTACCAGATTTTAAACTCAACTTAGTGTCAAGCACTTCTGATGTTTCTGGAAACAACAGCAAAGTTGGTTGTCTAACAGCCCTCAGACATAAGCAGTCTGAACCGGGGTCTTCTTAGAAAACCATACTCACATGAGACTGTCACAGCCAGGGGCATCCATGGATCCCAAGCACCAGGAACAGGCAGGTTATAAAAGAGAAACAGAGAAAAAAACAGCATGTTAGATAGACAGAACTGAAAAATACTCCAGCAGAGACCATGGACCTTTGAGACCCATGCTGCTCCTGAGTGAGTTCAGGGTGTTTTAGGGCCAACAATGTTACAGAACTGAAGAGCCAAAAATATATGAACACATTTCACAAAGTTTTGTGAAAAACAATGTCCACACTCATATTTCTTGTAACAAAGCAGGCATTCATGATTTTAATGGAATTTTTTTTAATTGGAATATTTAATTATTTAATTATTTAATTAATTAATTATTAAATTAATTTAGTAAAGCACAAGTTTAACCAAACATATCGTTTGTCTCTGTCAACAAGAATTTTAAACCAGCCAGCCAACATAACCTCAAGGGATGCAGACACATTTATGTAACTTAATGCAGCTCCTCGTTTCCTGCTAGAACATGTCAGAATAAATCTATTGACCAGTTCACCTCAACACACCTTATTTTCAAAGATATAAAGACTTGAATGAACAGTTTGCTTCATTTAGTATCCCCATCCTTCAACCAGCTGGATAGGTGACAAGAGAAATGTCAGAAACATCCATAAAGATGGAAGCCTAAGGGCCATCCTTAGCAGTGAGACCTGAAAACATGTTTAGTAGAACAATTACTGAACAGCATTTCCACAGCTCCCTCACTCACTTTGTATTGTTGGTTCAATATGTACATAAACAAAGAGCTTAATTAAAACAATGAAGCACAAAGTCCAAAGTAGGTGACCAGAAGTAAAATAAGGCATTCAACCAATGTTTTCTGGTTCGGCAGCTCAAAACCTGGGTGCGAAGTGAGGTGCAGGGTGCAAAGATGGTGAATGATTCCAGGGTTGTATTTTGGTAATCACATCAATTAGACCAATCGGTGCGTCAGCTTCGTAGAGCCAGGCAGGCAGGTTAATCCCTCCCAACAGCATAAAAGATCCAGGATTTTCCAATTTACCAAACATGTACATTTAGGCACAAAGAGAGCATGGCCATAAATCTTAATTAATCTACAAATTACTGGATGACATTGTTATATTGTTCTGCATGCGCACACTGCATAAAGCAATCTGTTTGACAGATATAAACACGTATGGGCCAATGGTTGGTGGCACTGATCATTGTTAAAGAATCATAAAATAAAATAATAATACCTCTTAATTGTGTGTGAGCACTCATGGGTTTCTGTTTTATTTTTTCAATTATTTCTTTTTATTTTGTGGGTATTCTAGACCAGTGGGTGGCTCCCAAGGTGGGTGCCAGGACCTCCTGGTGGGCTGTGAAACTCTGATCAAAACTGTTTACAACTGCATGTTTCATCCATTGTTGTAAAACCATAAACAGATGCTGTAATTAAGTCATGCAAACAAAAAATGTTTTTTGTTTTCTTTATTTCTTTGTTACTAAAAGACCCCCCGAGGTGACAGAGCCAGGATACGGTATGAGTGGCAGTAGTTGAATTTAGGAAACAGTCCGATGTGCAATAAGTAGACTAGTTTTCTACCAGTCTCAGAATCATTTTTATTCATGTTTGTCTGTTTGGGGATGAACCTTTTGGTGTATTTCCATGGCAGGTGGTTGCTGGTCTCTGGCACTGCTTTTTGGGGGGCTGCAGGCTGAAAAGGGATCCCCTGCACTTGACAGCATGCATCAAAGCTCGCACACTTGTTAGAGAGCTCAGCCTCAGTCTCAGTGTTTGTCCTACAGCAGTTACCACGTCCTCTTCTTCTGGCATCAGTAGATTTCATCAGTCTGCTCCATTCCAGGAGCAATATAATGATGTAAAAATTCAAGAAGAAAATACTGAGTCTCAAAGCTCTCCATCCCTGCAAAGATGCTGTATTTACAGCAGTGCTCATCCCATTTCTAAGAGGTTCTGTGTTGTTTTATAACTGATATCACATAATTTTCAAAACTGAATCAAAATGGAAACAAAGTGCATTAGTCATTCAAAGCATGATCTATATTGAAAATGCTAAAATGAGTACGTTTTTCTAAAATGTACAGGTAAAGGTAAAGGGAGCTAAAAAATACTGATGCATTGTGGTTAACATTAATACCAATAGCAACATAATAAACATAAGAATATCATCATGTCATTGGAAAAGTTATTGTTTTTTTTTTCTTCTTTTTTTTAAATCGAACTGTTATTTCCATTCACTGAATAAAATGAAATGAAATAAAATGAAATGAAATGAAATAAAAAGGGGAATGGAAGTGGTGGAGATGGAGGTTTATTGGTCAGATTGTTTATGAGACCAATCTGTACCCAGACAGTTTGTATTTATTTAGTCTTCTTAGCTGTGATTTGTCTTTTTGAAATCAGGGCCTTTATCGATTTATGAGGCAAAAATACTTTGAGTAGACTCTGAACCCACAAAGTGGCACACAAGGTTTTCATCACTTTGACGTCCTTCTGGCCTCAGTTGACACCATTGCTCAGAGTTAAAATGTAAATTGTCCCCCACTCTGCCTCATGATCACAGCAGAGCCATGAGGTCACCTCTAATGAGATCCAGCTTTCCTGGAACGGCGGCTAAAATGAAGGCCATTCTGCTCGCCACTTGAAAGAGCATGGGAGATGAGACCGCAGCGTTACAAGCCAGATGAAGCTCGAGCCCTTACAGTCTCTCCAAAGCTCTCTGCCATTTATCTCCATGATCCGCTTCATCATTCCCCTCTGTTCCCTCTCACTTCGGGGCCACGCTTGATTCCTTTTCTAATGTGTCCATCCCTGCTTTTTCCACGGAACTTTTACATCTCACTTTACATTCATAGTTGTCTTAATCGCAGTCCTCTATCCTCTCACACTCTTTGCCTTTAATATTGACGCTCATTCTAGATAATATGGATGTGTAGTTCATGGCTAATGTGTAAAGAGAAATTAAATAAATAAATAAACAAACAAACAAACAAACATAACATTCTGCTCTTGCCCTATGTCCTTTCCCTCCAAATGTTTACTTCTCACAATCTGTTCTTTTTGACTGAGCCATATTTCTTTTGTTGATATTAGTTTCTTTTCAATTTCTTTTTGATTCTGTTTCTACAGTTTAATTTTAATTCATTTTGAATGCTTTCTTTCCTGTGTAATTATGTTTTAATTTAGTCAAATTACAAATTTTAATTTCACTTTATTTATTTTTTTTTAACATACACTTATCTGGGGCAGCCCAAAAGAACAAAAGACAAGAAGTATGACTAACTACCGGGGGGAGGGGGGGGGTGTTTGTGGAGTGGAGCCTTAAAGAAATAGCAGCAAAGTGTTTCAGACAAAGGCTAAAAACAAGAGTTTTATAAAACACCAGAGAAAGGACAAAAAAAAAAAAAAAAAAAAAAAAAACCTTGGTAGGTGTTTACTAAGCCGTAAATCATGTACGCTACCAAGAGGCTTACCAGAAGGGCAGTACAAAGACTTAAAATAGCCCAACAACCCGTCTTTAAAATATCAAACCATTTTCAACAATGTAGTCAAAGAAGACTGACTGATGACCAAACCATACACTGAACACAAGAAACGGGGTTTTTATTGACCCCCCCTCCTTTTTTTCCTGTTTAGCTGACATTAATCTTTTTCATTAGTTTTTGTTTATGTTGTTATTTTGATCTGACTCTTGTCATTGTGTCTATACTAAAGATTTCTGCTCACCTCAAATTCACTAATCATACAGAAAAGTATGACTGTGTTTTCTTTCTCTTACAATCTTTGTGAGGACATAAACAATTGTGTTCGAATCCTACCTATACACACACACACACACACACACACAAACGCAGGTGCACTAGCTGTCACTCACAGGAAAGAGATACTTCCGGGCTGTAATCACAGTTCCAGCCAGAACCTGCTGAGACCACCAAACTGAAGCAGGTGAAAAAAAAAAAATCAAGGTGTATCTTATGGATTCACAATGCATCAAATTTCAAAATTGGGAGGATGGAGGAAAAAAAAACAAACACAAAAAAACAAAAAAAAAAATAAGGATTTGGGGGTTGCATGAGGACACAGACTGAGTGAGAAGAGGAAGTAAGAAGCATGTGAGAGGGAGAGATTGCTGATAAAGACACAAGAACCCCAGCAGAAGAGTAACTGAAGTGTCAGGAGAAGTTTAGTGTGATTAGTAGTTGTCTCAGTGGGAAAGAAGTGTGATAATCTAGAGCGTACATACACACACTTGGCTTTCCTCACACACTGCCACACAGACGTGCAGTCAGTGGCTTTGTATTCTCTGAGTCTGTCTCCCTCTGCGTGCATGTGGGAGGACTGGTGGGAGAATCTCACCTCTTTCTATCAGCTCTTGTTACCAGCCAAGCAGACATGAAAGACTGCAGGGCTCATGATACTGCAGGAAGATGACAGGAGGTGTGGCAGCGCCGCAGCACCCAACACCTCTGAGCATCCAGAGAAAATGAGCACCAAAACAATTGGTCGGCACCTGGGTGAGAAGGTTTATACTTGTTGACTTGTGTGTGTTTAAAACATGATAACACCCCCTCCAGTCTAAGGGCCTGTCAGGAAGAAAAATAAACAATGCCTGTGGCAAAGCATCACAGGACTGTGCAAATCTGCACCCAAACAGGTGGACTCAGATACCTAAACTATACAACCCCAATTTCAATGAAGGTGGGACACTGTAAAAAGTTAATAAGATCCAAATACAATGATTCACAAATCATGTTTAACCAATATTCAACTGATTAGACTACAAAGACAAGATATTTACTGCTCAAGCTGATAAACTTTGTTTTTTTGCAAATATTCTCTCATTTTGAATTTGATGCCAGCAACACGTTCCATAACAGCTGGGACAGGAGCAACAAAAGACTGAGACAGCTGAAACATTCATCAGGTGAACAGGTGTATTTGAAACTGTTCAGTGTTATTGGGTATAAAAGGAGCATCCCCGAAAGGATCAGTAATTCACAAGCAAGGCTGGGGTGAGGAATTACCACTTTGTGAACAACCGTGTGAGCAAAACATCCAACAGTTTAAGAACAATGTTTCTCAAAGTACAATTTCAAAGAATTGATGGATTTCATCATCTACAGTCCATAAAATCATCAAAAGATTCACAGAATCAGGAGAAATCTCTGCATGGAGGCAGCAAGGTCCAAAACCAACATTGGCCAAAGAGGAAAAGGACAATCTCGATTGTTATCAGGTCAAAGTCTCAAAGCCAGCATCTGTGATGGTATGGGGGTGTGTTAGTGCCCATGGCATGGCTAACTTGACCATCTGTGAAGGCTCCATTAATGCTGAAAGGTACATACAGGTTTTGGAGCAACATATGCTGCCATCCAAGCCACGTCTTTTTCAGGGACGTCCCTGCTTATTTCAGCAAGACAATGACAAGACACATTCTGCACATGTTACAACAGCGTGACTCTGTAGTAAAAGAGTGCAGGTACTAGACTGGCCTGCCTGCAGTCAAAACCTGTCCCCCATTGAAAATGTGTGCATCTGCGATGCAGCTCTGCTCCATCACCGGATAGGTTTCCATTCAAGTCAATGTGTCCACTGGATCTGTTCCGTTGTGGTTCAGCTGCATGGCTGGTCCGACAGGTCGCGGCTAATCCGCAGCCGTTCTATTTTTTAGCCTGATGCTGGAGCTGTGACGCATCAATTCGAGTTGAGAAGATCGAGCGGGACAGGAAGTAGTGCACGGAAACTACCGCAAAAGAGCCTGAGACTTTCAAAATAAAACAAACTGTGTCAAAGCCAGATCGTATTTAGCTTCACCAATGCAAGAAACCCTCAGAATGAATGAAGACACACCAGGAATCAACTGGTTTGAGGTTTTACTGCACAACATGAATGAAGAGAGGATTATTAATGGAGAAGAAAGTGCAGGAATTCCACGGTCTCGCAACTCCAGCCGACTGTCAGGCCTGTGGATTATCTGACTAAACACGCAGCCGGTGTGAGTTGACAAACCCACTCAACACGCAGCGAAGCGGAGCTGCAACGCAGACGCAGCCGGTGTATCTGAGGCTTCATGAAGCAAAATATGACAGAAGAGACCCCGGGCTGTTGAGCAACTGAAGTTGTCCATCAAACAAGAATGGGAGAGAATTCCACCTCCAAAACTTCAACAATTGTATTCAGTTGAAAATAGGTTAAACAGAATTTGCAAATCATTGTATTCTTTTTTTTAATCTACATTTTAGCATCCTGGATTCATTGGACTTGGGCTTGTAATATGGACAAAAATCTTTAAAAAAGAAAAGTGAAAATTGGTCCAAAGATTTCTGTAACCTCAGCATGCCATTTCTGCACAAACAGACGCACACACATACACACAAACACCTTCTCCAAATGCCCTTGTGCTTTCAAGGAAAACAAGGGTGGATGTCCAGTCATGGGCCTCTGAGTGTGTATGTTTGGGAGGGAGAGTACATTCAGTAGCATCCCTCTGCGGTACTTCTGTTATCCCTGTCAAGGTCATAGAGCCAGCTGCGAATGACAATCACCAGCCATGAAAGGACTCCTGGGACCGGGTAAGACCATGTGTGTGTGTCTGTGTGTGTGGGTGTGTGTGGGTGTGAGAAAGAGATGGAGGGAGAGAGAGAGAGAGAGAGAGAGAGAGAGAGAGAGAGAGAGAGAGAGAGTATGTGTGGGTAAGTGAGTGAGCGAGGAAGCATTGTCGTGATGGACTGATTGGGCCTGAGTGTACAAGCATTTGTGTATGTGTGAGTGTTTGTTTTTGTGTGTGTGTGTGTGTGTGTGTGTGTGTGTGTGTGTGTGTGTGTGTGTGTGTGTGTGTGTGTGTGTGTGTGTGTGTGTGTGTGTGTGTGTGTGTGTGTGTGTATGCCAGGCTTGCACCAGTGCCCCTCTTGATTGTCCTGCCACTCTGGCCTGCTAATGACAGTGATGAGGAGAAGAGGAGGCCTGCTGCTGGAAACACGGCCGGGTGAAGCTGCTCGTGGTTCCCAGCATGGGAAAAAAAGGAAAGCAAAGGCGCTAATTAAATGACTGATTGGCCAGCAAGGCCTCTGCTTATCATTTTCCCATCTACCTCTGTGTCACGAGCTAATCACAACATGCCTGAGAGAGGCTTCAATCCGGAGTGACTCTGTTGAAAAGAGTCATTAAGGACCAAGGCTGTGTTGAGAAGGTCAACGATGTCTGCTGCGAGGAAAATTATGCTCAGTAAAGAAGCTTCAGTTCAGTTCAGTTCAGATTATTTTCCTCCTCATATTGTGTTTTTTTGAGTATTATTATTATAATTATCTTACTATTTTATTTCACACTTGTCCTCTATTTTGTTTAAAGTCCTGAGGGGTATTTCCATAAGGGACCACGACAGAATTAAATCTAAATATCATTCTAACACTGTTCTTTATTCTCCAATTATTGTAAAAACTCTTTTCAGATGTGGAGGGGTAAATAGATTGTACTTTTAAGCTTTTTTAGGGTTCAGTGTCGTGATTCCTGATTCCTCAGACTTGTGACTCATATTGGATTCTGGCACTGATCACTTGGACTCATGAGTATTGGCGTCAAGAAAAAGAGAAAGACTCAAATTCATTGATAACTGATTAAGACTTTTTGTTGCTAGTGTTTCATTTTAACACCCTGATAATTTATTCATTTCAGCATAAGAGCTGGTACATCTGCATGTCTTCGGCTACAGTTCATGCCAGAGAGGTTCTAGGAATGGTGCTTTATGCTTTAAAGATTTACCAGTATCTGGTTTGATGTCTACTGAGGAAAAAAAAACAAGGAAAAACTATCAACTTTAAGATGCATTAATTGGTGCCTAAGCACAGAGGAAGATATTCACGAAGAATAGAAAGAGCTGCTGATAGCAGCGAGAATCGTGCATCATTTGCTCCCGCTGTCTGCTCTGTGTCAAAGTCTGATTCATGAAACAAACTGCTTCAGTGATATTCAAGAGTAAAAACGTGTAAGATTTTCTGCAGCTCTGTGCAGTTTGCTCCAGTTTTGTGCCTGATTGTGACTGAAATGAGCTGTTAGCATCTCCACTCTGTGTCGATGTGCAGTGTAAAGCAGCTCTGTGTGCTCTCGTCCTGACAGCACTTAAGTGGATCCACATACATGAAGAAGAGATGGATGGACAGAGTAAGTCCTTCCCATTCAATTCTGAAGTATATTCATCCATTCATGACAGATGTGACAGAAAATGCACAGTTTATTTCAACCTCACTTCTTGGAGTGAGAAGAACGCAGCTGGTTCAATATTAATAAATAAAACAAACTCTGCTGCATGTAGCAGCACAGTCTGTATGTTCAAGGTTGAGCCTTGAACATACATACTGATTTAAGTCTTGATTATTATAATGATGGGATATTTAAAGTAATATTAACAGACATATGAGTATTTTTTGTGAATCCAGAGGTGGAAATATTGTTTTGATCACAGAAAGGTTTGAGTACAACTCTCACAAACGCTGCAGTGAAATTACCAACAGCTCTCAGCTGACTCTAAACATTTCACTCTAAGTGTTTTTGATGCTGTCAGCACCAGCGGTAATGAATAAGCGGTTATTTGACATTAGGCTCATTTGAATAGCAAAGAGACTATATTGTTTGAAATGAGTTCATAATGGATCCATTAAATGTATGCTGTTAAAGTCGTCTGCATTATAGCGCCCTGAGTGGAGGATTTCACCCTTTGCAATGTTATTTTGGCTCGTTTGCACACATTTTGCAGGCGCAAAATCTGTGCAATCCTTAAGTGAATCAGTGTGAATCACTCGCTGAGTGTTAAACGTGGTCATCTGTGTATTTTGGTTGCACGAGTTTTGTGCAGGTCTTTAATGATTAATTGAGTTTAGGCAAGAAGGGATCTGACCACTTTCTATGTTTCAGAAAACATTATTCTACGTGGTTTTTTTTCCTTTTCATTTTTTGTTTTTCAGATTTTGTGTGGGGTTTTTTTCAGATTTTGTCAATGCTTGATGAAATTTTCATTAATAACATTTTCCTTTTTTTTCCAAGAGGGTTTGAAAAAGATGAGAGAATAGTTCATCAATGACTTTTGGTGGACGGCATCCGCCTGCTCATGTAACAAGATGTGCAATCATTCTTTTTTAAAGATCACATGAGGACAGCGTGTCTCATGCAGTCCACACCTGAAAAATCTCTTTTTTGGGGGGGGGCTTTTTTGGTTTGTTTTTCTCATTAAAATGTTTTTCACATCTGCCTGGTGTGTCTGGAGGACCAGGCACGTGCTGAAATTTGCATCAGACGGTTTCAACTTGCTGCCAGCAAACATCCGGCACGAGCAGGAATGATTAACACGCTGACACAGACAGAGAGAACAGAAGGGACTCTCTGGTCTTCCTGAGACAGTCAAGATAATCAATTAGGCTTAATGACGAGGCCGGAGGCTGCCTGCTTTCTCCTGTTTTAACATCCTACAACAGCATGCGCTCACATCCTGCAAGGAGCCCGCATTTCTCTGTGCAGATAGTGTTTGCTTCAAATGGCAGAAGTTAAAAGATATTCAGAGTGAGGTGGAATGAACAGAGAAAGAAAGGAGGAACAGGAAATGTGTTACAGTTAACAGACAGGTTGAGAGCAGAAAGACAGAGGACGGAGATGGACTGACAGGCAGAACAAATGTGTGTTCGCTCTGCCTCAAAGCAGTGGAAAACAATTGCAGCTACGCAGGATTAAGACTTCAGCCAGATCACGCTCTCGTTCCTCTCTCTTACAGAGCTTTATCAGACCTGTCATGTCAAGTCCTACATCCTGTGTATGTAGCCCGTCTACTGACTTAATATGTAGAAAGGGGCCCTGAGTTCTTTATACTTATTGGTTCGGTTGAATAACTCAGATTAGCTTGATCTTCTTATTAATTTTGGGTACTGAAATACACTTTTAACTTACTTTTAGATCTTAACTCAATAAACCATGTGTGCACTAACCCTTTAAACCTTGTAAATCACCTAATTTAAGAATTTCACACAGAAACAGACTTAAAAGAGAACTAACAATGTCTTACTTTAATTTTTAAATAAACAAGAAAAGAAAAATTGACTTAAATTCACCTTCTTAATAATGTTTCACTGTATCAGCATCAGCTTTAAACAGTTCAGTATGCTTTCTTAAGATCAGATTATAAACAAAAAGTTCTCTTATCAATTCACATAAAAAAAAAAACCTTACTTAACCCTCACTAAGCCGGCAAATTGTCTTACTAGAAACCCAGGTGCAGGCCTGTTTCGCTTTGGAGGATGCAATATCCACAGAGAACCATACCAGTCAGTCCACCTCTCCAGGCGCAGGTAGGCAGCATACAGGCAGAGTCATGAAGTCCAGCGTTGCCAGAGGAACCCTGAGCATCCCCACGTGGCTCATGGCGCTATCTGGTTGGAGTCCCACGTTTTCAGGTCGAAAAAAAAGAGTAAAAACGTCCAGACGAAGCTACAGTAACTAGCTGAGTTAGCTTGAAGCAGCACACCGTCCGTCGCGTTTTTCTTCCTCTCTGCTCACTGGTCTACTGAGCAGCTAATTAAGTCCATAAGCACCTTGAAACTTCGTGCAGGAGTTTCGTTACTTACGGACGTACATCTGCAGATTATCTTGCCAATAACCCTGATGAAAGTACATACACAACTCTTGTGCAGAAAACTTTCCATAAGAATCACTCGGACCAAAACGTCTCGTGCCTCGTTAACTCTCCTCCTGCGTCTCTCTTTCCCACACTCTCTCTGCATGCACATCACATGACCCAATTAACACATCCTACGACGTCTGTGATGTTTGAACTTTTCTCATAGGATGACTTTTAAAGGATTTTACAGCTTTTTACAAATAAAATGAAATAAAATACATAAATGCATTTTAACATTCTTATGAACTTTACATTTTACAAAACACTTTAAACCCAAAAGTATGTATTTCAAGCTCTCTTTTTTAACATTTTATAAAACAAATATTTATTCCTATTTTATCACCTGTCTACATGTACTTTTATCATCTGGACACTGAGATGAGGACAGATAAGAACAGATTTATTAACTGACAGATTCAGTGCAGCACAAACTGTTAGTTTAGCTTCAAGGATCACTTTGGGGAGATTTAATGCTGATACAGCTGAAATGTTCATTTGTTTTGTAAAAGGACTCTGTTTTTTGTTTCCTTTTTAAGTCTGCATTTGCACGTTTGCCTGTGGGCTTGCCAGCAGCAATCGTCAGCAAGTAAGAAAACTGCCTATAAAGAAGGATCTTATGAAACAACTGATATAAAAAAAAAAAGTCCTGAAAAATCCCCTGAAGGTAGCATGTAGATCTGTCAAATCAAATCTGACACATGGAAGTGATTCCACATGTGTCACCTGATCTTGTGGGTCCTTAAAGTGCACTTACTTCTGTATCTTTTCTTTTCAAAGAGTATGAGACTACAGGTGAAACACAGGGTAAGAACTATAAAACCAAACAGGAAATGAAAGAAAGAAAGAAAGAAAGAAAGAAAGAAAGAAAGAAAGAAAGAAAGAAAGAGTTTTAGTTTGTAGCTGCTGAAGGAACTCACATTTTCCATCCTTTTTGTTGCCTTGATGGACAAAGTGGCATATCTTATCTCTGTGCTAATCTTGTCTTTTTCACGCATCAGTAAAATTATACAGTAATACAAAAATCCTCCACTGATAGGCTGGCAATCTGTCAAAATGGGATAAGCCGAACAGATAATGAATAGATAGATGAAAAAAAAAAAAAATCCTCCATCTGCTCTGACTGTCATGATTCTGTCTTTATTTTCCAGTCTGTGAACTACGAATCACCTCATCTGATTTTAACCCAGTGTTAACATCATAGGAACAGAAGTATTACGTATAGAAATACCAGATCCTCTCACTGATGGTCTTGATTACTCTGCAGCATCACTCTTCATTTCACTCCTTTCTAAACACTCTTCTAGTTACACGCAAGAGTTTTAAGATAAATAAATAACTGTTTTCGTCAGGAGCATTGAGGATTGTTCTGAATTATATCTCACATCTGGACAAACTGTAACAAGAAAAAAAAAGTCACTCATTGTGGTCAAACAATCAATTGTCTCTTGATAACAGATGATCAGTGGTCAGTTTTCTGCAGCATTAGTGCTGCGTACACATCAATAAACTCTTCTCTTCTGACCAAAGACACTGTTCTCCATTAGGGGGCGATACAGAGAAAATATGTCGGACTATGCCTGACTTTGGAAATGCCTGACCTATGTGATTCTGGTTCTGGGGAAGGTAGAATAACAAAACATCCTGGGCTGTGTCCTACAAAATCCTCCACTTCAATCAGGAGCACTCTGGTCGTAGATTTTAACCTTTTTTTTTTTTTTTTCCAAACGGTAATAGAGTTCAGGTTGGCGCTTTAGGCTCTACGTTTCAAAGTGCTCCCGAGGTTAGCAAAGCTGCAATCAGCTTCCCCCAGAGTGCATTGCAAATTCCTGCACAAGGGTGAAAAGGACATTTTACAGATCACAGCAGATGAGGCAAAGTTTGGTGTGGTCAGCGAGGCTGTTACAGGAATCAGTGAGATGGGAGGAGTGTTGAAGGGGCCAACAGTGTTGGTCCAGAGAGTGAGTTGTGATTGGAAACAATGATTCTAACAGCAGTCTGTCAGCTGATATAAGCTTGGGCGTATAACTTCCTTATCCTGTACGGACGAACACAAAACCTAATTTATGTAACCAACAGCCAGCCTAACCAACAAGTCCACAAAAAGTGAAAAACAAAACAAAACAAAACCTTCTCATCTTTGTCTGACTGGTCTGTCATTACCAAAACTGTTTCTCAATTTTAAGATAGTCTTACTTTGAAACCACTACTTGATCTCTCTGACTTTCACGTACTATAAAAATAACTGACTGTGAAACGTTTACCTCCAAATCTGATAACTGTACAAAGCATAGCAGGCACAGCCAAACAGCTACAGAGCTACAAGGAGTGTGCGTAAACACATGCTTGTGAGCGCAAGGTCACTGAAGCTTAAATAGTGTAAAATCATCCTTTTGCTATGAACAAAAAAAGAAAAAATGACTCTAAGATGAAATGACCCTTTGTAGTGTCAGAGTTTTATTGATCATATCAAGTAAAAATTAAATAATTTCTCAAGGCTGTAGATCTTTTTTAGACCATTTTATTTGCAGAGAGTCCTTAGTTTGCAGGCCTTCATTCAGTTTAGCCAGAGATGGGTGCTGTGAGCATGCACATGCACCTAAAACCAACTCAAGCAAAGCCAAGTGAGGCAGCAGCCTTACATCCAGTTTAGCATCATGGTGCAACCAGAACATGAGTGAAATTTGCAGTCATGATGAATGCATGCTTAAGCTGATAGAACCTGTAGATAAAGTTACCGCTGAAAATAACTATATTTTGCCTGAGCTCTGATATTCACCAGTCTGCTTCCCTACCTCTAAACCTGCAATCACACACAATCTGAGAAATGAGCAAAAAGGTTTTCAGGAATAAACAACTGAACTACTTGAGCTATGATTGATTCAACTCCATGAATATTTGAACAGTCTAAAAAATGGTCGCCTCAGCAGGGACTCAAGTGGCGTGTACTAAGAGAAACATTAAAGCATATCAATTTCATTGCATGCTCCAGCTGCTGTGTGAGTTGTTGTGAGCTGTTTATGGACCCCCAAGGGAGGACAGGGGAGAGACCTCTGTATCAAAACAATTCCACAGCTAGCAGGAGGTGTGACATAAACAACAAGGTTCTTACCCTTCCCCCTGTGCGCCTCACTGTCAGCCGACCCACCCTCACCCTCCCATACACACATACACACACATGCAAGCACACATTCATACACGTCAGAATGCAGACGTCTCAATCCAACCCTTCCCCTGCTGCAGACTCCTCATCCTCTGGACCAGAGTCCATTCTAGGATCAGAGGTTTAGAGGTGCTGAGCACCCAGAGAGCTGCCTGGGAGGATAAATTTCACTGTTTTGTATAAATTAATATATAAAATATACGATAATATAAAATTTTATGTTGAAATGCTGTTGCTCAGCATTTCAACACAAATGAACACAATAAAGACGACCTGATTAGAATGAAGTCTGCTGATATAAGTTGAGTGCTTGTGTGCTTCTGGAAAGCATTTAATATGGGGAGAATACTTAACTTCCATGGAATTAAAATGTAAAATTATATTTTCAATGGAATGTATTTTTGTTTGTTTGATGGTTTGTCAACCTAACAGTTGCTATTCTGTCTGCCACCCCTCTCTGTTTGTTTTCTTACCAGGTTCTTCCTGATCTTGCACTATCCCCTCTCTGACCCCCTTTTCATCTGTGCCTTTAGACTGTATTGTTTGTAAATATGAAAACTTATAAGAATACCCCCCCCCCACACACACACACACACTTTCCTCCAAGAGGCAGATAACCAAACAATGCAACCTTCTATACCTACTAAGAGATAATACATACTGATACATTGATCCAGCTTTTAATCTTACACACTTACCTCATCCTGGATGTATTATTTAGTCTTTTTTTTTCTAGTGGAAATAAAAAAAAAAAAAAAAACAAAAACAACAACAATGGTATATGCATGATGAGGCTGTCTATTTGTCTGTATTCACACATACACATACACATACACACACACATACACACACACATACACACACACATACACACACACATACACACACACATACACATACACATACATGTACCGTATTTTCTGGACTATAAGTCGCCCCCTTTTTTATAGTGTGGCTGGTCCTGCGACTTAAAGTCAGGTGCTGTGTCATTGGATACTTTTATGGGAAACGATCACTAAACGCATACATCCTATTATATTCATACAGGAATACTGATGAGGAAATATCTCTGCACCCCCGATGGCTCTGGGTGATGATGGAGTCTCTGTATCTTTGTCCTGAACAGTCTAACAGCACCCAGAGACCAATATTAGAGACCAATAACAATATATAAAGTGATAAAAGTTCACTCACATCTTCTTTTCACTCTGTTGTAGACAGGTTTATAGGATTTGAGTTGCAAACTAGTATCAAAACTCCCATAACTTTTTTTTAGAATATGTGTGTGTGTGTGTGTGTGTGTGTGTGTGTGTGTGTGTGTGTGTGTGTGTGTGTGTGTGTGTGTGTGTGTGTTAACAATGGTCAGATATGAAGTGCTGTAGGAAAAATATTTAGACCTTATTATACAAATAATTATCTGTTTTATGTAAATAATTATCTGTAAACATACAAATTCATTCTAAATAAATTCAACTTATAGTCCAGTGTGACTTATATGTTGTTTATTGTTTTTTTTTTCCTTCATGATGCATTTTTTGACTCGTGCAACTTGTACTCCGAAGTGACTTGAGTCCAGGAAATATGGTACACGTACACATACACACACATGCACTTATAAGCTCATCAGTAGCACCTTGGATTTAATATTTACACATGCACATGACCCAACAGCTCGCTTCTCTCATTCCAGTTCAAAGAAAGGACAGTGGTACTGCCGAGTCGGGATGAGGTGGATCAAACCATTTTTGAGGAAAAAAATGGGGGGTGGGGGGTATATATATATACTGTATTTTTGTTGTTAAAATATTATGTTCAGACCAAGTACCATATGGTTTTGACATTTTAGGGGTGCTGGGATTCAAATGGGCTAGAAATGCCTCTGCCCCAGAGAGAAGGAGGCAGCATGAAAAATGAATGGTTTCAGTATGGAAGTGGTAAGTTGCATAAGAGGGAGGAAGTTATTGGTGTGGAAAACCAATTTCGCCAAGTCTCCAACGTATAGCCTCTATTGGGTAAAATAGATCACATTAACCTGACTCCTCATGCAAAGTTGTCCGCGGAGGGATGGGAGAAGGATGGATGGATACAGGAATGAAATGAGGATGGATGGATTTGATGACTAAGAAGATGAAGAGAGGAAGAAATGGTGAAAAGTCTGTTATAGGAGTACAATGAAAAAAAAAAAAAAAGATTCCTTGACATGTACGCACAATATGCCAAATGATCTTGTAAGAAAACTGCAGTGGCTACACGTTTCTGAGAAGATAATTTATGTCCCCTATGGAGCACGCTTATCTGCTGACTCTTATTTCTATCTGCTCTCTTTTCCCATATCACAAAGGGAGATATTTGCAAGACCCCCGGTGGATTACATCTTCCCCCCTAAAAATATAACCTAATAGTCACATTCACACTTACTGAATCCAGTCTTCTTTCTACCAATCTAGTTTCTCCCTGTCTTAGAGTTTATTCACAGGGACCATATGGAGGCTGGAGGCAAAGGCTCTGCACACTTGTCGTGCTCTCCAGGGTACAATTATCTATTACGAACAGGGCCTAGTATGGGATATCTTGTTATATTAGTCTCTGCAGGCATGGAGGGATGTGGTTCCTCTACAAGCCAAGTGTTATCACAAAGAAAGCTGCTCAACACATGGACAAACATGGAAGCATGGCAACACCCAGAGATAGAAATGCAGAGCCCTTTCAGAGGGTTCAGAATCAATGTTACTATGAGGGCCATTTGTTCTGAGATCACTCAGGTGATGTGGTTAGCATGGGGACTGCTCAGCATGAAAAGTCAACAAGGTGAGTGCTTTTGAGAGGAAAGCAGGAGCTCCATGCATTATGTAGATGCTCCATCATATTTTACTAGCACCACATGGTTTTGATCTGGACAGGTAAAACACTCCATCAGCGACAAAGCAAAGATCTATACAATGTCACACAGAAAAATCTCTAATCTCTTCCAGCTTTAAGATATATGGAAGTATTCAGTCTTTAATCTACATCTTAAGTGAATCCTTCTAATGGCCCGGCTGGTTAAACGTCAGGTTATCAAAAGTAAACCAAGAATCAAACAATGATTCTCCTTCATCACACTCTAATTACATCAACTCAGAGAACAAGCCACGTCTCCTCTGGGATCTTCTTTCGTCCTCTTCTCCTCTACTTACGATCGTTCTGTTTATTGTGTTAAACTTGTCATAGCCCATATATTAATTTGAATTTATTAGGCTTTTAATACATAAGAGTGTCATAAAGAGACTTAAAAAGAAGATAGATGAATCAACAGAAAAAAGGTAAAGACATATAAAAGAGGGAAATTGGCAGCCTCTCAGGTATGAAATAAAACCATAAAGATGTCTCATATAAATTACTCTTTAAGATGAAATAGATTCACCAGCTTGAGAAAATGCCCCTGCACTTACTGTGATAAGTGGGACCTTCTGATATTTCAGAGGCTAAAATATTAATAAAACATCACATATGACACACACATTTCATCATCTGTCATCTCCTGAAATGCATGAGACATCTATAATCCATGACTTTATTATGAGGATGAATATATAACCCTGGAAACTATCATTTTATTTTGGGTATGGCCTATATTGATATAATATTTAACTACCAAACACTGAGTCCTCGTTTTACCTTCTATTACCTTCTTATTGGACTTTTTGTTGGGAAAAATAAACATACAGGCACGTCAAAGCCAACTTCTCCACCAACGCTTCAGGAAATACATGCTCTGTTTGAAAGTCAATGCAGCGACCTTCCCGTAGTTGTTCTTAAAAGTTTGAGCAAAGAGTCAAAGGGGACAAAAACTTATTCCTGTTTCAGGAGACGTTCTGAGCTTACGGTCAGAGTTAATGTTTCAACATCTCCTCATCACGATTTCTCTTACATTTTAAAATTTTTACAATTAGAAACACGTTTGACCCTGTCAGCACTGATTTCACTTTGCTAAACAGTGAGAAGTTTTAGACCTCTCTTCATTTTGTTCATCATGTCACGCTCCCTTTCAAATGTTTTTTGGAACAGAAATTGAAAGAGAGGAAACATTTCCCAACACACGTTGCATCAAGGACGAGGTGATTACTGAAACTGGCAGGATGTCTATCCTCAAATAAAACACTCTGAACTCATTTAATTTTGAATCAGTTTCAAGTGGCTTGTTCTCTCACTGCTTGTTCTCGGGGTTGCAGGTTTGACCTGGTGGTTGGGTCGAGTGGTCCATGTGCAGAGGCTTTGAACCTCAAGTGAGCTGCACAAGCTTTAGTCAAACCTGCGGCTCTCTAGCCACTGCTTTGTCCTCTCTGATTAAAGGCATAAAGGCACAAAAATACTTCTTTAAAAAAACAGGATGAGGTTCTTGTTATCAAAATACATTGTCTAGTATGGAGAATCACATCAGTGTCTGCAGGCTAGGCAATATAAACCTTAATTTGTGGTATTTTCCTTCTTTGCTTGTTGTCATCAAATGGTAAATAGTCACCAAGTTCTAACTTTGTTTACAAGTCTGAAAATGATAAATGGTGAATATTGGGGAAAGTTTTTTTTTTTTTCATTAATTAAATTCAAAAAGTGAAACTGATAAATGGATTCAGTACACAAAGAGTAAAATATTTCACATATTTATTTATTTTAATTGTGATTATGGTTTACAGTTAATTAATTAAAAAAATAATAGTACCTCATTGAGTTAGAATAGGGTGGAGAAAGCTGAATATTGTAAACTGATATCGACACTCTCCAATCAACTGCTTAATTGAAAGAAAAAAAAAGTTATTTTACATTTGGGAATTATGGACCCAGAGTCCACAGGAAGAGTAGAGAGGCCTAGAATCCAAGTGTTTTGAAGTCCAGTATTAAGTTTCCACAGTCAGTGGGGGTTTGAGGTGCCATGTAATCTGCTGCTGTTGGTCCACTGAGTTTTCTGAAGTCCAGAGTCAACGCAGCTGTTTACCAGAAAGTTTTTTGGGTATTTCACGCTTCCTTCTGCTGACAAGCTTTATAGAGCTGCTCATTACATTTTTGAGCCAGACTTCTCTCCCGCCCACACTGCCAGAAGTGTCAAAAGCTATTAAATGACCAGGGTATTTCTCTGCTTGACTGGCCAGCAAACCTAGACAAACAGACCTGAACCCCCATGAGGAGATGTCCAGAGAAATTTGACAGACACCAGACCCAGTAACAAAGACAAACAGAAGACTGCTGTCAAACAAACCTAAGTTTCCATAATGCCTCAAATACACTGGCTGCATCTGCGTTGCCGCTCTGCTCCGCTGTGTGTTGACTGCGTTTGACTGCGTTTGCGTGTTCAGTCCAGCAAGCTGCAGGACTGACAGACAGCTGGAGACCGAGGAATTCCTGCGCTTCTCAAACCTGTGGACTCCTGTTGTGTCTTCGCTCATTGTGACATTTTCTTGCATTGGTAAAGTTAAATATGATCTAGTTTTGACAAAGTTTGTTTTATTTTGAAAGTCTCAGACTCTTTTTAGGTAGTTTCCGTGCACTACTTCCTGTCCCACTTGATCTCCTCTACTCTGAATTGATGCGTCACAGCTCCAGCATCCAGCAAAAACAGGATGGCTGTACATTAGCTGCACTATTATAATGATATATAATATTATAATTTTACAAGATACTGTTTTTTGCAGTTTCATTAACTGTAAGCCATAATAATTGGAAGATATAAATGCTTGAACTATTTTACTTTAAGTATACTGAATCTATAGGATATATGTTATTTTCACTTTTTGAATTGAATTATGCGTCTTATGTATATGAAACAGTATATGTTAATATATGCATAGATATGTAAAGAAAAAAAAGTATAATGGTTAATGTGATGTATTTTTACATACTGAATTCTAAATGACCTGTAAAAATACAATATTAAATTCTCCTCTGTGAAACGTGTTACCAACTTACAGCATGTCTTTCATAAGTACATGATAAATGTTGTTTTTACAGTTGGCACTAGCACAGGATCAGATGGCAAATGGCCCCTCTCCAAAGCAGTGGCTTGTTTGGGTTATGTCAGGGTTAAGGTCAGGGTTGGACACGCAGACATCTTACAAGTGGTTGCCCAAGGTGGTTTCTATGCGTTCATAGCTCATCAAAATAAAAAACAAAAAACTACAGGTTAGAGCTTGGTGCAACTGTTCTAACATTTAGAGAAAATGGACAAAATAAATAATGAGTAAATTTGCTGACACATTATTTAAGGTGCTTCTTAACTCATTTCATGCACATGTGCACACGCTTTGGGTAATGAATGTTATTGTATGCCCACTGTCACAGAGTTTGCTGATGCATCCATTATTTGCCCTTAAGAAAAGAATAAAAAGGCAGCTAGTTTTAAAGTGAAGATTATTATTTTTACATGCTCTGTGAACAACACATGAGTGGAATAATTCAGCTCCGCTCCGAAACTGTGTCGCATACTTTGGAAAGCTATCTTGCTAATCCAAAATACCTGAGAATCTGAATCAGTGCCAAACTAAAAACACCTTCATGAGCTAATTACGTTTTGAAGTTTGCCAATCTGGCTATTCCACAACATCTGCTGCCTCTCATGTGCAGAGAAAACAGCAATTTTTCAGCTGCTGGCAAAAACATGTTGCTCTATTTGTAGACAAAGGCAAAGCGTTTTTCTCTAAGTAACACTTATCTCTTCAAATATTTATTTCATTCAAACTCCCCAGTCCTAAAGTAACTCGCAGACTTTGTATGAATAGAGAGCTCTTTCAAGCCTCTTCAAGATGTATTTGTGAATCATGCATAGTTTCACCTCGACAGGTGGCAGAACCCAATCTTTCTGGATTTTTTTATGGCTCAACAAAAGTGAAAACTTATCTTTCAATAAAAGCAAAAATTTTGCTCCTTCTGTTGTGAAGTTTGTGCTTATCTTTGATACAGTGCATCCGGAAAATTATCACAGTGCTTCTCTCTTTCCACATTTTGTTATGTTACAGCGTCATTCCATTGTGCTGAGGGTCGTTGTCCTGCTGAAAGATGAACCGCCCCCCTCAGTCTGAGGTCAAAAGCGCTCTGGAGCAGGTTTTCATCCAGGATGTTTCTGTACATTGCTGCATTCATCTTTTCCTAAATCGTGACTGGTCCAGTCACGATGGCCCAGTTCCTGCTGCTGAATAGCACCCCCACAGCATGATGCTGCCACCACCATGCTTCACTGTAGGGATGGTATTGTCCAGGTGATGAGCAGACGCCTGGCATTCAAGCCAAAGAGTTCAATCTTTGTCTCATCAGAGCAGAGAATTTTCTTTCTCCTGGTCTGAGAGTCCTTCAGGAGCATATGTGTGTATATATATATATATATATATATATATATATATATATATATATATATATATATATATATATATATATATATATATATATATATATATACATACATATATACATATACATATTTGTGTGGGGCTGAAACACAACGTGGGAAAAGAGAAGCACTGTGAGTACTTTCCGGATGTGCTGTAGAACAGGAGACATAGACTTGTACCTTGACCTTTGAAAATTATGGGACTATTATCTTGGCCTCATGTTGAGTTATTCAGCTGTATTAACTTCAAAAAGGCCTATGTAACACCCACTGAACCTCAGTCATTAGCTGTTTGTGCCACAGGTTTCTGTGATATTTGACAGCAGACAGCTAGAGAAGTCACCAGGGAGTACAGGAAGCAGCAAGAAAAAACACTGCTCGACTTACTCTTCAGATTAGCCTGTTTTGTAGGTGTTTCATTTCAGCAGCTCCTGCAAAATCCGCACTGAGATGGTAAAACTGCAACAGGATCTAGAATTGAATCTCTTGCAGTTATTTTGTTGGTTGATGCTTAAGCATAAATTATATCACTGATATTTTACTTTCCGTCTTCAGTTCCATCTCTTCCTCTGAGAAATGCCAGAAAATCAAATAAAGATGAAGGACAAAGGTGAGGTAAGTATTATCTTCTTCTTCTTCTTTTTTCAGCCTTTCCTCAAGTTGATTTGGCACAGTTTTCTCATTGGTAGAAACACATCCGAAAAACAACAACTACAGCTTTTTGATGTTTTTGTGTCTGGCTCAATTACAATTAAGCATGTCACTGCAGGGGCTGGGATCCGACACCGGACCGCATAGAGAGACAACCCACTCTTCCACAGAGCCACAGCTGCCCAGGTGAGGAAAATATTTGATACAGTATAAAATGATATCTTTATCAGCTGTGCATGCAGTGAGAGCTTAACTGCATCAAGACAAAAAGATACAGACTTGGGCTTATTTATTTATTTATTTATTGGTATTTTGTTTATTTATTTTTTGTTTAAGACTATTTTGTTCAGTTTTTATATTCCCTCTTTATTAGGCCCTAATGATTCATTCAATTTTGAGTAGAGGCTGCTAGATTTTCAAGTACACGCAAGTGCCATCTCATTTAGCAGCACTTCCTGCAAGAGCGCCCAATCAGTTGACACGAATCAGGCATCTTGCTCTCAAGAGATTCAGCAGCAAATTCAAACAAGTGCAGAGAAAAACGTGCAACCTGTTATAGGGCCATCAAGGTGAAGGAGGGATAATCTCACACTGAAAAAGATAGACTTTCCAAGATGCACCCAGAGAAGTAACTGCTGACTCCATTACTGTTGGCAAGCAAACAATAACATTAGCCTCTAAAGTGACTCAACCACTGGGTCCAAGAAATCTGGTTAGTTACCGTCTGATTGGTCGTGAATAAGCTGCAAGTATTGTTGAGTTTATTGGACATCTGCAGCGATCCCATGCCACCGAAACAGCAAGTGTCACTTAATTAAGGAAGCTGTGAGAAATGTATACACCAGGAGCGCAGCACTGCAAGTCTAACTGATGATTTAAATCTCCACACACACTGACGGGACCAGTCAGAATCCAAAGTAAATAAATGAAAAGTGTTTTCTGCAAATCCAAAAAGTCTTATACTGTCGGTCGAAACTTAAACAGTGAAGAGTTTGCAGTGAAACAGCTCCTTCACTCAGGTAATGAGAAGTCGACTGGGATTCTCCCACTGGATTTAGCCTAGTACACTCAGGGCCTGAGAACTTGGACTTGAGGTTGACTGACTTGACAACCACAATGCATGAAGGCTACAGTCATTACTGAGTGAATGATTACTCCTGTATCCTTACCACAAATGACCCAATTCCAAGTAGTAAAAAAAGCAAGCTAGTACGATTAATACAACACCCAAAATCACAGATTTCTCTCTGCTCTAAAAAGTGTCCAGACAACAACCCAAACATTTAATGACCTAATAAAAAAAAAAATCACAGCAGGAGCAAGTAATTTTTTTGGAGTCAGTAATAAACTGCTGCCTTTCTATATGTAGAGCAGGAAAAAGAGCTTTGCTGCTAATTTCAGCCACACTAAGAAATGATGTGGTTAAGTGCTGATAGAGACCTAAAGAAAACCATCTCAACCTTTTTTTTTTTATATATTATTAAATTTATCTCGGATAAAGAGTACATTTTATTGTTTTAGATTCACATGAGAAGAATAGATTTCGCCACATAAGGGTAAGCATAAAGTGAATATGGAGAAGAGTTAATGCTGTAATTTGAAGAATTCAGTTCCTCTTACAATAAGACAACGTCTGGAGTCCCTTTGTTCGGACAATCTAGAGTGAGCATTCAACCTGCTGAGCGTGTTTCTGGACTGTGGGGGGAAACCAGAGAGAACCAGCGCATGCATGGGGAGAACACGCAAACTCCACACAGAGAGCCTCCTGGGAATCAAATCAGGAACCTTTCTTCTGTGAGGTAGTACTAACCACAACAGTACAAACCGCTGCACCATCAAACAACTCAGAGTTACATCTGTTACCAACAACAACAAAGTACCTACTTATATCACCTTAACAAAGACTTAAGGGTTCCTGCTGAGGATAAATAGTCAAAACTGCTGTCCACTCAGGTATTGTTTATGTGTGAGGAAAATTTTATACAGCTACAAACCCTTAAAGACAAATCCATAAGCATCTTTTTTTTGGACCACTTAACTTTCAAAAACATTCTTTTCCAAACTATAGTCTGATTATTTTGTGCAAAGTTTTCGCACACTTACATTCTAGTGAGAATTCAAGGCAGCCTGTTTCATGAAAGGGCTGTGTGTTTCTTACCCTGCCGATGACTTTGGGGAAAGGGGCTCTCTGGTTTTCAGTGATGATCACAGGAGGGACCAGCAGAGATCTCTTGGATCTGTTCGGCAGGGTCCGGCTAACACTCAGGATATCCTAAAACAAAAAGAAACAAACCAAGTCATTAACTTTTGAATTGACAGCTTGTGAGCACTGACCCCTGTGCAGTTCTTTGTCCAAACATATATTGACCAAAAGTTATTTGTTATCATTGTGTCAGATACTTCCTTTGAACCTACAGTTAATTTATAACTTTCAACAGAAAGTGGTACAGAATGGGTTTGAGATGGTGGTTATAAAATCTGGAGCAAGCCACGCTGGGAGTGACTCTGATGGCAGAGGTGCATGTGAGGATGTGTGTGTGTGTGTGTGTGTGTGTGTGGGGGGGGGGGGGGGGGTTAAAGGCTAGGCCCCTGCATCTGTCAGCCAGCATCACTTGCTCTGCTGTGAGCAAAGTGGAAAGAAAAGAGATCATCTGATCTAACTATCTTCTTTTGCAGCTAGAAAATGTACATCTTTGACTCTCAATTCAAAAACGAAAGGAAGAAAAAAAAACAGGTGGATGCAAGCATGCATGACTAACATGGAAGAAATATTATGGACAAAAACAAAGTTGAATTTTAGCTTAAAACAATTTGGCTTTGTGTTTATGCGAAAAAGAAATTTTGAAAAAAATATATATATTTCTTCTCTTGAGAACATAACTTCATTTAATCTCCAACCCTCCTGCTACAGTGAGCAAGGACGTTTTTTTAACTGTATAATGCAGACAGAGATTTCTTCCCTCCTCTTCACTGTGGGATCACTGAAACAGCTCAGGCCCTTCTGCTTGGCTGCTGATGAAAATCCTGTCTGTCACTGAGAACACAAACAGGGAGCTGGAAGCCTGGCTGCTAGCTAAGAGGTGATGACCTACAGGAGGGACAGTCTGCTGACTGTCTGCCCACCTGGACATGGGCCCAGGACAGACAACAAACACGCTCATGCTCTGCCATGCACTCGGAAATGTATCCACAAACCATGCTCTGTGATTCGCTCACATCTTTACTGATTGGGTTTTGTTAAATTTGATTTTCCAGGTAACAGAAGGGATAATGACAGCAAGAAACACCTGACACACAATATCATCTATTTATTTTCCAGGTTTAAAGACTCCCATGAGCACCATCACCCACTGTTGTAAAGACATGACCCTTGCCAATGCGATCATTTCTTTTGAATCGAGAGCAGATTTTTTTTTTCACATCACTTTTCTTTGCTCAAGATTTCCTGGGATGCAAAGTGACAAGGTAATGTATTTATTATGGTAACGTAGTGCTATTGTTTGAAAAGTGACAATCCAACTTTGTAAACTCAGTTTGTAGTTTAATGTCCAGATTGTTTATTCCTCCTCACAGCCCGGTGCTCTGAGACGTGTCCGTAACGTGTAACATCAGTGAATCCTGGTTATGTTCTACCAGAGTTCATCTACCAACTCCAACCTCACCAAGCAGAGCTAACATAACCTCACTCTCTCAAGTTTGATCAGATCACTGCAGAATAACTGCTGCATGTGGGTTGGAATGAACATCACAAACAGCTTAACCCGTGTTTAAGCCTGTACTCTGTCAGACTCCTGTTTAGATTTTTTCTGCTCTGACATCTTCTTTCTTTTTGACAATCAAGCTCCAGTGTCCACCAGTACTACAAAATAATTCCAACAGTTCCTTTCCTTCCTGAAAAAGGACAGATCTTGCTTCTCACTGCTAAACATTGCTAACAGGGTCCTGTTGTCAAAGGGACTCAGTCTTTTTGTGGTAAAATTATTTGTTTTCAACCCAACCATACCACTGAGAAATAACAGTTAGCAATAACTGATTTTCATGCTTGTAATCTTGTTTTAAATTTTAGAATATGAATAGGAAAATACAAAAAAACCAAGGCTAATTCAAAATCACTTAGGAAGTCCTCATAGGGCCTTTGAATGGCTACAGGGAGAGGCATGCTAGGATTGCTAAACCTCTCTCTCATCACACTCCAAAGAGCATTAGGAGAGTTGAGGCTACACTCTCAGTGCCGTAGCAATCCAGTTTGAAAATGCTCATTTTGAAACTATTGGCTTTTTTTTTACACCTGCAAGAAGCTTAAACAAAGATATATGGGGTTAATATTGTTCATCTTATTTCCAGGTATGCATATATCAGGGCACTGATAAAAATTGTCATGTGTAGCGGAATAACACACTGTCAGGACTGAAGAGGAATAAACAGTGTTCTATAACCATTAAATACCACAGGTCGTAACAACAAACCAGTGTTTCTCTCTGAACCTAACTAAGTGAAAACTACTTTGCTCAGAGTTGGGTCTTTTCCAGAAAAATAACCAGTTACTACTGCATGTCTGACTACAACATTAAAAGAACTGATGTGACAATAACATTTCTATAAAATGCATGAATCTAAGGGTCCAGGCTCATTACATGGAACATAATTATTCATTAAATCCTGTAAATTATCAATTATCTGGATCCAGAATCATTCCACTGCAGGACAAGATCAAAGTTAGCACAGTCATATACTAAATGCACATCCATGCCAGCACAATCCAAAAGTATTTGGATTCACTTTCTAATGTGTCTGGTTTGCCCTTGAAGTGTATCCGTCAGCACTTATTGATGTGGTAAAGTATTAACTCTGGCTCTACACACAACGGAAGAAGGAAAGAAAACGGCTGTTTAAATAACAGCAGAGAGAAAAAGCAGAATTTCCATCAAAGCTTCAAGTTCTTCCTGACAAGGTGCAAGTTTCCAGTTCAGATTCAATCCCATCAGACCAGTGCTTCAGTCAGGTTTTTATCCTCTAAAGATTGATGCTTAAACCACTTAGAACTTAGAAGTTTGTTTGTCCTTGTAAGGTTGTTAACTAGATGTACCAGTCATAATCTGAACAGTTAAGACCGACAGCACAATGTGTGGACACAACTCATAGGAATTTGGGGACTCCTGAGAGAAATTAATTGAAAAAAACAACAACATAATCTCACATAAATAAATAAATAAATAAATAAAAAGTTCAACTATTTGGGATGCTGCCAGTGTTTTGTGACTCAGAGTTGGATCTCTCTCTTGCTCTGGTTGGCAGGAGATCCAATTCCAATTTATCAAGTAATTAAGGATTCCACCGTCCACACTGGCTTATAACACTGGGTCATGCTATATTTTATCTCTCTTCTATAAATTCTGCTTCAGTGGTGAGTTAAAAAAAAAATACACCACATTCTGCTCCAAACACAAACTGTAACAGGGTTTTGAATTTACAAGCGCTCTGATTCCAGCCTCTGACTGGCCTCTGTCCCAGGCTTCCAGCTGCCTCCTCTCAAGTCTTATGGTCTGTAAATGATGGTTTTTAGGATGGCTTTGTTTACCCAGCATCAGCCCTGCGGTGACATGCCCCTGGAGAGGCAACACAGGGGAAAAAAAAAAAGAAAAAGAAAAAAAACTTCTTATATTGTTCTACAGAGCTTGTTACAAAATAAGAAAATAAGAAACACAAAACAGATTTTTTTGTTTCTTTTAAAACAAATCTGATCTGCACCCACAGTCTGCTGTTAACACAAAGGCAGTCATTGACAGAACACTGACAATGAAAGAAACAACATGTTAACAAGCCCAGTCACTGAACCTTGGCGAAAGTAACAACATATTTTCAAGGAGAGGGAAAATAAAAAGCTGTGTTTTTTTAAGTCTTCATTTGCAATGCAAATAGTCTCCTTTATCCTTCATCTTTTACAGCCTTCTTTACAATGCTTTATTGACAATGTGCACTGCACGCAGATGTGGCCTTGAGTGTGTTTGCAGGAAGCTGTTTGCGTGTTTACTGTTCATGCTACTGTTTTTGGCTGACAGGGACGCTGGCACTGCTCTCGCCTCTGTCATAATGATGGAAAGAGAACAGGTAAGAGGGAAAGACTGGATCATTTGTTTACAGCACAGTGCTGTCATTCATAGAGAGAGGGCAGTGCCAAACACGCACACACCTCCACCCATCCAAGCAACAAAGGTCAAAGAGAACACAATGAAACTGTAATCATAAACACAACCCAAGCAGAACAAAGCAAAGACACACTGGGTGCTCTCTGAAATGGCCACTCTTATCAGGCCCAGTGGGGGATGACCTCCCAAATGTCAAAGACAGGAATCTAAAACTGGTCCTGAAGCGGTTAAACAGAACTCTGCCCATAACAGAGAGATTATATGACCTATTTTGAGTCACACTCAGTAGCGTGTGCACATGCATTCGACCGCTTCTCAGACCAGCCCATGGACTTTTAAACACTGCCTGTAAAAATCTGGCCTCAGTCAGAAGCCTGGGGATGAGCACATCAATCCCATCATGCACAGGGCTCAGCTGTGTATTTTGTGTGGAGGTGGAAAGGAAGAGCTCAGAGGTAAACCAGCACTATGAGGTAATTTTGGAGTCTGGATGTGGGGACTGGTGACCGGGGTTAGGACTTATCATGCTGTCAAATCCACAGCCTTACTGAGCTGAGATACACTGGATGTGTGTGATGGTGATTTAAAACCCGTCAGTGTTCAGAGATCAGACACGTTTAGGTGGACACAGATGTTGGTCCAGCTCTGTCACTGGATCTTGTGCTGCTCTCTTTTTGCTTTCTCTCTCTCTCCTTCTCTCACTCCTCCTTCATTTGCTTTCCTGAGTGCCTCCTCCTCTTGGAGTTTGCATTACTAATGAAACCTTTTCTTTCAGATCAGCGTCAATGTAAGAGAGGACAGCTGTGGGTCTCTGGAGCCGCGATACACATGTTTCTCTCTCTTTCATATCATCTTTAATGCATTTCATTCTTCTGCACTGAAAGTGTCACAAGGAGACAGAAGGTTTATTTAAAGATTAAATGGAGGAGATTACCCGTGTAATAGTGCACTATACTTAAGTTGTGCATATGTGTGTGTGTGCAAACGTGAGGAAGAGGAAGACTGAGCCTTCATCACTGTCATCTGAGTGCAGAGATCCTGTGGCAGCAAAGTCACGTCCTTGTCTATTCTGCCATTTTCACTCTCATTGCTATATTGAGAAGTGTCATTACTCATCTGTGACAATGTGTTGGAGACCTGGTGAAAAATAGATGATATCAAGGCCAGCATCGGCCAGCAGTGACAGCGACGTATAGCTACTCGATGTGGAATAAACTCCAGAATATACAGCTACGTTCACTGGCACTTCTCAAAACACAGTTAAACTCATTTATACACACACACACACACACACACACACACACACACACACACACACACACACACACACACACACACACACACACACACACACACACCTGGCTGATCATGTGTCCCTGTGGGTGTTGATGTTATATTTCTCATTTTGTGATCCGTATTTATCGTGATCATAAGGTAACGTGAGAAACCGTAAACAATTATTTAAAATCATGTTTATGCGGACATGCCCTGCAAAACTAACTTTTAAGCAAGTACGTTTTTTTTTCTTTTTTTAATTCATAAATTACTAATCTATCCATCTCTTAAAGCACAGATCACCACACGAACCCCATATTTATTTATATGTGTTTATCCGCCAGATTCAAAGTTTAAACAATGTCTTGCTCTGCCCTCCTATTTGGGAAACTCCAGAAAAAAAGAGGGGCTTTGAGGACAACGAGCTCCTGTCATGCATGACATTTATTTTGGTTATGATCAAGCTTTCATAATTAAAAACTTCCCATCCCTCACTAGTTAGTTTGTCCATTCTGCTTTACTAAAAAAAAAGCAAACAAAAAAAAAACAAAACAAACAAAAAAAAAAAACAAAAAAAAAAACATGACAATGAAAGACCCCTGAAGCTGAGAAACTGCTCTGGAAAAAATACATATACACTTATCCAAACTATCCATACTTTGAAAAGCATAGTTAAATTCACAAAGTCAGGTCTGGTAAATGGTGTGAAGTATTAGACACTGTGTAAAGGCAAAGTAGCACACAAAATCATAAAATGCCAACAGCTTTTGTTTAATTGAAGAAACTTAAGCAATCAGTAGTTTGCTATCAAGGCAACAGTGAGAGAGAACGTTGGCTGTTTTCCAAACCGCCTACTACATACTACATGTGAATTTAGTATGTAGTAGGCACTGCATACTACATACTACTTTTGAATATAGTATGTAGTGTGACTGCTCTGTTTGGTCTGTTTTGTAGTTTGCTACTCTGGTTTTCAGCTTAGGAAAATGGAACTACAGCTGATGGATTTTTTTAATGTTTTTTAAAAGTTTTTTCTTTTGCATCACTGCACTTCTTTTTCATGGACCGTTTAACTGAAACGTTGTATTGTAGTTGTTATTCAGTCCCATTCCAGGAAATGGCGGTAATTCCCCTGAACCTAAGTGCCAACCCCATAGAGGAACAGCATTAGCGCCGAGCATTGTGGGAAACAGTATGCCAGGTAGACTGGTCTGATGCATACTGAGAAATTTTCCCCGGATCAGTAGAACATGAGGGAATTTTTGGCATACTACAGATTTTGCACGTTTTGGCATACTGCCTACTATGTACTTAATTTCAGTCAAATCAGTAGGCACTGCTGGTGTAGTAGGTGGTTTGGAAAACATCCATTGTCTTAAAGGGCAGCAGGATCAGAAACAGATATCAATCCATTAAATAAAAGCATCTAAAAACAGTGAGGGCAGAAGACGGGTCAAAGACAGGGTCAGAAACAGAAAACCAAACCAGCTATGAATGCTGGAAAAGTCTTGCATTAAAGCTCAGAAACAATCCAGCTAACAAGTGGTGGACAGGGGAAGTTTAAATACAGGCCTGATAGCAGACGAGCTGCAGCTGTGTGCTGTTTGGTGGGCGTGACCATCAAGCTGAGAGTAGCAGAAGAGAGGTGAGTGGACAAATGCTGAAGCACAGGCCTTTATGTGTAGCTGGGTATTTTCAAAAACGAATATCCCCTCTCATTCGTTTTTGAAAACACTTTCACCCACACCTGATAGTTTACAAAAGAGAAAAAAAAAAGTCCACATATCACCAGGTGAATCCACCAATAAGTGCGGCTAAGCATGTCAAACCCATATGCAGTGGTGTTTTTCAGACGTGAAACCTGTGCCAGCCAGTCAGAATGAACTCCTTAATCTGTTTCTTCTGCCAGGGATTCAAACATGGCACCGGGATGTGTTGCTTTGACTGACAAAGAGGTCGAAATTTAAATGTAGTTTTTGAGTCTAAAGTTAACAAAACACAAGAAAAACTAACACACATGATCACCTGATTCAAGCCTGCAATAAACAAAGCTGCATGTATGTGTTATCATTGGATTTTTTTGTTGCAAGCTGTGACGTTTGAGAGCCAAAATCTATTTTTCCTGGTGTATACATGACACCATGAAACTGGAGTTTTCAAAAATCCTCACTTTGGCTGAAATTTTTGGAAAAGGTTGTTTTTAGTGAAGTAAAACCACAGTTTCGGTTGAATGACAGACCTTAACATATAAAAATAAATGTGGTTTCCCAGATACCCCGTTATGTATGGACATGGCCACAGGAGTATGTTTTTGTATGTTTAGTTCATACCACAAAAAAAAAAAAAAAAAAGTTTCAAATGTTTAAGTCATATTTCTTGTTTCTTGCTTTTGAATTTCATTTAAAAAAATATAGATTTTTTCTGTCTTTCTTTTTTCATTTTCTTTTTTTGGCCTCTGCTAACCTAAAAAAGTCATCCTGTAATGATCCATGTCTCCCCTGGCTTCTGTCACACTCAGCCTTTCCTCTCATCTGCTGCTGCTGCTGCTGCCACGACAACCAGGAAGATGGCTTTTAACTGAATCTGAAAGACCTCAGCATCATTTTCATAATCTAATTTTAGCTCCTCTACTTCAGCTGCCACCTAATTTTAGAACTTCTTCCAAACTATTTTACAGTGCCACCAAAATCCAAAAGCCTCTAAGATCCCACTAAGCCATCCCATGATGCTCTGGCTCGAGCTGCCCAGGATTCATGTTTGGTGCTGGACTTTGTTCAGAGATCAGATGGAGAGGCGGAGCACTAATTCATGCTCTGTGCCTGAAAACATTGTAAAAAATGATGTATTATTCATGCAACAATTATCATCAATTCAAATATAATGGACTCTTTAATTATCCATCCAAATAAATAATACATGTCTATTAAATACCGACAAATAAAAGCATCTTTACTGTCATCTTCAGAGCCAAAACCCATTTCAAACACTACACTTTGTATTCTGTCATCATATCTCACCTGATGAGAGAAAAAAAAACATTTCACAATCAGCACAGCTTGTTTAAACTGTGCACGTCATTAATTTGAAAGTGAAGGTTTCTTGTGCCGATCCTGTAAATCAGAGATGACGTTAAGCTGTTTGCCTCTCCAGCACTCACTCCTACTCATAACAGATCAGGGAGAGATGGAGGGTTAGAAGGAACCAATATAAAACAGACCAGACAATAGACAAAAGCAGTAAACAGATTAACAAATGACAGCTAGAGAACAAGCTGAGGAGAGATAGGCTGAGTGGGACTGAGGCGGGAAGAGAGGGAGACTATTTGTGTTGTGGTGTACAATGTGAGATGTTGTGCTGTGGTTGCAAGATGTCACATTTTAGTCATCCCCAGAAAGCCTTCCTGAACACTGAAAGCTTGGTTAGAGAAAATCTATTTGCCACAGCAGGATGAGGATTCGGCCCAGGAAGCAATATTGTATTTCATTCAGGACGTGAAAATGGATGAAACATAACAAAAGCGGAATAAATAGGCTTTTGGACTAAAATTATTTTGGCTCTTATCAGTTGTTGCATTTGAATGGTGCTGTAAATGCACCCTGAAGGTGAGCAAATGTTCTGCATAACTATTCTTCTGCACAAAACATGCAAAGCAGCACAGAAATGGCACGCAATAAGGTCCATATCTTTGAGCATGCAATTGTTAAATTGAAACGCATTCTACCATTAATTCACTTATTGATCGGTTGAATTCTAGGAGTAATTTATGCTCTTTTTTTTTTTTTTTTTTTGCTCATAATTGGAATCATTTATCAGCCTTATTCCCTGTAGGCTTTTGTTACAGCAAACTAACAGCACGCACAGAGGTGTTAAAAACTGATTCTCTTCACCTTCACTCACAGCACTTATCAATTATCACACACCAATATTTTCTGCCTCGATAGCGTTAGGTATGCCAATAAACCCACCAAGGGATGTTTCCCTGTGTAATCAAGAGGGGGGGAAAAATGGGAGCTTGAGCAAAAACTAGTCTAATTGTGACAAAATGTGTGAGAGATTTAATTTCTAAAACAAGGATTAGAAAGAGAAACCCTCTCTCTGGTAGAATAGCTAAAAGCAGGAAAGAGGCATCAAGGCAGCTTGGTGACTGTGATCTTGGATTCAGTGTCTAAAGCTTTGTATTCAAGCGCAGCTGCTGTTTCTAGCACAGATCTTCCATGAGTCAAACCCCAGGCTTATTGAGACAAGCTTCAAAATGTGCCAGGAGTTAGTTATAGATTCTTAAGAGGCTGCTCTGTGAACTCGTGTTTGATGGGTCTCTGGAGACGTAGCAGAGGAGCAGTGTGGGGGAGAGAGGAGGGGACTTCAGGATATAGACACAGGGACAATAGATGTTCTGATGACACGAGTCCCAGAGCTTGAGGAGCCATGCTAATTGATAGCGAAATAATGAATGTGCTTAAACACCCTCTCATGTGAGGACTTGTTCATATGCCTCTATCATCTTCAGAAGATTTTCCCCTCTGCCTGAAAAATCTGACAGTCTTTTTTTCCCTCCTTGTTTCTCTTTGTACCTTCTTAATTCATGAGCTTTGTGACTGTGTATGCTTTGCAAACAGCAGCAAAGGAAATTAACTCCAGGCTACACAGCAAGTGAATTATTAGTCCACTGAAGAAGTGAAATGTTAATGAAGATACATTAGTTAGCCTGAATTTCTGCCAATAAAGTCATGTCCTGTTCAGACTTCATTTGGTATTATCACATCCTCACCATACATGATGCTGCTCATCACCCAGCTCAAAGTATTGATCCAAACCAACTTTATTGAATTAAAAACTATCCATTCATATAACTAAAACAACACTCCCTCAGGTCTGACTGTTGGCAGTGCCCTGGTAGGACTTCTCTCTGCTAATTTTCATTTACAAGTTAGCATTAAACTATTATCATCATCCACAGTGAAATCTTAACATCTAGGTTAATGTATATTTGTTTTTTTCCTAAACTTCATTGATGTCATTTTCTATTAACTAGACCAGTCCTGTGACTCTGCGATTGCTGTTGTCTTCTGTTTGGTTAGTTTGGGCAGTTTGGGCAGTTCGGTTGTACCAGCAGTGTCACGTTTGTTATTCAGAATCAATCACTATTAGCAGGGAGGTCTGACCAATAAGAATTAAGTATAAGTTCACCTGATCACTGGACCATAGATGTTAGCCAGTCAGCTACACTCATACTGCTGATGGAAAGTTTTATACTTTCTGCGTTTCATTTTTGGTCGTTTCGACCAATCAGGGATAAAGACTCCATTTCCCATGAGCACTAGCACCCACTGTCATGAGGATGTGACTCTTACCAAGGTGTTTCTTTCTTCATGATGCAAATGAATGGAGAGCAGTTATTTTTTTTAAACAGTACTTATACTTTGTTCAAGACAATTTTTTCTTAAAGTAATTTTTTGAAGTTACGTAGTGCCTTTGTTTTTGAAATGTTACAATCAAACTTCATTATCACAAACAGCTTAACCAATGTTTTAGCCAAGTAGCAACTTCTGATCTGAAAATATGACGTGATGTGGAAGTTCTGAACTCTGCAGTTCATCGAGTGTCTGCTTGATGCTCACTCTGGAAACCAGAGGTGGGGGGTGAATTTATTTTCTAACTCGGCAGTTTAGAAGATATTAAGAACGTGAGTTCACCCAGTCAGAGGCACAGCGCACCTCACAACAGCACCCTATAGCTGTTAGACTGGAGACTCAAAGCTGGCCCCCTTTCCAATATGGCCACATCAGCCAATTTACTTCAAAACCCTGTTTCAGAAACAGACAGGTGATGTCACTGAAACTATGTCTATTTATCATGCAGTCAGTTTTTTTAGTCCATGCTCTGTCACTCTCCTTTTAACTTTTTTCTAATGTTCTGTCCTTTTTCTCATTGACAGTTCAGCTCCAGTGTCCACCATCACTACCAAATTAATCAGCAGAGAAAAACACAGATCTCTCTTCTCACTGCTGAACTTTGTTGGCTGGCATGGTGTTGTGATTGAGAGTTCTACGTGCTGTAAATCAATCTGGTCCTGGACGACCCAAACATCTACACTGGAAATAACATGTAAAAATAACTGATTTTGGTGCTGATAATCTAATTTCAAACTGTGGATTACAATAAGGCATATAAATAGATCACTTAAAAAGTCCTCACAGGGACTTAAAATATAGGTAAAAGTATTGGTAATAAAAACTGTGGCAACTTAAGGAGATGAAATCAGTTACTTCCAGCCCTGCAGTTCTGTCTTTATTTTGGAGTGGTTGGGAAACTTCTTTAAATCCAGACAGTAGCAAACCTAGTTTCAACCTGTCTTGTTCCCCAATTCTGGTCTTTTCTCTTTTCTTTTTGGTCTTTGTTTTCTCTTTTTAGTACAGCTCAGCCAGACCCCATTGTTGAGATGTCACCATGTTCCCAGATCTCAAAATCCACTATTGTCAACAGAGTAATACAGTATCATCAAAAACTAAGCTACACAAACCCAACACAAGCTGTGACCAACCAGAATTTCATTTTGATCCTAGACTTTGTTTCTCAATAGTTGACTGAAAAAGATAGATAAGTGAAATAACATAATTATACTAAACAAAACAAAACCAAGTCTTCAACCACACACATGGCTCAATAAAAACAATCTCATTCATTCTGAAATCATGACTTTTTTTCATGTTGAGCCTTCTGCCTGTCTGTCTAATCTCAGTCTTGTGTCTCAGCTTCTCCTCTGTTGACCACTCATGCTGGTGCGTCTGTTCTCATCTGCTGTAAGTTGTTGCTTCAGTTCCATCATTGGAAACGCCTCCACCCAGGACAACTCCAGCTAAACTTATCAATGTCCAGCAACAGCTGCTCAGCTCACCCTGCATCCTCACTTCATCACCATCACCAGTGTCCACACTCCATGAGGGGGTTATCCTGCCTTTGTCTTCACTGACACTCCTCCTTTACCTGTAAACATTGTTTAGGGTTCAATGGCCAAAGACTCTTCATTTGGTGGGCTCTATTCTCACATTTTTTTTTTTTCGTTTAAAAATAAAAATTTGTCCACTCATAAGACAGTTTCTCTTCATATATAACCACACGTGCATCACAATCAAATAGAATATCATAAAAAAAGTTAATTTGTTTCAGAAGCTGAATTCAAAAAGTGAAACTAATGCGTTATATTGATTCAGTCAACAAAGTGAAACACTTCAAGCATTTTATTTTATTTTGATGACTTATGCTTTGTTCGTGGAATAGCTTCTGTAGAGGGTCATTTTCACCAGGATAGGACATTTATGTTATTAGTGAGCTCTGTGGTATTGTTTTGTACTGTAATACAAGCAATACAATATAAATTCCTCTATAACTCCTTACTCAAAGGGAATGATGCCAGTTATTTCAGTCTGACAATAAAATGTGACTTTGATCTGACCTTTTTATGAATTAATAATACATTTCACAAAGCACTGGCATCCCACAGTTTGTGTCAAATTGATGTGGGCACAGCCCCACCGAGAATGTTTTTCACCAGCCACCACTGATATTTTGGCAATGCAAAGCTTGATCATTATGCTAGCAGGAGATGCTAAAGGGGTAAAAGCTCACCTCAAACACAGGCCTGGATTAGCATCTCCTGCTAGCATAATGACTAAGCTTATACACTGATAAGTACTGTGTACAAGTTTTAGAAGTGAAGGAAATAGTTTTATGGACATTTTGATCTATGTTGATACAAAGGTTAACCTAACTCATTCACCACCAGCCATTGTCAGAGCACTTTGACCGATGTTTCAAGGCCTGCAGAATATTGTGTTCTATGACTATATAAACTTTGAAACCACCAAAAAGAGAGTGGACTCTCTTCTTTCATCTCTCTTCCAGTTTTCTAACAAAAAAAGGAGAAAACACACTTTCATAGATAGTGCTCGTCTCTGAGGCTCCATCCTTTGATCCTCTCCATGATAGCTGTCGTCTTTTCTCACGATCACAACAGTCTCTCTCTCCAAACTACCACAACACACTCCATTCAAGTACAAACTGCCTGAACTTTTCCAACCTGCGACGTCTTGCCATGTCTGTGTCATCTCGCATCTTCTTCTCATATCTTTGCTGAGCTCAGCCAAAGAGAGCACCACTTCCACCTATTACAATTTACAAGTCTGATATTGATGGACGAGCTCCACTAGACACCACCCTCACCTGTTGAAATACATAGTTAGTGTCTATAGATGTCAAAGGCAGTCAATGAGTTAATAATGATACTTGAAAACCGGGAATAATCCAATTTGTCACACACACACACAAAAAAGAAAAAAGAAAGTTCCAAAAGTTTTACTTTTAGCCCTGATGAAACAAAATATTGCTTCTTAAATGTCTTACTAGCAAAAAAAAAAGAGTAAGGCTTAACTTCTTGTTAGAACAAAATGCATCGCAAAGTGAAACATCATTGAGTAAATGTCATCTCTCTTTGTCTCTTTGTTTTCACTCTCACTGCCTCATTCACTCACGCAGAGGAGAGCAGACGGTCACATTAGTCACCAGAAACTTCAGACACACAACTTGCCAAAAGACTAATTGATTTAAGTCCTCAATGACTTGCCAAGGTAACACCCATGGACGAACTAACCAAATAAGCAACGAGAGACGCAAACAAATGAGAGCCACATCACGCCGAAAGGGATGGAGGCATTCATTAAGCTGCAGGCCAAGAGGAAGAGAAGCAGCAGGACTCTGAGCTCTGCAGCAGGGAGACAAATGATCTCTGAGAGACTGAACGGGACATTCTATCTGCAGTACCTGAAAACTTCCTCCTCGATAGATGACTGTACATGGGGTGAAGAGTGGAAACACAATGAGTGAGAGTGGAAACACAAAAAGGAGAGTGGTGTTGATTCAGGTGCACAGAGTCATAAAGGGCAGTCGATTTTCTGGCCAGGGAAACGCATTTCTACAGACTACAAAAAACAAAAGGACATATTTGCAGGGAAACAAAGCTCAGTGCTGGAGTGCAGGCTCATTGGCCAAGTTCCCACATAATTGGAGCTGGCCAGTAATTCCTCATACACTAAACCCTGGTGCATACACATTATGGCTGTTTATGTTCTCTGTAGAAAAGTGACCAAATCCATTTCTCCCTCCATGTTACCTCATGCATAAATAATCACTGTAAACATGAGGGAAGCAGGGAACTGTACATTTGGGTATGTTTTCAATTTCACTGGTTCCACTTAATTCCTGTCTTTGGTAAACAGGGTCCAGTCTGACTCAGAGCATGTTCAAACAGCATGTTATCTTTTTGAGGTGAATATTTTCTTCTTTAAAAAGAATAAATAAATAATAATAATAATCAAAATTCATCTCTTGATCCTGAATTATCAAAAAAATAAATAAATGCAACAATCTGCAGACAGACTGAGTTCTGTGTTTGCTTTCTGCAGCCATCTGCATCAGTGTTAGAAACAGTCTCATCTCTGGTGATGGTGTTGATCTGCTCGTGGGTTTGGCAGAGCTCAGCAGCAGCTGTTCTCCTGACCTCCCCTGTCTTGCACATGTTTCTGTCTCTCCTCTCTTTTTTGACAATCGATAGCTTTCTGTTAACTCAATCCATGACTCACTGTTGGATGTTACATCGATAACCTTCTCTGTGAACTCTGGAGTCATTTCTTTTTCTGGTTACTGAGGCATTTAAACACTGACTTTTTTTTTAAACTTCAGTCCTCTCTCCATAAAGCCTCACGGTCAAACCTAAACATTTGTGATTTCACACATGGTTTTTGAGATTATCGATGTGTGCCCCTCCAAACTGCCTAATTTGGACTCTTTGAGGTAACATGATTATGTTGATTGGTGATAATTAAGGCTGCACAAGTGTGGCTCATGTTCAGAAGTGATTAGAATTCAACAGCACACTGTATGCACGACTATGGCTGACAACAGATGCCTCCAGCATTTGAAGAATTGAATTTTTAATGTTTTAATTTGCAATTAAGATTTAAGAATGTGCTCTGAACAACAGCCGGTGCCTGTGTTTACCTCTACAAGCAAGCTTCCACATTTTCTCCCCTTTAAAAAAATAAATAGTTCCCATTTCTGGGGAATAAATTTAGTTGTTCTTTTAATAAGATGTTAGCAGCTGAAGTCATGTTGGTACAAACAATTTGAAGGGAGGTGTTTCTTACCACATGGGGTGTCGGGTCAGGACATGGAGACCAGACCGATGACTAGATATGACCTCAGTAGTGTCAGGTATCCAGCCACAAATGACTTAAAGTCCTCTGATCTGTCTCTGTGCAGCTGCGAACACTCTGTAGGCTCTGACGGAACCCTCATTAATGGATGTGATAAACAGAAATCATCGCAACACTTAATTAGCAGAACATTTCAGCCAATCTAAAAAAAAGTACAGAAATTTTACAAAGTAAACATTAATCTTCTTTCAGAAACACTGCGTCTGACATCTGCGCCTTCATCCTGCTGTATGATTACAGTCTAATTAGCACACTGACTAGATTATTATATCCAACCACCAGGTAACTCAAAGGGTTTGACCAAAACAGGCAACACAAATGAAGCCAAACACATGACTGTCGCTTTGAATGACAAGCCTTTTACCCTCATATCTTCTATGATTAAACCAAGGAAGTAAACATCAAAACAGATCCAAATGAACACTCATACTCGACACAACATTCTAAAGCAGTGTGCAGTACATACTACATTTCTACCTAGTGGAGGATTTTTAAAAACAGCCGATGAATCTGATAAAGGTCTTGAATAGATTGCAATGCCTCACCTGCTTCAAATGTATTTTATTGTCTGCCAGCTCAAATGCTATCAGAGGTGGACAGTAACAAATTAATATTACTTAAGTGTTGTAATTGAGTGTTTTTTTTAAGTACATGCAATTTATTTGAGTGTTATCATGGAGAAAACCATTTTTTCCCCACTGCACTACAGTTGAAACCCTGATACATCCCTTCATCCCTCTTATCCAGATTTAAGCTGCCCGTCTATTCACCCACCTTTCATCCCTTCACATCACAGCTGTCCTTCAAAACAACCACTGGACCCTGGTTCCCAAACGTATTTAGTTCAAAGTCCTTCTCCTAGCATTTAAAGCCCTCTATGACCTGGCACCTCACTATCTCACTGACCTGCTTCAACCCAACAACCTGCCCCGTTGTCTTCACTCCTCCGATGCTAACCTCCTTTCCCCGCCTCTTAGGACCAAGCATCAGACCTGGGGTGACAGAGTGTTCAGTATTGCTGCCCCCTCCCTTTGAAAGTAGCTAGCCCAAACTCATCTGTGACTTCAACCTCACCATATTCAAACCTCAGCTCAAAACCATATTTTAAAAACTGCTTTCAACTGTTGATGCTAAAATCATTGCTTTATTGTTTTGTTCTTAATGAGTGTTTTTCCATCTGTTTTTGCTGTGTGTAAAGTGTTTTTAAGAACTTTAAAAGTGCTGTACAAAAAGTGTCGTTTTTATTTGATTTTATTTTTACATTTGAAGGACAACTGTTATTCTGCTCTGAAGTCTGCTGATGAGTTTATCTTTTTTTTCTAGAATCTGATCCAAGAAACACTGTGTATGTTACCGTACCTGCACATCTCATCTTCATGGTTGAACATACAGCAAATGGTCTTCATATCAGACAGGTCATTTAGTAATGGGGATGATGGCTACAAACACCTATGGCCTTGTTTTTTATTCTCTAGTTGATTATTCTTCCTATCCTTCCTGCTTATTTGGAGCTGGAAATCTGGAAGTCTAGTGTGTAAAAATGTTTTCAATAGACACAATGTAGCAGAACATACACCCATGTGGCCTTGACTGCATTCATGCATTGTGAAAATACAACAGTGGTTTGAATACAAAGCTTTTTTTAACAAGTAAGTTCTCCAGGACCTTGACTCACGCAATAATCTGACTTAATAACGTTCACTTGTACGAGAGTAATGTCTGACCAGGAGGACCCAAGAAACAAATGTACTTTGTCCACCACTGAACACTACTATACTAAGTCCTGATCAATGTCTCCTTTGCAAGCAAGCTCTTAAAGTCTTTCAACAGTGATAATGAATAGCACAGCACAACAACAGGAAACAAGCGGAACAGCTCTGTCTGAGAAAAAACAATTACCAAGAATCATGGAAATAAGAACAGAAATCAAGTGACACATGGCTGCAGTGTTCTGGAAAAACCTTGGCCCGACTGTTTCTTTTCTGACAATGTAATTGAAGTTGGCTGTCACTTAAAGTTATTGCACCTGGATAAGAAATAAGTCTGAAATGGGTTTCTGTTTATTCTACTCCACAAAACAAAACAAAAAAAACCCTTTTTGTTTGTTTGTTTGTTCTGCATGCAGTATTTCTAGACTCAGTAGGATCAGCTCTGTTAACTAAACTTTGGCCAGAAAGAAATTAGTTTAAAAAAAAAAACAAAAAAAAACATTCTTTCTCATATTCACCCTGAGGCACTGCTGTTTGATCACTGCAACATTATGTCCCATTATGCTATATTAGAGTGACCTTTTCAAACTTTAATGAAGCGTAACCTTTATTTTTGATGTGGGAAAGTAGACCAACTGATCTGAAAAAAAAAAAAAAAAACACAAAACACAGGCACACCATCAGTCCAAACACACACACACACACAGCAGAAGTTACTGACCCTTAGAGTACGCGGTGAACCGCCAGGCAGTCCAGTGACTTCCACCTGTGCCATGTCATTTGCATGTGCACTGAGCCCGTGGATGAGCAGGAGTGGCCTGCAGTGACGGACTTCCTCCTGAGGAACCAGATTTAGATCTCTGTCCACAGAGAAGCTGGGGTCCGATACCTCAAACTTGACGTCTTCGTTCCCCGCACAGTCATCAAACTCGACTGCAAGAAGCAGAAAGAAAGGGAAGATGTTAAGCATAGAATAAAGCGCAACTCAAAGAAATGTCAACACAATGTTTTGTATGAAAACAGAGAGTGAGGCTTTTCTTGCACTGTGAGGAAAAGAACTTGAGGGGGTTGCCAAACAATCCACAAACACATGTAACTCTCAGATATAAAGAGATGCCCTGAAGACAAATGGATGCCCTGAAGAGAGAGTAGGATGTTGTGAAAGCTCTGTCAGCGAGGCTACAACAAAAGTCAGTGATCTGTGCTCACATAGACCAGCTACAATATTTATGAACTGGATGGATGCTCCACATGCTTCAGCCTGTAGACTTATTAGTGTGTCTGGCTGCAGAAAATGGAGTGGTACCTGGGTAGGTGCAGGGTGGAGAAGAAAGGATTTACAGCAGAAAAAAAAGTGTCACCTCTGAGCCACGTGCACACAGGAGCTTGTCTTGTCTGACAGAGTGAGGTACTGCCAAGGACTCCACCAGACTTTATCCCTTCTGATCATGTTCATCCTCTCTTTATCTCTCTCACACACTCCTCTAAGTGTCAAAACATGATCCCCATGTCCTCTCCCACCCTCAGCCCTGACAATCCTCCCCTCACCTCCGTTTTACTCCCTCCCCCTGACCCCCCTGAGGACACACACATGCACACACACCTTGTATTTCTGCCTCCTCTTTTAGATTATGAAGCATGTCACCAGCAGAGAAAGTCTGCATGTATGGAAATGCAAATTTTGATACAAGAACCAAGTGCAACAGGAGCCCTTGGTACAGATCGACTTTCAGTGTGGTCTGAAAACGCAGAGAAACTTTAAAACCAAGAGCCACTGTCTGCATTAGAAATGTGGAGACATAAATAAGTTATCAGTAGTCCAGTTCAAGGTTGAAGAAGTTGCAGTCACGCAGCACCCTAAGACAGTCCTGTCAGTGGGTGCAAAGAAGAGGTCCAGACCCCAGAAACTAAATATTTTACATTCATTATTGTGGAAAATGAGTGTTACATTGAATATGAATTCATACAAAGAAAAAAAAAAAAAAAACTTCTTGACCTCATGAGGTGACTAACCCAGGACTAAAAAGTTGACTTAATTAGTAATGATTTGGAATTTGTCATTCTTTAATCTAGATAGATAGATGGATGGATGGATGGATGGATGGATGGATGGATGGATGGATGGATGGATGGATGGATGGATGGATGGATGGATAGATAGATAGATAGATAGATAGATAGATAGATAGATAGATAGATAGATAGATAGATAGATAGATAGATAGATAGATAGATAGATAGATAGATAGACAGACAGATGGATGGATTATGATGTACTTATTTATTTGTGATTGATTTTATGATTATCATTGTTACCTCTTTTTACAGGCAATTACTATGGTATTCATTTAAATGAATCAAATATAACTTGTGTTAGATTGTAGGTATGTTTTCTCTATCAGTTTAATTGTACACTTGCTCTGGCAACATTAAAAAAAAAAAAATCATGCAAAAAAAAATAAAATAAATAAATTCGACAGACTTTTGGATATGAATGGAGATCAGATCTCCATTCATCACCATTACATTAATTTTTGTTGTTCAAGCCAACTTTTTACCGGATACAACACAACGACGTCATGTGTTTACCAACAGTGCTGTTGCTTGAAACATGAAAACAAGCAAAGTTAGTTTGTACTGTAGTTTAGTGGCTAGCTGTATTTACTGCTAATGGAAGCCCAGTGCAGTGAGACATATCAATACGCTAACATTTAACGTTAGCTAATCCTTACGTCCTGCTCATCTACTAAGCACAGCTAACGTAACCTCACTCTTCATTTTATTGACAGACTCTCAAGTTTGATCAGATCACTGCAGAATAACTGCTGCATGTGGGTTAGAATGAACATTATCACAAACAGTATAGCTCATGTTTTAGCCTTTAGCTTGTGCTTTATCACTCTCCTGTTTAACTTTCTTCCGCTCTAATGACCTTTATCTGTCAGCTCCAGCGTCCACCATCACCACAAAATTGGTCAAGAAATTCTTTTTAGCAAAGAAAGAAACAGATCTCTCCTCTCACGGCTAAACTCAGGAATTAGCTGGTAGTGAGACTTTTTTCAAGATCACTTAAAAAGTCCTCACAGTCCCTTTAATGATGTGTTATTGTGACTCCACCTAGCACTGACTCTTGCAACTTCCGATTCAATAACCCTCATATATTTAGAGAAATATCTCATAACTTTATGTCAAAGAAACCAAAAACTATATTAAATTCACTGTTTGACTCAGGGGGTGAAGTTCTGCTGACATCAGCACAGAAGCATCCAAGAGGAAGAATACCTTATGCTTTAAATCCACAGCATGGCTGATGATCATTCAGGTGTGAGCTTTCTGTCTCGGTAATACCAGCATTATTCTCCCTCCCTCAAGGTAACAGACAAAAATACAGATGAGTTGTCATCTGTGTGCAGGAAGGGGATGTTTCTCACCTCCAAGACTAGTGAGACCAATCTCTCGAAGCATCAAACAGCAGTTTCCAGAGAGCCCCATACTGCTAACACCAGACATCAGGTGCAGCTCAGAGCAAAGGAGGAGTTGGAGTACCAAAACAGCCATGCCTTGTTATAAATCAATACCAGCATGATAATCTGTAAGCCACACAGCAAATCTTTGGAGTGAAAAAAATCCAGAGCTGAGCAAAAAAAGAGTGTAAGAGTTAAATTTCTGGAGTTTATTCAAACAGCTAGACTCCAAGTTGTGTTGCAGGTTACTTTTAGTGGGTGTTAAAAAATGAGTTGATTCCCAAAGTGTTGAGGGCAGTCATTCAACTCTTCTCTGCAGTTCATTCATAATGACCAGGATTGTTTTTTACAAGTTGTTCTTTTGCCCTGTTGCATCGTGTTGAATATTCTGTAACCAAACCTAAAAAAAAACTGCTCCTTTACATTTAAAGAAAATAGTTTTGGCAAATTATTATTTTTGTTGTGGTGGCATTTTGTAACCCTGAGTGAGGAGGGAACACAGTGGATGTGAGACCCTGCTGTACATTTAGATGTTGCGTAGTGGTCAAAGGCTGTCTATGCTGCACGTACTGTGGACCAGCTGTCTGTGCTTCCTGGCTTGGACCATGTAGGCATTGAGGGTTGTTTGGTGTTTTTAGTATAAATGTGTAAATATTCTTCTTTTTTCCCGTGTTTTAAATATTTACATGGTATAGGAGTTAAAAGTAACATAGTATAAGTGTTGAGATGATTTTTTACTCAAGATGAACAGGATTGAAATGTAAAAGTTCAGTCGTCTCTTTTTTAAATTTCCATTTTTTATTTTCTGTGTTACATTTTCGTTTACCCTGCCATGTTTGTGGGCGTCCCCTGGGAAACCTGTGTTTCAATGGTTTCACATCACATTACAATGAACTGTGGGTAATTCCCTCACACTGAGTCTGAAAATATGCCCACTACAGAAAGGGTGCAGGGAGAGAGGGAGAGAGAGAGAGAGAGAGAGAGAGAGAGAGTGGGTGGGTGGGGGGGGGGGGTGGGGGGGGGGTTAGCAATATCCTACCTGACCACTTGTAACATCATCTACATTAGTTCACCTGATCACTGGACCAGCGATGTCAGCCAAACAGCTGCAGGCCCACTGTTGATGAACAGCTTGGAACCTCCCTGCTTTTCACATTTGGTTTTTACTCCTGACTCATCAAGTACAATCCCAACCTCAGATAAAAGTAATAATTTTAAAAGTTACCAAAGTAAGTATGTCACGTGTGTTTGAATGTCACGCTCCCGTTGTGTGTTTACATGTCATTCCTTGTGCTACTTCTTAGCTATAATTCAATGTGTTTTAACACACGTGCACGGCTGTATTGTGGATACACATAAAAGAACAAAGGTTGGATGAAAGTTGTTCTGGTGTTGTCGCAGACGTACATTATGTAAGCTATTAAAGTATCTTAACAAAATCTGTTCCAGATCAAGATGAAGCAATACCTGCTCTCACAAACAGAATATTCTATGAACCAGCATTACTAGTGCAGCATGTTTCTGGATTGTCGTGCTGCCTTTGTTGAGTCAAAGAAAAATAATTAAATCAATGAATAAGAAAGGAACTACACGTTATTCCATCTTTAAAATATGAATCATGTATTCTTTGGAAAGAGACTGTGTTCACTGCGTTCACTTCTCAGGGACGAGAGCAGGGCTGACACCCACACTGTCCCACTCCATAATCTATCTTTAAAAAGATATGATTAATTCAGAGAGCACAGAAAACTTTTTGGTAGCATATGGTGACATGAAAGGAATCCTTCACAAAGGATGTGGTGCACTCTCATCCCTGAGTTCTATTCCCATTTGAGACTGAGGGCCATCTTTCTTGAGGGGGGGGGGGGGGGGGGGTTCAGATTTGTGTGAATATTTAGTTAGTTTTTTACTGCAGCTTGAAGATCAGTGGTGTCTCTCTGAAGATAAGGAACAGCTCTCATCTCCGGTGAAAAAGCCTCGCAACGTTTCAGCTAAATGGCTCATTAGAACTTTAAACTAATACGCTGCTGTTGACTAATAACAAGATGCTGAAGTACTTGTTATTTTCTTAAGGTCAACATAAACAACTAAACATACAATAAAACAACCAGATGAACAAGTTGACAAAAACGTATTTAAAAAAAAAAGAAAAAGAATGTTTTATTGTCATGTCCTTTTTGTTAAATGAATTACTTAGTAAATTGTCAGTATCTCTTGTTGAGTTAACAGCAGAATGAGCTGTTTGGCATTAGCAGACATGATTTGGCAAATTTTTCATGGGCATGACCCACAAACTCAGCTCTGCTGCTCATCCAACAAACGCATGATCCTAACAAATGTGTCACCTAGGCTGGGTAAAATTTTTGATACCTGTACTGATACTGATACCTTCACTACAATACCGGTTCCTGAACAATATTTTTTTTCCATACCAATTTTATAATATCAACTTCAATGAAAAGAAAATTACACTACTCGTTATGGTACAAATGTTGAGTTTTCATTTAAACTTTAGAATTTTCTGTTGAGCTGTTTTTTTGTTGTTGTTGTTTTGTTGTTTTTTTTAAACATATAACAGAAACAAATAAATGTAATTGCATGAGAACAGCTGCAAACAAGTGATAGGTCAGTATACTGATTCTTGTTTTTAATATAGAAATATCAATCCTCCTCCTTCATCCAGGCTTTTCACCAACAAAGCAGAATTAAAAAGGCTTTTTAATGGACAAGAAACTGTTTCTTGCAAAGAAAATCTATGAAACACAAATTTCATCACTTTCTGGGCTAAGTTTAATTAAAGAAGATGCAGTATAGTTTGAATTTATCAAGAGCTGTCACAATTCTGAGTATGACTATCTTTAAAAGATTTAAATGTAGATACTTAGCTGAAAATACAAAAACAGAAATACCGTGCAACTAATAAGGTCTTAATGGGGGCAGCAGGTTACACATGTTGATGCCTGTCATCAGAATTTGAAAAAAAGGGTAGAAGAAGAGCTTTTTCTTTCTCAACCAAATAAAGTTTCCTCACCCGTTCGGGAGTTTTTTTCCATAGAAAATGTGACTCGGACATATAATGTTGAAGCTCACAAAAAAAGCATGATGACATGAAAGTTAGTTGTCAGTGACGTTTATTCAGTAACATGTCGCTCCACCCCTGTTTGATTTGACCGATAGTGTAATATTGTGATGCTGTTATCATCACCCACTGAGAGGTGACTCACTGCTAGACTCATGTTCGTGACACATTCTGCCTGTTATCAACAAACTCTGCTCCCTGGGCCTCAACTTCACTCAACTCATCAGTCTCTGCTCATTTATCTTCCATCATGCCAGTCACCAAGTGCAACAGGAAGAGTGCACAGTAACCACTACCTGAATATGAAGCATTAGACTGAAGTCTATCAAAGCCGTCATTCAGTACACTTAACCTTTATGGCTGTTAAGTCTGGCTTATTTTATCTCCCATGATGCAGCAGAAATGATCATATCCTCCCTCAGGACAAAACCATTTCATGCCATCTAGATGAGGGCGGGGGAGAACACTGGAGAGAAGAGGAGGAGAGAAGAGAAGAAAGGAGAAGAAAATTAGAAAAAAAAATGAAATGACAGGAGAGGCGAGGCTTCAGTGGACACTGAGGGAGAACTACAAAGTCAACATCCTACTCTCTAGGGAAACAAGCCTGCATCTCAATATTCAACTCTCTCTTCTAAGCCAAAGCATGAAAGATGTGTTCATTTCCATTCCCATTACAAGCCTCAGATTTATTTCAATAACATTGCCGCGCTCTTTAGAGCCTGCAAATTGCAGCACCAACGAGTGTCAGTAGCATTTCAAAGGCAGCCACGGAGTGTTTGATGGTATTCTAATGTCGTCAGGTTTGGGGGATTCAGAGAAGAGCTTGGTGAGCCAGAAGCTTTGAAGTCAGACAACAATGACAGAATGCAACTTACCCTACTCACCACCAGAGCCTCCATTCATGCACTCTCTTTCTTCAGAGCGCTGGTGCAGGGTTGAAAAACTGTGTGCAACAGGGATTAGGGACTCTGAAAACCCTTACTGATGACTCAAGAGGAAAAGGAGGACGAGGCGGGGGGGCTTGACTTTTTCATCGAGTTTGACATTCGAGTTCAAGTTTCCGGGGAAAGACCTCCTGTGGAGTCTGCAAGAGGCAAATGTTCCAGAAACTCACTCAACAAGAGCCATTCCTACCTCAGGCTTCTTCATCAGCCTTTACAGCAGAAAGCACTTTAAATCCATTCCAGCTTTTAGAGAGAAAAATAAACACTTTCTGAAGGGGCTGTGTGACTGATCGAATGACACTTTAAATATCATTATGAACAATTCAAACATTTCAAGACAGCAGCCATCTTTGTGCATGGTCGTGTTCACTCTCTTTTTGTTGTTGTGTTTGTTCAGGGTCTGTTTTTGGATCAGTTGCGGTTCAACAGATTGACACATAACGCTGTGGTGAGGCTGTTGATTCTGACCTCCTGTAGATACAGTGACAGCTTTTTTCTCTCTGCTGATTTTGTTCTGTGAGGGTAAAAGTTATCTAATGAAAAACCTCATCCTCAAAAACTCTTCATCAACCTTTGCTGCAGAAATTTCAACTTCATGTTACTCATTCAGTTCTGTGCATGTTGATTGTGTGTTAAGCCTGTTACAGTTGTTCCTGTTTTCCTTCCTTTCATTGTTTTATTATTATTTTATTTTATTTTATTTTTTTAGTTTCTGTTTTTATTCCTACCAAACTACTGCACTTGATAAATGTTGTAATTCAGCCATTTCACACCCCGTAGTTTTCCTCTTCTGTATGTTTTTTATTGGCTGGCATCTGTGCCACACAGGGATGGGACACATTCTGTGCTACCGAAAAGTGAAGCTGGTCACGTCTGTTAGTAGTTTGGGGGAAGTTAGACCCTCTGCCCCATTTTCATCTCATGGACATTCCGTGGACGTAATCTGCTCCTTTTGGATTATCTTTTTTTTTTTTTTTTTTTTGACAGGTTGGTTCAGCAGCTGTGAGTATGTGCTTTTATTTTCTTTTTCTTTTTTCATTCTTGAATATAAAAATGAACATTCATTTTCTTATTTTTTATGATTTATTTTTTAATTTACATTTGGTTAATTATCTTCAAATACATTTTGGAGGCTATATTGTGTGTGTTGGTATGTGTTTTTCAATCCAATACAATAATATATATATATATATATATATATATATATATATATATATATATATATATATATATATATATATATATATATATATATATATATATATATATATTTATATGTTTATTGAAAGGTTGTGAAGTTTAATACATGATAACTTAGAGCTGACTTTTTGCCAGGATCAACCCTGGCTGGCGCCCCAGAAATAAATAACCGCAGCAAGAATTCCACTTAAAAATTGTCACATTGTGCAGTTGAACTGAGTTGTGGACTGTTTTATTTTCACAGTGGAATCAGAACTCTAACTCACACTGCTGTTGCTGTTGTTGATGCAGCAGCGCAGCATCCATGCTGGGCTTGGAGCACTGAAGCCAGCAGGCTTATCGGCCAAACCTCTGGAGAATTCTTCAGAACTATGAATATGGAGACCCACTGGGATGCAGAGGAGGCTCAAGCTCAAGGGAAGAGAGCTAGTACAAGGCGATGGGAGGTTTTAGAGATGACATAAAAAAAAGATAAATACGCTAACAGGGCTAGTAAGGAGTCCGATAGTTTTAGGAATAACCATACTGTAACCCTCGACAGCTTTCACACTGTTTGCTCTGACAGGATTGCTTTGAGATCAACTGAGATCAGTGCTTTTGAACAAAGCCATGTCCAAACATGCTGCAGTTCTCACTGATTCTACTCTTATTTTTTTTTTTTATTTCATTCATTTTTTGAAGTTTTTTAAAACTACTGTGATATTACATCATTGTGTATTGGGGCAACTTTGATAACATAATTTAGCCTCAGGATAAATTAAGTGTTACTCATACTGTGGCTAATAATACATACCCAGAGTCCAGCTGCTCTTACTCTACATTTATCTACAATAATAATAATAATGATAATAATTGAATGTAATTATAGTAAAAGCAATACAACTGGGAGCATAATTTAAACATTTGACTGATAAGGGGCTATATCACCATGCAGACTCATCATTCAGCAATATTGTGATTCCTCATAGTTGCACTGATGACATGAATAAGAGGAACATGAACAGCAGTTAACAGTCTGAGGAAGAAAGTGATAGCAGCGTCCGAAAAGAAGATCTTAGGCAGCAGTGAAAAGACCAAAAAGGAGGAGAGGGAAAGCTACTCCAGCTCTTTATGAGACGAGATGCACTCAAGCCTGCAGAGAGTTTCACTCAGCTTTAATAAGCAGACTTCATGGTCACAGAAGTCCTTTGCGACAATTACGGCCCATTTTATTGACAGCTTTCTTACGTGCTGCAAACTTGCATGAAGCTGGAGACTTTAACAGGAGGCTGCAACTGAAGCTGCTACAGATAAACAGGTTAACATGAAGAAGAAGTTTGTTTTCATGCTGAAGCATAAAATGTGAAAGGGTTTGCACTCACAAGACATTAATGTTTGTTTGAACACTAAAATGGGCTTTAAAGGGACCATGGGAAAGATCTTCAATGGACACGAACCAAAGGTGCTGGTACTTTACGGCCAGTGATGGACATTCGAAGGATCATATGAGAATCTTCACATTATGTGAGATATCACAGGAGGTAAAAAGAAATAGCATGAAATAAGAGACGCTCATCAAAGAACAAGACCATAGGTTAACAAGTAACGGGGTCATGAGGGCAGAAAATAATCAAGTGATAAAATCTAAAAGTATACGATGAGACGAAGCGTACAAATGAGTTTGAATAACCAAAAGGCTTTGTTGTAAAAGCAGGCAAAGAATTTTTTGGTTTGTTTGTTTTTCTTTGCCTTTTGAGTGTAACTGTTTTATCTGTTTTTGTTACGAAAGAAATAACTTTGAGTGTAAACGTACTCAAACTCATCAGTCTGCAAAGCTTATTATTTATTATTTTTTATTTATTTTGAAAATAAATGGAGCAAAACAGGCACAAATAGCAGATGTGATGGAGTCTGAAGTGTATCCTGGCTGAACAGCTTGGAACAAATCTGAAATCTAACATACAATGTCTTCATGGAGTTTCAAAGCTTTTTACTTTTCAATCAAATTAGATTTGATTTAATTTATTTCATATATCACATGAACAGAACTTCAGAACAATGACAAAATATTTGCGTGCACATCTATAATCATTATCTCCTGCCACTAAATAATGATGCACTTTCTTTTGACATCCAACTTTATCAACATTTTATTTATTTATTTATTTTTTTAACAGTGCCTCTGCTCTCTTTGTCTACCACAAAAATTAGATTTTTCTCTGCCAGACAGTAAAGTTCTCTTTGAGGTGTTTTGAAGACAATTTTCTGTCTTGTAACTAAATGTCAAGTCTCCACGATGGGAGAGATGGGAATCAGAGGAGTAATATCAAAGGTGATGGCAGAGTAAGTTTGAGCTGATAGCTGCCGTGTCTGACTCAACAAAGTGTGCTCAGCCTCCGGAGAATAGCGTCTAGAAATAATCACAGAGCATCAGAGAGGAAGTCGCTTTGGAAATGTATTTACACCCTTGGACTGCATTTTACACATGTGAAACCAATCTCAGATCAAGGTGCAGCACCCTTTCCTGGACTCAGTTTTAACAAGGTCTGGACTTCTCAGCTGCAAAGGTTTGACTGATTTATGCAGCTAGAGAGGTCCTGAGGTCATTATATTCTACATACCTTCAGGTTAACGGGTCATTATAGCACGATCACCTACCTTTTCCCTCACTTCTTCTACTTTAAATAATCCCACTTCCTCACACAGGGATTTGTGGAGTCAGAGAGCAAGCCAACCAGATGGTGAGTTGCATTCACAAAGGATGGATTGCACACAGGGTTTGTTGTTAACCGTCTGGTTTCTGCATAACATCAGCGCATACACGCGTCTGTGTGTGTGTGTGTGCGTGTGTGCTCTATGGCCCTTGATCACACTTTGATTAGCTTCAGTCACTGCTCCAGTGGACAGCAGTGCCATACATCAAAGCACAGTCACATTTTGATCTGCGGCAGAGCAACAGAAGTCTCATGTGCCTCTGAAGGTCAGGATGTGAACTACCTGGAAACATGCCTGACTCACATGCATGCTCAGAGGTGGACTATGTAGATATCTTTAGATGCTTAATACCCTGCTTCCTAACTGATCGCCTGGCTGTCGTGTCACCTGACTGGTCCAAATGCCTTGATGGTTAACTTTAGTGTTCTCCTGCAGTGTGTTGAAACCATAGACTGTAAAATTAATGGACGTAGTCTCTGAGATGTCACCTAATTAAAAAATGTCTGTTTCTGTAACAGATTTTTGAAGCACATCGGCCAGCACGGCCATATTGGAAATGAGGCGGACTTTGAGTCTCCACACTAACAACCATAGGGCACCTGTCAGAGCTGAGCAAGGCCTCTGATTGGACGAACACATGATCTTAATATCTTCTAGACTGCAGAGTCAGAAAAAAAATTCATCCCCCGTTCAGTGCGTGCTATTAGCAAAATTAGTGATTCAGAGGAGACGTTTTTTTGTACCAGGCTGTAAACATGCTTATAACATGCTGTAATATTTTTTTGGACTGGGTGTGTATGTGTTTTAAAACAATTTTAACTTTTAGCAATTATTATCTCACTTTTAAACTGAAATTAGTCACATATTAATTATTTAAAGGACACATTCTGTATAAAAACTAAAGAAATGGCCTCTTGGCAGCACATTAATCCTGCATAGCAAAGGTGACGCTGTGGACGACCTGATCACAGATATCAAATCAGCATATGAAATAAGTTTTCTATGATGATACTTTGTCCTGTTTACAGTATGAAAAAAATGTTCTCTGATTTTATCATTTGTTTTTAGTTTTTTGTTTGTTTGTTTTTTTTAAAATACAAGTCTTAATTTTTTTTTCGAGGGAACAAAACTTAAGAGAGGTGGTTATTGGCTAAATTATCAGGTAGCAGGAAAGTCATAAGGATCATATTTTTACTGTGGCAGCCACTTAAGAATATACAGTATAAGCCAAAAAAGTGTTGGCATATTATGTCTTGAATGTCAGCTGAGGTGAAAACAGGAACCTCATTTGTGCTTATCATCACTCTGCTTTAAATAAAAGAGGTTAGGTTAAAAAAAAAAAAAAAAAAAAAAAAAAACATGCCATGAATCATGGTGAGGTCATCAATTTCAGTCCGGTGGCAGCCTAACACCTGTATTAAAAATGAGAGGGAACATGTATTCATCATCATGAAGATCACTTGAGGTGATATTGTTTTGATTCTGTCTTGAGACTGTGGATACTGTAGTGTGTGTTTTTTCTTTGAAGCAGAGATTAAAAACAGAGTCATGGTGTTGTGGAGTGAGGATCATTCTTTTTTAACTCCACTTTCACCTGTGAGTAATGACCTTTCCTTACACCACAGGTTAGCAGGGACAACACAGCAGCTTTACAATGTGCAGGAGAGTCGGGGCTACATTATTGCACAAAAATATACAGATGAGCAAAAGTGTTAAAAGGGTTAAATGTGGTTTGCAGTTTTACACACAATGACAAAACTAACGTTGTTCGGAATATGTATGTGCCTTTACAGTAAAAGACAAATCTTTGTCAAAATTTAGAATGTAGACCGATAATTTTATGGATTAATTAATGTAAGCTGAAGAGGTTGCTGAAGTTGTGTTTTCCCATATTTTTATCATGGATTTAAAGTAACTGGATGCTGGATGTTTTTACTAAATAAGAGCAAATCCTCAAGATAGTATATAGTATATGTCGTTGAAATACTTGAATCTGTCTGTAAACTGATAGAAATGGTCCGCTCTGAAACCAGCATCATGAGACTTGCTAAAATGATGAGGTCATCACCACTGACTAGATCATGACATGTTGGAGGAGTGGGCCTCAAACACCAATGTCTGCCCGTAGTTCCAACCCCCCACAGGCCTACAGAGGGCTGACCAGTCAGAGGAAAGGGGGTTTGTGGAGCAGGGTGTCTTAAAGAGACAGCAGCTAAAATGAAGTCTTTCAGACAAAGGCTAAAATTAGAGTTCTATCTACAGAGAAACAAGAGAGACAGCATAAAGCCTTCAAAAAACTCAGTACCCCCATTTGAAAAGAGACAGGGTGATGAGAGAAAACAAACCAAGGGAAAGACAGAGAGCTGGTAAACAGAGCCGTTCATAGTATATGAATTACAGCGGAGGTCAGTTAAGTTCAATATGGATTCAGATAATAAGTCCAACACTGGACATCTGCCCCAAATAACACTTAAACCTCTGACATGACAGTTTTAAACCATGTGAACACCCCTAGTATTTCACCCTGCATTAAACTGTCAGACTATTTTTATGTTTTACATAAGAGAGAGAAAAAAGAAAACATGAAAATAGCAGCTTTGCAAAAAAAATAAAAATAATAAATAATAAAAAAAAATTGCTGTCCATTCATGTCTGCAATTCACAGGAGTTGACATTTTGCATATTCAACTTTTGATGAAAAATGAAAAAGTTGTTTATGCACTCACTTAAGGAACAGGGTCCTTTCTTGCTGTTTGACATTCATTGTTTTGTTGTTGTTTTTCTACAAGTTCCTGTCACAATGTACAATGAATTTCAGCTGAGAGGAAACGGCGCGCTAATTATAACACCGTGTTCCCCTTGAGTGTTCGAACAAATAGCAGGGCTTTAAATGTCACTGTCAACTTCTGCCCTCAGACAAATATTTCTATTGTTAGGGTTTTAGTACTTTTTTCACTCTATGCCACAATAAAACTGTCAAAACAGGAGGGAAGTTTCACTGTGCGGCACTGACATTCTTGAAATTATTTACTTGAGGTTCAGAGATTGTGTTGAATCACCAGCTTAGAAATGTGCAAAAGCTGATTATGATAAGCTGGCACTTACAAAATAGATCAGTCACTAACAGCTTAGCAGTAGAGTTGAAGCCATTCTACAGACTACGCACACTCAAAGCTATCTGGCTCCACAGCCTCATTTGAATCAAAATCAGCATCTCCTACTCCTGAAAAGGTTTTGTTTGCCGTGCTAAATGCAGCGTCTGGCTTGGAAGTGATCCGATGGTTTGGTTTCTACAGTGATCTGTGAAGCTCCTTTTTGTAAGAGTCAACAACACAAGGCGGCTCATTTTATGCTGTTTGAGTCTGCTGTTTCTCGTTTGGTAACACAGGGTCCTGTTTGTGTCGTTCAGCTGCTGCCGTCAAATAACAGAGAAAGAGAGGAGAGATGAGCAAGTGAGGAGGAGACAGAGAGAGTCATTACGGTGGAATAATGAGGGGCAGCCCAGTGCTGTCTCACTCAAAGCTCAGGGTGATCTTCTCCTCGTTATCGCCTGGAGTTAAAGCACGTCCACCTTAACAGGACAGGATATGTCGGGACACCGCAGCACACACACACATAATACCATTTCCACAAAATAATGAACCTGATACTGTTTTATTGAGGTCTCATTTGAGCTGACATGAGAGGTCTTACCAGCCATAATTGAAGCTCAGTGGGCAACACACGAGCTGGCTAATGGTTACATTTAAATCTCATCTGAGCTAATAAGGCTGTAACACATTGTTTCTCTTCATCAATATTCAACAGTCAGACAAGTTACATTGGTACAGCAATGCTGGCAGCGCAGTGACACTCTGTGTGTATATCAACTTTTCTTATTAGCGGTGAAGAGACAGCTTTGTGTGAAATCTAGTGAGCTTAACTGAAATATACTCTTCATTAGATTTAAAACCACAACACTGACGTGTTCACCCAAAGACAAAAAGCTAAGCTTCAGGTTTATATATGGAATAATTTTATCAATGTAGTGCAACAATAGTTTCACATCCATCCATCCATCCATCCATCCATCCATCCATCCATCCATCCATCCATCCATCCATCCATCCATCCATAATCCTTACCATTTTTTCCCTTTCAAGGGGCTTGAAGCCTATCCCACTTGTTATTGGGCACAAGGCAAAGTGTTTTAGAATAGAATAGAATAGAATAGAATAGAATAGAATAGAATGCACTCTATTAACCCCTGAAGGGAAATTCAGGTGTCTGGCAGATGAAATTATAAAAAAGTTATATGAAACAAGAAAGCGTTATAAAGCCTTGTGGCTGCAGGGCTGAATGATTTTCTGTATCTCTCAGTCCTGCACCACAGAGAGATGAGCCGTCCACTGCAGCTGTTTCTGCAGATGTTGTGAAGTGGATGATCTGTATAATTAACAATGACCTCTACCTTCTATTGTGTGCTTTTAAATGACCAAGATCAATATGGTGTGTGGTGAGTTAAGTCAATAGCAGCCTGGTTTACACGACTACACAACGCAGAGGTGAGCACTACATACATCTGTATGGTTGCATGTTGCCTGTTTCCAATGACAAGAAGGTGAAGGTATCAGACTTTAATGCCAGGCTTATCACTAAATGAAGCTAAGCTACTCAAAAGCTAGCTTGACTCAGAAAAAAAACAGACACTTCAACCAAGCTTCTAAGAACCAAACCCTTTACATCCATGCATCGTGTTTGAACAAACATCTTAACATTAATTTGTTCCAGTCTTTACCAAAATAATGGCCAGCCAGGTCTCCATCCCAACATCATGCACACAGCATGCCTTCAGTTCTCTAAACCCACCGTGAGATGATAAAGTAAATGTGTCCTCATTTCTCATAAGAGTCTCTAAGGAGGCAGCAGCCACTCATGCTTGAGGTACACTTCAGTGCTGTCTCCTTGGTTTGTCCAGATGTTATCTCCCATTTGCAGCACAGGTGGTTTTGCAGCTGTGTTCCCAGTGGAGGGCTGCAGAATGAAGCACTGATCCAGATCCTGAGGATGGAGGGCCAGTGCCTGGTCGTGTTAAATTGCTGTAGGTAAATTCTTAACAGTTTCTATTTACATGCAGAGCACTCAGTAAGCGTTGAGTGAACTAAACACAAACGTAATTCAATGTAAATCATCCAATTTATAAAGCAAGGAGAACTTGAGATTTTACCAAACCCTGTATCTGTTGTCAGTTTTCTCAGTTTTATTTAATTTGGGATATTTGTGATCGTCATGTTTAGCTTTGACTAAATAAAGCAAACAAGAAAGAACCCAGGGCTTATTGGATTTTAACAAGGTTTCCTGAGCATCTTTTCTGCCATAATTGCAATGTGGATTTCCCCTGACGGGATGCAGCACTCTTGTTATAATCACCTACGTTAATCAGGATGCTAAATAAGTCGCAGACAGCCTCCTCGACTCTCCACAGGCAGTCACAAATGCAGACAAAGGACAAAACCCCCAAATGAGATTCTTATTATTACCAGCAGCAATTTGTGACAAAGTTTGGGGACAATAATGAAAGGAGATTGCTTAAATCACATTACAGGTTAGCATATATATAAGGTGCACGTCTTAATGGAAGTGCTGCATCTTATACGTGCTGGTTTAAGAGATAGACTGTGGGGCATATGGGAAGCCAAACATAATGAAAATATCATTAATCAGATACGTCACATGTTCATTAATTGTTACCATGAGTTGTCTAGTCAGCTGAGGAGTAAAGGGCTCAAGGTTTTTCAAAGTAAATAACTCACAAACACACACATCAGTAAAGCAAAAGTAAACATGCAAGCTGTCTGCACAAAAGCTGGAAATGTTTAAGCCTACAGGCTGTGTCTTTGAAGTTGCCTGTTTCAAGGTTATACCTGCTTAAATATGAATTCAAATAAATTCTTATTTTAAAACCCATCACTGCACTCCTCACCCAATTTTTATGTGGAAATATAAATGAAAATGTTTCAGCGTATCGATGCGATTCACATCCCCTGAAGCTCAGCTAGACAAGGTTAACCACAGCAACATATCTGAAGGGAATGAGCGGGGTTTATTTCAGCACCATAACAAACTTCAATCAGCCTGTGTTTGTTTGTCAGTGGCAGGGTGAAGCAATTCTTCAAAGAGGGTCAGGGCAAAGATGGATGCCCAGAACATCATAGTGAGATAGCCTGGCAGTAGGAAGACCAGCAGAATCTTTGCTGGGATGTACAAAGACAGAAAAATGTTCTATCAGCTGCAGACACGTGGCATCTGTGCATCACAGCCATCACCATCATTACAATTATGATTAGATTCTGTGCAACCGAATTTGATTTGTATCCAGCATATAAGAGGATTCGAAATCACCTCTGTCTCAAAATGTGGTAGAAATGACAGGATCAGGTACCCAACATACAAAGCACTTCATGATTTCACTGACACTTCCAATTCATGTTTACTTGAAGGTGTCTTGTGTTTTAGATTCATTTAATGTCTCTTAATGTGTTTGTCTCATTTTTTTTTCTGTATTTGTTCTATGCTTTGTAACAGTTTGCTCTACACTTCATTTAAGCAGGGTACAGGCTCCAGAACAATCAGGCCAGTTTGGCACCAAATTTTCCCCTCCCAAAGAAAAGTCAGTAACAGACGTTTTTTTTTTAAAGACATTTTTTTTCATTTTTAAAGATGATCAGATTGATTTTCCTCTAAATGTGTAACATGCCAAATGTTGACAATCAGGTGTCCTGTTGTAAATAAAAAGAAAGCCAAGTACTTTGAAGCAATATGCACTCACCAGCCACTATTAGGTACACCTCGCTAGTTCTGGGTTGAGCCCCTTTGCTTCAGAACTGACTTCATTCTCGGTGGCATAGATTCAAAAAAAGCTGGAAACATTCCTCAGAGATTTCGCTCCATATTGACACGTTAGCATCACACAGTTGATGCAGATTTGTCAGCTAAACATCCATGATTCAAATGTCTTGTTACACTAAATGCTTTCACATTGTTCACTCTAAATCCTGAGCTGACCGTTTAAATGTGGAGCAGAAATCCAGATTCATCAGACCAGGCAGTGTTTTCCAATCCTCTATTGACCAGTTTTGGTGATTTGCAGCCTCAGTTTCCTGTTCTTAGCTGACAGGAGGGTTACCTGGTGTGGTCTTCTGCTGCTGTAGCTCATCTGCTTCAAGGTTGGACGTGTTGTGTGTTCAGAGATGGTCTCCTACAGACCATTTTGTCTTTCATTCTCCTCTGACCTTTGGCATCAAATAGGCATTTTGTCCCAGAGAGCTGCTGCTCACTGGATATTTCTCTTTTTGAACCATTCTCAATAAACCCAAGATACTCATGATAGCCAATCAGAAGGCAAACTCATTGGAGAATGAGGCACTACAAACACCGCAAGCTGACAAAAGACAAGGTACAGGATGAAGTTAGTAAGTTATTGATTAGTGGCTTCATCAAACTAAGCATTTACTTAAAGTCACATTTAACTGAAGGGGATTTTGTGAAACTTCCAGTTTAAAGAGTTTGGACTCTTGTTGTCGGTAAATGGAATCTGTTAGTAGGCGGTTTTGCTGGTCAAGCTGTCATATTTTTTCTGCACATCAGAGTTCTCTTACATATTCAAATTCTTGTTAGATATTATAAAAACCTTCCAGGGATTAGTTCCAAAACCTCTTTAGGACTTTGAGCCAGACTGTTGGTCATTCTGATGGAATCAATATTCATATCATTAATTTATTAGCAAACTAGCACAGCGGGCAGGCTGGCAAACAATCTGTGGACATCTAAACACTTCGCCCAGAGATAAACAGTCATCAGTGAATCTGGCATGAGCAGGCCATATTAAATGTCCCAGGAGACCACCAGGAAACGTGAAAAGTAGCTGTTTATCCCACTCTGTCAAAATCAAACCTAAAATGATCATTTCAGCTTGGTGCCAGAATAATCGCAGAGGTCAAAAGTCATTCACTATCCCCTGAAACATATGACAGCTATTGACTGACCATCTGGTGCAGAGTACGCTCGGAGTCACAGAAAAAATTCAGTGATCTTACGTTACTGCTGCAGTGCCTGCTGTAAAGTGACCTTCATTAAAGTTATAAATATTAGATCATGCTTCTGTTCCTAACCCCTCAGCTCTTTCCCAAGTACTTGTTTATACTTCTTTAGGGTTATATGTTCAGATGTTGTACACCATGTATAAAAGTTCACAGTTAAATGATTTATTCCATGTTTATTTATAAGCGCAAGATCAGAGTGTGTCGATGACCCAGAGCTCCAGGATTCACACCTTTAGACTGTGATGTTCTCTCCACAAAGTCCAGGAGGGCTCAGAGCTGTCCTGCTGTGAGAGTGCTTCAAGGCTGCCTCCTGGTCTTCCTCCTGGCCTTTTATGCACAGTTCCCCCAAGTCCTCAGAGCTGCACACTGAGTTCAGGGATTTACTCATATTTCATTCTGTGTTCTTGTGTTTGGACTATAACTATCAAATTCATAAATTATTTCCTAACTCAGGCAGGAAGTTTTGGCATGGACAAAGAAGAAGTTTCAAATCAGCTATCCCATAAAGAAATTATAGCACTGTTTTTTTTTTTCTTACTCACAGTGGTCCTCATTAGGAATGGACCTGATCCTGGTATTGTGTTTTAGTCTGATACAGACTCAAAAGTTACACTGAATATCAGTGACAAAGGACCAATTTATAAGGCAGATCTATCAAACACAGTTCTTTGCTCTTCTGTGATGGCAACAACCACGTGCATGAATTAGGTCATCAACATCTGTAGGTCCGTGTATTTTAACTTAGGAGCTGAAAATTTAACAGAGGAAGATAACTACAGCAGCTCAAGTTAGGTTAAGTTATTTCATGCTTCTTTCCCAAACAACTATGAGAGCAGCTTGCAGTATGAGCAAGTTTAGTTCCTCACTTATCCTCTGCTGGGGTTTACAGCTACACTGTAATTCCTGTTACTGTTGGAGATTAACTCACCACACATTTATAATACCATAAAATAAAGATACAGTAAGTTTAAATGTGTTTATTTTGCAGTTTGGTTTACAAAGTGGAAAAAGTTGCCAAGCATAATTAGTCTTATCCTCATGTTAAAAAATATCAAATTAAAGGCAGGGTTGTTAATCAGATTTAGATAGACTTTTTGTTATACTGGTTAAAATGATCTTTATGTCCTGATGGCAATCAATGCATGATGTGTTCTTAAAATAAAGTGAAAAATATCCGCTGTCTACAGAAGGAGTAAACCTGGGAAAACACCAACCAATCCTTGTGATTAGGATCCAATTTATTAAACCAATCAAATCCCGTCCTGCCATACTGCCTACGTTCTGCGTATACATTTTGCCAGCGAGCAATAGCCCTGATTCAATGCGCATAACCAAGAGGGATCCAAGTACGCTGGAGAATGACAGAAAAACTACATATACCCTGATTACTGGTAACATAGTGCAAACAAAAACTATGTGCTGAGGACCAGTTTTAGTCTGTGGTTTTGAATCAGTCACGATCGTATGGTTGTGAATCAGCGGCGCTTGTGCATGTGAGTGGGGGCTTAGTTTTGGAGGAGCTTCAAGTGTGGGAGGACGGGGGCTAAACGGAATCCTGAGGAGATGCTACATTCAAATTCATGCTAGTTTTCTTTGACTACCAACAAGTATCAGACTGGATCACTATCTGCCTAAGCCCAGGTACTGCATGGTATCAGGATTTAACAAGTTGAAAAGGTACATCCCTAGTTTTCTTATCAAAGTGCAAGAAACCAAAATTATACGCAATAAATATATTAATCTGATGAGAAATAAACACAGCTCTTAATAGCAAAACCAAACAGGGGAAAAAGACGTGTCAGGGCATTAATGATGATATGCAGCTGAGTCACATGGAAAGATGAGGATCAGCTCAGTAACTACTCTTGGGAATGTTTCTGTCTGGCTTCCAACTTTCCTCTTTATCCCTGTACTTAACAGGCAGGTTTCTTACTGGGAGAGGCATCTCAAACAAAATTCAGGGAGAACTACAAGACGCTGATTTTCTGGCTGCTAAGCGTTGCACTCTCTGGGGATAGCTGTTGTAGACTTACGTTATGATAGTTTCAAGCGACAAACCTGAGGTTATACCCAGTTTTCAAGGGATGTTCCTCACAAAATCTTATCAGCACCTGGCATTCTTCCATCTTCTTCTTTTGTCATTAAATGGTAGTGAGAAAGCACCTTTCAGATGGGATACAGCCTCCGTAGAGGGCTTAAACTGTGATACGGTCAAGTCCTGGTAAATATAATAATGGTCAAAAATGTTTTGTCGGATGAAAGTTGCATGAATTGTTTGTAGTTTCCTGGTTGTCTATAGATGGGGGTCCCCTAATCCAACCTCTTTCACTTGGTACAATAAATTTGCCAAGTTGTCATTGCAGTTACCAAGACTAACCTAACCGCTTGGAACACCCCAAAACAACATGGAGTGTGATCACTTTGCTGCTTTTCCCAACACATGCATTACCATCTCTGCTGCTTTTGTTGTAAACAGGTGGCTAGCACGGTACAAGCACTGAAAGAAATTCATATATATTTATATATATATGAAGGCATGCTTTTATGATTTTGCTTTTGACTGTAAAGGGATAGATTTTTTAAAAGCTGAAGCTCTGATATTTCTGGCAATGTCACCCGGCATTGTAGGCTTTTGTCTTTTGAGCATACAGAATGTAATTTTCAAAGAAGTACCCTTGAGTTTTAAGGTGGGACAATGAGACCAGAAGTGTGTTTGTTGTGTTTTGCTGTTAGCATTGTGAGTGAGTGTGCCAGTCTACCTGCTATGAAACCACAAGATTAAGTCAGATGCCAGATGGCACCTTCATCAGATGTTTTTGTGTATGTGTGTGTTCACTAAGACATCCCACTGCTCCAAATGTACACAAAACTCTAAGTATTGGTGCACCAGTGGCACATGGGCAGACCAGTTTGTGGCTGTTTTCAGAAGTCTTTTCTGACCCAAGCAGAGGAGGGATTTTTGCCAACCCATTAAACAGCCAAGCAGAAAAAAACGCTGAAAACTTCCTGCCAACTGCAGAAACACCCAAACATGTCAATCAAACCACTCTGCACGACACACACCCATACACACTTACTGTCAGTTCAACTCACACAAATCTATAAGCAAACGTAATCTCACACACAAGCCAAGCTCCTGCCACGCACAGTCACCCAGCAAGGCGTTGAAGCATTCAGGCAGATCGATAGGCTTTCAGGAAGCCAGTAACACCTGGGTTGAGCCCCTGGGGCTTGAACCAAGTTACTCAGCACTTTCTCTGACCACTCAAGGGGAGCCATGCTGGGCTCAGGGCCAAGAGACAAAGATTGGGAAAGTGGCACATGGGTGGGAACGAAACTTTTGACACAAAGTAATTCTGTCATTCTTATGACAGTGGCCATCATCGGCTCTTTAGTGAGTTCACAGTTCACTGGAAGTGTCTGTTAGGAGGTCTTGTTGAAGTATGGCCTCTGTTGGTGAAGCCAAAGGGGCACTGACATGGACTGATGGGTTTGAAAGATAAGCTTTAGTGGCATTTATCTGTGCTGAGTATATTACTGAAAAGCAGCCCATGTTTCTTTAGGTTTTTCTTTTTCCAGGTGCTTTAGTGGTATGTTTCTACAATGGTTGTTTCTGCCAGATTGTGGGGATGATCATTTTTAAATTTGTACCGCAGACATCTGTTTTGTTCTCTTCACAAGAATTTGATGCATGGAAATGGAATTACTATGCATGAACTGTGAAAAAGATGCATTTGTCTTTTTACAGGATGTTTTTGTTTTTAATTATTATTTTCTACATAAACTTTAATGGGTTAAGAAACTGCTGATGAAGGTGTCATATACACTGTACCGTCTAAATGTTAATGGGTTACTGAGGATAAATAGAGGATATGGGAAAATGTGTCAGCTCTTTCACTGCTTGTGTTTACATGTAAAGAAAAAAGTTATAAAAAGGATAAATAAATCTCAAAAGACTGACACATTGTCTTTATATTTGAGCTTGATATTAGGAAGTTAATTTAAGGTTATGTTTGACCCAGACATGAATCTTGAAATGTCAACGACACAAAGAGCAGCTCAGTACTAAATGACACATGTAATAGCTTTGAAAAAGGGAAACTCAGAAACCGGCATCAGATGCGCGCGTCAGATGTCTTATCATGAACAAACAGATGTATACATGAAACACAAAATGACTGCATATGTGTCTTTACATTGATGTAACCTTGCTGCTTATGAGCACTCTTTTCCACTTTGCGTCGGTCCATCTCAGATGAGCTCAGGTCCAGAGAAGCCGGCGGTGTTTCTGGGTGTTGTTGATATATGTCTTTGTCTTTGCATGGTAGAGTTTGAACTTGCACTTGTAGATGTAGTGATGAACTGTGTTAAATGACAATGGTTTTCTGAAGTGTTCCTGAGCCCACGTGTTAATATCCTTTACACAATGATGTTGGTTTTTAATGTAGTGCCTCTTGCAAAGTTTCTAGATTTCTCCAGATTCTCTGAATCTTTTGATGATATTATGGGCTGTAGATGGTGAAATCCATAAATTATTTGCAATTGTAAGTTGAGAAACATTGTTCTTTAACTGTTGGAGTATTTGCTTATGCAGTTGTTCACAAAGTGGTGAACCTCATTCCATCTTTGCTTGTGAACAACTGAGCCTTTTGCAGATGCTCCTTATGTACCCAATTATGACACTCACTTGTTTCCAATTAACCTGTTCACCTGTGGGATGTTCCAAACAAGTGGTTTTTTTTTTTTTTTTTTTTTTGCATTCCTTGACTTTCCCAGTATTTTGTTGACCCTGTCCCAACTTTTTTTGGAACATGTTGCAGGCATAATCAAAATGAGTGAATATTTGCAAAAAACAATAAAGTTTATAAGTTTGAACGACAAATATCTTTTCTTTTTAGTGTATTCTGTTGAATATAGGTTCAACAGTCTTTGCAAATCATTGTATTTTGTTTCTGTTTAGGTTTGACACAATGTCCCAACTTTATTGGAATTGGAGCTTGTACGTCAAAGCCCTAAGTCCACACTGCTTTAAATTGGTGTGAGAGTATTCAGTACAAAAGGCTTATAAAACTCATTTTATTCATTTTTTTACTCATTTTTTTTACTCATTTTTAGAGAGAGAAAATAAATAAATAAATAAATAACCACAACCTCTCAATCATGCTAAGAGAAATGTAACCATAATTGATTAGAGAGGTTTTCAAACTGTCACACCAGGATAGTTGTATTGACGTTGTATCCAGTGGTTCACTGTTCTAAAAACTCAGTGAAGCCAGCTAGCTAAATCAATCATAGGAGACAAAAAAAAAATCACACCAGCACAGAACCAAAGCTAAAGTTTCCAAGAGAGCAGCACAAAGGTTTCTTCATCTTTCAAGGCCAGTCTACCAAACGTCCAACCGTACAGCTGAAAGGATCTTTTTCTGAAAGGATGTTGTCCTGCAAACATTTGAACATTTGCATGTTTCAAATTGTATCAAAGCTTTAGGTCTGAAGATAAATTTGATCTTTTTTTTTTGTACAGATTCATCAAAGTGTTCTAATTTAAAGCCAAAGGTATAAATTCAAATGTTCTGAAAGCTGAAAGATAAGTGCATCAAAGTTCCTTCAGAGTTCTTGTTTTGTAGTGGCGTAAACCTGGAATAAAAACATCAAAACAAATGTGATAATGATACAACAACTGCATAGAATTAACAAATGGCAAATTGGGGAAATAAATAAATCTTTGAGAGAGTTATGAACAAGGTGCATCCAGTAAAAACAGTCTCTTTAGTTGTCTAGCCAGATGCAAGACGTGCCAATATCCGGTCAGAATAATGTAATATTAGAGCTGACACTTCATATGTGCTTGCCAAAACCTGCTCCTATAAGTCCTCCAGAGCTGCAATTATAAAACATCATGTTACTAATTGATGAATGCCCTCTTAGAGAACAGACTGTAGTGAATTAAACATGTGGACTTATTTTTCATTCAATTGGTGCCATGAACAATGTGTGTTAGAGCAACAGATGTACTGCAATTTGCATCTCAAATGTAAATATCTTGCCTGAGAGTATAGAGGAAGCAGAAGTGATCTTCTTCAGGGGTGCAGGGAGAACAGAGAGAGTGGGGGAGAGAGAGGGTAGACCCAGAAAAGACAGCAAGTAACAGATAGTGTACCAGAGATTGCCAATTGCAGCATGATTGCAGATGGGGTCTTGGCACTACTGTCCCTGCACCCCTGATGCCCTGTGATTGCAGCCTCTACAGGCAGCCTCTCAGGACTGATGATGCCAGTTTGTGTGCCAGTGGACTGAGATGCCAGTTCACAGCCAGCAGCAGATGTGCTGATAGAAGGGTGATTTATCCATCTGTGTATTTTAGAAGATGAGCTCTGAAACTGGAAGTGTAGTCAAAGAGACATGAAATGTAGTTTCAACATGAAGGTTTTTTCCTGCTTCATGACAAATAGGGGGCAATGAGAGTTGGCATTTTAGAATAGTTTGCAGTGGGACTAATGTTTCTACAAGAGGAGCTATTTGTGCTTTGCTGGATGTTCATACTAAATATGTTTAGACTTTTGCTTCATATTCATATGCTGTAGAAATCCTTGAATCTGTCTGTAAAATGATCTGATCCAAGAATAGAAAATCTCCACAAGACTTGATGAAGTGATGAGGTCATCACTAAAGGATCTCCCAACTAGCTCATGAAACATTGCACGGACGGGCCTCAAACACCAAGGTCTCTGCACCCAACGGGCCTCCAGAGGACTGGCCAATCAGAGGGAAGGAGGTTTGTACAGCTGGGAGCCTTAATGAGACAGAAGTTAAATTGAAACATTTCAGACAGAGGCTGAAATAAGGGTTTTCTAAACGTCTTTGTTTAACAAAGCCATCAGTAAGCACTCTGTTTATAAAATAATTGGCTCAAATCACACCTTCATGACAGGAAGGATTTTGTCTCAAATTAAAATTGTGAATCAGACCAAATGATGAAAACCTTGTGGGGTTCCACAAGGCTCCATTTTCGGACCCTTAAAATTTAATCTTCAAACGCTCCCTCTGGGCCAAACAAGTTATAAATTAGCCTACAATAGCAGCACTGATGACAATCTTGGAATTATCCTGGACTCAGATTTAAATTTCCAAGGTCACATCAGATCAGTCACTTCCTCTGCTTTTTACCATTTGAAGAACATAGCTAGAGTCAGAGGAAAAATTTAACAGACAGACCTTGAGAGGTTGGTACATGCATTCAGATTGGATAGCTGCAGTGATCAATTCACATGACTTTCAAAGAAGCTGTTCAGCAACTTCAGTTTATCAAAAATGTTGCTGCATTAGTCTTAACGAAAACTAAGTATGACTTGTTTTTTGTTGGTCCTTTTTTTTTTTTTTGTTTTTTTTTGTTTTACTCAAGTTTTAAAATCCCTTCCCATTCCTCTTGCTTTCCATCACTCAGTGGATAGATTTTAAAGTTTCTCTGTTATTCTATAACTCTGTGACTCAATGCCAAAATACACCTCTGATAGGCGTGTGACATATGAACTGACACTATGACAAGCAGACAATCATGGGGCCGGCCTACTGACCGTCCAGAGAGTCGAAACAAACACAGAGAAGCCGCCCAGACCTGGAATAAGCTGCGAACTAATGTTAGACAAGCCTTACCCCTGACTTCAGTGAGTCACAAGAGACTTCTTTCTTTCTTTCTTTCTTTCTTTCTTTCTTTCTTTCTTTCTTTCTTTCTTTCTTTCTTTCTTTCTTTCTTTCTTTCTTTCCTGATCTTTTTATAATTCATCTTAATATGTTATGTATATTGTTTACAGCATCTTTCTTTTAATGTTTCTGCTGCTAATACTGATTTGTTTTTTTTGTTTTTTTTCCACTCTGTAAAGTGTTTTGAGTTGCTCTTTGCATGACTGGTGCTACATAAAAAAAACTTGCCTTGACTTCGTAGAGTATGACTATTTTTATTCATCTATCCCGACATTGCTGCCAACTTGGCAACCAGGTAACACTCTTTATACTTCCCTCAGCTTTCCTCTTGTCTTTCTTCATCAGTCCCTATCCTTCCCATCCTTTTTCCACTACCATCCATCTGCTACCTACAGCCACAGGTTGACCCATATAAGATTTACTGTGGCTGTGAGACAGACAAGTCCGTGAGGGTTCACGCACAGTCTTCTTTATTTCTCTCTGTTCACTCCTCCGCTGCACTCATACCTGTTACAGATATATAAAATGTTCATGGTACTGTTGGCAACAACGGGAATAAAGTTAAACCTGTAGAAGAGCCTGTCTACATACTCTCACACAGCACACACATGCATACATTCATACCCGTGCTAGGAATGGCCTTTGCTGTAATTATAGTCATTTGTCAAAAGCACACCTTGATTTATGGTCAAATTAAAAATACACTGGAAAGAAGCTGCAGGAACTGGTGACGCCGGCTCCAGAGAGTGATTTATGCTCCACCATTACAGGCATGAGAGTGGCATGATCAGGAAATGCACTGTGTCGTGCAGACTAGGGTGAGTGAGAGGATCAGTCCCTGCGTGTGAAATGTCTTTATGACAGAGGAGCTGTAAATGGGATACACTGGGTGGGTTTGGTGGGTTAAGGTGAGTGTAGGACAGGCCATGATGCCAAAATTAGGAATTAGGACAAGAATGTGTGGGACACCGCAGTGTTTAACTCACAGTGAAGCTTGACTGTTGGTAGCTCTGCTCCAGCTTGGTACGGAGAATCTTCTTTAAAATTGAGTTTACACTTTAGTTTATGCAAATAACCCAACACAAACACACATTTGGCTCAGAGCCTGAAACACAACAGCATTTTACTCAGCAGCAGCAATAAACAGCTGGCCAGAATAGGCTCTTACTATGCTAACTGGTAGATATAATGTCTGTATTCCTGTTATTCTTCCTTAAGTGGGACACATTTGTGTAAAGTAACAGCAGTAACATAACAGCATCCTTAATGGCAGTGCAAAGAATTGAAAGGATGTGCTAGTTTTACATATTTCACCGAGGATTGTGTCTGGCAGTCTGAGTGGAGAAGAAAAGTCTTCTTCATAGCATCTGCATGAGCAACAGATACTGTACATGATGAACCAGTGCACCGAGTGAAACTGATTGTTCATGCGTTGGGTTGTGGAGTATTTGATGAATGACATGTCTTAAATAGTTTAGTGTGTGTGGAAAGACGCACTGCAAAGGACAGCTAAACTCAAAGAGCAGAGCCAAGTCAGAGGACAATGTGACAAATAAGAAAGCTTTCCCATTTATCCGATATATCGCAAACTACTACGCTCTATCAGAATTCAAGTACTTTTAAATTGCCTTAATGATAAAGTCTGAGCAGCGCCAGCAAGAGACACAAAATGTGCCAGTAAGGGGGTCTTTGGAGCTCAGTAGTTAATATGCTTTGGGCCCTGTGCCAGCCTGGAGAGCTGCTGTTTCACACACTGCCGAGCAGGAGGAGGACGCCTGACTGCCAGCGGTGTCAGGCACGGAGAGGAGCGCCTGCTTCAGGTGTACTTCTTGAAGTCACATCTAAAAGAATGCTTAATTAAAGGATGTGAGTGATGCAATTTGGCTGAAGGCTTCCATGTTTTCAGGAGTAATCATGTTTGCTGTTGGGTTGTAGGAAAGCCTCACAGAGCCATGCTCTTGCTCTGCAGGATAAAGATAAGGCAGCTCTCCTCTTTTCTTCTCCACAGTTTATTGGCTGTCAGCGTTGTAAGCCCTATAGCATCCCAGGGCACTGTAAAATCAAAAGCGCGTTTGCATGAATTAACAGAGTGTAATGTCTTCTTATGATGGCCTCATTTATAACGTTTCCTCCTGGCTGTTAATGTCCTTAAATAAGTCCACTTTCTGCACGGTAACAGCATTACTGATATTAAGAAGTGCCTTTTTTTTCCTGACAGGCTGCCAGGTTGGCTGCAGCAAACTTAGCATCAACTTTACGGTTACCTTGGAGAAGGCAGCAAGAAGGCAGGAAGAAACAGCTTGCAAAACTAAGGTGAGCTATAACACCATGAGAAAATCAATACATCTCATTGCTGTATTTCTCTTTGTCAAGGCGGACCCAGTGAAAGAGAGAGAATGGGGAATACTACTTATTTTTTTTCTTCTTTTATGAGCTGAGAACTTCATTTATCCTTCAGTAAATGTCAGCCACCCCCTCACCTGCATAATGCCTGTGGAGATTTAATTTAGTATGTGGAAAATTTGAAGCTGTTATACATTTCTGAGAGTATACAAAAGCAAAGGCTACATGCCGTATGAGTCCTAAAGCACAGGGCCTCTTGCCTCTTTAGAGGCTTTTGAAGTGACTCAGTTCTCAAGGTTAGTTTGCATTGAGAGCAAATAAAATAAATTCCACTTAGCACAAAGTGTTTTATTCAGTATTCATCAGGGATGGATTTACTCACCATCAGGTTAAATATATCTTAACCTTACATTAAATCAACAACTTCGCAAAATGCAGCTTGTTTCGGTTTTGGTTCCTGGCTTCAAATCAATCAGGAGTGGTCAGAAAGGAATGTAAAGTTAAAGATGTGTACACTGAAGTGAGGAGTCATGTGTCAAACCATCGATTGTCGCACTTGAATGTTTAAATGAAAGAGATTTCACAGCAAAGATCTTTACAGGAACGAAACTATTCAATGTTAAACCTTGAGTGGACACACGGGTTCAAATGAGATTCATCATGAAAGAGTCAAACTCAACCCCTATTTGTTTGAGTTGTACTGAGGTAAAGAGGCGGGCCTTTGGTCTGTTTGCAGACAGCTACAGGTTGCTCGCCTGTCACTCCAGTCAGCCACGCCCTTATATGGGCAAAAGTCATAGTTCTAATAACTTCTATATAATAAGTTATGATAAAAAAAATTGAAAGTGTTTGATGATAAAAAAAAAAAGATCCATTCAAACCATAAGGGTGTACGTGATTTCTGCTGTCACCTGCAGTTTTTAGCTCTTTGTATTTTTAGACCCACTTGTCTTAGATGGAAAAAAAAAATCCCTCACATTGGTCTGTCGAAGCAGAGTTTAAACTAATGAACTTTCTGTCAACTGGAGACAAAACAGAGAGAGTCATTTATCCACACTGTGTAAGAAACCTCAAACAGAGAAGGACGAGATGGACAGGTGGAGTGAACGGACACAAACAAAGGAAACACACAGAGAGGAAGCCAGAGCCAGAGAGAGTTAACAGAATGGGAGCAGAATGTGTGACGGGAGAAGACTGTTTGCACTCTGTATGTTTATACCTGTGTTTTCTTCAACGCGGCCATTAGAGGAGATGGATGTCCTTGAACCCGGGTCTGTGCCAACAGGTATCTCTCACATGCAGACCGCCCCTCCACTGGTAATTACACAGGGGGGGTCTACAGCATGTGGCACAGGGCTGAGCAGCATTTCCATAAATCTGCATGTGTCACTGTGCCTGGCTGTAGCCTCTGGCTCTGTGTATGAATCATGCGCTCACTCAGCAGACAATTGGTTCAAATTTAGCTAAACGGATGGTAAAATCTGCACACACGGGTGAATGCACTGAATTACAAGCATTAAAACACAGTGCTCTCCTTTGTTGTTCTTTTACTCTTTCAATAACAAGCTCACGTTGATGTATAACAGAAGGATAACTAACAGAAACAAAAGGATGCATCCTTTAAACTATAAGCTGATTCATTTGCTTCTTTACTTCTCGCTGATGTGCTGCTTTCATCTTATTGTTATTTAGCTTGCTGTTTCACTTCAATGCTCGCTGTGGGATTATGTTTGTGCGAGTGTTTTGAGTCTTTGCGAAACGCTGTAAAAATCAACAAACATATATCATTTCTGCACTTATGTGTGGTGTTATTTCTGAACAACACACGAGACAATACCAACAAAGGCTTTCATCTCTTTTTGCCCCACACTGTCTGCTTTCTTTTTCTTTTTCTTTTTCCTAACCCATACACTGACATACTTATGCACACTGCATGTACATGTGTGCAGAGTAAGTGTGAGCACAGGTATGCCAATGCTCTGTCCATTGCTGATGAGCAGTAGGACCTCCCATGGTTAAAGGGGTTTCTGCTGACAGGAGCACTTTCAAGGTAATACGAGCACTCTGTCGTCCCAGAGCAGAGCACTAAAGCAGAACTGAGTTCTGTCACCTACGACACGCATCGCTGAACCTCCAGATGACAAAATGCCTCACCGGCTGACCGAATCAAACCCAGTAAAGCTGTGAAAGGAGAAAAAAAAAGGGAATGAAGAAAAAAAATGCTCAGATTTGTCGTATTTTGCCTCTTTGATAGGAAAGTATATATTTTCAGACAGCGGAGCGGACTACAAGTTGAACTCTGTGGTTTATGGAAACACCTCTATGCCTGGTGAGAGATGTGAAAGTGAACCTTATTGTTACAGCATGTTGTGCGCTACTCACAGAAGTAGGTAATGATATTCCACAAATGTGATCTAACATGTAACAGAGTCAAATGATGAAATACATAAAGAAGCTGAATAATGAGACGGGAATGAAAACAAGTTTCACAGTAACTGACAGGCTGCATTAATAATCTATAAATTATTCCAATTTGAATTTACATATTTCAGTTTTATTTCATCATACTAAATAGAAAAAAACACAACAGTGGTGCGCCAAAAAAGGAATAGCTTATTGAGCTAATGAATTAGTGAGAACTTCCCGTGCTTAGCAGCACTTGACGGAAGCTTTGTCTCTATGCAGGGATGAGCCAGCAGCCATAACTCGCCAGCAACCCCAGAGAAGCAGGACGCTAGCCAGAAACATGATTGCTGATCTCTGTGGAGTCAGAGCAGAGCTGAGCGGAGGACACTGCAGACAGGTCCCAGAGGAGCACAGTGGACCAATAACTTGTGGCAGCAATATGGAGTTCAGAGCCGAGAGTCTCAAGGGACATCTGACATGCCGCTGCAGGAACAAGATGGAGGCAGGGCTGCTCTCCTGCCTTTGTGAGACTGACCGCTCCAGTTGAGGACCTGCTACTTTGCTTTCAAATCTTCGATGTGTAGTGATTATAAACTTGCTGAGATCAAACACACATTTCTGCAGTCAAAGGGAAAATGAAACTCCCAGGCCTTTCGGGACCGAGTCCTGAGGGTGGTAACCAGTGCACGGGGACTGAAACGCTCCAGCTCAATAGCCATGAGGAAAAACAAGCATGCCTTCAGGCACACAGGAAATGCACAGTTAACTGAGCAGCCCAAAGCTGACTTCAGTGGAGGAACAAAAGCAGAAAAACAAAGTTTTTGTAAATATAATCCAATCAAGGAGAATAATTCATTTGCAAACAAATCATGTTGTTGTTGTTCTTGCATCTCCTGTTGAAGAATTCATAAGATGCATAAAACAACCTTTACACACACACACACACACACACACACACACACACACACACACACACACACACACACACACACACACACACACACACACACACACACACCATCAGGTTGACCTGGAGGGAGCCTGGCTAAGCTCTTTTCTTCTGGATACACCGTCATTCAAACCCTCAGGAGGTACAGAGTGCAGGCTAAGAGTGTAGAGTTCTGAGATGTGTGTGTTTTGCACTCCCTCATGCAGATTTGTGTTGTTGAGTGGCAGAATTTTTAAGGCAGAGAGAGAGAGAGAGAGAGAGAGAGAGAGAGAGAGAGAGAGAGGGAGAGAGAGAGAGAGTGAGAGAGTGTGCAGCAGAGTAAACCCCAAAGCCCGGCACAAACAGTAATATTGTAAATATCAAAGTTGTTTGTGTCCATTTAAGCTGACCTTGTAGAAGCGCCTGGCCTTTCTGGAATGGTCCGCTGTACGCCACCTGGTAGTGTTTGACCTGGAAGCCAGGTACACAGCCTTCATGCTCTCCGTCCTCTTGCCCAGCCACATGAGCAACCTGCAACACACCAAAACAAAGAAGAGGTGAGAGGAATAAACATGAACACACGGTTTCTGTGGAGATAAACCTGTCAGGCACAAGCAGGTGGAGGGAATGAAATAAATAATATAAGACTTAATCCTCATTAATCCCAAATAACCAACACAAGGCTGCAGCAGATATGGAGAAGTAAAGAGACAAAAGAAATCAGTCAACAAGCAGGAAGTTTCTTCAGAGTCCTAATAAGTTTGGCAGTGCACTTTGGTAGTCTCTTGATGGACACTTTCTTTTCTTTCAAAGAAGTTAGAAGTTTTTACTCATTCTGCGTTTGTCTTTTAAGGTGTATTCACACCTGGCTCATTTGGGGCAGTTTTTCAAAAATAGTGAGTCTCTCCCCCCTAAAGTCTGGTTCATTTGGGCATCTGTGAACACAGGAAATGTACTCGGATGTGAGAACACAATCACCTCAGCAACCGGCACAACTGACTCATAACAGTGGTTCACACTGCAGTTGTTCTTCCCTACTGAAAGTGGTTAAGAGCCTGTATGAATGAATGGAGATAAGGGAACTCCCCCGCCATCTGGCTAAGATTTCTGACCAGTGAGAGAAAAATCTGATCGCACATGGCATTTGTTTACAACTTTGGACTGCAAGAGACTTTTGTAATGTGAGCACAAACAAACCAATTGACAACTGCAACAACTGTATCATTTTTGACCCTGAATCGGAACAAAGCAAATGAGCTACAGGTGTGAATACACTCTTAATTCCTTAATTCCTAGTTAAATGATTTTGTTGTTGCTTTGCTGTTAAGCTTAGTTGAGTAGTATGACCAAATCTCAGGACTACTTTCTGTCAGGGGAAAATTTATGGCTTAAAACCCTCACCATTGGCAGAAAGGCTTGTTTTATACTGTAAGGTTTCCTCTTTGCAAGAAGAAATGGATAGAAAACAATAAAAAAGGAAAATGTTTGAGTATTATTACTTGTTGACATACAAAGGGATAAGCAAGCTAGTTTGTCTTGTGTGACCAAGTGTTGAATCTTACAGCCAGAACTCACTGTGCTGAAGGCAGAAGGTAAGCCCCAACACCTCCTCAACTACCTGACCAAAGGCCTGCAGGGGTAACAGCTCCTCAGTACGATTACATGCACATCTGTACACTTCCTCTGAGATCACAGGATATTTCACATGCATGTGGGTGCCTGTTCGCCCCATGCAGGATCAGGTTCTCTGCGGGTACTCCAGCCTCCTCTCAGTCCAAAAACATGCTCATCAGGTCCATTGGTTACTCTAAACTGCCTGTATGACTGTGTACATGAATGGTTTTCTGTCTCTTCATGGTGCTCAATGAGAGGCTTACAACCTGTCCCCATGTTGCACCTGATGTCAGCTGAGAAAGGCTCCTGATCTCTACCTGAATAAGAAATTGGGGGGCAAGATAATGAATGTTGAATGTCATGGATAAAAGTGTTGAAATAAAGGCACCACTCAGTGCTAAAAACGGCATAAAATGGCAAGAGCTCTCTTTCACAGTCTGAGACAAACATACTGTGAGAAGGCACTTAGTATCATTTATGTTCAGACGAGAGGAAAGACCCTTTCAAAGATTATTACCAAGATCTATAAAAGACTCATCAGTTGCGCATATTACTGAATGTAAAAGCACAAGAGCTCTGCGAATCACTCAGAACTGTCTCCTCACTCAGTGAGCTGTTTCAGCCCAAGATAAAGGATCCCACATTAAGGAGGATATTTGCTGAAGTTCCTTTTTTGTCACTTGTTTGATATTAAATGCTGACTATCATTATATCAATCTGTTTCAGTAAATATTTCCAAAAAAAGTCATGAGCTAAAGAACAGAAACTTTCTAAACCTTATTTTTTTAGAAATGGTACAACTTAAACATTTCACAGGGAGTTAGCAGGAACATCTATGGATGTAAAATATCTCCTTTCATTTAGAGTGACAGTTCTCCATTCACTGCCTAAATGCTGTTCAGTGAGAGTCTTGTAACTTCATATAACTGTCTGCATGATATAAAGACCTTGGCAGACGTTCAACCGTCGAGGTCATTACATGTAATGTCCCCGCAAAGTAATCACTGCACCCATGGGACTTTGTGCTTTTCCTGCTCATGTTGGAATGGTAATTCATTTCTATCACGAGGCTTCCTGACAAGGTGGGATAAAACGCTTGTTGGTCCATTAACTTAATCAAGTTGCCTAAAAGGCCCCAAAGCCTGTCAGAATAGCAAGGGTACATGGGACACACATGCAGATACAGGACAAGACATTAACAGGTGCACACAGATGTACATGTACTGGTACAATAAAGAGCCTAGAAAGCAGTGGTTACCTCCAGTACCCTGGTACACATCCCCCTGAGCAGCGTTAAACAGCATGAACAACCATTTCAATGTCCATTAAGAGGACATATTAATCCAGCCTCAGTGACTCACAGTAGGACAATGAAAGCATTAAGGCGATGCTATGCTAATGACAACATTGTTAGCAAAGGGGGCTATCATTGAGGGAAATCTTCTCCATCAGGAATCCATTTGAGGATGTACGAGACATGAAGGTTATAGAAGTCGAGCCTAACAGAATGGATTGAGCCATTTTATCAACGCTTCCCATCATTACATCGCTCTGAGAAATCCCTTTCAAACAAGAAGAATTAATTTGAAACCATATCTTGAAGGACAGAGACACACTGGGACACTGTGGATGCTAAAAGAGATCCATATCAACATTTTCTGAAGGCGTTTCTAGATGCATGCTTACTTGAAATTCCTGTGCAAAGTGGGAGTTAAGATATCAGCCCAGAGGGATTGCGAACACGTACACCCACATCTGTTTTAAAGTTTTTTGAAGTTAATAAAATATAAGCATATGTGCGCCCTCAGGGCCTGAACGTCTGCAAAGGCGGGTGAACAAAAGTCTGACCTTCACACAGCAGAATCTTGACCTTGGTGAGCTCTTGGTGGAGGATGTACAGTTACACAATAACTGGACTACTGTGGCTTCAAGGTAGAGTTGGTTGTCTCTCAACAGGAAGGTCAGGGATTTGATCCCAGGACCCATTGTCCACATGCTTGACTGTCCTTGAGCAAGACACTTAACCTGACGCTTCACAGCTTCTGGCATTGGTGCATGCACTTTTTGTGAAGGTGAACTGAGTGGTCTTAAGACTAGAGAAAGGAAGATATAAACAAATTCCACTATCTGTTTTAATAGCTGTGAAGTTTAAAAAAAAAAAGTCCAATTTTTTTTCAACTAGCCTGTGTTACAGCAGAAACATGGCAGTGGAAAATGTCAGCTCCAATTGAAGGGAACCTGTCCCTGCATAAATATTAATGACTTATTCTAAGTTGACAAAAACAAAGTGATTTATTTTATTCAGGTGATTGCAGACTTTCAAATATTATTACCTCATACTATCCATTTCTCGCAAATCTATTCTGCTTAAATGTTGGAAAATGCTAAACACTGCAGCTCTAAAAGAAAGGACTACTGTGTTCAGACTTTGTGTAACATGGAAGTTCCTACACACAAATCCCCCCAAAAAAACTTTCTACAATGCAACAAGCCACCATTAGCACAGAGGAATCTTCATACAATATCTGTTCATTTTAACATGAGCTTTTTCAATCACTCATACTGCTGTTACAGCAGGCATTGGATCTTCCGTCACTGCAGCACACACAATTTGTCTGCAGGATTCATCAACAGAACAGGTAAACAATGAGACAGTCTAACATTCTTACGGGAGCTGTTTGTTCGAAAGCAGTCGTTTTGATCAGTCTACATGAAATGTAGCTGTTTGATCCTGAAACTCCATGGGACTGAGCGGTGCTGTCATAGACTGCAGGCAGCGCATGTATACACCAACACACGTACACACCAAACTTTTCCGTTTTCTTCCAGTGTTCATTCCTCTGCCCCTCTGCCTCATATAGTCGTCAAGGATTCACACCGAGTAGCTCTTTTTTTCCCATCACATACATTTACACAGCCTGAGTACACTCATTTCCAAAATTATGTTTTCTTGGTTAGGGGTGGCTGTCGTTGGTTAGAGTTGTCAGTAGAGTTGTCGCCCCACAATCTCAAGGTTGAGGGTTCGATTCCAGCTCCTGTTACATGCCAAAGTGTCCTTGAGCAAGACACTAAACCCCAAGTTGCTCCCACTGTTGTTCAGTGGTGTATGGATGTTGTGTGAATGTGGTAGATATAGCTGACAGCTTCTGCATTAGTTTAAGCCCGCCATCAGTGTGTGAATGTGGTGTGAATGAGGCTAGCAGTGTAAAGCGCTTTGAGTAGTGGGTAAGACTAGAAAAGCGCTATGTAAGTACTGGTCCATTTACCGTTTGGTTGAAATAAAAAAGTTATTTAAAATGTACTTAGGTCAAATGGTTAAAAAATGACTTAAATACTTAAAAAAAGAAAAGGTTGTTAATTTCCTATGCCCAGTGGGAGAGGCTACATGGTTTTAATTCAGGTCAGCCTTGGTTTTGGTTGCACTGAAGGTAGCAGCTCACCTGCCTTTTTGCATGGGCTACTGTTATTTATTTATTTATTTACTTTTGTACTTACTTTCTTACTTATTTATTTATTTATTTATTTATTTATTTACTTTTTATTTACTTACTTACTTACTTACTTACTTACTTACTTACTTACTTACTTACTTACTTACTTATTTGTCCTGGAAATTAATGTGACATGACATTTGGAGTTTTGTTTTGTTTTTATTTTTAAGTGTTCTTAATCTGACAGAAACAAAACAAAAACAAGAAAAGAAAAAAAAAACAATATATATATATATAATAAAAAATAAAAAACATTTTATTGTGTCAGATATGATATTGATATGCTGCTGCATAATAAGTTCCTTGTTAAATGTTGATTCCTTCTGGTTCGACAGCATTAAAGATGTATGTAGCTGCAGTCTGATCTAGTAAAGACGTCCATCAAGCTCTACTGTTGTAACCCGGTGTAAGACACAAGTTCTGAAACACTTTACTCTCAAATGCCACCAACAAAAGACTGTCAAATTTCTTCATCCTGCTCCAGCAGTAGATGCCAAAAAAGATAACAGCTGATCCAAGCAAAGTGTTACGTCTGAGCAACTGTTCATTCATCCCTGTGGTTCCTACCTGCTGACGGCTTATTCTTTTCCCTGTCTGAGCCCGTATTAAACCAGTATGGAGCAGACCTGCTCTGTCAGTTTGTCTCTGGAAATTATACACTTTGTGTCACTGTGACATGTGTTCGCAGGGTTCTGCTGTACTATTCAAAGTAGGACATGACTTTATTTCTCTCACATCTGGCATCTGCAGCTCGCCTTCTGACAATAAAAGGGAATAAAATTGTGTATAAAGCTTTTATTTTGAATAAATCTTAAATAAATAAATAAATAAATAAATAAATAAATAAATAAATAAATAAATAAATAAATAAGCATGCTGAAAAAGAATAAGTTAAGGTAAAACATTTGAGCCAAAGCTGACCTAAGGACACTAACAGGTTTGTGTAGGTCACAATCAAGGTGTTTATAAACATCAAAAGAAAGAGCTTCACTAAGTGTCATCAGTGGGTTTCAGCTTTAGTGTTTTTCCTATTTGAAGTCACTGTGAGGGCATCATTGTTCTGCAGTGACTGGCTTAGTGTGACAGTCAGAGCACACAGCCACAGAGGGATTATACGGTCCAGTCCAGAGGAAACAAAGAGCTGCGGTTGCATGAAACAATATCTTTCCAAAAGGAATAATTTACATGCTTGAGCAGAGATGGACCCACAGAAAAGTGTGTTTTGTGTTGTAGTTTAATGAGGTGATCAACAGAGAGCCAAAACGGTAAATAAATCCAAGGGCATGTCGGGACAAAGTGGAGAGATCAGTGGAGCAAATGTGACCCATTTAGATCATTCAGAAAAACTAAGGTAGAGAATGTGTGTAACTGCACTGGTATATTATTTAACCATGTAATATTTAATTATTGGCAACGATTTCCAGTTTGTGTTCATCATGTCACAACCTAAATTACATAAGTAAGTCTAAAACTTGAATGAAAACTTATTTTGACAGTATGCAAATCATTAAAAACTCATATTTATGTAATAAAATATCACAAAAACAACACAGATTATGTTCTAACTAAAAGTAAGATTGTTTTGTTAAAACTAAACTCATTTAAATGTGACAGCAACAACATGTTTCAAAACAGTTGGGACATGGACAACAGAGCACTAAAAAATTATGCAACACCAAAAAGACAAAAATCACCAAACCCCTGAAAAACATCTCCAGACTGAAAAAAAAAAAACAAACAAAAAAAACTTTCCAACTGGTTAGAAACATGACTGGGTATAAAAAGGCCTTCCAGACAGGCTGAGTCTCTCAGAGGGAAAGATGGAAAGAGGTTCAACAGTCTGTGAGAGACTGGGTGAGGAAATCGTTCAGTAAGTCCAGAACAGTGTTCCCCAGTGTAAAATAAAGAATTAATATTGTGAATCTGGAGAAATCTCTGCAAAAAAAGGGGCAAGACTGAAAAACTGACTATGCTTTCTGGCCCTTAGGTGGTGCTGTATTAAAAAAAAAACAAAAAAACAAAACAGACATGACTCTATAGTGGAAATCACTGCATGGACTAGAAATCAGCTCTGTCTGTGAACAGCTTCTTATTATTTATTATGATCTGGAAATCCAGGCCTCTTCTCTGGACCGGAACCCTTTAAAGATGGACCAAGGCAACACAGCTCTATATTAAGAATAGACCAGCACGCTCAATGAAGAGACACATATTTATTCCCAAGATCAGTCAAACCCAGAACTTCTTTTATGCTTTAATGCCCTGTTATTTGAAAGCTCCAGTGGTAAGTGTCACAAGTCACAGCACAAATATTTTAAGCAATCACACTGACTTCAATCCAAACTGAGAACAAAGAAAATACAACCCTAATTCCAATGAGGTTGGGACATTTTGTAAAAAATAAATGAGGACAGAATACAATGATTTGCAAATCCTGTTTAACCATTATGCAAATGAATAACTACAAAGAAAATTTATCTACTGTTCAAACTGATTTTTGTTTTAATTTAACAAATATTCACTCATTTTGAATTTGAGGCCTGCAGCACATTCTAAAAATGTTGGGATGGGGCCGCAAAAGACTGGGAAAGTTGAGGAATGCTAAAAAAAAACCTGTTTGGAACATTCCACAGGTGAAAAGATTGAATGGAAACAGGTGAGTGTTATGATTGGGTATAAAAGGAGCATACCCAAGGCTCAGTCGTTCACAAACAAGGATGGAGCAAGGTTCACTGCTTTGTGAACAACTATGTGAGCAAATAGTCCAACAGTTTAAGAACAATGTTTCTCAACATACAATTTCAAAGAATTGATGGATTTGATATCTACAGTCCATAATATCATCAAATCAGAAATCTCTGCATGTGAGCAGCAAGGCTGAAAACCAACACTGAATCCCTGTGACCTTTGACCCCTCAGGCAGCACCATACCTGCCAACACTCCCAGTTTCTGCAGGAGTCCCCCACTTTTTAACCCTCTCTCCCGCTGAACTTCTGATGTGTAATTTCGCCTGATTTCTCAGGTTGATCGCAGTAAAAACTTCTGGACCTGAAACCCACTGGCGGAATTAAATGATTGGCATTCACAAGCCATTTGTCTAATCCAAAACCAGAAAAAAACTGGCGTAATCGTTGGATTCTCAAGTTTCTGAGGGTAACTGAATGTTTCACAAGTGATGTCAGCAACATGTACAAACAGAATGGGGAACACTTTAGAATTAACACTTCGTCATCCCTTTGATTTTCATCTTCATGGAAAATTTGCAGAATATAAACCATTTGCACTAGATGAATTCTGTAAAACAACAAAAAAAGTTTAGTCTCTTTACTGCATTCAGCAAGCCCTGAATGATGGACATACACCCTGTATTTGCATTTAAATTTTGAACATACTCAAAGCATTTTAGAACTTAATATTGCAGTGATAAAAGAGAACATAGGGAGTAAAGAAAGCCAAACATCAGAATTTGTGAATTCTTCAAATGTAGTCCCCCGACAAATACTTTTGGGGTCTCGGTGTGTATGTGGTTTCAGGTGTTTTTGAACACAGCCTCAAGTGGATGCGTAATAAACTGCGTTTTTTTTCCACATAAGCTTCATTTTTAGACTGGAGGTTTTTGACTTGATCATTTGATAGTATACCAACAAATCTGAATTAATTTGGGAAACACTTGTTCAACATAAAGCACACAATACAGCGTCCACCACTGAGAGAAAGTAGGACATATTTTGGTCACATTAGGAGGGGCCTTCGAAATGGGACGGCTTTCAATGTGCTGCTGTGATGCAATCAGCTTTGAATGCCTTTGAAGGTCACAGCTGCTGAATTGTAAAAACAGCTAGTGTCCTCTTTTTCAGCTGTGCTGTTGCTTCTTCATCTCCATTCTGTTAAACTGCAGGAGGGGAACCAGCATGATAAACTTGTACCGTCCCCTCCCGGACGCCAACTAGACACACACCATTACCCTGTGCTTATTTTTAGCACCATAACCATATCTCATCTTTCAAGAAGACAGCAATCATCAGTGCAAGTATCCTGCAACAGCCCTAGTTTACATTAATACAGTAAAACCAATCTGATCCCATTATAGCAACATCGAATGAATTAGAAAAGGGAGAAAAGGTGCAAAGAGTCAGAGGCCTTGTAGCAGTGGAAAACAACCAAGGTTTGGATTGGTTTCATATAGATCAGTTTGCAAGGGGAAGAAATAAATACAGCTACCTATTGACGTGCACTTAGGGTTTAGGTCTATAGGTTTATGTTAGCTCTCTAAGTGGAGCCAAAGTATACTCAATCAAGAGAAAGGATCCATACTCTTGACCTCCAGCATCTCTATCACACCCTCCTCTTATGAGGTACTTTTTCAGTAATTAAGAGAAAAGAGTAAGAAAACATCATCATCACCAACATTTAAAGGCCAGTGCTTTGCTGTGAGCTAGAATGCAGGCTGTACAAAACTGTGCAGACAGAAATATTGATTGACATGAGATGAATTCAGGGTGTGTTGGAATGGCAACTGACCGCTGTCGCAGCTGCTGTGTCTGTGATATCAGGCAACTCATATTCAAGGCAAAGGAACAATAATGGGTCAGCTCATCACTTGCGAGTTTGACATCTGATGCAGTTCAAGTGTGAAGGAGCAGTCAGGTGATTAAGGCAATGTCTTGGTGGAGCTCAGAGTAAATGTCACCTCTGTAGGAAATCAATACTGCCTCAAGAATCCACCATGCATCTGATAGATAGTGATGGAGAGGGCCACTATAGCTGATATTTGCTGAAGAGGGTGAGAGGCTATGATAGCTGTAATGGGGGAGTGTATTGTATGTGTGTGGGAGAAACTCGATCAGACAGTGGGAGATGGAAGAAATGTCCATTTACAGAGGCAGGACAAGAAGAGATCAGAATTCTGTCGGGGTCTGTTCCTTTAATGCTTTCTAATGTCTTTATCACTTAGATGAATTAGTCAGTTCCTTTCACTGAGCTGAACATGGCAAATAGATGCCTGAAGCTTTAAAGGGAAACAATAAGCGTTGATCTATTTAGATTCATTATGTTAGTATTGAGTGTTTTAGCCTGCAGCTGTCTCCTGCTGTTTTTCAATAACCTGAAAACTTGAGTTTTACAAAGGGAATAGTACATAAAAAGATGTAGAAATTATCTGTAAGAAACTGTGTTCAGTGATGCTCAAAAAATCACTTTAAACCTCTTCTTTAGCTCTAGATATTGTTGCTCAGTTTTGCTGTATTCCTCTTTGCATGTTTCCTTGTGTCGTTTCTGTTGATGGATTTGCCAGTGATCCAGTGAGCCAGTGAGCATATGAACATCTCTGATCTCTTTACTTTTCAGTCTGTGTTTGTATGGATGCCTCTGTGTCTCTGCAAGCCTGCTGGATACGTTGCCAACAATCCAGCCAAACAGCTTTCCAGCAACCTGACATTTCATCCAGCCGCTGCCATTGCTCCTTTCCCACTCTACACTTCCCCGTCCCTTGCCTTGCCGTGTTTCTTTCACCGTCACAGTAAATGTCAGTGCACACACCTCAGTACAGGCCTGGCTGACCACTACAGGCCTGGCTACATCCAGGTACCACCAAGCCAGGAGAGAGAGAGAGAGAGAAAGAGAGAGAGAAAATCAATCACGCCGTGCCTCAGACACCTGCAGCTGGCAGGTCAGCCAGGCATGGAGCACCTGAGTCATGAAACCATCTGGTCCGGCCCATGCTGCCGAACTCTGGCCACACCTGCTGGGCCTGTAAAACAACACTGAAGCAGTAAACACACAGACACACTATGGAGGAGGAGTGGTAGAGCGAGAGGAGAAGAAAGCATATTTGCTGCTGGTGGGTGGTTGTTGTCACTGTTTGAGTGCAGCTACAGATAGTAATAAAGGAGGTAGCTTTGAAGAAAGGGACAGCCAAAAATAAATAAATAAATAACACAAAAGAAATGGATGCAAATATAAATTAAGGGAACATTTTCTTGTTATGGTTTTAAAAACAGTGGATGGTTTAATCTGTGCAAATTAAAGTAACAAAAATAAATAAAAAATAATAATACATTTTGAAAAAGAAAAGATTTCTGTTATTATTGGGGAAAGTATACCAACATCAGTAAAGTCAAGAAAAAACATTTGATATTCTTACTACTACTATATTACATGTCTTAATTAACACTGTAATCCATCTATTGATTGTGCATTTGTTGTCGAGGCAGCTAAACAGCTCAGGATGACGTTTCTTTCAGAATAAGGGGGAAAAAAGGTGATTTGTAACTTATGCTGTTGTAAAAGAACCAGCAGTGGGAAAACACAAAAGTTTATGACAAAGCTACCACACAAACAAAAAAAGTATTTGACTGGCATTAGTCCCCCACTCTACCAGGAACTATGTGGATCCTTTAGCTTTGTTATTGCACTGAAGTCCCATTAAGATTTTGAAAATCAGGCCAGGAACTCCTGTACATCAATTGAAAAAAAAAGAGAGAGAGAGAGAGAGAGAGAGAGAGAGAGAGAGAGAGAGAGAGAGGGAGAATTCTTTACACTACCAGACCAGTAGACAGCAGTGAAACAGCAACAAAGACCAAACACACAAACACGACACTACAGAAGGGAAAGACAGGCTAGCAATGCTGTATGCAGTGCTGCAGTTAGCCTGTTAGCATGGAGGATATTCAGCCAATGCTAGTTTTGCTTCACTTCTCTGGTGATGGATTTGCTGAACTGAACACTTAAAAGGAGACAAACACTAGCAGCAGAGCCATTTTAAAATGCTTGTTTCAGGCTTTTGGGAATGCTTACAAATGGTGTTTCAGCTTAAAGATTATTATTAAGTCAGAGGCTGCCAGACTCTTTCAGAGCAGAAAGACTCACGCTGTCAGCTGTTTTTGATCAAAACAACCAAAAGAAAGAGTAGACTTTCTTATTTTATCTGGGGAAAAAAAAGTCTGTCTCTATCTTTTTCCGTTCTTCAGGAATCATCAGTATAGGCTTATTTCACCACAAAATACCTCTTTTTGACCAAAGAACTGAGAGAATTAGCTCTTTAAGATAGCACTTGTCTCAGACGCTTGTTCCTTGATCCTCTCCTTTGATCTTTATTGTCTTTTCTCACGATTGTGACACTCCCTCAAACTACTGCGACACATACACAACTTTTTCGACTTGCAACGTCTCACTTTTGTCTGTCTTTCATCTTGCATCTTTTTCGCATATTTCTGCTGCTCTCTCGTTCAAAGAGAGCACTCCTGCCACCTACAGTAGTTTACAAGCCTGATGTTGATAGACAAGCTCCGCCAGATGGTTTCCCAGCCCAAACTGTTGAAATACATAACTTACATCTGTAGACGTTAATGGCAGTCAATGAGCTATTTACTAATTGGATGAGGATATTTTGACACATAAAATTTATATAAAAAGATAAACTGGGAAGGACTATTTCCTGTGTTTCAACAGCTGTTATAAACTGGGTGTCCACTGATGTGTTGAGCTGAAGGTCTCCAGTTTACAGGGTCACTCTTTAAACTGGAACACCGAGAGCTGACAGAGACACACTCACACTATCAGGATCAAAGAAGACCATTTTCTTTAGGAATTATTGAACCGAGTCAGTCACAGCTGTGTGTGATCATATATGGCAGGTGAAATAAAAACACTGCGGGTCAGAGATCAATTACCCAAGAACTAAATTTTGACCCCAGTTCCTGCAAAAAGCACATATTGTAGTTCCTCCAAGGGTTCCTAGTTCCCAGGTGGGCAAAAAGCACCTCAGGTGACTCATTCAAACATCTAGAGGTTCCTGGCTATGCTTACACTTCTGAAGAATTCTGTAACATCTCCTGGAAACTGATTTTACTCAGTGTTGCACTGTATTCAAGCAGTGCCAGTGCCATGCAAATCCACCCCCACTCCTGCGGCGCAGAGCTGCAGGGTTCTATGGTATGTGAGCTGGCGTCACCCTGACAGTATCATGTCCTCACCGTTAGTCTGCTCAAATCCCTTCTGTACTTGGCAAGCTTGTCAATACCTCCACCTCACACACCTCTCACTTTGGCGCAGAGGCACGCCGAGAGAGAGGTGTGAAGTGAGGGATTGGAAAACAAGAAGAGCGTCAGCTGCAGGCACCAGCTGCTATCCGGCAGAATTCATTTGGATGCACTTTATTTCTTCCCTGTGGAGATTTACCATGTCAATCTGAGCACGTTCAGCTTTATCTAGACGGCATGTTCATTCACCTTGACAGGAGTGTTTTGTCTAACAGCCTGAGTAGGTAAACATGAAGAAGTGTTTTTAAGACTACTCAAGTGACTTTCCTCTGTCTTTGTTTGAGTTTCTTGTGTCTTAAAGAACAACACAGCCAAGTTGTTTTTTTTTCTTTTTTTTTAACCAGTGATGATGACAGGGTTGCAACCCACAAGCTGTCGTGGATAAAATGGACTATATCGACAGGGAGGTTTAACCATTTTGGTTATTGTCTTTAAAAAGCTACATGTGAATGGTGATGCTATCAAACTTTGCTCCCACAAATTGAAAACTGTTCACATTCTAATGTCTCTAATCAGGAGCTGCTCCTAAAGACAAACCTATCAGAGTAGAGATCCGTCTGTGATTCAGCAGGGTCAACATAAAGAGATAGAGAGCAGGAGGGTTTATGGACAGACATTCATGAAGCCTGTGTTATCACTCAGTCTGTCTCTGAAGCTATTGTTGTGCAGCTGGTGGGCTGCACACACCTATTGGCGTGGGTTGTCGTTGGAAGTAAAGGACTGAAGTCTGTTTGTTTCTCCTCACAGTTTATCTGTCGTTATCAGCTTACCTTTCTCCTTCTCCTGCTGACCTCCATTCATCAAAAGTAACAGCCTGCTGCTGATACTTTCTCTTTTAGCGCTCCTCCCTCCACCTTGAGCTGACCTGAGCCAGAATCTTTTAAAGCAGGATTCCACCTCTGATCACTTCCCTAATTGCTGTCCTCACACGTCCCGCTGAAGCTCTCTTTGCCCTCTCTGTCCCCACTTTTCTTCACTCTTTTCACTCATTCCTCTTTTCGTACTGCTCGTTTCACAGATAACTGTAACCTTCTATGGGTCATTTAACTTTCTTGGAATTGATGTCCTCCATGTTTGTGCATGTTTTTCTTGTTACTGGGATACACTTTTTATTGAAGCTCAAAATGGAAAACTGCTTTTGGTTATTATTTCTTTGTTGTGACAATGCTTCTTGAAAAAAGTCTATCGTTATCATCATCTTTCATGGTTTGCCTCCATGAAAAATTTGCCAAATCTTCTCTGCCGATATCAAACAGCTTATTCTGCTGTTGCTATTGACTCTTGTTTTGGGTTGCTGGTACCTACAGGAGCTGACTGTCATCACCTGTGAGCATGGGCCCTGTGACAGTGGTCAGTAGGTGTCTGCTCTAAGACTCGACATGCCACGTTTCACTGATCTGGATAGGGTCTGTGTGATAGGACAATGTCAAGCTGGTGTTCTGCAAAACCAAGTTGTGGCATTATTTGGAGTAAACCTTCCTACCTTCTCCGAAGTGCAAGTCAATCTGATGTCACACAGGATGTCAAAGACACACATGGACATCCTGAGATATAGGGATGGGCAAATATTTTTGAATATATGAATAGTCCTTTACATAAAAAAGGAATAGTGAATAGTTCATGAGAAAATGGTTTTGCCTCAACAAAATAATAAATAAAAAACGCCTTTTCACCAGATGTGTCTCTTGTCTGGCTCCGCTCTGTCCTGGCACTGGATCAGATACATAGGTTTCTACTCAAGTCAATGTTTCAGCTTACACTGGAGCCAATCTTTTGCAGTCAAACTGCAAATAAATTGGAACCTGTAGAACAAGTCTCTCAGTCTTTCACAATTATCCTTTTCTTCCATGCATGTAATGGAGGCAAAAAATAAAGATTGTGTGATTGGCTCATAAGGCACACTTCCCCCTAAAAACTGAACTGCATGCATAATAAGAAAGCCTGTGTGAGAAAGAAACCAGCACGCTCTTTGTTCCCTCCATCCATTCAAACAAAATGATGATGGAGAGCTGCTCTAAAACATTACCAGCATCGTCGGGAACACTCTGAGTAAGCCATTAATAAAGTCACCAAACTGACACCACAAGGACACGATGCTGTGAGCAGATGAATACTTCCAACTCATCCATTTCTTAGATGTGACTGTTTCCAACTCTTCTATTCATTCTTTTTTATGTTCCACATTTACCTCTTCATGTTCCATCTGTGCTGCTTTCACACTGATCAGTCCCTCACATTGTCCAAAAGAAAATAATCTCCCTCCATTACTTCCCAGCAGTGAGTGAGGCAGCCATAAACTCACATTTTCCCTGCACACTAAAATGCTGATGGGACTGTGTATTTCAGTGATGCTTTCCTCACGTGTCATTCTCTGCATAAAGAGATATTTAAACAATCATTTCATATTCCCACAGCTTTAGGTAACTGGTAGCATAGACACCATGTTTGGTGTAGGACATCCAAAGCCCCATGGATGGACAGCAGAGAGAGATTTTGTTTCAGGAGTGATTTGAAATGTTCATGTGTATTTTCTGTTATGAAAATCTGCAGTGAAATCTGTTGGAACTGACGTCAGTTCAAACTGAGCACAATGACCATCCTCTGAGAAGAAAGAAAAAAGTGTTAACAGGCACAGACATCTCTCCACTGTCTGTTCAAATCTTTTCACCAGGTATTTTTTTTATGTGACCAATTCAACACTTTACCTGATTTTTGAAACCTGTTATATAGTTTTCAGAAACCTGATTTGGCCAACAGAAATCTGAAAGAACAAATAAAGTAACCCAAGCTTGTGTAGGCTTTACCCCTGTTACTGACAGCAGCCAACTATCTGAGCAGGCGTGGCCTTAAGCCTGTTTTGAACTTCTCATCGAATCATTATCTTACACCATCCACCTCAGAGACTATTTTTAATGAGGAGCCTACGCAAGTAGCCAGACATGCACCCCCTGCCCAGCAACGCAAACCCTAAACCATGTGATTGGTCTGCAGAGTGGGATTGAGTATCCTGCATTTTCATGTCTGAAATCGATGCACATCAGCTGTATGTTTCATCTCCTCTGATGTCTCCTCTCTGTCCTTCCTGGTAATAGTTTTATGATAAACAGCAACACGCATCAGCTTCAAAAGAAACTCAAAATCGCTATGGAAAAGCAACATAAAATGTAGCTGGACCAGAAACGATTGATCCAACAATCATTCATCTGCCCTCGTGTTTTGAAGGAATATTACACAACAATACAAACACATCATGAAGAAGTATGTTGTGCTTGCGTCTGCATCATAGACTGTATATAGAATAGACAGCGTGGCTCCGCCTTTTACCATTCTACGGTTTTGAAGCCAAAAAACCTCTGTCATGGGATCCGCCATTGGCCGCCATTGTGCACAGCAGCTGTCAATCATTGTTTAACGAGACGTAAAACCCTGTTTTAACCTCAAATAACTAATGAAAAAGAAACATTTCAGAAAAAAGAGGACCTGAACACAATGCAACACAATAATATCTAAATATCACCATAGCATACGGATGTGAGAAATGTTTCTACAGGTGTATTAATTTTTTAAAGTTTGACCACAGCCCATCTGGAATGAAGAGAGAGGAGGAGTTTTTGACTTGTACTGCAGCCAGCCACCAGAAGGGGCAATTTTTGTGGCGACCTCTGTTTGAGCCGAGCGAGATGGCGTCCATTTTTTTTACTGACTATGTTCATCACCCGCTCGCATGGGTCATGTTCTTCTTTGAAGATTTCTGGCCGTTGGCAAACCAGCTGAAAGGTGCATTACTGCAACCTACTGCATGCATGTCACGTAAGGTTGCATCTGTGTACATAAAACTTTTTTTTTTTTTTTTAATTGCAGCCTTTGCGATTTGAAAATTGCATTCTTTTACATTGAGGTGTCAGTTTAAATTTGATTAATTGTTCAGCCCTACTGTTGTGGTTTATGTCGTAAAAAGAAATCACATAAAAGGGGGCTGCAGAAATTAGAAACTGTGATTCATCATGTAAACAGAGACATGAATAACTGGGGTTCTCTGTGTGCACATAAGCACCCACAACCAGTACGAGGCTCATGACTTGGATCCTAAAGTTTCTGTAAATTCCCTCACTAACACTAACTCAGTGTTTGCTTTAGTTTTCTTTTCTCTCTTTGAGAAGCCCTTCATATCCACAGATTTCCCTGAGAGGAGTATTTTTGAAAGACTGAAATGTTTTATTTGCACATGAAACCATTTCTTTTCTCAGCACCGTGGGGATCCCATCTCATCTGCAGTTTCCTGGTAGATTTAATAAACACTGAGACCTAAAAAAGATTGTGTAAGGGAGAATTTGTTTCACAGTGTCTCTCGTCTAGTAAACAGTAAAGTGAGGGAGAAATCTCATAACTATCAGCAGCAGAGGAAAAAACGCTCGAGAAACAGTGGCAGGCTTCACAGAACTGGTCAAGAAAAGAGACAGCTCAAGTTTGAAAGAAGAAATATGGATAATTTACGTACTGAAGGGGTTTACCTTTTTGTTTTTAGCCTGGAGACAAAAACCTTGCTCATATACAGGCTGTATCTATAAAACCAAATTTTCCCAGTGCTCTACTCTCTCACCCAGGCCTCAAAAGCCTACAAGAGAGATATTGTGTTTTCACAAAGTCAATTTAAAAACACTTCCCATGCAGCGTTGAAATTTGATTCTTCTGATGGAACATCACTGGGGAGCTCCAAACCTGATTTAAGGGGGTATAGGAAACAATATTTTCAAATTCGGCCACCCATCCAATCCCATTTGATCCTGTGAAAAGTATGCCATAAATTGGGAATCGTATTCCAGGCTGCTTTCCAGCTGTGCGCTCAGACTCAGCTCAGTGCAGGAGTGGATGGATTATTCTCAAGAGGATGGCGCTGTCTCGCCCCATTGCCCTTGGAGGATATAAAACAATATAAATATGCTCTGCAGGGTCTCATGATGCTCTGTTTGCAGTAGTTGCTGAGAAACACCAGTTTTTCTCAGCTGAGGAGAAACTGACTTAAAAACATGACGGAAGACGGAGATGTGGGAGATGGCCATCACAGTGTTGCATTTTCTTTTTTCATCACCTACGAATTTTTGAGATGAAAGTTTGTTTTTTCTGGGATTACAACGCTAGGTTGAAAGTAGGATCAGAAAATATGAGAAGGGTAAAATAAAGTTGGACATAGTATGAACATATAAATGTAAATACTTAAAAATTCTTAAAAAAAAGAAAGAAAGAAATACAAAAAACCACCAAACATTTTGGTAGCAGAGTAATATAGATCCGACTCGTTCTCTGCAATACATCAAACAGCAGCTGGGATTTGCACCTCTGTTACAACTGGTCAACTTGCTTGAAAATGTGTTTCATGTCTGTAGTCCAAAGTCCAGTATGGGTCGGATCATGTTGCTGTGACTCGTTGTGAAATGAACAACTCTAAATATCACAACTCCAGATAACCTCTGCAACTGTAGCTAAGCTACTATGGTGATCAACATTTTATTTCTGGCTGACTCTTCTCCACATAAGTCCCTTGTTATAACATTGTTAGAAAAACATGATTTTGCAACAGTGATATCAGGAAACAGTGTGATATCAGCTGTAGTAAGTAGCAACAAAACAAAGTACTGGTAGAACTCTAGAAACAGAAAGGTAGGATAAAAAAAATGAACTGTTCTGTCTTATTAGAAAACCTCGGCTGGATAATATGGATAGTCTGGTCCTGTCTTACCTATTTTTTCAGTGACCTATTGACTTGGGTATTGTTTCTTAACAAGCTCTCCCTTTTTTTTTAACTTTCGCCTCAATTTTCTGAGTCAGTCTACTCAAACCAACAACCTTTTGGACTGCACAAAGCATTTCCTTATCTTGTTTAAGATTTCAGGGTCTGCTGATTGTTAATCAAACCTCTGTACACAGTCTTAAGAACGGCCCAAAGGCAACATTAAGGTTTTTGAACCTTGCTTTATGTTAGTTATGGACGTTTTAAGTATCTCTGATGTCTCACACTCGCTGCAGGCTGAGAAGCACAATGATTTTTATCACTGTGACACTCCCTCTGGTGAGTTCATGCTCGTGTGTTGTGATCTTTAATGAAGTGAATGAGAGCTGAGGGTCACTTACACCAGCTTGACGGATGCATCAGTGTCGACCAGAGCACAGTTTTTCCTTCACAACCCATGTCCTCCCAAGCTGCTATCTCTTTATTTCTGTCTTCCTTCTCCATCCAGGAGTGAAGAGAAGAGAGGAGGAGATGATGGATCATCAGTCCTCTTAAAGTGCTGCTCTTGATCACACAGAGCTGGCAGGTGTTGTCACAGGACTCAAGTCATTGATCCCCCCTAAAGTGACAACCCGGGAGGTTTTTTTTTTACTCTTCTCTCAGTGTCTGTCTTCATGCCTTTCAAGTATGTGATTGATTTGGTCTCTACATAACCCTCCACACATCAATGAACACTAATGATTTAGTTATCAGTTAAAGGAAGTGAATGATCACACACACTGTGACCCAAATAAACCTGCATTAACAGAAACCTAATATGCAAATATATATTCTTACAATTCTGTCTTCATCTTATGTTTACATCAAACAGCCAGGAAGTTCAAGATATGTAATGGATATGTAACTTATAATAACACTGCTTCCATTTTCCAAACCCTGCTCCCTTTAGATTTTAAAGACGGCTAAAGCTAACCAGGCTATAAACAGAGTGAGCTAAAACAGCAACAGAACACATCACACAGCAGCTTTCACAGGTAGGTCTATTGAGCTGTGAGGTGAACTTCATGAAGTCCACGCTTAGATGGGTTATCTCCAACAATCACATCTACTTTAAAAGAGTAAGAAATCCTCATTTTATCTCACACTGGGGTTTTAGAAAGCCTTTATTTCAGCCTCTTTCTGAACATTTTGTTTTAGCTGCTGTCTCTTTAAGACTCCTCTGCTCCACAAACCACCTCCCCTCTCATTGGCCAGCCCTTTGGAGGAGGCCCCTGAAGACCTTGGTGTTTGAGGTGAGGTAATTTAATCAAGTCTCATGAACACCATGTGAGAAACTCTTGCGATTTATAGAACAGGTCATTCTGATCAGTTTACTAACAGGTCAAGTAACTTCTATGACATATGAATATGTAGCAGCTTCAAAAATCATCACACGCTTAATATGGACATCCAGCATTGTTACTCTATCCATGTTGAAAACACCGAAAAGTAGAATCCCTTCCATTTAACTTCTTCTTTTAAATAATTCTGAAAGGGTTATACTTCTCTACATCATATTGAGCTGCAAGACGAAACTCAAAGTAACAACAGTCCTTTTAATCTATGAACTTCTTTATTTAGCCTGACCCATCACAAAAATAGCCTTTTTTTGGGAACTGAGCTCTTTATTAAACCTTTTAACAGAATCCACAAAATAAATATTGCTATATCATTTTGTTTATGATACATTTTTTGTATCACATTTGATAAATTTGGCAGCTTTGGCAACTTTTCTAGTAAATATTTTAGTAAATATGCAGAACACACTTATTTTCAGAAAAGAGTAACAATTTAGAATCAATTCTTAATGCATTTTTTTTTTTTTTTTAAATTAGCCATAATTTTCCTGGGAAAAAATTCATATATATAATATAATTTGCTGAGAGCAGCCATTTAATAAAAAAAAGGCCAAAATACAATTTCAGCTGCTGTAGTGGTATGGTAATCATCAAGGGGGTAAAATACATTGTTTGTTTGTTTTTTAAAAATAATTTATTTTATTTTATTTTATTTTAAACATGTTTTAAAGGAAACTATTTATCCTGTTGATAAGATAGAGGTCTTTGAAATTTGTGTCAAATATGATATGTTTGGAAATGTTAAGTACTCATAAGTAGGATGTTTGTCTTAAGTTATCATTTACAAACAAAAGTTTCGGACTAGGATTTCCGGTTGGCCTCTGGGATGGGCCATCAGTCCCCCTCTTACCTTATGTGTAAAAATCATTCTGGTTCTACTCTGAAGAAGTACTAAAAACTATGCAGGTTGGAAATCTGCCAAAAACATATCAGGGGAAAATCAGACACCACTAGCTACTGATGAATATCACACATCCCTGCTGCTGCAACATTTATTAGACCAACCGTTACTTCACCAACCATATTTTCTCACACTTCTCATTCACTCTTCACAATGACTTCTGTTTAATTCATAACTTTCATTTGTATAAGAGCAGCGAGTAACAGCCCGAAAGCATAACAGATGTTTGGCAGTGTGCCAATTCATTATTCATACCTTTTCAGTAAAACTCCGGTTTAGCTGATTTGTTTCTTTTAAATCCAATTAAAACACTCTGTGATCAGTTTCTACACAATCAGTCCTCACACAACTCTCATGAATAGACCTGGATAAATATTTTATGTTGCTGAGCTTGTTCCTGCCAGTCATACTTGGTTTGCAAAATAAAGTCTGTTTATTTATTTATTTATTTGCCTCTTTATTTTTTTCAGAGACCTTTTCAAGACCCACATTTTTGTCATGGCTCGATGTAAAATTCCTCTAATAGCTAAACATCTTCGTCATTCTGTTTGGTGTCACTGGACTGTGCTAATTGCTTGTTAGTCCTGATTATGAACATTTTATTCAGATAGTGTCATGAATGAAAAGATTCATGCACAGAGCGGAGAGAACACAAATCTCTTTTGATTTTTCTGTTCATTTTAATTACAGTTGCAAACTAGCTCCTCCAGAGGTAAGGCTTAGCTTGTGACAGATCCTGCAAATACAGGATCTGGTGTCTACCAAACTGAGTGATGTCAAGAATCGATACAAATTTTAAGAAACATTCAGTGCTACCCTCGTCAGTCTTTGAGACTGCCTTCCAAGTCCTTTTTCTTCTCCACCTTTATGGGTTTTTGAAAGTCATTTTAGAGGTCAGGTCACATGGAAACAACCGCAGCATTAGAGTTTTGTGTGTATTGAGAGCGACATTAATGATTAACGCAACTACCCATAAGTTGATTTAGCACATCAAGAGGAAAGAAAACAAAACGTCAAAAACACAAGATTTTGATGAGTTTTTTTCCATTTGTTTTTTGTTTTATAAAAAAAGTGGGTCAGTCAGACCAAAGCAGGTCAAAGCGGTTGCACACTCTAAAGAATTGCTGTAAATTTACAAGGAAATTTCAACAGTAAGATCCTGTTATGTTTATATACAGGACAAACCTGTATAATGACGGTTTATAACAGTATATTACTGTATTAATACTGCAAGGAAAGAAAACGGTAAGTTATTGTATTTTTTGAATTGCATTCTGGGAAAAAAAAGGTTTGAGCACATGGAAGGAGAGTAGAAGTCACATTACCCAACTTGTTACCCAACTCCATCCTCATGATAAACAGGTGAGTGCCTCTCTGATTTGTTTATTAGAGTAGTTAAAAACCATCACTTACTATGTTTGAAGTCATTTGTAAAATTAGTGGTAATCGCTAGAATTTTATATGAATCTCAAAGTGAGTAAATTCTTTGCCAGCTAACAATACCTTCATCTTAACAGTTAGTTACTAAAAGGGAAATCTCAAAACATTTTTTCGCAATTTCAAGTTTTGGTAGTTGTTATACGGGTTCTTTGAAACATATTAATGAAATGCAGCAAGCTTCAAGAAGAGCCGTTTTGTAGCATAAGTCATGAGTGACGCCACGGCCTTGAAAGTAAAACGGAGTAGGTCTAATTATTTACGAGCATGGGTGAAGAGATGAATGTGTGTTAATGGCTTCGTTTGGACTGTCTGAAAAATATGTGATCCATAGTTTGGCGCGTTTAGCTGATATGATAAACAGATGGGCTAAATAACTGAGGACAGACCAGCTATGACCACAACCAGTCGGGTTTTAGACTGGTTGGCCCCTACCATTAACCAACTGATCTAATGCCGAATTGATGCAGATCAGACTCACACAGACACACAAGCCGTTCCATGCGCCGCATAACGCGCAGCGCGTAGACTCTAAAACAGACTGTCACAAGCAAACACGTCGGCCGTAAAGCAGTGAAGTGTCCACAGGCAGAGAAGAAACAGGTTCGACATACAGTAGGAGAAACAGAACATTGGCTCCCTCCACAACTCTCCACCTATCCGCCAGTGACTGTCCTTATCATGGACTCGGCGCGTCTGCATGTGTGACTTCCCGCAGTGTGTGCGTGTTTCTCTCTCACAGGCTGGGGGAGTGCAGCACGTTAACGTATTCAATCAGTAATCAGTGCATGTGGTAATTAATATTATGTTGGTCACTTAAATGTGAAAAAGCTTAGTGTATGAACTTTTTTGAAAAGTTTGAACTGATTTAAGAAGTAGCTTGCAGTTTGCAGGAAAATAGTTTATTATCGATTATCAATAGACATAAACATGATTATAATTCACTCATTCACTGAGGCGAGAGACAGGTGAGAGTGTACAGGTGATGGTTTCTTTGTGAGTCAGGAACATTACATCTGAACAGAGTGAAGCAGTTAAATTCTTTGTTTCTGTTAGTGGAATTATTAATGAGATAGAATAAATACATTGTGCTAAAAATTATTAATAATAACTACTTGAATCTTTCTTGAGTGTGAAAATTGAATTAAGATAATTCATTTAATGTAGCATTGCTTTTGTTCTAATGTTGTCTTTTCCTTTTACAGAATCCTTGCAGCTCCTCTTTGGCAAGAAAATTCAGAAGGAGGTACAGTAAAAGTTTCTCTAGTCCATGACATCTTAGAGTACCTGTAATTATGTTTCCATGCCAAATCTGTGGACATCAATGTTGTACTGTAGTGGCCTATGGGAAACATGCATATTCATAGCAATGTCCCTTACATAGTTCGTAAGTGTTGCATCTCTGACTGCACGAGAAGCTTCCTCAAATTTTCTACTTTGCAATCACATCTTTACATACATCACAAGGAGTTTCAAAGATTGCATTAATGCTCTGCACTAGACCTTAAATGCTATGTTGATCTGTGTAGTGCAAAATGTGATACAGTCAGTTTTATTCCCATCTCAGAGTGCACATTAAAGAGGGACGAACGGTGGCATGCCCCTTTAATCACTGTGACAAGTCTTTCACTGTAATATCATCATTTTCATCCCACTTATCAAGAAAACACAAACATTCAACAGAGGAAAACCCCATGAATTCCACTGCTGCTACAGCACAGGTGACTGGAGCTGAAACCTCTCAAACAACGATTGTGATATGACATCAGAACAACGTACAGATGCCTACCTGTCTATCTATCCATCTGTCTGTCTGTCTGTCTTTATTTGATGAAGAACTAAAGACTTTTAGGATTTATTCTTTTAGTGCTGTCCCAAATAAGCTCTAGGGGAAAACATTAGAATTTCAAGTACACTAATTAATAAATTAGCCAGATGTTTAATAAAACATGTATATATTTACAGTATATTTTTTTAGCACCAACTCTGACAACACTCTTGTTTTTCAGGTGGTTTGTAGAATCAACCCAAGGCAGCAAAGGGAAGGTGAAAAGACAGCTGAAGGTGAAAAGGTCAGCTCTCCGGTCTCAAGTCTCCTAAGAAGACTCATGGACAGTGGGACTTTGTGTAGTCAGTGACACACATTCACATTCAAAGACACAGACACAGACACAATAATATGCACACACACTAGTTGATGCTCTCTGGAAGCAGTTGATGTTCTCTTCCCTTTCAAGTCAGTAAGAGTCAAAGTGCTATCCAAACTTTTGATGTGAAGAGATGACAGCAACTCTTGCATTAGACTGCTGTTGTCAGGCCTAAACCATTTTGTTTTGTTTTGTAATTTTTGTGTAGAATTTAAATTTCAAGCTATTTTCTTTGATCAAAGAAAGTCTGATGATCATAAGAACCATTAAAAACATTGAAAACCCGATATCTAAGCGAACTGAACGTTTGGCAGTTTTTGTTTAACCTTGAAAAGTTTACCTTTTTGCAAAAGGTTTTTGAATGACAGCAGTGATACTTCATACATAACTGTATGTATGTTGAATTTCAATAAAGAGACATGGTTTGAAAAGACACTTTGAAGTTTTATTATTTGTCTTAACATTTTAAGTTGCAGTTTTAAAGGCTTTGTTTATCACATTAATACATGGTGTTTATAACATAACTTGCAAGTAAGTCATTTATCCAATCACTAGGCTTAGAAAAATAAATATATTTTCAATTTTACTAGAAGGAATCTAATTAACAGCAAGATCTTGTAATATGCTCCAACTCTCAGTAAAAAACTGTAAATATACCTCTTAAGAAAAAGTGTATATAAACGGTAATTAACTGCTTATCTTTTAAACAGTAATTTACTGTTAAGGTTTAAAATAACAGCTCCTTGCTGTATTTATAAAAACAATAGCATACTGTAAATTTCAGCTACAGCAATATACTGTTAATTTTACGGTAACTTCCTGGCAACCCTACTGCCAGTTGTTTACTGTTTTTTAACAGGGGAAATTTCTAAGAGTGCAGCAACAGTATTGTATGTGATACTGATCAGTGCATTAGGCCAATAAATGTGGGTGTGCCCCGTGTAAGTGAAAGCTTTTATGCCATTGATTTAATTTGTAAATATTTTAACATGCGTATCACTCATGGGAGGGATGCACAAGGTGAAAACTGATTCTTCACGCTTCTCTGCCGTTGATTTTGATTGATTACTGTGGATGAACCAGAGTTCCCCAGACGCTATGTGCTTTTAAAGCATCCTGCGGCGTGAGCCAATACAAAAGCATTCCCTCTGTTTCAGGACCGCAAATGTACAAATGAAGCACTGTTCAGAGAGGTGGTCAAAGGTTGGCTGTCAAATTGATTATTCTTGTCTTTCTGACCAATCAAAGCCTTTACACTGTGACTAACGTTTACCCATTCACACCACAGTTATACAGTGATGACACAGGATGCTGCATTAAGGGACCGTCAGTATTAGCTAACATAATTCATACGCATTCACACACCGCTGACCGACAGCAGGAGGAGTTTGGGGTTCAACGTCCTGGAGTCCTCGGAATGTAATGGTTGGACCTGACCTTTGGATTAAAAGACTCCACTACACAGCCACAGTCAACCACTGGTGCCAGGTGATATCCAAAATCCAATGGGGCTCATGTTTAAAAACACTACTTGGTCTCCATAGCAACCATGCACTGTACAAAATGTGACAAGTGGTGTTTAAACTTCATTTTTTTTCTTTTAATTAAAGAAACCTCAGTAATTATCACTGTGAAACAGTCCATGATTAAAAACAAATCGAAAAAGAGCAGAGGACAGGTCAAAGACAAGCAGAGGGTCGGACCTGGAAAAGCAAAACAGACACAAGTGCTGGAAAGTTTGACTGAGCGCTAAAAACAATCTCGCAAAGATGTGGTGGACACGGGAGGTTTAAACACAGGCCTGCTTGCAGATGAGCTGCAGCGGGTGCTCAGGTATACTGATTTGATAGATTAGGTGGGCGTGACCAATGAGCTAAGAGCAGCAGAACACAGGTGAGAGGACAACACAGTAACAGGACTGTGGCTACTTTCCAAACCACCCACTACCTACTACATGTGGATTTAGTGGGTAGTAGGAACTGCATTAGGTCGACTGCTTTTAAATACAGTGTGTAGTCTGACTGTTCTGTTGGGCTTTTTTTTTTAGTATGATATGCTGATTTTCACTTTAGACAAACAGAAGTAAAGCTGATGTAAATGTAAAAGACAAACCATGGGTAGATCTTGACATTTAAGTTGTAAATATGCAAAGAAATTGCCAGATGGAGTATTTAACATAAGTCAATCAGTGGTGACGATACAGAAACAGCACAATAATCTTTCATTTTTTTCAGTGGTTTGAAGTACATTTTAAATTCATTTAGACAAACACATTCAGGGAGAGACAGGGTCCTGTTTTTATGAATAAAAAAATTGAAACATCATATTTGATTTTATAATCCTACACCAAAAGTTATATAGTTTATTGAAAATAAATGACTTTTCTTTATAATCCACATGTGGCTTTTAAAAAATAATAATAAGTAGTAATCAGTTACCTTTGAGATGTTTACCTCCTTTTTTAAAGTAGAAGAGAGAAGATTTAACAGTGTTTCTTTAGCATCACTTCACTCTCAGACAGTCTAATGTTAGCGTTATTGTATAATAGCAGTTGATGTCAGTATTTTACCTAAGCCTGAGCGCTACATGCATAGACAAGCAGCGTTGGCGCCATGTATTGTGGGAAACAGTATGCCAGGTAGACTGACCCGTTGCATATTGAGAAATTTTCCCAGATCAGAAGGACATTCGGTATTTTAGCATACTGCCGACTAAATACTGAATTTCAGCCAAATCAGAAGGCACTGCTGGTGTAGTAGGTGGTTTGAAAAACAGCCTCTGATAACAAAATATGGATGCACTCTTAGTGAAAGCATCTGCTGGTTTTAGAAGCAGATGATTGAAGTCCAAAATAAACATCTGTTAGTTTATTTGTTAATATAGTCATTATAATAATCATTAATGTGCATGTGCTGACTGTGTGAGCAGCCTGTTACAGTTACTCCTGCCTCTTCATTATTCTTTCCATTATTTTCCTATGTTTTTTTTTCCTCCTGGGATAAATTAAGTGTTTGTGATTCTGGTTCTGTTCTGTGTTAGTGAGAGGTGTAAGTAACAGAGAAGCTTCAAGTTGTGCATGTGCATGCTGTTGCATGTGTTTACAAACTGCTTCTCACTCCAGATTGGGCCACCTCAGGCAACAAGTCTGAACACGGCCCTAAAGGCAAAAAGATAGACATATTATCATATTAACAAACAGAGACAGCAATGTTCTCCGAGGGAGAAAGAACATGATTAAAAAAACACTGTGGTAATATTTAATTTCATACTGTATTCAAAATTTCATCCCAGTAAGCAGGATGCTCTGTGTTTGGTTAATTCTTAATCAAAATCAAAAAAAAAAAAAAAAAAAAATCTTGGGTGATTTTTAGCCCTTAAAAATTATTTTTTTCTGGTAAAATTGAATATCTACACTGACTCATTGTCTGGTAATTGTACTACTTACTTGCTTGTAAAAATAAAAACGTCCAACAGCGGACCAGTTTGGCTCTGTGGTGATATTTCACTCCAATTGCAGAGGCTTTAGTCCTCAGAGCAGGTGACCTGGTTCGGTTCCAGCTGCTTAATTTCATCTTCCACTTTCTCTTCCCAGTGTTTTACTCTATCCACTGTTCTATATTCTCAAGATGACATTCTAAATTTACTTTTTTATTTATTTTTAGGCACAAAAAAACCTACAAAAATACCCCCTGAAGTGCAGCTTGTTTACTGTACTGAGTGTTTTTAAAGTGATCTCTACATTCAGCAACAGAATGATCAGGGGTAGCACTTTCCAAATGTCCCCTGTCTGCGACTTTTTAATGAATAATCCATAAGTGTTTGATCTAATGATAACTCATGGGCTTTTTGGAGCTTGTTTTTTTGCTGATGCCAGGCCTGTGCCAATAAATATGACTGAGCATTAATGAATGCAGTGGCTCTCCCAGTCGAGCTCCAACAAGAGAAGGGAAGCTTTCATGAGCTTTGCCCACTCATCTTCCAATTTGCCACTGAATAAGTTGTTGTATTAACAAAGTATGATAAATGCACAACTGTTTAAACATTCATGTCCTACATAATACGCTCTATTAATCTCTCCCTGTGTGTTAGAACGGCACAGCTCTCCTGTACTGAGTCAGGAGTGGTTAACAGAGCTGAAAAAGAAAGGGAAAAACAGGACATCATTCAGTCAGGCAGGGATGGTAAAGTTTCTCATACTATTTGTTTATTTATTATTTTTATATATTTGGCAGTCAATGTGAAAATCCATCAAGGAGTAAGAAAAATATATAAATGTCGCCTTTTTAAATCATTAAAGTCCCGTGAAAGCAACATGAGTTTACTTTTTAAGTTGATTTCCTGCCGCTGTGCAGCATACTTAATAAAAACAACAAACCTTATCTCCACTCCAGTGTTTATCCTCCTCCCTCGTTTCCTCAGCATATTTTAAAATCCAGACATAAGTATCAGTGTTTCTACATCCCTCCTCCTCAGACGCAAAGTAATAAATGTTGCTGCGGCCCTTCCCCCGCTCACACTGCAGTAAATATTGAATAAGTTGGATATACAGCTGTGCTGCTGAATGGGAAGAACTGTAAGGAAGTAGTAAATGTTTCCTCAGCCCCCTCCCACCCTGTTGACCTTCCTGGTGTCTCTGGCCCTGAGATGGGATGTTAATGCCTGTGTCTGGACGGCTGCCATGCTGCAGCCTGCGCACTAATGGATTGATAAAAAAGCTCAGAGCACAGAATCAATCATGATATAAACCTGGAGTGAAGCTTGTTAAACTCTAAGGAAAGTTCCTCCACCCTAATGCCCCTAATCTCAGGCCATTTGCTGCTGGACAGAAAGATTGCAGTTGTTAGCTTCTTCCTCCCTGAATTAGGAAACCACAGCTATTTCAGGTGATGGACCTAAGGTGGATCTGAGGAGAGTACTTAGATGGGGATGTTGCCTAAGCCAGAAGGAGACACACAGGAGAGGGGAGTTCATTGCTCTCAGAAGTTATCTACAGTGGCAGGATGTACGATGGAATTTCCGCTGCAGCGTTTACGTCTTATTTTTCAATAAAAATGTCTCATTTGACTTCATATGAGCTGCATTCACCCGACAAATACAGAAAATGTTTCATTTCAAGATGCTGAAAGACAAAAATGGAGCCTGATTTGCGTATAAAAAAGTTTCAAAACAACCTGCCAACAGGGTAAAATCCTCCAAGTATATTTTTGGGGTGGTAATAAAAGTAATAATACCAAAAGTGTGTCTTCACTTTGCTGCTGGCAGATACAGTTATTGTTAAACTGTGGTTACACTCTGTTCCTGGACACAGTTTGAGTCTTAGGTTGAAAACAATATCTTACATGAGTAGTAGGGGTGTAATGGTACACATACTCGGACTGGACCGTTTCAGTACAGGGCCTTCGTACACAGTCCGATCTGAGTCCTGTATTTTCTGGCCTATAAGTTACATTTTTCAAAGTTTAGCTGGTCATGCAACTTATATCAAATTAATGAGGTGCTGTGTTATTGGATACTTTTATGGAAAAAAATCTGCATCTCCAGCTTGGACAACCTAACAGCTCCAGGTGTTTAGTGCCTGATCACTCCTGTCTTCTTCGCTCTCTGTTGTAGACAATTTTTTGGGATTTGAGTCACAAACTAGAGTCAAAACTCCCTTAACTTTTTAAAAGCAAGGACATTCATTAGATGGAGCTCATTTAAGCTCACACTGCAACGGTCTCACTGACAACACTCACAGTAGAGCAGGGGATGAGGGGGAGGAGGAGGAGGAGGAGGAGGAGGAGGAGGAGGAGGAGGAGGAGGGGCAGAGTGGGTATGAGCTTGGTGAGTGATAGGAGCCGCACGTTGAGAGGAGTAACTGAAACTTAACTGTGGTCACAGATAATATAGATAGATAGATAGATAGATTAATATTTAAACCTTCTGATATTCAAATACTTCCTTATCAAAGTTATACATAAATAATTATCTCTAGACATACTGTAAACAAACCAAATCATTCTAAATAAATTAACTTATAATCCAGCAGTTTTCATTTTCCTTTTCATGACACATTTTTTTTGACTGACGGAACACATACGCTGGAAAATACGGTACGGGCAGAAAAAAAAGTGCTTTAATATGTGTTCCTACATGTTCCACAAAGCGGAGGCACACAACAGAAGGCAAGCAGCACGGCAGCCACAACAAATCAGCAGCTCGAGCTGGAAGATCCTCAGCTATCTTTGGAGTGTCCTGTATGGGAACACTTTGGTTTCCGAAACACAACAAGTGGAAAGAAAAAATAATAATTATCAGTCTCTAGCTGTCTTGAGACATAATCACAACAAACACAGCCAGCAGCAGCATTTATAGCAAACAAAGCGTAAAGTTTGATGGAGGTCAGAAATGGGGGACCATTTCGTTGATTTGTGGCGACAACAAAAATGTGTCCTGTAAAAGAGGCCACGACTTTCCCCAGCAGAGAGGACCCTGGGACAGAACCACATGGATGTACCAGCAGCTAGAGTGACAACCATCTCATTATCCACCGTACCAATTTAACTTTATCATTGAAAAAGTGGGACAAGTCCAATACATGAGTGAGACTTATATTCAACTAATTAAAAAAACAAAACATAATTATGTATTTTATCGTCTGATAATATTTTACCACAAAGATCCAGGAAGCAAGCTGTGCTGAGCTGGAATACAAAGCCATGCAGAGAAGATCAGCAGCACACATTTTTAACTACCTTTGTTCCTTGTTGAGCCACACTCCTGCATTAAAGAAAATAAAAGCATGGAAAAAAACTTGTGGACTGCTGGGCTGAGTAAAAGAAAAGAAAAAAATACAGGAAGAAAAAATGGTGGAGCAATTTCTTGAAATTTGGTCGATTGACTGAACTCGACAACCACACAGGAAGCTGCCGGGATTGTAAAATTTCACATGATGAAAACAGATGAAAAGAAAGAAAAAGTCCAGAGTACACAGCTGTTCTGACGCCCGACTGAACGGATTCTGTTGAACGAAAAGGAAGACCGTGAAGACCTTTTCTCCTCTATTGGACCCCCCAAAACAGACTGTGTCTTACATACTGATGCAACTTTTGCAGATTTGATGTAAAGATTTTGTTGACCAAAGCAGCCATAGGAAGTAAGAGGTGAAGATGTATAAACTGCAAAAAACCCCTGACTGGTTTAGTTAAAACTGCTTTGTTACAAAATGAGTCAAATTTGCCTAAAAAGTAAAAAGGAAAAGTCTTTTTTTAAAATATTAAATGACAAAAATGACATTTGAATTGCCTGAAATGAACTCAGAAAATGGCCAGTAGGGTAAGAATAACCAACTTTGGTTTCTTGTATTATTGTCATATTTTAAGAAACTTGACAAACCCCTTTTTGACCCGATTGGCAGATTATTCTTTTGTTCTACTCTTTACTACATATTCTTTTTCTTTAATATGTTTATTACATTTTTTGAACATGTGATCCCCCCATAAGGTGCACCAAAACTTTCAAATCACATCACATTTTGCTGCTAAAAGCTCCAACTCCTTGTTTTAATCCATGCTTTTGTCTCAGTTTATCACCTTCAGTTTTGGTTTAATTCTCAGTACAGACCCAACTTTAACAGCCTACCAAGCAGAAAGAGTCTTATAAATCCCTCTTCAGTCTTTTTTATTTTGAAACTGTATTTTTAGATCTTTGACATTAAATCTCAAGAGCCTGGATCTTTTTTAAATCAAATTTCTTCTCAACCTCTGCCCAAACAAACGGTTTGCATCTTTTGCATCCCTGATATCATAAAGCGTTGCCCTTGAGCATCCTTCACAGCCAAATGATAGGGTGAAAGATGGTCAGTGGTCAAATAGCCATGCTAAGCTTTAGCCTCCATAAGCCGTCGGCACATCCTGTAGTTGCTGTAAGTCCTGCCTTTAAGCAGCCCTCTCACTGACCCTAATTCCACGCTGCTCTCGTGTCATGCTGAAAACTGAGTGTAGCCAATTCCAGGTAGCAAATTGAGGGGCTATCAATTTGGAGTGGAAGGGCATTTTGTCACTTCGGGCATGTCAGAGCAGAGATTGAGTGAGGGCAAGCGGAGGAGATGGCGGGAGGAGTTGCTCCAGGGTGTTAGTTTGGCAACATTTCTGTGGGTCAAACACGATTCTATTGCTTGACGATAAATCTGATTTAATATCCATTGTGCTGCAGGTCCTGCCTGGTGCAGGGAGCCAAATAGAGGAGGAAGAAAAGAGGAAGGCGAGGCATAGTGGTATAAATAAAAAGTGAAAGGAGAGGAAGCAGAATAGGATACTGGGGGCATTGTTGTATTAAATCAGAATAATAAAGCTGTACATGCACAAACACTGTCTAATAGAGACGTCTGGGAGCCACGGAGCCACATTTTCACTCCAAATGGTATCGGCGGCCCACAGTGATGCTAACACAAGGACACAGCTGCAGCAGCCACTTTTAATCAACACATGCAACTCCCACTCTGAGAGCAATGTGGAATACACCGTAAAAAGCCGCTCTGCGTCCACCACTGCAGAGGCTTAAAGTGTAGCTGTTGAATAACGAGCTCCACCACTGGTTTAAAGGGTGTTTGTAACCTGTTGTAATGGTGTCAAACTCCCAACGGCAGGCTGCTCGAGGAGTAGCACGCAGCCTGTATGCTGACTTTGCTAATGGCTTCCACCGAAAAATGCTTGGAGAGTTTTATATGACTGATTTAAACTACATATCCGGGCTCCATAACACATTTTGTGCTTATATGATTTAGTAGCTGGTGATGCAGTGTAATAGCCTCATTGCTTTTTAGAGAGGCGGCCAGACATATAAACAACCACTATTGGCTGCCACACATTCAGTCTGACGCAGCAGTGTTTTGTTATCATTGCAGAAGTGATTACTGTATGTTCAGCACCCTGCTCCACATCCCAAAAGAGACACACGACTTCTGCGGGCTTGAGTTTCTGGAGTTCCCTCTTAAAGTTAAGACCAGACACTTGTAGTAAACAAAACATCTTACCCTTTAAGAGAGCACTTCAGGTGAAAAACCATTCTGAAGAGTGAGGAGAGGGTGAAAATGAAGAGTTTCTTAAGCAGAGGAGCTGATGTGGGACAGACTGTGAGACTTGAAAAATGCTCTAAAAAAACATTAAATGATATCATTAACTGCGACACTCTGAAATCTACAGTGACCATGTTTGTTATGGATCTCATTAGAGATGCTCTAACATGTCCAACCTGACAATACAGTGAGTCACAACACTGGGATATTAGGCGACCAGAAAAAGCAACACGGGAGTGTCATGTAAGGAGGATTGTTGGAGATGACTCGTCTCAGAAAGATTTCACAGCAGCAGCAAGAAACTGCTCAAAATAATCAAAACCATTAGCAGGATGGTACTTAAAGTGTGATAGAGACAGAGCAGCAGGTGTGTGTCAGTCTGATCATCATTTTCTTTTTCTTCTTCTTTTTTTCCTTTCTTTTGTGAAAACATTCAATAGAGGGAATAAAATAGTAAATAAATAGTAAATAGTAAATATTTATTTATTTTATGATTTGACCCCTTGTACTGTTTGAGTAAATACATCAAGGATGTCCAAACCTCTTTCATTCTGTGTTTCTGTGAAAACTACTATGGCACCATTACAGTGAACATCAACAAACTGCTTCTTCTCAAGGAAATGTGCTCCATTAGGAGGCGATATGGGGAAAATATGTCAGGATGTGTTTTCATCATTTGGTCTTTTCAGCACCATTTCATAACTTTAATCTAGTCTTGTGCCATCAAGGGTTTTTTTTTTCTTTTTCTAAACTCTTGATGTTCATGAAGCACATTTTCACATCATGATGAATTCATTAATTTAAAGACATCAGCTGCAAGAGTTGTTGAGTTTCTGCTGAATGTATAGAGCTTTAGCTTTTTACAGGTCGCCTATGCACAGTCCAAACATTACAGGAAGTGCTTTGATCTTGTTTGTGACCTTGACAGAAAATGTAAATGTACAAATTATTCAGAACATGATTTATTTCAGTGACATAACTAAAGTGTTGTAAAATGAAGATGGACCTTAGGCTACTATTGGCCCCTGAGCTTTACTTTGGAGATGCCTGGTGTAGTTTGATGACATATAAAGGTAAATAGCTTCAACATATTTTCAATATTAAAAAGTTAATGAAATAAAAATAATAAAATTAAAAAAAACCTGAGCACTTTAACACAAGCCTGGTGTTTTCTTTGCTTTTGTGGTGAACTGAAACCCGTTTTCACGAGTCAAACCTGAACCCTGCAGCCTGCATGTGTAACATCACCTCCAATTTGATAATCATGTTTAATGTTGCAAGTTAGTCAACAGATGAAGCCTCTTCCTTAATGAGCCAAGAGTTTGAGTGCAAGTGTTTGATATTTGGTCCCTGAACAGCAGAACACAAATAATAGTTTGAAGCCAGGCGGTAAAAATCTAATTCAGCTCGGGAACAGTCACCGGAGAAAACTGAAATACAGCCCCCCTGTCTGCAGCAGACGAAGGCCTTTTGAAGGGCACACCACAGCCTGGAAGAGATCAATACGGTAAGCGATTATGAAGGCACAGTGAGAAAGTCATGAAGATTCAAGTCTGGACTGCTAGCATAAAGTCATCACCCATAAGAATGATCATATCAGAGGAGAAAATTACAATCTGTACTCAGCTGTGAAAAGATGGACAGGTGGGATAGCACTGTGACGGACTCGTCTCATTATTTCTCATTTCATCCTGCACTTGAGCTGTTTGCATTGTCAGTGTCACACTTGAGAGACGAAGCTCTCCTCAGCTGACATCCATCTGTTTAAGAACACAGTCAGACATGAGCCGTGTGTCCGCCAATTATCTAACTCTCCTCCCAGAGTGCACTGAAGATATTCTTATTGAAACATAATGTACACTGTTCCAAAAAAGGCCCATATTACTTTTTATTGTGATATTTTCAGATGTCAAATGTAATCTATCAAAGTAAGTGGTGTTATGTTTGTACAGGCCTGGATGTCAGTGACATCCATTGAGTCATGAAGTGGGTTTTTTTTTTCAAGTACTTCTGGTTGTTTTGAAGCCAGAAACTCTTCACAGCTTCACTCACTTCAGTGATATTTTTTTTCCCATAATTCTGTGTAAACAAAACAATATGTTTCCAGACAAATTCAGTTAGTTCCTGTCTTTAAATCAGCAAAGAAACTTAAAATGTTAAAAAAATAAGTTTAGGAAAGTGTAAAATAAATCACTATTGTGAACATTTCAATAAAACTACCTGTGCTTCATCAGTGGGTTGTAACTTTCTTTGCACAGTTCAGTCTTGCTAGTCTCACATGACTTGTTATGATAAACACCCGCCTGACAGGTCTAAATTTACATCGCTTCACAAACAAAAACAGACCTGAACTGCCTGCAACAAGTCAAATGATCTGCCAGTACAGAAGGCAGACATAACTTGTCAAGTTTCTTGGAATAAGAGTAACGCATTATTTAAAATAACTTCAGGGGCACGTCAGTTTAAATCATTATATCATGAAATAAATGCTTATCCAGGCTTGTCATGTGAATTTGGCTTCTTATTTCATTAATTGAGATTATCTGACTAAAAAACAAAAAAAAACTCACTTGCTAAGATCTGAATTTTTGCTCCGTAAGATCTAAATATCTCAAATTGATCCTTTTGTTTTTCTACAAACTGCATTATCACTGCCTGACTACACTCATTACAGCCACTCAGACAGTAACTATACATCAAAGAGGCTCCGTCAATAGTTGAAAAAGAGTTTCCCCCCGAGCCTTCACTTTTGTCTTCCATTGCAGTTCACCATCAGAGCCTGATCACTCCTCTTTCTTTTCTTATTATGGCCACTCAAATGGCTACTGTACATTTGCCAGCCCTTGTCATTACAGATAAAAATGTCGCTTGCTCAGGCGCCTCTCCCCCCACTCACCCATGGCAGCAGAGTATCAGCTCTTGACCGCATGTCCCCTCCTCATTACGGTCTCTCAGGCAGAGTTCCATCAGCTGGCTGCTGTCCAGCTCGTCAGCTTTGTTTCTGATGGAACGACACTTTGCAGACATGAGGGCAGCACACTGAGGCGTTTGTCTCATGTAAATGTAAGTGAGGACACACAGGGCCAAAGGTTTATTTCACAGAGGCAGGCTTGATGGTTATCTTTGTTAGCTTTATCTACAATAAATCTGGACCAAAGACTATTAAAGACTTTTAAGAAATGTGTTAATCTTTTTGCTTCATCATATATTATTTTAAAAAAATGCTGCAAAAAGTTCTGAGCTATAAAGTAAACTTGTGTTGGATTAATCCCTGGATGAGACCACATTTGCTCAGTTTGTGAAATCGGTGATTGGAGGATCCCCCAAAAATGCACATTTAAAATAAAAATTACCAAACAGAAAGTGTCCCTCTATAATCCCCACTAAAGCCCCGTTTCCACCAAGTGGTTCAGTTTGGTTCGTTTTGGTACAGCATGCATTTTATGGCATCTCCATTGACTAAATCCTGGACACGTTCCCAAATTACAGACGAGTACTGTCCCACTTTTTGGTCCCCTTCAGCTGGGGTACCAAACATACCGATCTGACCCCAGAAAGTGGAGCTAGAAACACTGCAGTCTGCTAATTGGTTGAAAGAATCATCACTTCCTGTGCAACAAAGGTAAGAAAGAACAACACATAACCTTCCATGTTTAAATCTCAAATTTGTGAAGATAACTTTCTGTTTGTATAATTGCATCACAAAACAGTTTACTGTGTCACGTTTTTCTTCTTCGTTTATAAGTGGGGTACACTGTGCCGCGCTGCTTTGCCTTCCCTATATTACATGATGCAGCTAGCAGCATTCAATTTACACTCTGCCTACCAAGATGGGCATGGTTGGCTGCGGAAACGCAAACAGAATCAGATCCGACCCATACCAAACTGTACTGATCCAGACCAGACCGCTTGGTCGAAATGGTGTGTGTGTGTGTGTGCGGGGGGGTATACGCCAAAAACCTTGAACCGATATTTGCCAAACACAACATGGTACGTAACATTCCCATTACCCTGTTCATACACACACATTTAACCATAGATGGTAAATGCAAAGCAGCTAATTCATGAACACAAGAGAAGATGACAATGATGCCTCTGACAGATAGAGAGGCGCTCGACAAGTACAACTTGACCAAGAGATGTGGCTGGCCAGTTTTGTGCCCAACCGTTTTTTTTTTTTTTGTTGTTGTTGTTTTTTTGTTTTTTCTTTTTTAAACTTAAACTAGTGTTTATCTTTTAGTTGTTTTTGTAAAAGTGGTCATATTATACTTCATATTAGCCACATTTATCTTATATATCCAGGGATATTGATTTGTTTCAAGGTATTAAAGTCAATTATGACACCAGAACTGCTTTTATTATTGAGATGTTGAGATTATTGTTATGAAGTAATGATCACTGAGAATCTTTCAACTCGAGTAAAATTAACTAAGCCTCATGTCACTATCACCCACAGGCATTCTTCTACAGCTGCCATTTGGGACTTCCAATGAAACTTACAAACATACAGTTAAATGATTGTTCTTCTTTTTTTTTTCCAAAGGAAGTCATTACTAATAAATGACCTCCTATCTAAGTTTGATTCCAATGGCTGGAGGGAAAAACAAGCCCAGCTGTGTTTTTAGCAGCCAAGAACACATCCAGTTATTTACATAAGATAAATCATCAGCAAAACATTTCAGCATCAAGTAAGAATCATTCTACATGCACATTATCGTCACAGTTACTGCTTCTCCACCTGTATCTACAGAGCATCTACGGACAGCCATCTCAGTTTTTTTTTTTTTTTTTTTGCTACCTGGTTCGTGATGTGTTTTGTCTCTTTGAAGCTAAGGTTACGACACTTGAGGCTGAATCACAGTCTGCATTTGCTTGAGTCAATACTGCAAATTGATTCTGGTCAGTCATGTAGCTCACTTTACATCACCGTGGAACAGATTAGCAATTTAAGAGCTGGAGTGCAAGCTGACCCCGCAATGCCCTGCTGTCCCTCATTGGTTGTGTGTCCCTGTGGGTTTCAGTCTCTCTCTCTCTCTCTCTCTCTCTCGCGCTATCTCTCTCTCTCTCTATCTCTCTCCCTCTCTCTCTCCCTCTCTCTCTCTTTATGTGTGTAAAAGAAATCCAGAAACAGTTTTGTTGCTCACTGAGGTTCTGTGATGTTGTTTGATTCCAAAATCAGCGCTCCCTAATCGAACAAGAAACAGCTTCGCGCTGCCTGGCTGGAGATAAATGAATAGCGCGCGGGACAGCAGCAGAGGTTGAACTGGGGTCAAGCACCATTCTGCCATACAGCCCAGGAGACTACACGACCTGTCACAACACAAGATACCTCCGGAGAAGGATGGGGGGTGAGAGAGGGAGAGACAGCATGCAAGAAAACAGTAAGAGAAGCCAGCTTTAAGAGGTAAGCAAAGGGAGTAACAACTGTATTGATGAGGCACAGTGGTGCCGGGGGGGATTCGGGGGGCAGATTTACCCCTCAGTCTCTGATGAGAGCTCCTCTGGAGTACCTTTTCCAGCCTGAACCCATTTAGCCAATGGGGGTTAGAGCCAGCAATAATCATTCTTACAGGAGATAAGAAGGAGAGCCTGGCAGCAAGAGGAGGAGATGCTAAAGTTTGGGTCAATGAGGTACAGGGGGGTAATCAGTCCTACAAGTGTAACCACCAACCAGCGTCCTTCATCCAACGCCAAGGCCATGGCTGAGAGGGGGGGGGGGGGGGGGGGGGGGGGGCTGCCCATTACGCAGTCGTTTTCAGACGGGGGGGTTGTAGTTCTGAGGAGGGGAACCTCTGGCACTTGCTTCCCTGACAACCGTGTTATTGAAGGGTGGGGACATAATTAGAGGGCGCACCAGTGAGTACAGAATGTGGAACATCATTAACAAGCTCACATTGTTGAAGTGGGGACTGTAATTAAAGGGTTCCCACAGCACAGGAGAGGGCTTTGATTGGAGGAGTACAGGGACAAAGTCATTTCTGCTCATCCACCACTAGTGGCTGTTGTGACCTTCAAACCCATTAGCAGTAGACGTTGAGTTTAAAGTATGTGCTGTACGTGTTTTTCTACCTGCTTGTGCATGTATTTTGACTTGATGAGAAAAATACAAGGTCATTGAGACACTGCAGCCAGCGAAGTTATAAAATGTCGACTGAGAAAGAGAGACGGGGAGGATCAGCAATGGAACAACCAATTTACTGTTCAAACCAGTCTATAAGGAAAAAAAAGGTCAAAAGAGGAAATGTCCAATAAAAGTGCAGGAAGTAAAGTTTTATTCAAAGCCCTGAGGCCAGACACAGAATACAAGGCTGAACTGAGACTCTTTTGCCTCCCTTATACAGGAGCTTTTATATCTGTTGAATGCATGCTAACTGATTCGCCTTGGTTCCTATCCTGTCACCTTGTAACTATTCAAACTCGTAGCATGCCCATCTGTGACTTCCTGCCATAACAAACCATGTAGTTCCCCAGACATCCTTGGACCTTTGGAGGTCAAGAGTAAGCCCAGAATCTGTTCACATTTTTTTTTTCTCAAAGGCTCTCTGTCTGCACTAGATGTTTGACCCAACGCTTCGAAGTCCAAAAACAACACGGTGAGCCACTCCTCAGCAGGGTTAGCGCTACAACTCAGGGTGTCTGGATGGATTTCTTCCCCTGGAGGACATTCAGAAATCAGAGGGATGTCACTGCCTTTGACTTCTGCTACGGAACTTTTAGAAACACTTGTCAAATGCTCCCTGAGAGATGATAAACACAGAGATTATAGCCTTGTAGTCTTCTCTACAAACAGTCTGAAAACTTCTCATATAATATGAGAAGTTACAGAAACACCCTGGGCAAAATAACAAAGAGAACAATGATTTGTTATAACCTTTCCCTGTACTTCTCTTCCTTATATAACTCCGCTCAGGATAACTACCATAAGCAAAGGTAAAAAATAAAATAAAATACATGTTCCTGAAAAATAAACAGAAGACGAAAGAGATCAAACAAACAGAATTCCCCAGCAGTTTTCAAGACAGACTTTGTTTTGTTCTTACCTAAATTCGTATTTACCATCTGTAACTTACTGGCAGCAGTAAACATGGCCAGAGAATAAAGGCTACCTGATCTTTTAGCTAAATCCAGAGCAAAAACACCCCAAAATATATTCAACTCCCAGGCTGGCTCTGTGAATAAGCAAACAAAGAAACAGCTGCTGACATTTCAGGAATGCTTACTCACTCCAATTACCTTTAAGATAAATCTTTTAAATCAAAACTTTCACTCAGGAGTTTTACCTCTACCTCCAATACTTACTTATGCAAATGATCTGCAAGTTACCATGACTGCAAAGTGTAGAAAACACAAATTAACAACATAGAACACAATCTTTGTCATGCTCTGGTTCCTTTAGGTATTCTCCTTCAGTGCTGTTTTAGAACGCAGAGTCAGCTTCAGGGAGATGGGGTCTGTTGTATAACTTATTGTTAGACACACAGACCATCCCTCCTATGATGGTGAACAATTGTACATTTGTGTGACTGAAACAGCACAAAACAAATGGAAAAGAGAAATATCAGGGGGGGGTAGAAAGCATTGCTGAGATTGCATCATTTTCTGAGTACATGTTTTGCAAAAAAAAAAAAATGTCCCACACTTCAGGAAACAACTCTTTGTTTCAGTGTTGTTTTTGGCAGCTATCTTAGTTTTAGTCTTAGGCTTTTTATTTAGTAGTTTCTTTATATGATAGTTTCAGAAAACTCAAAAAGGTAATAAAAAAAACAAAAACAGAAAAGTATTAGTGTCTTAATAACTCAATTGGATGGACATTCAGTGGACAAATGATTTTTAGTGCAGAAATTCAGCGTGTACCCCAGAGAGGAGTGTAAACACACAAGTTACTCAATGCTTGTAACTGCATCATCCATTGACACTGACTAGACTGTGAAATATAAAGACATTATCTATGTCAATAAATCAGAAACCCTCCAAAAAGAGCTCACAGAGAGCTGAGTCTGAGACCTGGGTCATTATGAATCAACCAGAAAACTATGTCCATGAGAACTGCTCCAAATCTATTAGAATATTAATGGTTTAATATTTTTAGATAACTCATCAGACTGATATCCCAATTTACATTGAACTTTAAATGTTTCTGTTAATCATCATTTATAGGTTCACTTATTATTTCCTCTCCATAGTGAGTCCATATTTGGTCATAACTTTGGCTCCAGACCAACTTTTTTTCATGAAACACACAAAGTAAAAATTAGATTTAGAGAATATCAGCAGTTAAAATTGTATATTTGTGGTTAAACCTGGTTTACTGAGGTTGGACAAAGATCACATATCTAATAACAGTTCCAGACTTCACTTGTGTTTTGGTGTAAATTGTGGTCCTGTTAACTGGTGACCCTCAGCCAACCATCACTGGCACATTCAGCTGGGAGTCACCAGTTAGCATGGTCACTCTTTACTCCAAAACACTGGTTGCTCTGTAACAGTCAAAATTACATAGAACTTGACACCATGGTGTACTATCATTTCTGACAACCGACCATAAAACAACCGAACATTCTTAAGCTGCTTACAGTTTGAATTTAGTGTTTAAAGAGTGAGAACTTGTCTGAATGAATGGAGCTAAACACTGCCCATATGTAACAAATATAACATCTCATCTTGTTTAAGTCATCAAAGAGCCATGTTTAGCTCATCACCCTTTTGTTACTGTCATGAAAAAAAGGGGTGTCAATGAAATAATTTTGTCAATCACTGATGAAAACAACACTGCTTTGTTTCCAAGCTATACTGACAGGAAGGAGTCAATGGGTTCCATAACATACAGCTTGGCACAAGTTTTATTATTTCCAAATCACTGCAGATGTCGTTTTACTCACAGCACCGGTTAGTGTTGATAGCAAATCAACTTGTGCTCATGGGTACATTGGTCCTAAAATAAGGTGTTTTCAGGCTCAAAGATGGCTTGTTACTATAATTCAAAGTGTCTGCACCTTAACAAACAGGTCAGTCTAATGTGATGATGAGATAAAATGACAGGTGTTAGCATCCACACCACAACAACGGGGAAACAAAACGTGTAACTTAGTGGAAGTCTAGCGGTCTAGGTTGCTAATCCCAACATGAGGTTCATACATTATTCAGCCAAGGACAAGATATAAACAGCTGACCTGGAATTATAGTCACGAACATTAAAGGCACTGTGAGGATCAACTGTTTAAGCATTGAATTCAGTGTCACCTGTGTTTAGGACAGGTAGTTTCTTTCTGGTTTTTTTGTTTAGGTTTTTTTTCCCCAAAACAAAAAAGAAAAGAAAGAAAAAAAAAAAAAAACTTATCTTGAGCACTATCACCTGCTGCTGTTGTTGACACTTTACAGGTTGTGCATTTGTTTTGTAATGAAATGAATGGATGAGCAGATCTTCTTTTTGTTTAAGAAAACTTTCTCCAGGATGCAAAGTGAAGAGGAATATGCCATTTCTACAAAATAAATCCAAGAAATTATTTTCTTCAAGATGAAGTCCAGATCTTCCTTCTCACTCGGTCAGCTGACACTACATGCCGGATTTGTGTTCTGGGTAAATCCAACCTGACCATGGATATTGAGAAATGACAAATTTTGGAGCTGATAATCTTATTCTAAATTGTGGATTATGAACAGACAGATATATAAATGTGAGACAATTTCAGGATCAGTTATCAAGTCCTCACGGGGCCTTTAACTGGTCATACATAGAGGGATCTACTGACCAACTCATTGAAACTACAGGGTCAAAATGTTTAACATCTGAAGCAGCCACTTTGTTTTGACTTAATTTGTTGGTACAAGTGTTGGTTAATTATGAAACTGGTTCCCTATATTAATACAAAATGAAAAGAAAATCAGGTCTATTTTATATAATTGTACATCTGAAAAACAGACAGGGTGGGTTCCTTTATTCTTGTGACTTGGTTTGAATAAGGTGATGCAAGTTTTCTGGTTTGACCTCAGCAGAAGACGTTACACCCTGTGATGGTGGAAAAGGGATTAAAAAGTGCTCAAAAATTTACAGAAATGATATAAAACACTGCTCGAAAACATCAACTTTGTTATGGGGATTTAACTAACGAGGCCATACTTTATGTAAAAGCAAACATTCAAGTGTTTTAAAAATGCATCAGTATGTTCCTCTTGCTTGCGCACATCTACTCCTTGTTAAAATGTGGAGTACAGAGGAGTGAAGGAGAGGAGAGGAGGAAGAAACATGGTAAGAACAAGAAATGAGGTGCAAAAAAAAGTGTTTTGGACATCCTGTTTATGAAGGTTGACTAAACGCAATCAGACAGTGTCACATTCACACAGTCAACACTAAGTGCTGTCCTCTGTGTTTTACGAGTCTGCTGTGTTTTGGGTGATGAATGAGGGTTTAAAAATCACATCTGGACACAGCTGAATCCCTGCACTTCCACAGTCACTCTGTTTTATCCTCTCTTTGTATCTGCACTCAGCTCCCTCAAGCTTGCTCTGGGGTCAAACAAGTTTACGTGATCTACACTGAAGGCTAAGTAAGTGTATGCTGCACTTTGTTATTCATGCATCAGTTTCCTCTCTACTCTCCATGTTTTCACCTCAATCACTCCATATCACGGCATACCACTGACTCTGTCTCTAACAACAATCTATTAACTGTCACAGAAAGTGCAAGCTATTGCAGACATGGCAATCAATACACACCAGGATTAGTGCAACCTTGAGTCCTGCATCTTCAGTAACTAACTGAGGAGGCAGCTTTCAATTTCTGGTGCTGTATCTCCGTGAAATTGGGCCCAAAGTTGACACAATTAACACATATTAGACTTTGACAAAGTGTGACCCCCCCACCAGCAAAGACACATACACACCCACCCACCCAGGGATCACCAGGTCTGACAACACAATATTACTAACAAGGCTCTAATTGGTGTTGTCGCATCTGCAAAGAGAATGTGAGATCTAATCCAGGTTTGATGATAAAAGTTTACTGAACAACCAACACCAGTTTAATACTAGTTACAGTTGGCTGTAACCACACCAAAACAAAACAAAACAAAACATATTGCTTCTCTATTTAACTCTCGGATAAGCGCGTCCCACAACTCTCTCAGAAAACACAGACACCATACAGACATTGGCTGCTAAACCGCCCAACACGGGTGATGCATTCACTGAACACTGTAATTCTCATACACAAAAAGCTTAACTAATGGACCACAGGTGGCGTTTGACACTCCAGATAACTAAATAGATTTTTTGTAGTCACACTGACCATCCAAACCGTGCTGTACTCAAGCACAATCCCCCCCAATGGTTTGGCTAATGTTAAGTTGTTTTGGTATAACACCAAGATGATCGGTTGAGGTGTTCACGTTCCCATGCATGCGCATGAAGTGTACCCCGCCAAAGCACACCTCTCTAAAGCGTGCCAAAGAGGAGAAGTGAACCATGCTTGGGCATGGTATACTTGTGGTCACACTGGCCAAAGAAATCGGATTTTAGGGCTAAAGCATACTTGAGCACAGTATGTTTGGCCAGTGTGACCGTGCCCTCAAATGCATGTGTCTCACGGTCAACGGGCAGGAGTACTGGCTGCTACGATTAACGTCATGCCCCCTCTGATTAAAAACCAAGAACCATGGCTCTCTTGTTAAGTTACTGTAAACATTACAAATTATGGAATTTTGTCTGCCTGGCTTTACAGGAACATCAAAGAAAAGGTGAGGCAGGTAAATATTCCAGAAGTAAAGAGTGTTCTGTCTGTCTTGGCCCAGGTCTCTGTTTTCCATTAGTCAGAGTTATAACCCTCAAGGCACTCTGAGCGAGCACTTAAAGGTGGTGATAAATACACACAGCCACTAAAACAAAGCTGACTGACAATTCAGGGACAACACACACCTGCAGCCACCTTGAATCATCCATCCTGGGCTCTATTTGCAGCTTTCTGTACTCAAATGCTTTTACTAACTTTATCCCTCAATGAGGCGCTCAGTATCAAAAGCGGTGCTGTGATGCCAATAAGGGAGGACTGGTGGGGTTAAAACTGACAAATGAACCACCCTGGGAAGCCTGGGTGTTATCTGAAATGTGTCCCTTGGATAATTGAGCGTGTGTGAAATGTAATCATCAAAGGTACCAAAATGGACATAAATATGCACTCAGATACGGAGGAGAGACCCAGGTCAAATTATTATTTGAAAAGTCTTCAATTATTTTTCAGTGATTCTGTGCCTGGCACAAATGTTTTGACCTCATTAATCTGGTTCTGCAGGCAGGCTCTATCAAACACTCAACTGGGCAACATATTGAAGAGTCGTGTCTGAGTCCATGCCAGCAGTCCTGTTGGACGCTGTTCAGTAATACTGTTAGAAGATTGGTTAATTAACGGGTATTTTCAAGGCACTGAGGCTGAGAAGTAATGAGCGCTCTTGTCATGTATACAGTGAATATGCCAGCACACGATATAAGCACAGACTCAAGTCAAATCAGGCCGTTTCATAACATGACGTGAGCTGACAGTTTGACTGGAGATGAATGTACAGCAGCAGCTCACGCTCAAATTTTCTGACACTCTGGATAGTCATCAAAACAGAGGCAATGTGCATTTATTTCAGTATTGAATGTGTCATATGACATTGCATTGGCATCTTTTCACTCAGATATAAGTACCCACCTCTCACAGAAAGAGAAGAAATGATTCAGGCGGGGACAGTGGAAATGTCTTTGACGTCGTGGTAAATCACATCGAAGTAAATCTTTCAGCACTCAATGGGAGAAATTGGATGTGAGCGATGAGAGCTGTGATATGTGTTTAGCATTCACCAGGTAGCAGCTGCTGCTATAAATGAGAGGCTGAGGCAGCGATGGAAAACAAAGAATGAAAGAAAAGGAGAAAGAAACAGTGTCAGGGCTGATAGTTATTCATTCTGGTGAGGAAGCATTTAGGTACCAGCACTTCAATGAACAAGCAATCAAACGGTGGAAAACACAGCCTCATTGTTGACATAAATCATAATTATAACACAGACTCAAACTGCAATTCCTGATATAAGAGCAATTGCAATCGGGAAAATTAAAATGGGGTTTTTGAGATAGAGTGCTGTGTAATCATAGGTTATGGCTAATATTGAAGTGAGCAGCTCATTTTAAGCATGTGTGAGGTTAAATGCACTGTGTGACTGCGCATGCCAATGTCAGGGTGAGGTAGTAAATTAATACCAGACACTAAATAATGGAAATCGACTGACACTGTTTTTCTGGTCAGCATTGCAGGGTTTGTGTGTATGTGGGTGTGTGTGTGTGTGTGTGTGTGTTTCAGGCATTGGATTCTTCTTGTAATTAAAAGTTATGTTAGCTGACCTTAAGCTCAGCAGGAAAGCACTAAAACAGCTAGTTAGGTAAGCCCTCTACCGTGATGCTGGGCTGTGTGAGGGGATGCTCTGTGAATGCAGAAGGTAGCAGCCACAGCTGAATCTCACACTTTACCGTCTTGTTCGTGATGAAATTTTTTAAAATTTTATGACTAAACATCACCACAGCAATTAAAACATGCATCACAAGTAAAATCATAAAAAATGGAAATGAAAAAAAAAAAAAAAAAAAAAATCTTAGACTTCATCTCTCAAGTTGGAAAGTTAATTCTCATGCTGCACAGGTTCTGCACTCAAAAGTCAACTGCAGTATGTGTTGGATTAACTTATGTTTGGGTTCTTTAAAGAACACAGGCAAGATATGCCTTTTTTGTGCTTTTTTATGTTTTTTTTTTTGTTTGTTTCTGTATTTTTAAATGCATTTAAAGGGACTGTGAGGACTTTCTAAGTGATCTTGAAAAGTCTCACTTCTTTCCTAAAAGCTATTTCTTAGCTCCCCGATCAGGTCAGACAGGAACAGATTGATTTGCGGCACGCTGAAGTCTCTATGACAACACCACGTCCGTTGATGAAGTTTAGCAGTGAGAAGAGAGATCTGTGGGTTTTTTTCTGCTGAAAACTTTTTCTGTGATTTATAAAGTACTGATGGTGGATGCTGGAGCTGAACTGTCAGACAGAAAAATGACAGAAGAGCAGAAGAAAGCTAAACAGGAGAGCGTTTGCACAAGTTAAAGGCTTAAACATGAACCAAGCTGTTTGTGATAATGTTCATTCCAACCCACATGCAGCAGTTATTCTGCAGTGAGCTGATCAAACCTGAGAGTCTGTAAATAAAATGAAGAGTGAGGTTAGCTCTGCTTGGTAGATGAGCAGGACATAAGGATTCACTAATGTTACACATAAGTCTACTGATACATCTCAGACCACCGACAAAGAAAACAAAGAAAAGTAGTGTTAAAAACATGATCTTATCTCCATTAATTTCCAAAACAAACACACCTTAAGGTTCATGTCATCGCGACAGTAAGGTACCTCAATCAAAGACCATTTATTACATTTAGTTTTTTTTTTTTTGTGTGTGTGTGTGTGTGTGTGTGTGTGTGTGTGTGTGTGTGTGTGTGTGTATGTGTGTGTGTGTGTGTGTGTGTGTGTGTTATTAAAATAGTTTCATGATTATTTTTGTACAGTTGTCCAATCAAAAAAGACCACATCAAAAGGCTTTAACAGTTCGGTATAAATTATAAAAAAAGATTAAATTAATGTCATCTAAATTGTTGTTGATCAATTTGCTTTCCATAGAGTAATTAATCTGATAATTATATACAGTATAATAACATAATTTAACTGATCTTGTGCTCATGGCTCATGTCATGATGCTCAGTCGTGAACCTTTACTGTAATGGCCACAAATGTTTTAAACTTCCTGTATACTCGAGCAGACGTCATGTGACATCTGCTGAGAGAAGGTCACAGAGGGTGAAAGGGTCACAAAGAAAAACAGAAGAGATCACTTTAAAGGTCGTACCTTTCGGGGGGGGGGGGGGGGGGGTAATTCTTCATGAGAGGAAAAGGAACTGAGCAGTCACAACTCTCACCTTATCACCTGGGGACCATTCATCAGCTCATGGTGAGGGAGTGAATGGGAGAGAGAGAAAGAGGCGGTGGGAGAGGAGGGAGAGGGAGGAGGGGGAGCTGACAGGTTGGTGTGCTAGCAGGGGAGTAACAGACCCAGAAGGTCTGAAAGCGTCACTGAGCCGGATACACACACAAATGGGCTGCACCCAAAACACACACACCAAATGTACAACCGTGCTGTCAAGCTGTGCCCACATAGTATGAAAGTGAATGTACACACACTCAGAACACACTTCGTCTTCACCTGTGTGCAGCTTTGCAGAGCTGATGTAGGATGTGAATGCCCTGATTAGGAGCTTTTAAGCGTGACACGGAGCTGAAACCAGAGCTGTGCTGCCCTTTCTTTTTCTTTTTTTTTAAAACTAAAAATCATGTGGAGGGGCTTGGATGAATTCTCCTCCATCCATTACATTTATTCATCTATCATCACACTCAATAGCACTGATGCTGCGGTGAGGCTGCGGAGGGCACCATGCTTTCATTTAGCAGGTCTGGTTTACATTTCAATGTGAGGGGTGAAAAAAAAGAACGGCAGTAATTGAGGGGAACGAGGTCATTTCCTGGTTTTTATCACTGCTCAAAGCATCATTTTGAGCGATGTTATGCCATCACTCAGAGGTGAAATTACAGGTGAAAATTTGTCACTTTTTTCCACTCCTTCTTTTCCTTTCAGTGCTGCTCATTTGATCCATCTCACCCTTCAGACTTAATGTCATTAATCTCTAATGGGTAATGTTGATGAACCTCTTATTTTGTTTCCAGAGAATAGAAAATGCTTTTTAACTCAAGACTTGTGTCACTTAGTTGTTAAATAAAGAAAAAGAGTTGATGATGATGAACTTTGCGGAAAATTTCCCTGGAAAGCATGGTGCCTTCACTCTGTCTGCACTGACAAGAAATTCCATCTAAGAAATTGGCATGAAAACAAACGGCTCTCTGTGGCAGTGAATTGGATCTGTCATCCCCAAAAAGAGTGGGACTGGAGATATGATACAGAAATCACTCAAAATCCTGGTAATTACACACACAGAGGCAGACAGACAGACAGCAGACTCACACAGAGAATCTCGTCTGCTCTGCAATGTAACGTGGTTCCTTTTTGCAACCACAGGCTTCCTGCTCCAAATTGCCAGAATATGGAGCGAAATTAGGGCAGAAGAAAAAAAGATTAGGTCAATTCTCTGATGATTTGAGGTCAAATATTCTTTTTATCCAATAAAAGCATGCTGAGCACGTCAAAGCTAGCTGAAAGAAATTATAGTTCAGTTTCAGACTTTTTGCTGATGAAAGAAATCATCCCCGGTTAAATTTATAACAGACCATGGCATGCAGAAGCATCACAGTGCACACACACACACACACACACACACATATACACACTAACAAAGCCTATTATATTCATCTCTATTTCGCCTTTAATTGGGTTTTTAATTGGATAATTCTTGAATGTCAGTTCATATAAATTGACTCTTTACAGCTGAATAATTATACACGAGTAAAAGATGATATGGAGGAAACCTGTCATCATGATGTCAGGTTGAGCTTTACTAAAGACTGTGTATTATACGTACGTCGACACCCATCTGTTCTTGATACAGAGTTTTGAGACACAATTCTGCCAGGGGCCGTGTGAGTAATACTGAACATAACCTAGCTCTGTTCAGATGTAGTTTCTGGTGTTTCTGCAGCCAACCTCACGCGGAATCTTGAAGAGCTGCAGTTTTACGCACTTCTGCTTGGGGTTTATTTCTCACAGTCACAAGGTTTCCACTTCACAGAAAATCCATTTGTCTTCAGTTGGGTGAGAGATGACCTGCCTTTTTTTGTGTTGCAGCATCATGTTCTCGTAACACTTCATTGTTCTTACTCTACCGTTCTGAAGTCAGACATATTGTGAGTTCTTTTGAATGACGGTTCAAAAGATGGTTCATAATTTTGACCTTTTTTATCTCATAATTTCAACTTTTTATCTCACTACTTTGACTAATTATCTCATAATACTTATTTTACATCTCATAATTATAACTTTATCATCTTATATTTACATTTTTTTTCTCATTTTGACTTTTCATCTTATAGTCATGTCTTTATTATATCATAATTTCAACATTTATCTCATAATTATGACTTTTTTATCTCTTATGAGAGATTTTTTTAAAAAAATTCAATAAAGCCAAGTTTTCATTTTTATATCTTTAACTGGTTGAAATGGGCTTAAATACATTACTGGGAGGGAAAAATTTTTGGAAAGAAGACAAACTGACTCTGAACAACACAAGCATCACTGAGAGACACATGGAGAAGGATTCTCTGCTTCCCTGCAGGCCCGTCATGTTTTATTGTATGTTAATCCAAGTTGGCATGAGCTCTGTGCTGATAGTTCTCATGTTAAATCTCTGGAAATGCATGAGAACATTTTTCAAACCTGTCTGCTCCTCAGGGTAAAACTGACTTCTCTCTGTCTATTCTGGCTTTGTCTTTGCTGCTTCACAGTAATGCCAATGGATTTTGGATACAAAGAAGAAATGGTAAGAAAACAGAAATTTTCAGTTCCCGACCCAGTGACGGTTCATCAGACTTTGAGCGGGAAGCAACAACAGAACCAGCTTGTATCTTTTGAAGACATGGGAGAAAGAAAAAGTGTCATGAAAAGTGTCAGAGATGGTGATTGGTTATTTTTGCTGATCTTTGACCTAAAGCTTGTTCTGCCACTGCATAAACACATCACGTCCTTAATTTGAGTCACTTTGCATTGAGCTTTATTTCAGCAGCATGCCAGTGTTTGCAGTCTGGGCTCTGAACCGTGTCACTCCTTGCAGATGAACTTGACGTGCAGGAATAAAGAAGTGATGTCATCATATCCTAAGCAGCAGTGGCACTGGCAAAAAGATGGGAAATCCTGCCACAGGCATCACAAAGTTTTGTGCTTCGCTCTGAACCTACCATAACGCCATGGAGTTAAAATACACGCGATGCAAATACTGGAATAAAATTGCTCACTCCTCATTCAACGGTGACAAGGTCCGAAGCAGGAATGATGATGGTAGTGACAGCTTTGATTCTCATGATCAACACAGCAGCCAGTTTGAGTGAAGCTATTCGAACACTGGGACTCTGACATGAACGTCTTCATGCTAACGCTCATGTCTGTCTGCAGAGTGTTTGTTGTCACTGTGTCCAACATGTAGTCAGATTCAGACAGATATTACAGATACTGGCACTGGACCGTTCTGCTCCCCGTATCTTGGTCCAGAGCAGATGGCCACAGATCCATCAGCCAAGGCCTTAATAGAGCCACAGCTGCTGGCAGACAAAGTGAATCTCCCTCCATATGCACTTCCTTGGAAAACACAGCAGCGCACTGTTCGCTCTGCTGTGGGGGTGTGACACAGCCCACAAGCTATGACTCAGACGGCCGCTACTTCTCCTTTGGTTCCAGTCCACACAGGGCCATTTGTTCAAATTTAACTAAGGCTGACAGAGGACAGGTATGCCCTTGTCTCCTGCCTACATTCAGCCATAAAGCTGGCATTAACAAGGTGGCTCTTAATTCAATAACAAGAGCCGATCCATCTACTATAATTTCCCCCTGAGAGAAATACAACTGACTCTATAAAGTCCCACATACTCTTATCGAACCCATTAATAAAGAAGTCAATGTAATTCTTAATGAAAGCACAAGTGCTCTGTGTTCTTGATTGTCCTGCAAATGTTTTCATATCATCACTTGTTCCAATGGGAATGACACAACCTCTGTGCTTTTCAAAAATGTCACTGCGGTACCACAAGATTATATGAAAAGCACCCGTTAGATAGAAGTTAATGATGGTTGGCCTGTCACTACAATCTCTGGAGGAAGCATGTTCTTCATGTCATTTAACCACTTTTGATTTTGAGTCTGCAGACGTATTCTTAAAATAAAGAGGGAATTTTGATCCATTATCACCACCCCTCTCTGGGGAGAGGTAAACTGACATGCAGTTCATGTCTTAGTAGAATAGCAGAAGCAGAAACAACAGCCATTCATTCCACGGGGAATGAAATCAGCTTAGGCAAGGAAAAAATAGAGAGAGATTTTCAATGCAAACCCAAACACAATAGCAAGGGGAGGCTTGACATTTCTAATTAATATTAATTAAATCATTCTAGTGCTTTGTTTACTGAGTGGGAGCGACCATGGATCAGTAATTTAGAGAAAATGAATTACAAACATCTGTAAAACAAAAATGTATTCAAACTTTTACACAAACACCAACTGTAGGAGAGAACAGGGTGAGTTGTCACACTTTTTAACTCCAGCGAGAATTGCTCACCAACAAAACATCCTTCATTAGTAGTTCCTTCATTAAGTCGAAGCTTGGGGTGTCAGCTTGGAATGTGTATCCTTCTCATTTTTCAATTTGTTGTAACAAAGTGGTAATTAACTATCAAAGACACTCTGACACAATGAGACAACCAACCTCATACTGGGTTTTGTTTTCACAGTGTTATTTTAATGGGAAAAATATTTTTTTTATAAAAAGGCAGAACTTGATTTCAAAGTTTAATTACACTGACATGTTGACAAATACATGATTCAATGCATCCTAACACAAAATGAGTAAAGAACATAAACAGGAAACATATTTTTAGACCAGCCTACTGTATATAACATATACAAATACATGTGACAACCAACCCAAAAGAAAATGTGATGACCAACCCAAACTGAAATTTCTTGCTTGCATCAAGGCTAAAAACTGTTTAACAACTAGTTAGCTAACTAACAACAATCTAAACTATAGTTTTCCCTTCACAGTTTTTAATGGTAACAATTGTTTTTTTTTATCAACCAATTGTGTAAAAGCCTACATGAAAAACACTGAGAAGCTGAATATTTAACACACACACGCATGCATACACGGAAGAGTTTGTTATGCTGGTGTTTAACTTGTTATGAAGCTTTCTGCAACAGATTCACTTGCCACGTGACTCATGATGTCCACTTATGGTTCCATTTGTTTAATAGCTGCTCCTGAGAGATTCTGCTCATCTTTGTGTTTAGAAACAGTTCCTTATTATTTTTTTTTTCTTTCGAGGAGAGAGAAATCTGAGGAGAAATAGGATAAGTGGAGGAAAAATAAATAAAAAGAAAAGCCTATTTACACTTCTCTGTTGACTCTACACTGCAGATGAGCTGTAATGGTGAGCACTACACTCAATGGCCCCTTAATTAGAAACACCTGTCCAACTGCTCGTTAACACAAATATCCTATCAACCAATCAAATGGCAGCGACTCAGTGCATTTAATCATGTAGAAATACTGAAGACGAGCTGCTGAAGTTAAAACTGAGCATCAGGATGGAGAAAATAAGTGATTTAAGGGACTCTAAACGTAGTAAGGTTGTTGGTCTGAACATTTTACAAAGTGTAGACCTACCTAGATTTTCATGACCAACAACCATCTGTAGAGTTTACAGAGAATGGTCCAAAGAGAGAAAATATCTAGTGAGCAGCAGTTCTTTGGGACAGAATGCCTTTTTGATGCCAGGCGTCAAAGGAGAATGAAACAAGACAACAGGAACTCAAGTAACCACTTATTACAGCCAAGGTCTGCAGAACACCATCTCTAAACACACAACATGTCCAACCTTGAAGCAGATGGGCTACAGCAGCAGGAGACCACACCCAGTGACACTCACATTAGCTAAGACCAGGAAACTGAGGCTGCAATTCATGAAAAACGTCACCTGGTCTAATGAGTCTGGATTTCTGCACCATATTTAGATGGTCAGCTCAGGATTTGGGGTAAACAACATGAAAGCATGGATCCATCCTGCCTTGGATTAACGCTCCAGGCTGCTGCTGCTGGTGTAATGGTGTGGGGGAGATTCTCTTGGCTCACTTTAGGCCCCTTAGTACTAACTGAGCTGGGTTTCAAGTCCACAGCCTACCTGAGTATTGTGGCTTACCTTGTCCATCCCTTTATGACCACAGTGTACCCATCTTCTGATGCATAATGCTCCATCATCTCAAACTTTTTTTTTTTTTTTTTTAACATGACAATGAGTTCACTGGACTCCAGCGGCCTCCACAGTCACCAGATCTCAACCCAAAAGAGCACCTTTGGGATGTGGTGGAACAGGAGATTCTCATTATCTCAGCCGACAAATCTGCAGCAACTTTGTGATGCTGTCATGTCAATATGGACCAAACTCTCAGAGGAATGTTTCCAGTAACTTGATGGATCTACGACACCAATAATTAAAGCAGTTCTAGTGCCTAATGGAGGGTCAAAACTAGTACAAGCAAGGTGAACCTAATAAAGTGGCTTGTGAGTGGATGTACCACTGAGTTGTTGGTGTCTGCTTCAATCTGTAAAAGTTGGCCGTGTAATTTCTATATACATTACAGATACTGTTTGTTGTGAACAGGAAACCATGCTGACTGAATCTGAGCAGGTTTTGTTAGAGTTGGAGCGGATAAATTTGGAGCATCATAAACTCGACAGCGTTTGCCATAGCACAGATTTAATACAGAGTATAAATCATACTAAAGACATGAATAAGAAAGAACAGAAATGCTGGACAGAAGAGAAGATGTGATGTCGAACACAAAGACTAAAGTGAAGGGAGTTGAATAGATTTCTGGCTTTGTGGTGATTTGACAATGAGGCACTGTAAGAATGAGTTAGTGTGCAAGGATGACTGAAAAGAAATCCTTTGTAGTGTGAGACATTTACTGAAGGTCTAAGGTACACAGTTTGTAGTGATCTCTGTCAGGTGAGAAGGATGTCGACCAGACCGGATAGTTTGTTGAGCTGAAGGAGACATGTGAAGGAAACCAGAGGGTGCTTGAAACGGACAAAGTGGATTACTGGAGTGGCGACATTGATGGGTGCAAAGTGAGGAGGAGATGACACGAAGGACAGATGGTGTTTAAACGTCCTCTATGCTGGTAGAGCTGGAGAGGGTGGAGCGGTGTCCAACTTGTGCTTTGGTACAACCCTAAGCCAACTGGAGAATGGTAGCACCCTGTGGCTTCAGTCTGGACAAGCTGTACCATCTGAACAGCATGAGCAATCTGACGGTTCAATTAGGCATGCTGGAGCAAGTGTGCACACACACACACACACACACACACACACACACACACACACACACACACACACACACACACACACACACACACACACACATTTATTAATTCTGTGCTTTTTTTATAGGAAAGCACAGCCCTTGTTGCCCAGCTGTAAATCACTGAACATGGTGGTTTGTGAGCAAAAATTGGACTCAATGTTCAATCAGACTGTCGGCTGTCAACACAAACACAACATACAGGAATAAGAGAGAGCGAAAAAATAAAAAACTGGGACAGTCACTCCCCTGTTGATCTCTCATTCAGTCACACCTCCAAGTCATTCCCACCACATCAGCCCCACAGCGGGGTTCTCTGCGGCTCTGTGCTGCTGTGACAGTGATGATTGCCGACCTCTTTAACGGGGAGCATCAACAGTTTACAGAGCGCACTGGAACAGAGCTGCCCTCCAGAACAAGACAACACAGACTGCTACAGAAGTCAGTGTCTGTCTAAATACATAAGCTCTGCAGGCTGAGAGCTGTCTGTATGAGGGATTTATATGTCCTAAATCTTACGTCTGTAGTTTCATCCAAAGTTTCTTCTGTTGACAACATTATTCTTACTTCCTGTCCTAAAATCTATTTTTTTCTCTCTGGACTTTTAAACTCAAACTTTTATGGTAACATTTTAAATATTCTGTTTAAACACTCAGTTTAAACACATTCCTAGTAAAAATGGAACGTAATTACTGTCATTATAATCTGCACGTAAAGACTAGTTATTTTTTACTCTTTGCACTGTTGTTAGCCAGCTGCAGCTCTTCTTTTTAAATCACAAACATGTGATTATAACAATCTTAGTATCCATTTCCAGGCAAAACTGCAAACAAACACATTTTCTGAAATGTCATACTTTTCTCTTGAGCACTTTGAACAATAAATATGATAAACTAATATGGGTAAAGTTAGAACAGGTCAAGCTTAACAATCTGAGAGATCTGAAATCTGATATAGCTAGCAGTAATTGCTACTGATGTACTAAAAGTAAAAATAAGGCACAGACTCGCAGTTTCCATTAGCTCTGCACATACATCCTAAAATGAAATGCAGATAGTGCACATGCACTGCTGATGCAGAACTATTTTAATATGAATTCAATATCAAACCAGTAGATGTGATGCATTGCATGAAGTTATCTGACTGCAGGTAACCATGCAATGCACAACCCATCCCTCTAAATAGCCTGCTGAGTTGGGGGTTGGGGAGGGGTTAGAGATACCCTCTGATCAAGGTCTCCCACCTGGGAAGCCTTAGAGCACATCAGGCTAACTGAACTGAATATAGATTATGGGTAAATGAATTATGAATTATGAATGAGCATCAATCCAAAATGTGAAAATGCAATAGCTTTTCAAATTAAAATGGATTCTGCAACCATTAGAGGAAGTGATGGTCCTTGGAAACTTAACACAGGCGGTGAACTCTTCAAGATCGACAGACACGAGGAGAGGGAGGCTGCTGGGAAAACAGGGTGATTTTCTTTGTTGTTCACCAGAGGTAAGGTTTATCAGCGAGATTCTGAGGGTGTAACATGACGATCCTGAATCCTCCACAAAAATTACATCAGGCATGTTGATGATGTTTACACTGCAGAAAACTACTGACCACTTATCGTCTGGTATCAAGAGACATCTGAGGGACAGGTGAGCTTTGATTTCATAAGTCTGTAATGATGGAACAAGAATGTTTGATGATTTGATGATTAAAAAAAAAAACTGTTGGATGTTGTTGGTATGAATGTGTCAAAGTGTAAACCTGAGTGTGCTTGAGAAAGGAAGGAGCTCGAGCACTGTGACACCCAAACACTAACACACACAAACACAACCCAATGATTCTGCTACATGTCAAAGCTATTCCTGTGTAGAGACAGCTGAAGCTGATCTCATTAACTTGCCCTTCATTCAAACAGCTAATTACACACAGACACAATCACAGCCTTCACAGCACAATCAAATACCGACAGAGAAGGAAGGAGAGGCAGAGGGGAGGATGAGAAATGGAGAGAAAGTCTGAAACAAACAGTCGAAGAAAAGAAAAGGAAATTGGAGGACATTCTTAGAAAGAAAGCATGAAGACAAAGCGAGTGGAAGTTTCATTATTTCTAAGCCGTCGACATGCATTTCACTTGGATTCAAGCAGACTTTCCCTCTCATATAGTGCAGAGGATTGGCTCCAAGTCAGAATCTTTCTGAAAAGCTATTTGTTTCCACTATCCCTAATAAAGGAATTAATGTTATGTTAATGACTTCCCAGACTATTACTGCACTACTGATGGATCCATCTGTACTTGAAAATGTCTTTTCCTGCAGAACCCTGCCGCATGGTTATTTGTGTCAGAGTCTTTGTCAGGTAATTTATGGTGGGACATTAAGCCCTTAATACATTGTGTTTCAAAAAAAAAAAAAAAAGAAAAAAAGACGACAGTTTAATGGCATTGCGTAGATGAGCAAACTAGCCATTAATAATGCCTTATAATGTAGCTGATGAAGGCCTTCTGGGAATGGGAAGCTGTGCTGAAACTGTGCTGCTGAAAACTTCAAGAGAATACCATGGGTTTGGATGTTTCTGCAACAGTCTGAGTAAGGGATTGTATGTGCAGTTGTGTGTACCTGATTCAGTCAGGACAAGCAAGTGAGTTTTGGGCAGAAGAAAAGGTTGTTGAAAAAGAGAGGTGGAGGGTTTGGAGGCAGCAGTACTTTGGAGGCCTGAGCCACAAAAGTGTTGTGCTGCTGCTTTAGCGCCTGCGATACCTGTTCATATGAGCTGGAATTACAGACTTGCCAGTGGTGTACCACTACAATCAGGACCTTCAGTAACGATGCCCAACACCACCCAAAACACACACACACGCACACACGCTTGTCCCACATGTGTCAGTACAGCCAACACAGCCACAGATCATCTTCAACAAGCACAACACACACATACATCTCTGTGCATTACTGCAGCAACTACAGTGCGGTCTTCCATTGTGTCACTAAGAAACCAGGTATCACACAGAGACCACATGACACACAACAAGCTTCCACAATTGATACATACCAAAGTTCGCTGGATGCTTGTGCAACTTCAACAGATTCAGTCCATTAAAGCAAGAAATTACTAATGCAATAACAAATAGAATCCTGTAAGTTAGGCCGGCTAACAGCTATTTAAATCAGAATATTAAATTGAGGTGTAGTTGAGATTCCTTGATGAGCTCACTAAGCACCATCAATCGCTTCCTGCAGCAATAACACTGGGAAATAGCATCTCCTGCCCAAACTCCAGCAATACCAGACAAGTGTGACCATAAGAATAAACAACTATATAAACTAAAAAACCACAATGACTTAATCACTTAACGCTCACCCATCACTGGAAAATGAGAACTACACATCAGTCAAGCTGACTGAGCTGGCCCATGGGAGCTTTGTTCCTCTGCCCTTCTGACGACTCCAACAAAGCAACTGGACTGTCCTGCCCTCCAGCACACCTGCAGCTCCTACATAGCCACAGCCTGTGGTGGTGGTGGAGGGGGGGGGGGTCATACCAATGAGTTGTGATTGTCTGTTGCCGGCAGAAAGCACAGGAGAGAGACAGTGATGTCGCCTGGTCTCTGGTATGTTTTCTACATTTGTCTGGACTTAAAGACAGGGAGCTGATGGTAGCTTCACACTCGAGTGCAGTGTTATACAGAGAAAAAATACAGGCAAAGGGCCAATCTGCATACACAACCAACACAAAATCCTACATATTATACAGTGGCCCCTCATTCAGCGACTCAGATGCTAGGGTGTGTTTTTCATTAACAATTGTTAAAAATGGAAAACAAGATAATGTCGAATTAGTGCAAATTGCAGGATGGACCTGAGTTCACTTGATATGCAAACCAATGCATGGTTAAAGATTACAAAAACAGGTATCAGTATTTGGACTTGGATTTTTTTGCTTTAATTTGTTTTGAAATGGAAAATTCTGATTTCAGAATAATCTCACAGCAAGAAAATCTGTATGTTGGTGAAAAGAAATGTCCTCAGACGGAGGTAAAATGATACAGGAGGACTTATTACATCAAAGGATTATGAAAGATGTGATTTCTGTCAGAAAATTGTTTACTGCTGTCGTCGTCTGTCCAGTTTTCCGTGGTCTTTTTTTTTATACTCTATCTTTTTGTCTGCTCTTACTGGCACTTTTTTTGAGTCTGAAGAGTGCTGCTGTTATGAAACACTCCACTTTGCAGCAGACTTTAAATCCAAGACTCGAAAGCTAACTCTGTGTCTCTGTCTCTGAGTCTCTATGCCTTAAATGTTGCCTGTGTATCAGTCAGACTGGAGGATCTGTGACAGTTTGCTCCTCTGACCCTGGAAAAAAAAAACCCAGCACAGCCTTCACTTTCAGCTCTCCATCGCAGCTCTGTTCAGACACATTTGGAGCCACATAAGGCTTGATACATGACTTTATAATCACAACATGTGTTTAGTCATCACAGTAACCCAAGGGTCACTGTGTGACACACTGCAGCACCTGAACTTAGCTGAAATTACCTGAAGGAGCTGACAATTCATTGCCTGGATTCATCATCTGATGAAAAAGAGCTCAAATTCATCGAGTTGACTTAACAAGGCACATTCACACAAGTAAATGAAAAAAATAAAACACTTTAAGCATGAAAAGGCACATCAAGTCACAGTGACAGCTTTGACAGAGCTGGAGTGAGAGCTGCATGAGGTGTGAAGGACAAACAAAAAGTGCTGCTGAGTTGTGTTTATGTGACCAATGAACAACTTTCTGCGGCTGCCATTCTTACTGTGATGTCTCACTGTGTGCTCGGTACATGGCCCACACACACACACACACACACACACACACACACACACACACAACACACGAGAAGAATCAAAAGCTCAGTTGTATGCCTTGAAAAGTATGAAGCTTATCAAAGCTTATTTTTTTATTGAAATCAACGATCATGTTACTTGACATCTCAATAGGCTGGGATGGAAAATAATCCTGAAACAGGAGTTTTCATACAACAGAGCAGAGCTCCATGCCACTCCTCCTCGATAGCAGCCTGAGCCGTGCCTGTACCAGCCCTGCTCTGCAGTCATTCAGTCAACTGGGAATGAATGAGCTAAGTCGCAGAAGATTAGGGCGGATTATGGCTGGTGTAGTAAACCATCCGAATGCTGTCACATCACTATGGAAATGAAGGCTTATGAAATGCACACCAGCTAAGTGCGCATCATACATTGGGTATTATTCCTAGCATGTACGCATTTTACTCAACACATTACATGTTATGTTACAAAGAGCTCTGAAAGGAAATTAGTGGGAAATAAATGTGTACCAGGCTCTTGTCATAGTAGCACTGACTGTATATGAAAAAAAAACAACCTCATCCTGATGGACAAAAAGATGTCAAAACATCCCCTGCAACAGGTGGCCTGTTTCTACCAGGAGAAAAGCAAATGAAATGGGTGATTTGCCCTAATTATTTTCACTCAAATTATGAGGAAAAAAAGAACTAAATGATGCAGGATTATTACAACAACACACCATCAGTAGGATTAAACTAACCTGTCTCAAGACGACCTGAACCCAGCTCATATTCTCTAATAGTAGGTGAACAGTCAAACGCTTGGTGAATTATGCTTCACAATGATAGGAGGAGCCGTTTCTAAGATACTGAGTCAACAGGTGGCTCATCAGTGGAGAGGGAAGCACGACTCAACGGCCTCCCGACTCCATCTGTCTGTAGGTTATGCTACATGCCAGACTGAAGAGGCAGTAAGTTGAAATATGCAGTCAAGATGAAACGGAGCAGAGCCGTACACTGTATAAAATATGGACGTATTCTCTGCAGTGTCACTCATCTCTTCCAATCAAATGAAGCGGATTGTTGGACAGAGCCATATTGGATATGACGCAAGCTTTGAGCTTCCTTCCTCACAGCTATGGGGCACCCGTCAGTCCCACTACCTGAACTGAGCATCTGACTGGACAAACTTGTAATCCTAATATCCTACTATCTTCTAACCCCTCTCCCCTCGTGTGCCGATAACAAAACTAGCATTTCAGACCCAAGTTTTTTTTTTTGTTGTTGTTTTTGGCTTGATGTGTACATGATTTCCGGTCTTTCTGCAGCCAGCCTCTAGCAGATTCTTTAAGAATAGCAACTTTTAGCACTTCCACATAGGCTTCATTTTTCTCCACCGACTGTTGCCCCTTGAGTGGAGCCAGACTGGAGGTGCATCTGGTGTAATCCTGGTGTTAGACTCTGGTATTTTACCCAGCAAAACTGAGCACAAACAAAGGAAAGGCTGCTACGCTGCTTTTCCACTTTTTTTCAAGTGCTTTGGCAACTGCAATTTATGGAGCAGAACTTATTGTTTTATCCTAGAAAATATAGAGATAAGTTCTTCTGCATCCCCTTGCAGGATGCCTGATCAGAATATCTTTTTTTCTGTTTTCATGTTCTGTCTTCATCTGTTTATTTCTCATTCATCTCATTTTATGGAGACAAGGATCCTTTCAAAAGGTCTCTGAATAGATGGCCCCCTGCCCTGTTATTGACAGGCTACACTCAATTGAATTTAATGCTTGGCTACCTTTGTGTGTGTGTGTGTGTGTGTGTGTGTGTGTGTGTGTGTGTGTGTGTGTGTGTGTGTGTGTATTGCAAACAACCACATTCATTTTAATTTTCTGACGTCTGTATGTTGATCTGTGAGCTCTCGCATTAGCCCCGCCCCCTTGTTGAGCTGTGATTCGTTAGCATAATATCCATTCATTAAGCACTTAATCAGAGCCAATTAATGTATTAATGCACAGCTTGATTGAGAAAACTGCTAATGGCATTTCAAATCAACAGTAACATTATCTAACTCCGATAGTTCAGGAAATGGCAGGTAATTATTCCCTGCCATTTTGAACGACTATCAATAACAGTGTAGTTATATTGAGCGGGAGTAGAAAGGAGACAAATGCACAGAGAGAAGCATGAAAAGTGTCTCTGTATTCTGCTCACAGCCTGAGACTAAGCTTAGATAACTGTCCATCTGAACAGACCATGAGTCATATGAGGACAAAAGGGATAAAGAAAAGAAAATGTTTGGCCTCTTGACTTTGGACTTAAAGACTGAAGTGAAGTAAGTACAGATATTGGAGACTATGAGAGTGAAAATACAGAACAGCATTTTCAAGATCCAAGAGGAAGTGGAAAGACTTTGTCCAGGACTGTATGGTTATATTTTAAGACAAAATACATACAAGATGATGGCTCATCTGATCTTAGGTATAGAAGAAGGAATCTTCAGTCTGAGCCCCCTTGTATCCCACTGTTCCCTCTATGCAGGATCCGGCAGTCTGCCTCATTGGAGGATGGGCAGAAAATTCACCAAGGATCGATCTGTTGTCACCACCTTCAAATACAGAGAAGCACGCACACACACACACACATGCTCGCAAACCTGCTACAGGAGTGCTCAGGACCTTCCATCCCAATCTGAGACACAACATTGCACCCAATAACGGCAAACCCAGAGCTGCACAACAGCGTGTAAGCTAACAAAAGAAAAATCCCAGAATCTGAGAGTTGGAGTGTGTGTGTGCGAATTTTCTGCCTTCTTGGATCACCACATCAGAGCGTTCAACCAGGCTGCTGTGAAACACACATACACACATAGCAGCTCATGGACACAGACTCGGGTGAACACAAACACTCACACACACACACACACACACACACACACACACACACACACACACACACACACACACACACACACACACACACACACACACACACACACACACAGCAGCTGTCAGTCATTCGGTTAAGCAGCTGCTCAGTCAAACTTAAAAAAAAAAAAAAGAAAAAGAAAAAAAACTAAGTGTGTCCTCCTCTCTCTGGGGCTGCAGGCACAGAGCTTAAAACTGTCTCGGAACATGTGGGCTATTGATCAGATCAGTCAAAGCAGGGCTGTAGACACACAAACAATTCTTACTTGTCCCCAAGAGGAGGGAGAGGGAACAGGAGCAATCTGACTCTTTCCGGTATCTGCCTGGTCTGAAGCAGCTGACCAATAGATATCCAACCAAAAATCCTTAAATCCAGCAGTTCAAGTTTTTATACTAAGGTTTCATCATTACATTTGCAAATCAGGGATGTAACACTTTATTTCTTAGGGTGTCTGCGGTTTCAGTGGGGAAAACTCATTTCTCTGTCTGCACTGTAAGGAAATTAATTTTAAATAACTTATGGACCACTCTCATCAAAATTATTGACATGGAGTGAGTTATATTTGGTGGTATGATTGTTCCACATGCCTACATGTCAAAGCCTGTGGTTGGACAAGCACAGGTCCCCTTTCTTTCCCGTTTACACATGAAAAGCCAAGACAGGGAGGGCATCAGCAAAGACCCCCCCATGGTTAAGAACAGAGCGAGTGTCAGTGACTGTACATATGAAACTGGTGGAGGAGTGGAGGTGGGGGTGGGTTGCAAAGTGGTTTGCAGGGAAAGCAGGAAGAGAAGACAGGCTAAAGTCTTTAAAACAGACCAACCATTTTCACTCTTTGCCAATTGGGTGCACAGATGTAATCAGCTGTAGTTAGTTGTCTGCAAGGGGACCAAAGGCTTGCCTCAGTTCCACCTTTTTATCTCATGCAACGTCGACTGAAAGTTGGGTTCAGTCAGCTTTTCCATCATATTATGACTGTTTTTGTTGGGCTTCAAAACTCTTGCTCAGAGACATCACTGAGACTCGACCACACCTTATGCAGTCTATGGTCACAGATGAAGGAACAAACAAAACTGACCGTTTTGTTTGTTTGTTTGTTTGTTTGTTTGTTTGTTTTGTTTTTTTTGTTTTTTTTCGGTGCTAAGTGCAGCTCGAGTGGCAGCTTGTTACAGAAGTTTTCTTTATTGTCTTTTCTCTCTATCTCTCTCTCTCTTTCTCTCTCTTTTCGTCTTCTTTTTAGTTCTCATGTATTTGGAGCCTCTCATTTCAATCTATGACAAATTTGTTGGCAATTGATACCAAACTTGTTACATTTGCAGTGGTGTTTTCACTTTTTTGTTTCTGTGTTTGTTCAGAGACCCTACAGGTAACCATGGTTACAATGTTTACACATGGGATTTCGTCTGTTAGCAGCCTGTAGGATGTTGACGCTATCTGATGCTAGGTCTGATGTTCCCTGCGAGCTGAGGAGTGTCGAAGAGTTTGGGGTGGGGTGTTGTTTGTTCATAAATAAAAGATAAAGATTTGATACATGTTGTTACTCTTTTGTGTGTATTTTATCATTTATTAACAGATACAGTTTCCAACAACCAGACATGTTTACTCAGAAGCTGTGATTGTCTTGTAAAGGGTCAACAGATTATTCTCCAATGACAAGTGCCAAGCTTCAAAAATCTCCAATCATGATCTGTTTATGTGACCTCTGCTTATCTTGTTTTATTTCGTTAATTTAAAACCATTCTACTGTGTAATTGTGCAGTCTGAGAGTCTGCTAATGTAATCATAAAAATCTGCTTTATTATAGCTCATGAAAAAGCAGCAGCCACAAGCCTTCGTAATACAAAACTCAATTCCAGAACATATGAAGGCATGTTTCAGCTCAGATGGAAGTAGATCATAGCTGTCAAACTCCTACTCGAGCAAACCAACCATAAAATTAAGTAAAAACTAAATAACTACAATTCAAATCAGCATTTTGTGGGTGCAATAACTCAATAACAGCTGCTTTCTTTATGTCAAGGTCAAACAGTCTTGGAGTACCTGAGCTTTATTTGATTTTATTATGATTTTAATCAGAGTCAAGAAGACTCTTCACATGTGGTATTCATTCACAAGCAGTCCTTTATAATATGAGGATTTTCACTCATGGGCGATAAACTGAATCATATTGAACAGAGGATTCTAACACATTAACTAAAATAAATAAATGAGTAATTAAAATCAAACTGAGGCAATTAAACTCGTAGAATAGAATAGAATAGAATAGAATAGAATAGAATAGAATAGAATAGAATAAAATACAGTACAGTACAATATAACAATGTATTTTGTTTCCCCACATGGGAAACTTTGGGCTGCATGTCGGTGCAGCTGTTAGTGCTGTTGCCTCACAGCAAAAAGGTTGCCAGTTCAAATCCAAATTCAGGCATTGTGCCTTTCTGTGTGGAGTTTGCATGTTCCCCCTGTGCATGCGTGGGTTCTCTCTGGGTATTCTGGCTTCCTCCCACAGTCCAAAAACACACTCACTAGGTCAACTGGTGATTCAAATTGCCTGTAGGTGTGAGTGTGAGGGTGAATGGTTGTCTGTCTCTGTGTGCTCGCCCTGCGACTGAGCGAGTGCTATTCTTGGCCCCACCCTCTTCACCCTCTACACTCTTCCACTTGGCAGCATCATCAGCCAGGATGGAGTATCATTCCATTGCTATGCTGATGATACACAACTCTTCCAATCTGCAGCCTCACCATCATCTTCATCATCGGTATCATTACAATTGAGTACCTGTCTTAAGGAGATAAAGGCATGGATGACGAAAAACTTCCTGCAGTTGAATTTTTCAAAACAGAAGCTATTTTAGTTGGCACACCTCACCAGGTCCAGTCATCTGCCATTACCCACATCATCTTACTTTAGACACCCACATTAAACACATCTGCAAGACCTCTTTTCACCACCTATGGAACATTCCTAAACTCCGTCCCACACTCAGTATATCAGATGCAGAAAAATTCATCCACACCTTTGTCTCCTCAAGGCTGGACGACTGCAACTCACTCCTCATCGGGAATCCTAGCGAGAGCCTTCAAAAACCTTCAGTACATCCAGAACAGCCCTACTCAGATCCTGAGGGTGTGGAAATACAACCATATCACACCCATCCTTCACTCTCTCCACTGGCTTCCTCTCATTCTGGATAAAAAACAAAATCTTCCTTCTATAACCCATCAGTGCATCCATGGACCCCCCCCAAACACACACACCTCAAAGAGAAACTCACTGTAACCTCTTTTAAAAAACCTTTCCTGAAGAAGCATGTGTGTTCTTTCTATTTCAACCGGTTTTAATCTTGTTACTCTGTAGCACTTCGACATCCCATAACGAGAAGTGTTTTTTTAAATTGATGATGATGATGATGATGATGATGATGATGATGATGATGATGATGATGATGATGATGATGATGATGATGATTATTATTATTATTATTATTATTATTATTATTATTATTATTATTATTATTATTATTATTATTATCATGAGTGCCTCAGGATGTCCAGTCTGTATCCTGGCAACAGATTCATGGATGACATCACATAGAATTTCAGCTGTTGTTTGGCATCCTCGGAAATGCTTCTTCATCTCAGCAGGAACAGGGTGAAATCTTTCATATTTGCTCAACTGTAATGCAAGAAACTCCTTTCTTGAATAAACTCTTCTCCCCACAGAAATAACCATTAAAAATAAGAAAATGTAAAAACATACAGTGAATCAGAGCAGTCATTAAGAGTTGCCAGACGTTGCTGCCTCCAGTAGAAGAGCATCATTCTTAGTTAAACATGCTGGAAAAAAACTAGTAAGTAACATCTTTTTTGACCCCTCAACCACTGCAAAACATAGCACCATTATCAGGTCTGACAGCTACACCTGAAAGCATTATTCCAACTGTTTTCACTGCAGCATGTGCACAAGATGGTCAGCCCCTCAGCGTCATAGTTATGTGGATCTACAGAATGGGAGTTTCATGCAAAGGTTGCCTCATCAATATCTCATCGAGCAGCTCATTCCACCTCTTTTGCAAGCCACCTCCACGCCCTGCAGGCACTTCCTGCAAAGCGTGAAACAATTTGGCACAGGGGAGGACTTGTTAAAAATATATAGTCTCATGAGACGAAGCACTCACTGAGAATACATAAGCAGATGCATTTGTCACAGGTGCCAGTATTCATGAAGGCATGTTTGCATGTTTCGAGAAGGTACCTGTGCACTTAAAAATGCGTGTATGTGGATTTTCTGTCTGCTCCCCTGAAGGTTCGTTCCACAAATGTAGTCCATGCCACATAAAGTACATCATAACAAGGGAGGGGCTGGATAACAACACAGCTCCTGTCATGTTTCATGCATCCTGATAAGGCAGGGAAAAGAGCCACGAACAAGGTGAGGAGCCTACAGGGACAACAGGCTGCAGCTATCTGTGAACCGTGCTGGTACTCTGCCTCGCTCTTAGCACTTCAAACAAACAACAGGAAGATTCACAGCTCAGAGTTTGGTGTCACAGAGACGACAAGTATGCCCACACTTCATCTTCATACTTTTATTTCTTTGTGCAGGTATTTGCAGTAACACTTTTTTGAACAGGACTGAACAACTGTTCTGACATATAGTGTTACTCAGTGATGCAGACCGCTGAACCATCAATCTGTCCATCTGGTTCTTGTATCTCTTTTTTTTTCACACCCGACACACTTTCGTTGAGCCACCACTACCTCCACATTTCTCATTTCTCTTTCGATTTGGCCCTCATCTCTCTAGATCATCGTGTCTCACAGGTTCCTGCACGTCATTTCTATATCTCGATCACTGGGACTAAAGAGAACTGGTATGTAATATCACACTGCAGTGCACTCCTTTAATGAAAATGGGGGGACAAAGTGAGTGGAGTCTCTGAGAGTCTTTCCTCTTTTCTGTCCCCCTTCCTTGGTCATGCTAGCTGTTGTTTTGACTTTCCTCTCTTCCCCTTGTCAGAAGCACTTGGTGCAACAGATGACTTGGTTATTGACTAAATCCAGTATCCTCATGGTCCTTCATGTCTCATTCTGATCACTCCTGAAGCGTCTGTTTCTCTGTATGCCACTGGCTGAGTTTGAAGACTCAAGCAGCCTCACAAATCTGTCCCCTCCAACCTCACTTAAGTCAATTAGATAGCTCTGACAAAGCTTTCCTTAATAATTCATTCTGCAAATGGAGTGCAGAAAACTGGCAGTAATTTTCACTTGAAGAAAAGCAAAGTTGAAGTTAGAAGCTGAAGGTCTTTTACAAAGGGTGAGAGTTCAGTTTGCAGATAATAGAGTCTGGCTGATACCAAAGCACTGAGTGAGCAGACTGCACTGTGGCTCTTCAAATGTGTTACATTCACACTTCAACCACACAGTGAATAATGAGAAAATAAACGATTATTAAAGAAAAAAGAAAGAGAAATATCAAATTGAATAAAGCAGTGATGATACTTTATGCATATTTTACTGTTAAACTTTGAAATACCCATCAGTTTAAAGTGTGAGCATACATGGATTCTTGTGATAAGAGTCCTGTGGGTGTCCTCCTCTTTCATCTCCTAACCCCCTGCTTCTAAGCCCCACGTCAGCCCAGCTTGGCTGCGGCGGCTCTGTCGTTAATCACACAGTGTCAGGCCTTTAATAAGGCCTTGACGGGGGTTTCTCTGTGAACGACACTCTTTATCAAAGGTTTACACTGCCAGTGTGTCCTGAAGAATGATTGATCCCACTGGGCTCAGGTCTGCCCTTCATGCTGACTGACGGGGCGACGCTCAGACCGCCAGCAGCAGACAATGATGGCAGAAGTCCGCGGACATGCAGGACTCTGAATGTGCGTCTCCGAGAGGCTGAGAGTGTGTTTGGGTGGCAGCGGGACTGTGCAGGCACCCAGCAGCTTCACTTGGGTGATGGATACTTCCATTCGATCCATTTCTCTTCCTACCAACCAACCCTGCTTGATCCTGCATCTACAAATGCAAAACACTCCTATTATGGATGCTGTGATGAAGCGACGTTTTAACCTTGCCTGCTGCTGGTTGGAAATGAAGCAGCCAATCCACTTAACAAATGAAGTAATATCAGCAATCGGCTGGCCTTGTCGCTTTACTCATGGACATTATACGGTACGTGAAGCATTATCAGAGCTCTGCTGGCCTTGACTGGAGGGAGGCAGGAAATCTGAGTGAGTAAGGTGAATATGAAATCCATCAAATCCAAACTTGGCCTGACCCAGCCTTAAATCTGTCTGAAGAAGACACACAATAGATAGAGAAGAAGATTTGTTTGCCAAGCTCTGTCAGTTTGCAGAGTGTTGCATGAAACTTATCCCACAGTTTTTGATCTTCCTGCCACTTGATGATTAATTCATATATAGACAAAAGACTACAAAAATGTTTTTTACAACTTAGTGTTTAACAATTTTAGAAAGTGAAAATACAAATTTATTGATCAATGCACATAACTGAGCCAACTGGTTTTGTACATTAAAAAAAAAAAACATTTTTCACTATTTCTTTCTTATTATTATTATATCTATATCTATATCTATATCTATATTATTATTATTATTATTATTATTATAATTATAATTATTATTATTATTATTATTCTTTCACACTTACTTAATACATGCACTTAATTTGGATGGTTCACTGTCCACAGTTAAATACATGTTGGCAGTTTTAATAGCAGTACCCGACATGGATACCCACAACCAGATACCTCATAGGTATAGAAAAATCTAACATTTTGACCTGTGTTGTCAGCACTGAATTTCCAAATAAAGAAAATAACACAGTAGGTCAAAAATAAATTGATATCTCAGGCATCGTCCCAGTAGTAGGACTTAAAAAGTTCATAAATACAACAATACAGGATTATTCTTCACACAAGAAGACACACACTCATTGGTAGAGAAAAACAAGGGTACTTTTTGTGATGAATAAATAACTTCTCATCTTATATAGAAATTTAACCCCTGTATTTATTTATATCTTTCAAGTGGTAACCTTTGGTCTGAATATATGAGACAATGTGGAAGTGCTAAAATCTGCAGTTTGTTGAGTGTCCACTTGAGCCTGGCTCCAGAAGTACCAGAAGTCAAAGATGCACCAAGCCAAAAATAAATGAATAAATAATCCATCCATTAATTATACAGTCCGTGATATTTTTACGATAATGGATTAAAAGTGCAATTATAAATGTTTTTTCATAATGGAAGGTAGATCATGACCCCATCTATCAGTGTTGTGCAACCTCCCGGGGGGGTCCCAACCCCCACATTGGGAACTTTAGATCTAATCCACAAAAGACCACAAAGGTTAAATGCTCCACAAACAGCAAAGCTTATAGCATCAGTGGGCACTGGTGCTGTTTGCAGACAATGAAATGCACAATTGTGGATTAATTTGGAAGAAAATAAAACCCATTCACTGCAAATGATCCTCAACTGAATACAAAAAAAAACAGAAAACAAAACAGAAATTCAAGAGCCACTCACACCTGTGGAGAAATTCTAATTTGGCTGTTCAACAAGTGTGTTGAAAGTTGATAGCTATTGTGCTGGAGTACTTATAATCATTACGCTCGAGCTCTTGAACTGTTAAGACAAGAATTTCACCTCTGTTTGCTGATCTACCCCTGGGTGTGGAGGCTGTGCCATTAGGCATAACAAGGCATTACTCTTTCTTTCGTTCTTTCGTTCTTTCGTTCGTTCTTTCTTTCTTTCTTTCTTTCTTTCTTTCTTTCTTTCTTTCTTTCTTTCTTTCTTTCTTTGTTCTAAACAAGCTGCTTTTGGTTCCACATTAGGAAAATATATAAGCTGGATATAAACTTGGATGGAATTCAATATGACATCATGAATCAACTCCACAAATAGATCCTCACACTACACCATAGTTACACTGCATTGCTGTTCTCAGTTTTTGTTTTTCTTTTCTTTCTGTTTACTGTATGTGTCCCTGATAAATAAACCACTGATAACAATATGTGGATTTACTCAGGGTCATCAGGATGAGAGCGCACAGCCTAGCCATGTGCAGCAAAGAGTGAAGCTGAAAGTGTGAAGACGCCGACCGCTCATCTCAGTCACAGTGATGCGTGAAACAGGTGCAAACTGCACCAAACTGCAGGGCTTCAGGGCTGTTTTTTTTCTGCTTGAACAACAGTAGCACAATTTTCTTTGTGATTTAGACCTTGGATGCACAATATTTGATGCTATCAACGGTCACAATCCATTGTCAATGACTATAGGGAAACATCTGAAGAAAAAAAGACTCTGCAGTTATCTGAGGACTGACTGTAAAAGCCTCCAGTCTAACTCTGCACTCTCCTTTGACCTCGACTCAGCCACACATAACTACACAAATACACAAAAGATCCTGTCATGAGGTTGTTGACACACCATCTGCTTGAATAGGCTTGGACTCAGAGAGAAAAGGAAACAAAAAGAGAGGGACATTATTCAACTGTGAAATAGTTCAATATTTGCCTGCTTTGTCTGTGTGTGCCTGTTTTTTGTTTTTTTTTGTCCAGAGACTATTTCTTGGCTGTGATGACCGTTCATGTTCTTTCCAGTGTCCCTTCCCTCATCCCCTTCATTTTGTGCCACTCGGTCTCCACTGACTCTCAGTCCAGATAGCCAGGAACAAAAACACAGCACCTGTTCACAGATCCCTCTCGTGTAATTCTTTTAGACCTTTTAGTCAAGGGACGGCTCTATAATTATCTCTGACAAGATAAGAAAGCTGAGCATCTTTCTTTGTACTCTAAAGAAACACCAGAGCTCCTGGTTCTGGGATGGTTGCAATGCAGAAACCTGCTGGCATTGAAAATACAGTTCAGAGTGAAATGTGGAGATAAAGCTCAATAAACTGTTTAGGTTTACATCATGAAGAAAAGAAGCCAGAAAACTGTAGTAGAGGAGGGGGAAGCACAGTCTCACAGAGTTAATCACTTGTTACTGGGGTTAGATCAGGGTTTTCTGTCAACACATTAAAGATATTCCTAAATTCAGACACTTTTTACAGTTTTTATCTCACCAAAGGATGAGGCTGCTCTACAAAACACCCTTCATATGACTGTCGATGCTTTAAGCATTTATGAATTTCCAAGAATATCTTCATTTCTCCCCTGGAGGGATGCAGGGATGCCAAACATTCACATGTGAGGTCAGCATTAACCAGACATTCAAGAAAGTTATTTAACTTCTCGGTCAAAATTCCTGCCAAACAGAGGCTCTTGTGTTTCTTTACTCTTACTGTACAATCAAGCATCTGTGCCCAGAAGCAAATTTTTTGACTCCCATCCTCTCCTCACAGATGCACACTTCTCTCTGCAGACTGGTGTCTCTCATATATGCAGACGGTTGTCACCCGTCCTCACACCCACTGGGACATGACGCTTCCAGAGAACTTGTTTCTACAGACGTTGTCACCCGCCATTCTTTTTCAGAGAAACATTCTTCAAATTTTTCAACCGTCTCTCATAACTGGCCTTGCTGCACTGGTTCTCCAAGCATTTTGTTCACTTCATTATGGCAAACAGAGAAAACAGTACTTACCCCATTAAATGGGTTTTATTAGCTTTATTGTCAGCTGTTAAACGCTGGCTAAACAAATTGTCTGAGAGTGTTTTGCAGGGGAGCAATTAAATGCAAAGATAAATGTGCATTTTGCGCTCAACATACAGAGGCAATCATTTTTGGTGAAATGCTTAATGGAGTAATAACAAAGACACACACTGCGATAAACCTTTAAAGAGGGGGTATTATTCTTCCAAATAGATTAAACACTGATATAAAGTAACAATTCTGGATGTTTACTAAACGCGTGCTGATTTTCAAACTGCTTTGCATCCATGTGTTGTAGATATCCCTGAATCTGTAGAGAAACTGCTCTGTTCTAAAAGCAGCACAAGATCTTAAAGAGAAATCATGAGATCGTGACATATGGGGTCTCCTCACTGGTTCATGACATCTTGAAGGAATGGGCCTTAAACACCAAGGTCTACCTAAAGTTCTGCCCTTGATAAGCCTCTAGAGTGTGTGTGTGTGGGGGGGGGGGGGGTAGCTACACAGGGACAGTACATATGACTATATATATATATATTTTTTTTTTGTAAAGAAAAAGCATAATAATACCCCACTTTAAAGAGGCATCATAACCTCACATTAACTTCACACAGAGAACAAAACACCCTTTCTTAAAACCATACACAATAATGATAATCTCAGATACAACTCACCCAGAGAAAATTTGTTTATCTTCTTCTTTAATTTTATTTGCATTTGGCAACCAGCTTAAAGGTGCATTACCCCCACCTACCAAACTGGAGTGTAGCGCAAGATAGGCAGAGAAGAAAAAAATATGTATATTATTGTAATAATTCCTAAATCCTTTCTGTCAGTTGTGTTTCCTTTAAAACATAAAACTAATTTATTATACTTTCAGAAAATCCAAGGTTATTTTGACTAGTAAAGTCAACCTTTGCTTGTTTAAATTTTTTCTCTCATCTTCCTCCTTTTACTTTCATTCATCCCCATAACGCTGATGCATGTTTCTAACTCATATGGAGTGTATTGAGTTTAGTGTGTCCTATCAAAGTCCTTTTATGGCTGCCTCATCTCTTGGGTTCCTGCCCACCTTCCTCTGCATTCCAAATTGTTTTAAGAAACTATAAAAATGATGCCCAGTATCATTGACGTCCCAGAATTCTTTCCATATTTTGTATGTTCTGTCTTTAATGGTTGTTGTTACCTCTGCTTTACTGAATCCAACTTGTAATTCCACTGCTTGCATCTTGAGTGATTGTTTAGCTGGTTGGTCTGTCCCCTCGTTTCCTTCTATGCCTACGTGGGCAGATACCCAAACGAAACTGACAGACAACCCCTTGCTCTGTATTTCCATTCATTCATTCATTCATTCATTCATTCATCTTCTATTCTGCTTATCCTATGAAGGGTCGTGGGTGGCTGGAGTCTATCCCAGCTGTCTCAGGGCGAGAGGTGGGGTACACCCTGGACTGGTCACCAGTCACGCAGGGCTTGCTCTGTATTTTATGTTTAAAAAAAGAATTGACTTCATGGATAATGTCTTGCCTGCATGATGTCCCAGAGTCAATACTGTTTAAAGCTAATAAGCTGTTCAATGCAATTATTGAAAGATCCTGAATATGATTTATATCCCGCTGCAATCTCGATTTTATGGCTGACAGCTTTGCAGTGTAGACTGACAGATGGTCTGTTGTTCTCTTTTAAAATATATTCTACATACGATTAAATCACCTGATAAACCATGTGTTGTATATCTCTTTTCTCCACACAAACACTGAAACTGATCAACTCATCACTCTAATTTCCCACCAGCCATCCATTTTTTTGGCAGCACCCATGACAGTTGATAGTAAAAGCTAATTTAAGGCCGACTGTGCTTTTCAAGCTGTAAAGATCAATAGCCACCTGTCAGAGTTTCATTGATTCACTGGGTGGAAATGAAGGTCCCTTGTTGATGATCAAACAAGCCGTTAGTCACAGAGATGTTCCCTTTTCACGCTGTTAATCTGAGACCTGACCCAGTCATCAGTTAGCTCATGTATGTAGCGTCTGTTAATGGATGTTCCTGAGATCCTTGCATGTCAAGCGCCAACCGTCCCCTGGAGCTGTGAACTGTCTCACTGCCACATGTCAAAACCTTGATGTACGAGCCACTTTCTCTCTGCTTTAATGCATTTAAATGGAGTTGTGAGTCCGGCAGGACCGGCCCAATTTCAGAACCAGCAGTAAAGGCTAAATCTCATCTACTGCCCTGGTGGACAGAGCATGTACATAGGAAATGAAATTGAAAATCCATCAGGCGCACCCACATGTACACACTGACTGACACACACACACACACACATATATATATATATATATATACACCGGGCCCTTTACAAAGTCTCTCTATTACACAGTCACACACATGGTCACACACTCACATCGGGTCATATCTCACATTTCAAAGTGTTATAATAATAACGGATGTGTGATGAGCTGCTGCCTGATGTAGAAAGCTAATCCAAGCAAAAAAATACATTTACTAAAGTAATTGAACCCCAGTTAAAGAATTATGAGAGTGAAGGAACGTCATACTGCACCCAGTGTGAAGGTATTCTGACCTTGAATTTAATTAAAATCATTTTTTCCCCTCCTGTTGACTTCCCATAAATCATAAAGTCAGCCTCACTTCACTTTCAAAGCATCCATCAGCTTCTTTTAATCAGCCTACTGTTAATATGAAAGTATTACAGATGTGCATTAAAATATAGATTGAAATCCAGGGTTTTCAGTTATAGACTTGTAAATGTACTTAAGGAAAAAAATGCACACAGACTTAATAACTTCAGTATATTAAAATGTTATGGTTTTGTGTGTCTCAGGAGGTGATCTTTGGATGTTTTGAAATATTGAACCCCCATTTACTGATATTTTTTAAAGTATCGCTCCACAGAAGATGGAAGCTCACAATTTCACAATTCACTGACTGATTCTTTCCCAATGTCCTTTTGTTTATCACTTTTTTTCTGATGGGCTGTCATGCTTTTTTTCTGAGAGAGAACTAGGAAAGTTTTAGAGTAGGAATTTAGGCAGAGAGATTGGGGAACATGCCAACAAAAGGCTGAAGGCTTGAGTCACAGCGCCTTCTTCAAGGACTAAGCCTTACGAGTTTGTGCTGAGTTCTTTGCAGGAGTCTGTGTTACTTTATTCCCATGCAGAAGCTTTTGCATGTAGCTGGATGTGCACTCCATCCCAAAAGTAACCATGTACCAAAACAACCAAAACTACAAGCCCTGGGACTGATCCATTATCCAAAATCGTATTTTGAATCCCTGTACTGCAGCCGTGTGTCGAACATATAACAGCCAAACAGTCCATCTCCTCTCATTTTTCTTCTGTGCAATATTTACCTGCTGAGAAAAAGCAACATTTAACAGCTATGAGTTTACAAAACACACTCAAGGTTTTCCTAGTCTATAATGGACTATAATAGTTTTAAAGACCTTCGTTCATTGATAAAGATGAGCTCAAGCTGGTTTAATTTGAGTTTGGATAAGGCAAAGAGGTGAACCAGGCTGTAGATGTGTATTTGCTTCCAATCCTTATTTTAACAAAATTGAGTGACAAATGGAACAGGTGAGCGGGGGGGGGGGGGGGGGGGCTTATTCCATTTCTTAACATATCAAAGGGAAAAAAAGACACATTAAATTATTATAGTTTCGCATAAACCTAAACAGAAATGTATATCATATGGATGGTTTCAAAGTATTGTCAAGATCAATTCACACAGATTAAAGGTTTCACATATTCCGTCTAACTTGACCAAGTCTTAAAAAAAAGATTCCCCTCGACAATTAAAATAAAATGTCAGTTTCTCCATACTGTAAATAATTTGCACAATATCAATCCACTCCTCAATAGTGGGTGCCTCAGGTTTCAACCATTTTCTAGTGATCGTCTTTTTGCTCACTTCCAGAAGCTTAGCTTCCAACTTCTTTATCTTTTAGAGTGTAGTTATCAGTTGTAATGTCTCCCAAGTACAGAGTTTCAAACTTGAGAGGAATGTTCTCTGTAAAGATGTGATTTAAGTGTTCACACAGCTGCTCCCAGAATGCTTTGATCAACTGACAACTCCAAAAAATATGATAGTGATTTGCACTGTTAGATCCACAGAGTCTCCAGAAGGTGTTTCTCAGTACCCTGGTGTTTTTTTTTCTGGGCTGGAGTTAGATAAAATTCAAACAATGTTTTTCCAGCAGAATTCCCTCCCCATGTTGGGACTTGAGGTCATCAGTTGTATTTTACAGACTTTTTCTCAGCTGTCTTGACTTTTCTTTTGTTTGTTTCTGCAAAGGCTTCATTTCTCATAGCTGGAAGTTGCCACTTGGTACATACAATCAGTAACGCCAACTCCTGAGTAAGGAAGGTAGCTATTTGTTGTCCTAGAAGTCACTAAACAACTTCATCAGCTAATTTCATTATTTGCCCTTTGAATGTAAATATCGTAAACCTTGACGGAAAGAGGACTGACATGATGGTAGAGACAAAAAGTGAGTTTAATAAAAAATCAACACTGTAAGAAGTACAAATGAATTTTCTCCTGTTGAGTCTTGTTTTTGGTTGGGACTAGAGAAAGGGAATCAAAGAGACACTTGTCTGCCTGTGAGTGTTTGAGGAGGAGGAGGGGCCCACGGCAGCACATGTTGCCCATTGAGAAGAGTAATATCAATATGTGCTTTCATGTCAAAGTCTCCAAACTCCAGAAAAAAAGTCATTAGATTTGTTGCTGGATTCTTGATTGAAAAAAAAAGAGTCGATAGAGGTGTCTGAAAAGCTAAGTTGGCAACACTGCAAACAAGCAAAAGACCACCATACAAATCTCACTGCCTGCTAGTGTTTAGGAGTAGTTTTGCGGGGCCTTGCAGAGACGACAATACACAAACCTGGATTGACTGACTCCAGACCAAATCCTTTATGATTGGTTATTATTTCTTTGTTAACATTGTTGTCCCTGAGTCTCTCATCCAGCCAAAGGACTAAAATTCTGTTAATATTTAAAGTGAAATGATAATTCTGTCATTCAGACCTTCATGGTGCAACCTTTGTGTGAGTTCAAGTTCAGTATGAAATATAACCATGAATTATGCTTTTGTAAAAAAAAAAATAACTGTATTAGAAGCCTCTTCAACTGCTTCACAATCAAATTCTCATTAAAAGGCAGTTTATATAACAGAGCTTAACAAAAACATTTTCAGTTTCTTAAACATTCAGTTAAATGCACAACAAAATCTTTCATGCATTAAAATAGAGCTGTGAGTCTGGCAGGTTTGGTCCAGTTTCAGAAACAGCACTAAAGGCTAAATATCAAGACTTGAACAAAAAAACCTTATTTGTGGAAATATAAATACTATGATGTTGAATGCAAAAATGTAAAAGCAAACAAGTGTCTTTGTTTCTAAAATAAATGCCCCAGTTTGCTGAAACACAAAGTAGCTTCCCATAATTAAATCTAAGCAATCAAACTTACAGATACCTTTTGGCAATGCATCCCGACAGTGGCACAAAGGAAGTCACATGTTTGCTCTTAATTTACATATCTTTTTGAATCAACCCACAGGCCACACACTTCAAAAAGTGTTTAAAAAGTGTTTCAAAAAGTTTAAAAGCTAACTAGTGTGCATCCTTCAGTTTACACCACTCATCAACATAATCCTTAAAGCTGAAGCACTCAAACAAAGCCATGCACCCTCAGTGTTAAAGGACTGTTCTCTTCTTTGTTTTCAGCTGAACACTAAGTTGAACACACGAGCAGGGCTCCTCTTCCCCAGATACTGGTTAATTATGATGTATGTGTGCGTTTGTGTTCTTAGTTTCTGTTGTTAACTGCTGGGAGGCTGACATTAGGCTTCATCCAACTGACACCATCTGCAGATTCAGATTTAACTCTCAGTTCTAAGAAAGTCAACATTTTGGTGCTACAGAAGGAGGCATTTGCTTTATTTCTCAGAACGCCTGGGGCATTGCTAACAGGATCAGTCTTGAAGTCATACTTTTAAGTTTGGCAACAGCACACAGCACAAGCTACCATAAAGAGGAGTTAAGCCATTCAAACATGGACCCTATTATTTACAATAAGGGTGTTATAGTCTACAACTCCAATTCCAATGAAGTTGGGACGTTGTGTAAATGCAAATAAAAACAGAATACAATGATTTGCAAATCCTGTTTTACCTTTATTCAACTGAATACACTAAAAAGACAAGATATCTATTGTTCACACTGAACAAATCTTTTGAAAGAATCACTTCACTGAACTGGTTCTACAGATTCAGTACACTGAAAAGGACTGCTTTTCCCATCACTACTGTAGGGGAATAAAATTGGCTGCCTGCAGTCAGAACTGCTAATGAATGCCATAGCTTGAATGTGCATGCAAGCAAACACAAACACAACCCCCCCCGCGCACGCTCTAAGTTCTCCCGGTCTGAGTTCTCGGCTTCAGTACCATAACCTTGCACCATTGCATCCTCTTTTTTTTGGGCACACATTCTTTGAAACAACTGTTTGCCATTGCTTCAATAATTCAAGGGCTCCCCAATTCACAACATTGCATTTTACTCCTCAGGGTTGCACTGATGGAATATTAATTCAATAGACCACACTGAACCTTCAAGTATGCACTCAAAAGAGTGCAGACGTCTACCAAGGCCCTGTGCTCTTCAGGTCACCACTTCCACAGTCCGCCATGTACTGAAAAGGCGTGAGGCAGAGTTTCCCAAGTTGAAGCTGGTTAGGTGACAGAGTGGGCTCTTACCAGTTTGAAATACACAAAGGAACAAGATATGTTAATGTTGAGTTTGTGTTCACAAAAACTAAATTTGATGTGGAATTCATGTTTTTTCTTTAGATTTAGAATTTTTGAAATGTTTCTTTTTTTTTTATTAATAAAACTAGATGGTTTCAGAAGTCAAAGAATCAGGCTTCTTTTGACTTTGTAAAATTGCTCAGCTTTTTTATTTATTTTTATTTCTTTTCAAAATGCACTCCAGTTGTGTAACTGTGGTTGTGCTATAAGATTTTATCTTTTTTTCAGTTATAATCCCATATATTGATAATAAGACTGCTGTGAATGCATTCTTGGGATCACATTGGCCAGTCAAGTGCACTACATCGTGCCTAACGGGAGAGGATATCTCTTCATTGAACTATCCTGCTGTGGGCCACTGACCAAAGCTGACGAGACCATTCCTTCTTTTACGCTCCCCAGAGAGCAAGCCTCTGCTTCCTTAAAGAGCGTAAATTGAATTACGACATACTAGCAGCTGGCAACTGTGAAATTGAGTTGAAGTGTACCCCGAGGTTGGGCGTGTGCGATGCAGGATTTAAACACCCAAACAGAGCAGAGCAGGATCAAGCTTTGTCTGCGAGCTGCATTCAAAACGAGCAACAGGAGGAGAGATAAGGGACAACCGAAGTTCACTCGGTTGGGGCAATGAGGAGGCTTGTGCCAGTATGTGGGTGGCTGCGCATGCATGTGTGCAAGTGTGCGCTCAAGCATGCACATGTTTGCTGATGTGCACTGGGATTATATCACCACGGGGACAATAAAGTCAGTCGAGTGATATGCAAGCTATCTGGAGAGCATTTCCCAGCAGAGGCCTTAATCTCATTCCTGCTGAAGCTTACAGTGCCTTAAAAACACAAAATTGGAGCCTCAGCTGTTGCGAAAAACACAAACATGCAGGGAAATGATAACATACCCAGTTGGCCTACGGTTTTCATCACAAACAGGCCGAGTATTCATCTGTCAGTCACGGTTAATGCACCCTGTTTGTTCAATTCAGCTTGTCTGTTTTACTCAAAACAAACTAGATCCATGCACAAATCTCGGACCCTCAAGGTGTTAAGATGAAAAAGGCTGCAGCGAATCCATAAGAATACCACACACAAAACCAAAGTCAATGAATTGATGGAGGATTGTATTTTCCCTGCTGAGCTGGTGGCTGGAGAGAAAGAACATTTTAACTCTGAATGTTTCTTTTCAGTGCACGTCCTGCTGATTTCCTTCTGATGTCATTCATGTGTATACTGCAGTAATTTCCATTTCTTCAAATGAACTGAAGGATCAAGCCTCCATACCTCCAGTGTATGGTCTCAGTCATGTGCATGATTGTGCCCTGGCCTCACAAAATGCTGCTATCCATCACTGTGGCCTTTCTCTGTAAGTCATAGCACAGCATACAAACATCCATCCTCTGCTAATCCACCTCTCCTCTGTTTCACTGTCTCCCCTCTGGTCCTTCTCTTGTAATATTTTCTCTCACCCTGTTTTCAAACTTTCTTCTGTTTCCCTCCGTCTCTCTGCTTCTCCAACATCAAACCATCTAGTTTCCCTCTTTGCCTTTGACCCCTGCAGCCAATGTTTGTTCCCTCCATCTCCCACATCACCATTATTCCCAGCCTTGGTGCCAAGTGTTTGCCTTATCCATCACATTTTCTCATCCATTCTTTCCCTCCAGCAAAAGCACTGTTCCATCAGTCACTGCTCAACACCCGCTTTCACCCCCTCTCACCCCGTCGTTGTGATGGTTAATTCCATCAGTCACACGCCTCTCACACACCCTCACCGAGCCCAGCCACTTCCATCAGAGCGTTAATCCATTTAAGAGAGAGAGTGGCTTCCTGCTCTGCCGGTGTGACTGCGAGGTGAGACCACAGCGAGCGGGGACGGGAGGGGAAAAAGGAGGCTTTGTCAGAGCAGATATAAATGCCATGCCACAAAGCAAGGACAGTAATTAGTATTTTATTGTCAGACTGAGAGGAGTATCAGTTGGAAGTGAGCCTCAGAGTCAATCTTAAACTGGCACTGAGACTGGGACCAGCAGCAGGGAGGGCTGGGATGTGGCCGGCGGCACTGTGTTTATGAGCAGCTGAAGGCCTGAGGCAAAGTGAGGATGGTCTGAGCCAAGATCCTGATTAAAACCAGAACTCTGCTGCTTGAGGAAAACAGCAAAGAGTATGCTGTTGTTATCAGAAGTGGGCAGTGACAAAGTGTAATACTTGAGAACAGGACTTTTAGTCCTCTGCAACTGAAGGACAACCCCAATTCCAATGAAGTTGGGAAGTTGTGTAAAACGTAAATAAAAAACCGAATACAATGATTTGGAAACCATCTCTAGGGTTTACAGAGAATGGACCAAAAAAGAGAAAATATCCAGTGAGCGGCAGTTCTGTGGGCGAAAATGCCTTGTTGATGCCAGAGGTCAGAGGAGAATGGCCAGACTGGTTCCAGCTGATAGAAAGACAACAGTAACTCAAATAACCACTCGTTACAACCGAGGTATACAGAAGAGCATCTCTGAACGCACAACACATCGAACCTTGAGGCAGATGGGCTACAGCAGCAGAAGACCACACTGGGTGCCACTCCTGTCAGCTAAGAACAGGAAACTGAGGCTACAAGTCACACAGGCTCACCAAAATTTGACAATAGAAGATTGGAAAAAACGTTGCCTGGTCTGATGAGTCTCAAATTCTGCTGTGACATTCGGATGGTAGGGTCAGAATTTGACGTCAACAACATGGAAACATGGCTCCATCCTGCCTTGTATCAACGGTTTAGGCTGCTGCTGGTGGTGGTGTAATGGTGTGGGGGATATTTTCTTAGCACACTTTGGACCCCTTAGTACCAACTGACCATGACCACCTCTTTATGACCACAGTGTACCCATCTTCTGATGGCTACTTCCAGCAGGATAACCTGCCATGTCATAAAGCTGGAATCATCTCGGACTGGTTTCTTGAACATGACAATGAGTTCACTGTACTCAAATATTCACTTATTTTGAATTTGATGCCTCCAACATGTTTGTTTCACGCACTCGAGATTTTTCCCATTAAAATAACTCTGTCAGGACTGTTCTTTCATACAGCAGCGCAGGTTGTGTCTGTTGCATATCTCATAAATATGCCTGATAGCAAAAGTACAGAAAGTTCAGAAAGATCATGTTAAGTGCAGGATGTCATATTGGATGTTAGCGTTAGGGTTTGAGGTATCGCTTTGTCTTATGTCAGTTGTTTGTGATAAATTTGGTGCATGGTTTGGTTTCCTTTGATGACATTTTTTGGATAGAAACCCAAAAATTGGCACTGTCTGTTTTTAAAATGGTCACGACATCCTGAAGTTACTCCCTAAGCAGTGGAAGTTGTTGGTGTAGAGCCAATATTTCCCACATTACAGACCCTGCTGAAGAAAAACTGAGCTCTGCCAATAAATCATCCTACAAGGCATATTAATGTGTGACGGCTGTCTTTTGCATCTCAATGTATTCATTCTGCAATCAGCGGCTCTTCATCATTCAGCAGCATGCTTTCCCCATCTTTCATTCTGGACACATTTTCATGCAAACTCTCCTTCAGTTACAGCTCACAGTCTGATATTAAGCACTCTTACACCTTGTGCCATTAAATACGAGTGGTGTCTGAATACCGATGTGTGCTGATACTGACATCAACTTGAAGTAAAATAACCAGGAGAGAAAGCACATGACCAAACCAGCTCAGGTTTGTTTAAGTGTCCTGAGAAAGAGAATTGAACATGAGAGGATGGAGAAGTTTATTTCAGCCTTGATGGTGCTCTCTCTTCTCTGTGTGCTCAGGAAAAGTAGAGCAGCCGCATACGGTCTGGTCTCCCTAGTAAGCCCCTGTGGAGGAAGGAAATGCTCGCCTGGCTGTGTGGCCAGGGAGCCACAGGGGGGAAATAATAATGATAATGAAAGAGAGGTGATGAAACAGGGTGGAGAAAAATGAAAAGGAAGACGAGATAATGGTTGGAGGGCGGGTGTGAAACTTTGTTTTTTTTCCCCATTATCTAAGACACAAGGACGAGTTGTTTGTCATCATTTCTCTCTCAGCTGTCATCATCTCTGATGCAGTGTAGTCATTTTGTTTTAATTCTGCTTTAATCTTATCGGCAGCTGTTCTGCTGCTGGTCTCTTTTCTTCATCATAAGCTTTCCATTATTTCAGCCTTCTCATTATCTGCCATGTGTGGGTGTTCATGCTTTCACTGTTCGTCTGGTTTTCTAAATATCACTGGAAGGTGCCTGATCTGACGAGTTGCGTACTTTAAAACGATGTAAAATATTCTGCTTTGTATATATTTACAGTGCTTCTCCCCTTGCTTTCCCTCTCTCTGTTCCTTTCTTATTATTCTGACAGCGTCAATCTCGTTTTATTTTTTGGTTTCTGTCATCACAGTCAGACGCCAGCAGACAAACTCCACAGCTGCCTTAAGTTCCACACATTATTTAATGTCCTATTAGCCCCTCTCTCTCTCTCTCTCTCTCTCTTTTTATGCCAACACTTTTTTATGAGGTTTTTAATCATCTCATCTTCACTCCCTCCCGCCGCTCTCTGCTCCTTCCTCCTCCCCTCCTGTGCACCTTGACTTTATTTCTCTGCTGTCACCTACAAATGGCTGCTTCAGTCACCTCAGCAGACCTTTGCAGAGAACGATACAGAGACACAGAAAGAGAAACTCCAGAGAGATCAACACAGAGATACATCAAAAGAAGCCATTGTAAGGTCATTTTATTCAGCCCTGATATTTCTTAACATTCTGCTCATGCACCTCAGATTGCAACAACCACTGAGGGTGCTTAAACGAGTATGTGTGTGTGCGTGTGTGCGTGCGTGTGCAATTTCCATACATTGAGAGTCAGTCTGGAGTGGCCGTCCTGGAGGCTGATGTTCAGCAGCACTTCCATCCCGCTGCTGCTTCCAGCCTTGAGGGGACACACATGCACAAATCTCACACACATACATGCGCCGCCAAACACACACAAATGCCAACACACCACCACTCTTGGGACTGTCTGTGCCTCAGGCTCATTTCCGTCTCTCTTCCTGTTAGTCGGTCCGAGTCCTCATAAGCCAGTTTTCTCTCTCTACCAGCCTGCACTTGATTCTGACAGCATGCAGTCTGAGAGGAGCTCCCAGACAGTCCCTCCGCTCGATGGAAACAAATATACAACAGCACCACACAAATCAAAACAGGTTTTTTTCTAACAAGGCTGACAAAGAATGGATGCTGAGACAAAACTGTGATTCCTCAGTCATTTAAGGCGCTCTACTGCAACAGACATTAAAATAACAGAATGAAGGCACATGTACACACCAAAGTAAAGCTTTGTTCTGGTTTTCTGCCTCATTCCTGACTGCAACCCATTATTTCCTAACATCTGAATGCTCCGTCAACCTCCCTTCTTCCCTCCTTATCTCCTCCTCCTCCTCCTCCTCTTTCTCCTTCTCTGTCTGTCTCTGTCTTGTTGATGCTGCTGTAAAACAAGAGCGGTTTGTTTTTCCCAGTGCCACGGCCTGCTATCAGGGAGCCCTTGTTGCTCTGATAAAACTCAGAGGAGGGAGAAGAGATGGTTCAGAGGGGGTATCAGCAGACACTCCCCCCTCTAATATCAGCCTCAATAAACACCAATAATATAAAGAGACTCCCTCTCCCTCTAACTAACTCTTGCTCTGTCTCTACCTGGTTTCTGTTCCATTGTGTTTAAAATTCAATGAGTCACTCAGACTCTCGTTAGAAATGGCAGGTTGTGTGTCGGACTGCTGTATCATTTGAAGGATATTCCAGCATGAAGAGGAACAGGTGAATGTTGGAATCCTTCTGAGGTGAAAATAAAGTAGAAGCAGCCTCGCAGGCAGCCATGTTGGAAATCGCAGTTAGAGTGAGTTTGACTCCTTCCTATGGTTTCCACAGAACAACAGCACCGTATACCTACCAGTATTTGATGTTTCCATTGTGAAGCTCTTAGAGGGTTAAATCTAAAAATACTGACAAGTCTTTAGTTCCTTTAAAACCAATGCGAAATTTGATGAATGCCTTTGAAAAAAAATAGACTTCAAGGAATAGAAAGGTAATTTTAGTTCTTTAAATTAAACACAAATCTGTCCTCAGAAACATTCAGGGCTGTCACTGCCTCTGACATCACCACACCAATAAAACTCCAAGGACGATTTTTAAGCTGGTTGTTAAAACAAAACATGTAAAGGACACCATCAACAAAAAGAGTCTCCACTTTAAAATGTAACTTCAACTGCCTCAAAACCACCAGTGAGCTGTGCTTTGATTTCAGATCATAATGTCTTGTAGTGGTGATGAAAGATGTTTTGACTTGCTTTGCACCGTAAAACTCTGATGTAAATTCACAGCAGAATCCCAACAGTGTGTACTGTATTTTGGTAAAACAGTTTAATGCTGTTATAAACAATCCATTCTGGGGACCTCAGCAATTATCTATGGTCCTAACTAGGGCTCAACAGTTTTGGAAAGTAATGTAATTGCAATATTTTTGGACCAATATTGCAATTTAGAATGCATTTTATTTATTTATTTATTTATTTATTTATTCATTCATTTATTTATTTATTTATTTATTTGGGGGGGGGGGGGGGGGGTTATCCTCTGCTGCATTATTCACAAAACCCGAGCAATAAATCATTCTACAGTATGACCAATACGACAAAGGATACTGTAATCATATAAACAATTCTTTCCTTGGTGGCTGGGGTTTTAGCCAAACATGACTTTGTAGTGCTTTCTTAAATGCTGGAACAGGTTTGTAGTGTTGCTCCTTGTTGTAGCTATTGTAACCAGACATGTTTTGCACAAACCTTACACTGCGCCACATCTTCTTTCTGAAATCCAAAATAGTCCCAGACAATCAACATGCTATTCCTCATTGACACCAAAGTCTCCTCTTCTGTGTCCTCTCTTGGTTATTCTGCTGAGGCCATTTTTTAAAGATGTCAGCAACAACACAACCAATCAGAACTTAGCATGGCTGAAGTTGTTTTCTTCATTTCCTGCTCACACATGTTTCGTTCTTCTTCTGAGATTTTTGGCTGTTGCAAACCAGCTGAAAGGTGCATTACAGCCACCTACTGCATGCATGTCACGTAAGGTTGCGGTTGTGTACATGAAATTTTTTTCTTAATCACAGCCCTTGTGATTTGAAAATTGCATTCTGTTACACTGTGATGTCAGTTTAAATTTACAGTTTACAGTAGAGGATCATCTTCAGGGGTCTGATTCATGGTCCCTCCTCACTCCCGGTGTTTGTTGAATTGTTTGTCAGTCATTGTTATGTTGCATTGACAAAGGTATTCTGGGTAAAGCTTGTGAGCTGAAGCTCTACTAAACAGGTGGGAAGGGGTAATGTGCTCTGTGAAGTTATATACAAATACCTTTGTGAATTGGAACTGAACAGTTATTATAAGCGTGAGTTGATATGAGACCCTGCTGTGCATTGGAAGGTTGAGCAGGTGGCATAGGGTGCCCACACTTCACATCATAGACAATCAAGGCCCATCATGGTTAAAAAACATACTGGTATAATGGTATACAGAAATTTAAAACCTTATATAAAACCCACATTATGACTGTCAAGGATTTTCCAGGTGCAAACACAGAAATGAACAACTCCAAAACAGAATGAAACTTGCAGCCTTTGCGGGGTTTATTGTAGAGACAATATTGGAGCTCACATCTCTGAACAAACCAAGACAGATGGACCTCTATACCAACTCTCCTTTACGCTGTATAACCTTTCAGACACATCATCATTTTGTGATCACCCCATCCATTACCATGGAAACGAACTCCCGTCAAAGTCTGTTTGCACAATTCTCTCCTACATTCCATCAAAATACTTGTATAACCTGAACATGCGTGTCTGTGCTGCTCTCAGGGCAGGATGGACTGACATGTAGATCTGGTTTTGGGAACATTTAACTTGTGAGACCTTTTGATGTTATTCCAGGTTAGGCCGATCTTGGATATCTAATTTCTGAGAATTCAAACTAGCTATTTGCCACAACATCACTGGCATGACTACTACTTGTAAAATACTATAAATGTTGAATATACTGTAAATTATCACACATTAAGACAACAATAAGTTGCTGTATTTCCACATTTACATTACTGTAAAAGTACAAGAGAGTACTGGTAAAATTGGTGCCAGTAAAATACTGTATTTTAACATTTATAAAGTAATAAACTGTAAATTCAATTCCAATACCTTATTGTATTTATTTTTTACAGTAAGGACACTGTAGAATTACAGTAAATTACAGGCAGCAGTTTAACCAGTAAATGATCATAATTTGACACCAAACACTTTTACAGCGTGCCTTTGATGTAAATGTGAGTTACAGTGTGGGAAATAAGTATTTGATCCCCTGCTGAATTTGTAATTTTGCCCACTTACATAGAAATTAACACAACTCTAATTTTTATAGATGTTTGCTGTTTATAAGGATAGACAGAATAGTATATATTACTTATAACCAGTAAACAACCATAAACAATTAGAGTGTGTTAATTTCTATGGAAATGGGTAAACTTACAAATTCAGCAGGGGATCAAATACTTATTTCCCACACTGTATTTCTGTATTCCTGCTCTTTGAGTCAATTAACCTCTTTTACCCTTTCTGTGCTCTTTTCTGTTTTCCTCCTTTTGCAGCAGTATAGAGTCTGACATTTAACTTCCCTGACTTCTCTATACTGACTGATGTTATTCGAAATAGTCCACTTACTAGGAAAATATGAATGTAGTCAAAGTGACCAGACAAATTCATTCTTAAAAGGGAGTATTTGGAGCACAGATGGCCTAGTGGTTTTGGTGTGGCAAAATGCCCATGAGCGGGCAGCCTGGGTTCAAGTCCAGTCTGTGGTGACTTCCCCACATCATTCCCCACTCTCTACCTGTTTCATGCTCTATCCGCTATAGCTCTGCCCCCAACAGGCCTCCAGAGAGCTGTCCAATCAGAGGGAAGGAGGTTTCACTTTCAGCAACGACAGTAAGTCAACTCAGCCACCCCTTCAATTATTCAACAAAAATCAAAACAGATTAATACTGAAGACATCAGCTATTCAATCCAAATTTGTATTTGTATCAGGTTAAGTAATTGCTTTGGCCGTGAAAGTGAGCAAGTCCCAACACTGGTTTGAACAGGGTTTCCTTGACTTTTGCAACCTGAAGTGTACACTTGAAGGGATTTCTGTCTTATGCACTTTTGTGTTGACTTCTTTACCCAGCACCTGAGGTTGGCACTTAAAAAAGTCCTAAAGGTTCAATGAAAGAATCTGCTTTCCAGCCCAGCCATCGACTTACCAAGGAATAATGTACAGTTGCCTGGTTGTCAAAGCAGAATGAACCCCTGATCACAGGATTTTATATTTTGGAAAGGTTAATGAACGATTTAAAAAAGAGATAATATTTCTTGTGCTAAATAAATGCCCTCTTTGCTTTTTGACAGAAATTGCATCAAAGGCAATGGTTAACTCTGAAGCCATAAAAAACAGACAGCTTGACTATAATTGCATCTATTTCACTGAACATTAATACTGATGGTGTGGCCATATTAGACAAAGAGGACTTCACAGATAGCTGCAGCCTCTGATTTAGGTTTTCAGCGCTTAATGAGAAGAGTGTGTTCATTTTCTTTCAATTTTAACACTGTTGCAAATAAATTATCCACCCATCTCTCTGAGGAGTGAAATTATGACCGCCAGAGTCAAAGCTGTTTCTCAACCAACAGTCTTTTTCTGCACACAGAAACCATTTGTATGGTTTTTATGTTCACTTGTTTTTCTATTTTTTTGTTTTTTTTTGAATTAGGCTTGAAAGTTTCTCTAATACATCCTTTTTGCAAAAAGTGAGAGCACAGAGTTAGGTCAAGAGTAATTGAGAAATATGCCACGCTCTGATGTCATTGAACCAGGTGAACTGCAGCAGCTTTTAGTGCCGTTATCTGCGTGCAGATAGGACCAAGGTGAGAGGCTGGCCCACAGAGGCTGGTGTGCCGCTTTGAGTTAAGCGCTCTCTATCTTTCTCTCACTGCAAACACACACACACACACACACACACACACACACACACACACACACACACACAAAAACACACACAAAAACACACAAAAACACACACAAGCAGTCAGCAGCTCAACCTGTTCCCAGTTGTCTGCTATTGCCGGCTACCAGAGGCAGGCCTTAATTCCCTCCAATCACAACTACAAAGCCCAATCTCTCCTCCCAGAGAGAGATTCAGCTGGATAACAAAAAAATAGCCTCAAACCATTCTGTTTCCACACTCCCCACTCACCATAATAGCACTCACAGCCATGTGTAAAGCCACGCTGGCCGGTCGACCAAAAAATGAGGAACGGGAACTCGCCCACACTTGCAAACACACACACTACCTGCTCTATTGTTTGTCACTTTTCATATCCCTCCATATTTGCCCACCCTGTACTACAACAGAGTGAAAATTAAATAACGGAGACAAGGCTGCACTTTATTTGTTGTTGCTCTCCTATCTGCTTTAAAGTTATTGAAAACTTGCTCTTGTCACTAATGTTTACCTCTCGGATTTAGGGAAAAATTGCATCTGTGCTTCTGTTATCCAAGTCTGTTTTCCATTTGTGCACTTTCTCCAGCATAAACAGACGGAGCAGCCAGGTGAAGTCCCTGTACACGAAATGTAAGAGAAAACCAGACAGCTGTATTTGTGAGACACATCAGCTTTTTTTGTGTGATGAAACAACCATTTATAAGGCAACACTTGAGATGTCTTACTTAATGTAATGAGTGAAATATTGCAGCAGAAGGTATTGGATTTGACAGACATAAAATCCTTTAAGTGCATGCTTGGCTGGAAAAGGAGACGTGGGGACATGGGTGTCACAGATAAACATAAAGAAATGACACTAAAAAAAAAGCAAAGCCAGTGGAAGCATCAAAATAATGAGCTGAATGGATTTTTTTTTTTCTTTTATTCTTTGCTGGAAATTGTGTGCGAATGCCTCTTCATGCCTTCAACTCTTTAGCCAGCCTGAAGCGCCCTGGCTAATGCCTGCGCACCAGCAGATGATCCAGACGAGATCCAAATCTCTCTCCAAATCTCTGCAGCCAAGACTGATAAAATGGTAATGAAAGGGGTGTTTAGAGAACTATGGCTGATACTAGAGGGCTACTGAGACCAGTGTAATGATGGAGGAAATGTTTGAGCTGCAGGACTAGAGCCACATTTGTACATCAAACTCATGTACAAGAGGTTCTGACTGCAACATTTGGAGGTTTCTGTTTTGCCATACAGGAACGTAGAAGATGAGTCAGATTTTGTAAACGAGGCCATTTCACTTCGGGATATGCTGTTTGTTCCAAATTGGGTAATAGCAGGTTGGCATGCTAGGAAATTCAGGACATCATGCAGCTGGTTGTAAATGGGGAGATATGATGGAAAAAGATAAAACAGGGACATTTATGGGCAGTCACCAGGCTACCAGAACAGAATGACACCACTTCTAGGCTGAGGAACATTTTACACCTCATGTGTTTGAAATGAAAATTGTGCTCTCATATTCTCAAAGCTGCACTCATACATAAACATTAAGACAAATATCTATGTTAGGTGAGAGGTTCCTCCAAACCTATACATACATATATCAAACACTTTTCTCAGGGACTTTACACTTGCTGACACTGCTCATGCGTTCAGTCATTTTCTCTCACTGGCCTCACCAGTGTCATATAACACTGCAGCTGGTTTCCCCGTAAATGCTCTCATTGACCCTGTTTGCAAACTGTCAACACGCACACTGAGGAACTTGCTGGTTACATAGTGGAGCAGTCTGCAGCTGAAGAGCCAGATATTCACTTTAGTGCACTAACGTGACCCAAAGCACAGACCAAAAGAGAATAAGCACAACGTACAACTCCAGATCAAAGCTTCTGATCCTTCATTGAAGGATGGGTGTACAACTTTCTGCTCACACTTTCACCTTAAAATCATACGTGGCAGTTTAATGTCTGATACATCTTTACATTCTTTACAGTTAGACTCTCTATCCATGCCCATCTATGTCCACTGTTTGATGACTGGGACGGCCCACCTAGGGACTGATTTAAGCAGGGATGGGACTCAGGATGTTTGATAGGAAAAAAAAATAAAAAATAAAAAAAATAAAGGGGGGGGGGGGGGGGGGGGGGGATTAAGACTATTTTTTAGACTGTACAACACACATTAAGTCCTTTACTGTACAAAATTTATGTTCTATACCCTTTGAAGTTTTCAGATTTGGAAATCTAGCTGAATACCTGAAGACCAACACATGAAATAAAGAAGACACCCATTCTGAGGTGATTCAAATCTAGGTTTACACTTAAGAAGAATCTCAAGAAAGACAAATAATACAATTTTCAAATTTTGCCTGTAGAATAATAATAATACCTGGAACTGTCCAGTCTGCTGCTCTCAGCTTATTACTGCACTTTTCAATTTCCATCCTGGTAAAAAAATGATAGCCCTAAAATGTGTTTAAATAGCTTCAAACAAACCCTTGTAACTCTTCAGTTGTTGAACTGAATCTCTCAAAGTGGCAGATTTCACAGCTCTGTTAATGGCAAAAACACACTGAAAGATTCGGTCTGTTCTCGTTTGAAGTTTTTAAGCAATCACAATTTGTAGCACATTGAATCGTCAAAATGCAGAATTTGAGGAAAAAATGGAATTAAAAAGTTCAGTATTTCTTTGGTCTTCTCTTCAGAAGACTCCTGGCTCATAGGAAGGACCTTCTCTTTCTTTTTCATGGTTTTTTTTTTCTCCGTTTTAGGCCACTCATGTCTGTGTGCACAGAAAGAACTGAATATACTTTATTTAATCTCTCTACATCCTTTCATATAAAACTTCTTTTCTTCTAACAGCAGCGCGGTTCTTTAATCCTCATACATCATTTCCTATATTTGAAAAGCTACATGAAAAAAAGTATTAGCTATGGACTCTCTTTAGATTTATTCTTTGGGAACTCAAAGATGTATGTATCAAGTGAAAACTTTTGCTCAATCTAAACACAAAGAAAGCTATGGAGTCAGGTTATTGTCAAAAGATCTGTGTGTCCACATATACAAAATCATGAATATTTTTTAAATATATGCATGCCGTGTTGTACGTCGCTTTGGACATAAGTGTCTGCTAAATGACATTTTAGGATTATAGAATGCTAGTCTACAGTTGTGCATCAATAAAACATTTAGAAACTCTGGTCTGAATCAAATCATACACAAAATACGAGTTGTGTATTCTCTCTGTGAGAATACAACTTATGGAGTTACAACTTTACGCTGTGCATGCGCCGTAAGAAAGTGCTGTTTTGATAGCAGCAGAATGGATGGGACTAAACGAAATCATGTGAAGTTTATCTAATTTTACATTGTTTCAATATGTTATTTATTTATTTATTTTACAAAACATTGAAGCGGTGGCCCTGAAGTGGCTCCATTACTCTCTCTGATTAAGTTTTTGTATCTCGGTACATAATTTTATCACAGGTCACACCACTGCCCACTGCAGTGATTGCATGTGTAAATTTTCAGCCTGTCAGATTATTATTTTTTCCATTTTCATGTCTGATAGCGTTTCATTTTTAATAAAACCAGGGTGGGGGTTTATTCTGCACCTTCTTCATGTTAGCGTGCACATTTGCACTGAGTGGGGTTTCAGTCTTCATGTTCTCACCTGCATTTTCACCCTCTACCACATACTCCTCATACTCTGGCCTGATAAACAACCCAGAGAAGACAGACTTCCAGATAAGACGGATGTCCCAGGTGGATGGAGTATAATAAGAGATGGGAGAAGAAGAAAGTTAGTTAACCACCATTTGTCATTCTGCACAGCAGCCTGTGAACGCTCTCACCAAATAAATATTCATGACAAGTGGAAGGGGTTATTCACTCTTGTCCTCCCACCTTTGGAGAGAGCCTGGGTAAATCTCCACGTGAGAAATGACTCTGTCAGGAACCATTTCAGAGCCACAACTCAGCAACCCTGTCCACTCACCGTCCTCACATCAGCCATGCCACAGAGCCTTCATTTTCACTAATTCCTCTCTCGCTTTCCTTTCTCCCATCCTGCCTTCACTTTCTCTCCTCCATCCAGCTGCCTCACCTCTCAACATTTCTACCATTATTACCTCTACTCGCCAGCCTCTCCTGGCCCCTTTTCCTAACTCTTGATCTTTCTCTTCCACTCTGAGTCTTCATCCAGACTGAGGGTGCAGCTTGGAAGGTGCTGGGCGACTGGTAATTTTGAGCTAGTGAATACAGAGCAGCGCCATGCATGGAATACTACTTCTGTTGAAGCTCTTGATCTTACGCAGTACAAAAACCACATCTCACCCTTCACTGACAGCAAACTCACATCAGATATGTGTCTGGCCCTTTGACCTTCCCCGGCAAAGAAACAGTATTAAGGATGAAGTCTAACCTGACAGTAGAGAGCCACACTAAACTCATTCACCTGTGCTACACTGTATGGCATCATGGGAGAATTCAGTACAATTAAACCTTCGAGGCATGCTGTTCTTAGTTGAATAGAATAAAAAGTTGCTGTTTGGTTAACCTGTTTTGTACATATATAAAAAATGTGTTGGATTCAGACAAAAAGGGAGTTAAAGAAGTTAAATTTTTATCATTCCTCTTTTTGAAGATCAGCCCCTTACAGACTATTAAATTTTGGTGTGAACATCAAAGAGTTGGTTCAGATTTTTTGAAGGTGGGTGCTGGCTAAAAGATGAATTACATTCATTTTTAAAATTAAATTCAAGAATTTCTCCTTTTCTTCTAATCATTTTTGTATGTATTTTTTGGTCCTATAGTCAAGATCTGCAGCGAGACTGTCTTGGAAGCGACAGCAGGCTGTGAACGATCTCAGCGAACACGAACATAGACTTTGTCAGCGTCACAGATGGGGCTGATTGGGAAGATAGAGGACAAAATGTTAATCTGGTCTGTAAGTAGGCTGTTGAAAATACAGGTCTCCTGTAGCCATGACAGTGTGACCAACTGTGAAATAGGGAGGACTTCACGTACAAATGCATTTGCTGCAGCCTCACTGCAAGAAGTTAACCAGTTTGAATCCCAGTTTACCCGGTAGGCCAGGCGCGGAGCCAGTGTCACATTGCAGAGGGGGCGGGGACTTGTAGTGGGCCCTTATAGCGTATTGGCTATTTTACTTGTTAACAATTCACATTATGGATCCGATGTGGATTTGAGCTGTATTTGCTGCTGCCAATAAGGGACCGAATGAACGGCTTTAGCTTCGTAAATTAAAAAAAGTCTCACACTTTGAACCATCAAAATATGATAGAAAATCAAAGCTCAACAAAGAGACTAAAAGGCCAGATATTCTGTAAAACAAACGGTGTCGGCGTCGGGGGGGCATTCGCCGGCTGTGCCCCCCCCCAGTAGATCGACTGTGCCCCCCCACTTCACAAGGGCCTGACCGGGAAAAAAATAATATTAAAGTCCTAGAATTCTTCTTTTTTTTTTTTTTAAATATTTACAAAAAATGTTTTAGAGGTACCTTTAAAGTTCTGTTACCGTTTGGGTTTCATTGTTCATCGCTGTTTAATGTGTTTAATATTGGTGCGCTAAAGCGCGCATAGTTGTGTGCACACCGGAGGGAGAGGAGAGAGAGAGAGATTAGACGCTGCGCAGTGACAGCATCTAAAGACACAGCTGATCATTTAGTAGCGTTAATAATGGGAAACGGAGACAGAAGGGCAAAATGGAGAGTGTGGATTACGATGAGTTGTGCAGCACAATATGCGCTATTTCAGCACCATGGTTGGGGGTTGAGTTGCTGAGAAGAAGTTTGTCAGCGGAACGCAGGAAGCAACAAGATTCTTCCTCTGCTCTTGTTCCTTACGCTTTAGTGCGCCCGACTTGTGTTTTTTCATTTTAAAGCTATTTAAGCGAACACACACAGAGTAAGTAACCAGGACTAACTGCACACTCAGAGACTGCGGTGAAAAAGACCGCGCACGCACATAGGTCAATCAGCTGTAACTTTCTGTCTGCGCGTAGACCCACAGGGAGAGAGAGAGAAAGATTGACAGACAGCGCAAGAGAGGTTGACATGGTAAGTATGAAGTCACATTAGGCTACCTCCTCATGGTATTTCAGAAACGTTCTGATCTGGATTACTTTTTCCACTTATATTTATGTCTTACACTTATATCCTTACAAATACAGCAGTAAGAGACTGACTTTCCGACTTTACGTAGTTTTTGTTTTTTTCGCCACCGGTCCTGCGGTGGGCCCCTTCGTGACCGTGGGCCCGGGGCAGCCGCACCCTCTGCCCCCCCGCCGGCTCCGCTACAGCGGTAGGCCTTTCTGTGTGGAGTTAACATGTTCTCCCTGTGCATGCGTGGGTTCTCTCTGGCTACTCCAGCTTCCTGCCACAGTCCAAAAACATGCTCATCAGGTTAATTAGAGACTCTAAATTGCCATAAGTGTGAGTGTGATCGTGAAAGGTTTTCTGTCTCTATGTGTCAGCCCTGTGATTGGCTGATGACCAGTCCAGGGTGTACCCTGCCTCTCACCCTAAGACAGGAAAAGCCACCTGTGAGCCTGAACAGGATAATCAGTATAAAAGATGAATGATTGAAAAAATCTCTTTAAAAAATATTGTCTGTTAACTTGTGAAAGTCTTTAGTGGGTTCAGTGTTGTGTGCAGATAGTGATGCAGATTGGATTTCTTTTCTTTTTTCTGGCTTTTGATGCCTTTAATGTGAGAGGACAGGACAGTGGATAGAGGAGGAAACAGGGTGAGAGTGAGGAGTGACATGCGGGTCCTGCATACACAGAAATATAGCTGTACAGCTAAGGAAAATGCTACCAAAGGAAAAGGCTGTCAGGTGAAAATTTAAGGCACTGAAGATATATACTGTTACCAGTGTTGGGCCTGTTACTGAAAAAAAAAGAAATATATTACATTACTCTTATTTTTTTAAAAGTACTAAATTAATTAATTTCTCCCTGCCAGCAGTAATATATTACACTACTGATTATTTTACTTTTCTTTACATCCCATAATATTAGTAATTGTGTCCTTTATTCCTCATGAGTTTTCACATGGCCTCTGTGTCAACCTCAGATGTTAAATTGCCAGCAGGTGCATTTTTTGAACTGCAACTTTTTTGAACGCATCAAAGTTACAGGCCATCTGAAATACACACCTGGTTCAAATAAGGATGAGAGACACAGTTTTCAAAATCCAGTCTAAGTTGATCGAAGATGATCGAGACCTAGTACCAGAACTCAATTTACATCTGACAAAGATGCGGCTGTCATCTTTCCCCTCAACAAAACTAAAGGGATTAGCATATTTCCAGCTATTGAACGTAAACGACTACTGTTTAACGTTTCAAGCTAGCCAGGGTTGCCAGGTATGTATGACAACAAATGAAGAAACAAGCCCATAATTTTACTGTGATGTGTTCACAAGAGATTGATCTCTTTAGTTTTTTAGAGGATAAACACAAATCTATAAAGAATAAATCACATTGTCACAATCATTTCATTTTTTGAGAAGAGATAGAAAATGTTTTATTCCAGTTTTATCAGCAACAGAACATATTGTTAAGTGGGACTCTTTCTCAAGTGACTGAGTATGTTTGGGGATAAGAGAGGTCATCATTTCTCAGTAATATACTCGCTCTTAATAAATTCCTGGCCCACTTCAGAAAAACCTATGTTAACCTTTAAAAAAACAGTGGTGTGCACAGACTTTTTGAAGGGCAGGAGCAAAAAAAGGAAGAAAAAAATAGGCACATTCATCATGTTTTTTTTAATATATATATTTCAAACCAAGAGGGCAGGTTATCATTTTTAACCAGCAAAAGGAGCCGTTTAATTTGTTTCGTCAACCAGGAGGGCACTTTAGCATTTGTTTTTCAACAACTTGGCCATGGGGGGGGGGGGTCCTTCCGTGTGCACAGCACTGCTTGTAAAGATGTGAAACATGCAATAAGAGCTGTAAAGAAATGTGGATAAAGAGTGCCAACCAGTATCTTGGATGTCTTAGAGTGTGCAGCAAGGGTGGGGGGAGGGCATTCATTAGCACCTTCTACAGATGTGTGTGTGTGCATGAATGTGTAAAGCCAGGTGTGAAAGTGTGTTTGAGAAAGGGTTATGTGGTATGAGAATAAATTAGCTATGTGTCTCATAGTCTTCTTCCCCTTTTGTTGGGTGAATGCATGTCATGTACAACACAAAGGTACATGGGAAATAATCCTATGGATCTTATAAAGGCTCTCTGGGTGCAATTAAAACGATACATGCGGATGAACACGCTCACACAAACACACGGGATCACACCAGATGTCGCATTTCATCATGTCAGTAAGAGATGTTCATGAGTCACAATATAGTACATTACTGAGAGTCAACCCACCAATAATAAGTGAATGTAGGGTTTTACAAAGACAAATCAATCACAAGATTTAAAGAGAAATGAAAAATTCACGCTGATAAAGAGTGTGTTCAGTGATGTTTAATGGGACACTACAAAGACCACCGGATGAGCTCATAATGAGTAGAATAAATCTGCTAGTTTTAAGTACTTTGTTCTTCCACCATCTGAAAAAAAAAGATTTTTTCTCTCTCTGGTTGGGGAGTGAGTCTTTGTGTGAAGGGAAGGAGTTAATGGGTCTTGTTCACAAGTGAGGGTGAAATGGATTGTCAGATTGACAATAAGACTGAGCTGGACTGTTGTTGGGGAGAGGGAGCCGAGCTGGAAGGCAAATCTCTTGTTTTACTACTCAATCTGCATTCAGACCCTCACCTTCAGTCACCAGGTATGGGTTCTAACTGAAGGATGAGATCACATATACAAGCGGCTGAAATGAGGGTGGCTGGGCTCAGCCTTATGAAGAAGGTTAGAAGCTTGGACATCAAGATGGAGCAGGGAGTACAGAAGCTGCTCCTTGGCGTTGAAAGGAGTCAGCTGAGGTGGTTCAGGCATTTGATAGGGAGCCTCTGGAGGTATTCAGGCTACGTCAAACTAAGGGGAGAGCTCTGGGAGGGATTACACATCCCTTTAAACCTGGGAACACCTCAAGGTCCTTCAGGAGGAACTAGAATGTTGCTGAGTAGAGGGATGTCTGAGTCAAATTGCTTCAACTGCTGCCCCTACAGCCCAGGCTTGGATACGTGGGTAAAAATGGATGAATAGAAATAAGAAAAAAACGTCCTAATCTTTGAATTTTTGCCGTGTATGTCTAGGGCCAAAAGAAAGAAAGAAAGCGACTTCTGATGTATTTAACTTGTGTGGTTTAAAACAAAACAGTGTAACAACAGATATAGCTGTCGGCACCACTTATAATTGTTCTTCTGCAGTAAATTGGCAATAAATGTGTTTTATGACCAATAATGTAAGGACACACCATCTGTCCGACATAGTTAGCGCTCCAGCCTGAAGTGGCTTGCTCACAGGGAGAAACTGGAGGTCTATGAGAATTTACATTTTTCATTTGTCTCATTGCAATCACATCTCGACATGTTAACCCTGCAATGAGCTGGTGACGCGTTCAGGGTGTGACCCGCCTTACACCCATTGACAACTGAGAAAGGCTTCAGCCTTGACTCCAGAAGGAAAAAGCATTAAAAGATAAAGGATGGATTTATATTTTCTAACATTCAAAACTCACATTGCATAAACAAACACACACACACACACACACACACACACACACACACACACACACACACACACACATACACACATATACACACACACACACATACACACAAAGAAAACGTTCAAACCTACCTCATGTACTTCTCATCTTGGCAGCACCATTTCATTGTCTGCTTACCCACACATTCATTATCATTTCTTGGCTAAGTCAAGTTATTCTCAAACTTGAGCAAAGCACAGATGAAGGAGATTCTCCCCACCCACTGCAGAAACAAAGTTAAGTGTTGGAGCCTCTTCACATTCAGACAGGGAGAGGGAGAGAGAATAAATTGTCTGAGCTTTTGATGCTGAGAGTTATCAAGAAGCGCCTGCGGTGAAGTCAAATACTTGACAAGTGCATTACCTTTTTTAAGTGTTTTGGTGCATGAATGTTTAGAATAAAAGTCCATGGTGCTGAATGCGTTATAGTGCCTATTATTTAAATTAAACTATGGGAGCATGCTGAAGGCTGACTCCTCCATCTCAATGAGCAATACCATTAAAGCTTGAGAGCAGCATTGTTTTGTGTTCACTGCTCACTGAAAATGTTCATTTGAGTTACAGGTTAGACGGGCTCAAAGGTGTGTTTTTAATACAAGTATAGGCCACAGACATACACTCAAACACACACACACATTGAATTAGTCCATCCCCTTCAAATATAGATGCAAACTTCTGTACCTTCTCGAAAGGTTGTAAAATTCTGCTAACCGCTGGCTGGTCACTGTACAACTAACACAACAGCACTTCACAGGTTCTGCTAGCCATGCAAACTGACACAACTGTTTATGCCTAATATGATGCTACATTAAGATAATGATTAGCCTAGCTAAACACAAAGAAAAAAAGCAGAGAGAAAAACTAGTAGCCTAGCTCTGTAGCCAGCTCACAGCTGGAGGCAGTGACTCCTTTGTAGATGTTTTGTTGGGTGTCTGTACCCGTCACTATATTAAAGGGCCCAAATGTTAGTGCGTGACTGCAGGTACTCCACACAAAATATTCAGTTTCTGCAAGTCTTACACTGATTCATACAGTAGCTCTGTGTAACTTACAGCAAAATTTTGTAAGGTTATGTGAAGAGCAGATCAGCCAAAGAAGCATCAGTCGGGTCAGAGCTCCTCCTCACACTGGGGCGACTGTGGCTCAATGGTAGAGTTTTCGTCTCTCAATCGTAAAGTCGAGGGTTTGATTCCCAGCTCCTGAAGTCACATGCCTTGAGCAAGACACTGAACCCCCAATTGCTCCCACTGTTGTTCAGTGGTGTATGAATGGGTATGAATGTGTTAGTTAAAAACTGATGGTCTACAATAGATCGCTCTGCCATCAGTGTGTGAATGTGGTGTGGATGGGTGAATAACACCAGCAGTGTAAAGCGCTTTGAGTGGTCTGAATGACTAGAAAAGTGCTATATAAGTACTGGTCCATTTACCATTCACACACCGTCTCCTGTGTGCATCTTGGCACAGGAGGCTTCTGTCCGTAACTTTGACATATAACCATCTTAATGTGACAAACTTTATGTATCATTGGTCATCAAAACTACAGGCAGCGTCTAATCACCTGTTTCAGCATGTTGGCCCTGCTTCAACATGATGTCTCTGAATCAGAGTTTGAGAAAACACGAACTGTCAATCATCTTCTTGATGCTCACTAAAGCTAACGTACTTGCGCTTAGAGTTTTTGGTGCTTGTTTGTTTCAGAGTGTTCAGTTTAATTCTGAGGGTCTGAACAGGATATATGACTTCACAGACTGTCTTCAAACTGATTCACTGAGAGCTGTCAGCTGCTTCATCAGCACACACTGCTGGGAAGGGTACATTTGATTTATTCACCTTCTCTGCTCTGTTTGTGGAATAGCTATTGTGGATTGCATTATTTTTCATTAGGATAGTACACCAGTGAACTCTGCACTATGTATTGTGCTTTAATACAATGAATACATTATAAATCTTCATATGACTCCTAATTTTAAAGATAATGATGCCAGTTATATCAGTCAGACATAAGTATCTATTCTTTGAAGAAGTAGTGAAAAGACGAGCATCAGCAAATTACTGTGAGTTGGCTGTTTCGTAACATCTGTACCCATCACTTTTCACAAAGAGGTATGGCTGCTAGATAAAGGACCATTAGTATCAGCTCACACATTCAGACATTCACACACTGCTGAACAACAGCAGGAGAAATCTGGGGCTCAGTGCCCTTGGCATGTGACAGCAGGAGCTGGAATCAAACCTCTGACCCTTGGGTACTGTACCGCTGAGCAACAGCAACATTTCAAAGAAAGTCTGAACTCTGGACAAAAAAAAAAAAAAAAACAACTTCTAGAATGAGATTGGGCATGGTAAAATGCAGGTGTTTTTGGCAGATTGTTAGCCATCAGGAGAGTTTTTATTTCAGTTTGGATAGTTTAATCCAACTAAGTTGCAGCCCCATGTTATGCAGAGTGGGGGGAAAACATTAACTAAAAAACAATCCTTTTCTGTTGCAGATTTGACTCTGAGTAATCTCTTTGAACACATAACTTCATTAGGGATCAGCAAACCATCCTGATCACTCATTTTTAAATTGTTTGGCTCTTTCAGCTGATCAGTGGAAGGACATGTAAGTAATGCGTACAAATACAAATTGAGAAGCAGATTAGCTTTCTGACTGCAAAACTCTAAAGACACTCTAAATGTAGTGAACACTTTCACCAACATTGCAGTCCAGGTCAGATGTTCTCAGAAGCAGAGTTGACCCTGTTTGATAGGCTGGCTTCCGTTTCTCAACAAAGGTGTTTGAGCTGAAAGGGTTCTGCTGTATTTGATTCACTTTCAATAAACAAGTCCCTCCTTCCCTAAAGTGAAAACTACCTTTTTAACCTCATCTCTGTCATGTCTTTGAATTCTTCTAGTTAGATTATTCAGTAACTAGCACACAAAAAAGAGGATGATGTTCGTTACAGTAACTGCTGGCTTCACCTGTAGGCCCTAAAAGTTGCTTATTGTGAGATTGTGTCAGCTCTCATACTGTTGTCATCAAAGTGTAGTCAAAGTCTCATATAAGGAATCTTAGGCTCCACTTCAACATGAGGGTGAAACAATCATACATCTGTCTTCATATAAGCAGCACAATATGAGATTCCTCGCATCACACTTTCTCTGAAAGCTGTTTTTTTTCTCCTTATTCAGGTCAGCAATGTGAACGTGCTGATATCCTGAAGGTGTGTGAGTCTGTATTGGAGAGGGGGTATCTGCCAGCACAGTCAGAGAGCCAGACTAGGCCATAGCTGAATATCATAAATCATGAGACAGAGCCATGATAATTCAGGCCCATATCCTCTGTTGGTGCAGGAACACACTGCTGCTGTAATGAATGTTCATGTTTCTGACCTGAATACCAAAACATGAGATGCTAAGAGGCTCAGGAGATAAAGACTCTGGTACAGAGGACGAGGCACGCCTATAAATCTAAAATATATGCAACAACAAAACCTTTATCTTGTGCTTACTTTGCTGAAACGAAGTACAAATCTTATAAACATTGATCTATTATCATTCCTTTTCTTTATGAACACAAAAACATTAAAATTTCAGCAGAAATACTATATGCAGGTAAGATCTGATTATAGAAACTAAACTTGCAGCCACTTACAAGTTTTTACGAAAGGAAAACTTAACTTAAAGGGTATCTGGGTCACAGTTTATCAGGGCTTCGAGGAAATGTTTCTGAGTCTTGGCTTTTAAACTGAAGGCTGCCAGTTTGACTCTGATCAAATAAAAGACATTAAATTACAGCAGTGGCCAGTCAACTCATTTTCAGTTAATTGAATCCAAGAAAAAAGAATCGTAGTCAAATACTTGGATGCGGTGTGTACACACTCTTTGGCTTTCAGCTTTGGCTGAAAAGGACGCTCTTGTCTCTCCTCTGGCTCCATTAGAAATAATTATCTCCCATCGATCTTCCAAAGCCTCTGTGGAGCAGTAGCATCAGCCTGTACTGTCTCAGCCTTCAGCTGTCTGTCAACACAATGTATGTGTGTGTGTGTGTGTGTGTGTGTGTGTGTGTGTGTGTGTGTGTGACCTGCACATCCAGGTCTGTGCAGTACACTGTTTGACTTGTGACAGCCTACTACAGCTCCTGTAATTCTGTAGGTTGTGTCCCAGCACAGCAGCAGAGCGTGTCTCCTTGTGGGACTCCAGGAAAGGCAGAAAAGCCCTCTTTGAGCAGGTCAACCACACAGGGCTCTGCAATGGTGAATGCACTGATAACCGGCCACCCGGTGTGACTCTACTGCGGCGTGAAAACCCAAGCCGTCAGTATGGGGACCGGCGCAGCGGAAAATTGTGTCCAGTAAAGCGTGCAAGGTTGGGAGCGGATGTGACAGTGAAGACATGCAATCCTAATGAAAATCAAATCCAGTCAGCTCGCTCCTCAGAGAATCTGTGTGGCAGGAAGCCTATAGCGCAGCCACAGCTCTCCTTCAGCTGATAAGAGAGGTGAAGCTCTGATAATGAAAAGGGCAAATGCCAACTCTGTAATATGCAAATGAAAATCACCTTTGTCAGAGTAAACTTGATTCTTTTGTTTGTGAAAGAACAGCTTTGCGATCTGCAACAACAGTGCATTTTGGAGTTATTTGCATTAAACACAGTATGTGTTTGGGCTTACATCATCTCCTCGCCTGGACTCAGCCTCAACCACAGGCCCATCTCTTTTTTTCTCCATAACTGCTGCTTCAGCCTTTCCCAAGAGCTTCACAGCACAACCAACTTCACCAAAATCCCTTAAGTGTGCTTGCAAATAGCTACCCAAGCACTTATCCAAATGGACTGTGAGCTCCGTGGCCTAGCCTGTATGTTTTAATTACTCAAGGTCTGCAAGACAACTTCCTGCACAGACCGCATGACTCAAGAACTCACTGAGGCAGTCCTTTTGGAGAGATCGTACCCACTCAAGGGTTTTCACAGAGGTTTTTCAAATGAGTGTGAAGACAAATAAGCAGATGTACAACTAGAAGCTAGCAAATACAACATATGGGAACCCCACAGTATACGGAGGGAGCGAATGCCAACTCCACACTAACAAGCTGCAGCCTTTTTGTGATCCAAAAAGTTAGGGTTTGGGTTCAATATATTTGAAAGGATTATGGGTCATTTTAAATTCATTCAAACTTGATTGAAGTGACAGCCCTGAGACATAGACGGTAAAAACTCTGTCCCCCCATTCATTCCAAATGGGCTGTGGTCCAACTTTCAGACATTAATCCACCTCATAGAAATGTTTCTCTCATCTGTATGCTATGGTGATATGAAGATATTGTTGGGCGGCATTTTGTTCAAGTCCTCTTTTTTTATTTTCAAAAGTTTCTTTTTCATGAGTTATTAGATGTTAAATACAGGGTTTTACATCATGTTTCATAATGACTGACAGCTGCCGTTCTTGTGTATTTTTTTTTTTTTTTTCAGAAAGAGAAAGATACATCGAGAAAGAGGGCCAAGAAGAGATTAGACTTTCAAAAGAAAAAAAAAAAACAAAAAACGTTTTTTTTCTGTGACCTGGCTCTACACGGATTCTCTGGATGCACAATGGCTGCACCTCTGATGGGGTTACTTTGGCTTCAAAACTGTACAATGGAAAAAGGTGGAGCCATGATGTTCATTACACATAAAGTCTATGGTCTGCACATATCTGTGCCTCTGTACGGCCTCCAGAGAGCTGGCCAGTCAGAGTGAAGAGGGTTTGCAGTGTGTGGAGCCTTAAAGAGACAACAGCTAAAATGAAGTGTACAGACCAAGGGCGAGAGTTTTCTGGGAGAGGGATTTTCTTGATCATTTAAAGCTGCAACAGGGACACCAGGGGGGCAGAATAAAGCCTAAAAAAATGCACGATCACCCCTCTTTAAGGAAAACAGTGGGAGAGTACAAAGTAAGTATTGGTAAATATATGTTTTGGAGAGTTTGTTTGTACAAAAAGACTTCTCAATTCAAAATGAAAAGTGACCAGTGGGAGGGTATGGGACCAGCTTCTGCCGAGTTAGCCATCCTCACAGCTTCACTATCTTTCAACAACCGCACTGGGAGCAAGTAGAACATCAAAAACAAATGTCCCCACAACGAGCTACACAGCAGTGTAACAGCATGCTGCTAAGAGCAAAAGAAGTGTTCCCACAGGAAAACATCAAAGTGAAGATCATCAGCACAGCATAGAACTAGACTTTAAACAGCTTCAAAATAAAGTGAAGCTTTCATAACACTGTAATGGACAAAGTCATTACCAATCCAAGAGGATTTTGCCTGCACGGCTTTCTCAGCTTCATTTTCTTTTTGCCCCATCATTTAACTCATTTAGAAGCTCAAAGCCTTGGACCTGCTACAACACCATGAGATAAACCTATGAATGGAGGGCGACAGTAATTGCGTCCAAAGGAATTCCACTGAAGTGGCAGCCCTCTCTGTCAGCGGCAGGCAAAAGTTGGCTCTCTCATTTCCCCGCACGCTGACATCAAAAGCAATAAGTGGGAAGAGCTTCTCTAATTGCCTTGAAGCGACCTGCCTGCGTAGGCACCAATATAGTGCTTTGTGTGCTCACTTCAAATGGGTCCTCCAATCCCTGTCTGTTTCTTGACAGTCGGGTTTAGGGGTCTCCATAAAGCACCTCTGCACAAAACACTCTAACCAGGAACCACACTGGCATAAACAGGCCTCACATAAACATGCACTCAGGCGCACACACAGTGGAAACACTGAGTGGATCTGAGTGGCAATTATCCTTGTCAACCTTTTCAAGATTATCTGGCATTTTGTCGCCATCTAGGCAAGTGAGATGGTACTGCTGGCTTCAGAGAAGACAAAAATATTGATTTCTTCTCTGAAGTCAAATATTTCTCTTGCCTGATGTCTACTGCAACACTGGAGCTGGGATAATGGAACAGACAGGGAGGGAAAGGGCAAAAATTAGCTGTTAAAGCTGTTGGGCTGTCTTGTGTGATTCACCTATTACCAGAGACACATGCAGGAGAGGAACGAGAGAACGGGAAAGAAGACAAGAGCTGATGAAAAGAACAATTGGTAAAGAAACGTGTGAAGCAGCAAAGGGTAACGTGAACGAGCTGCCGTGATTTCTTGTAAAAGTCAAGAAGACCTTCTCAGCTATCTCATCGGTTCAACAGCAGAGGGGGGTTTGATTACTTCAAAGACATTTTCTGAACATGGAGCGAAGTGAAAAACCCCAGAGTCATTTAGAAAAGGAATGGAAAAGCAGGGCTGCTGCCTCCAGACAATCACATCACATGCTTTGAGAGCGAAGCAGCACATTAGACGATCAGTTTCCACCTTCAAGTACGAGGTTGAAGTCAAGGTGATGATGAAACTTATACCGTCATCAAACTTGAAAATGGCTTGCCTCGTAGTAGCTCATCATTTTGCCTTGAAAAAGATCTTAAACCACTTTAAAATCAACTTTATTCGACATACAAAACCATTCTACATTCTGTATTGACACAAATAAAATATGTATTTTCCCTTGAAATGCATTTGAAAACAGAGAGGCTGTTTTATATTCAGTGTTTAGTAATTAAACACCGATCTTCCTCCACCACTTCTCCGTAGTGTAAGTGTAACCCTCATGACTGTGGCTGGCTGTGACTCACTGCTACAGGGCCAGCAGAATAAAAGACAAGAGACACTATTTACAAAGTCGCACAAAAGTAAGACGTGTTTCTGGATAACTAAGGCAGAATGACGCTGCCTCTCTTTAGAAAAAAAAAAACATCAATCTGCCCGTAATGCAAAAAATATGAACTGTATTGTGATCAGAAAAGAACAGCAGTTATTTTTCCCCCCCTAACAAAGTTTTGTATTAGCAGATGCACATATACAGTGTATGTAACGCATTAAGCATTTTCCCTCTATGGATGCTGTTATGGATGATGGAGGACGGTCGCTAAACTATAACAAGTGATGTTTACATCTTGAATAATTTTGCTATGCAGGAATTACTGTGTGATATGTGCTCGAGTACGATTTGTGTTTGTGCAGCCACCTGACTGATAAGACTATTCTCCTCTTGCTGCACCCATCTCTGTTCCCCGCATTTTACTGTAGCAGCATTTCATTTACAGACACAAAAATACAAACGCAGTAAATTAAAGTGCAATACGATAGCTGTCTCAAAAGCTTTCAATCCAAGTCTTGATTGTAATTGCACCAAACTATGTGCTGTTCGTAATTTAAGTTCTTTAATGTGCATTTTTATGACTATGAAAAACTGCTTTTGCTGGCGTTTCTGCAACAGACGAGGTTGGCTGTAAAACTTCTGAACCATAAAGTTTACAATTTGACGACCTAAGCAGATGTTGTCCATGTTTTGAATTCTTTTTCCTCTTCCTCTTAAAGAGATATCAAACATTTAAGTTGAGTCACCATTTTTACCTCATTTTAAAGGAAGGTATGACTCTGTATTAGTATGCCAGGAGTAAACTAGTCCACAGGGAATAGTGCAAGGTAAGCATACTGCAGGCCATGCATCACCTACTCTCAGCTGGGTGTTCAGGTCTAAACTTGGAAAATTGTAGACCCCATTAAACTCTTAAAAGGTGTGTATACATGAAGGTCCTGAGAGAAAGTGCACTTTTAGTGTTCATCAAACTTTGTGTGTAAGAGCTAATTAGGTCTGGGTCAGGTTGAAACCTAGTGATGTGTTTCAGCCCTGAGGTACTTATTATAGCACAGTGCGTAACTGTTAATGTTTTGAATTTACCTCCGCCATGTTTCATTCAGTCAGTTTCTATATGAACAGAAAGTCTTTGATTGACATTTATTTTATTACATTTGCTACTTGGCTTCCTGTGTCAAGGAAAAAACTGTTTTTAAAGGACTGGTTTATCTGCTCAGGTGCCCCTCATAAAAAAGCCTGGAAACGGTGCATCTCACAGAAATCTCCATCAACCCAGGACTGTGGCTACAATTAAAAATGTAAAAGCTCGCTATCCACTGACCTATACTGAGTGTCTCTTATTCAAGACTCAAGCATACTCTGAAACACATCCATTACCTTAACCAAATAAAATTGTAGCCTGCCAACAATGGAGCGCTGCCCCTTATAAAAAAGGCTAAAAAGGCTAATGCATCTCATAATATCTCCCCCTGCCTCTATCATCAGCAAGACTACTCTTGTGGAAAGAATAGAACCCAGCAGTGCCAGCCCTTTTACATGAATACTCCCAGTGTGCCGCTGGCAGCTTCAGCACTCTTTGAGGCAGTACAGGGGAGTCAATGCAATCCCGCTGAAAAAGGAAACTTGTGCCTCCTGCCAAACATAGGCTGGAGCGTGTGACAGCAGAAGAGCGGGGAGGACATATCAGGGTGTTTGTGTGCATGGCAGACAAACGGAGCGGGGGAACGACTTGTGAATATCTATAACGTGTTACAGATCGTGTTTGTTCAAGCCAATGATGAAGGAATGAGGACGCAGAGAGAGAGGGACACAGTCAGAGACGAGGGGTGTGTACTCTTGGTTCTGTGTATTTGGTTGTATAAGTTACGAGCAGGTTTTCACAACCTGGCATCTCTTCAGCTCTTTGTATGCCACTTTATTCGAGTGCTTATTTGTCTGCACGTCTAAGTACAGAACTGACAAGTGGAGAACAAGCTGACATGAAGGCTTGATCAACTGGAGGAACAGGACTGTATTGTACTCTGCGTCCTTCACACATGGATAGTGAGGCCCTTTAAATGTGCCTGTTTCTATGTGTGTGTGTGTATTTCTGTCTTTTCTTTGCTCTCTCTCCCACAATAAGTCATCAAATATTCACAAATAAGCCGTTAATCCACTCTCCTACGATGCAGAGCTTCTCTCTGTTTTTCTCACTTGTCACATCTCATGATTACACCACACCATGTCCATTGGCGGTTTGCATAATTGGGGCACTTACATCAAATCGAGCAGATTCTAATGGAGCGCTAAGAGTACATATTTACTTAAATTGCTACTCTCACTATCTCTGTCTCTCATCCTCCTCTCATCCACTCAGTCCTCAGGAGAGTGTGGTGCTGGCATGAAGGGAGAGGAGATTGAAGAAGACAGTGATTCCCTCAAAGGTTACAACCTCCCACGGTGGAGTTCAGATAGCGTTTGACCTTAATGCCCATTACACAGAAGTGCGACTCAACCGAAGTCACAGGGGAACATCCAGCGAGATTATAAAACTCGACAAGTTTCTCTACTGGTGGGAAGTAAAAACAGGTGCATCTTAGGGATGGACAATTCAAGCTGAAATACTATTTAATTGTCATTGAGAGTCAGTGGTAACTGTTCCATATCGTCCTTTATCGCTGTAACTTCCCACAGGACAACAATAAGACCTTCTGATTTGGGCATGGTCACACAAACACGGCCAAACATTCTGTTCCCAAGCACAGTTCAGCCCTAAAGTACAGTTCGTTTGGCCAGTGTGACTACAAGTGTTTCGTGCTTGGGCGCGGTACACTTCCCTGGCTTTGGCACACTTCAGAGAGGTGTGCTTCAGCACGGTACACTTCATGCACAAGCACGAGCACGCGGACACGATCACTGCGACTGCTCCTCTCAACAGTTATTTTAAGCAATGACGCCGGTGTTTAAGAGCTGTGTTGGACCAAAACAACTCAACATGAGCCAAACATCATTAAAGTTGTAATCCTGTTCTCTGAATCTCATTGTGTTGACTCTGATGAGACTCTGATGATGTAAACAGATGCTTTATGGTGACGTAGGCGGGCCGTGTGTGTGCCTGAAGTCTGGTTCATGTTGGAGAAGTGTGACCGTGGGCCGTACTAGCCAGCTGAGGAGTGGTGCTGTGGGGGGGCAATCATGCTTGAGTTCAGCACAGAACGTTTGGCTAGTGTGATTGCGCTCTTAAACAAAGTCATATTCACATAAACCTTGTAGGGACCAATGTTTCACTGAGGAGGTTTAATTTAAACCTATAATTAGGGATGCACAATATATTGGCATTAATATTGGCCAATGTTTGTCATTTTCTAACATATTGGCATCGGTCCAATTAGTAAAACTGAGTCAATATTAACAACCGTTGTTTATATCTGTCTTGTTGCTGTTTGTGTACGTGTTGGGAGGTGGTCGCCATGACTACTGGTCAGTTTGTGAAGGTAACTTTGTCAGGATATTATTTTGATTGATGATCCTTTTTGTAATTTATTATCCAGACTTTCTCCAAGGAGTTTTTTGAGTTGAGAGTTTAATTACACACTTGCTACAAGTTGTGAGGGTTACTGAAAAGTGACACTGTCGGTCACTTACTCGATTATCATAATAATTGATGATTAATTTAGCAATTGATTGATAATGGTTTATTCAATTAATTGTTGCAGCTGATAAATATCGGTTATCAACCATAACAAAAACATGAATATCAGACTTCGGTATTGGCCGAAATTTCCATATCAGTACTGCCCTACCTACAATCTCACTTTGACAAGCAAGCAGCAGTTAGTAAAACTCAGGCTGATGGGATGCAACTGCTCAAAAATGCGTTTGAACAAAATTTAAAGCTAAACCAACTAATAAATCAAGTTATTTCACTAAGAAGGCAAAATTTTCAATTTTAGGGTCATAAAGTTGCAACAGGGCACATAAGAAACTCATGAGAGTGGGTTATGATTTAAAACCCATTAAACTATTAATTATATGACAGGTTACTTCAGTGAAAAAGATAAATGTTATTTCTAAGAATCTTCTTTGTCACTTTTCAGTTTGAGCAGTTATTTTCTCATTTTAGAAAGTGTAAAATGAGCTCAGCGCTCTGTGGACTGGTCCATACCGTCAACATGAAGCTTACTTTAAATCTACATCAACACATTAAACCCAATCAGAGGGATTTATAATGCTTATCTTTTGGTATCTGTAGATCATTTTAATAAAATATCAAAAGGTTGGGTTGAGGTTGTATAGAGCAGCATTTGGGCCCCAGGCTGAAATCACATCTGTCTGCAGTGTTGAGTCTTCATCTGTATGAATCTATTTAATAGTTTATGAGATGATTCTGTGAAGACCAAATTATTTCAACAGTAACAAACAAGTAAGTTTACCTATGAAGCCATTTTTCCAGCTGAGTTGAAAACCTGGCAAAAACAATAACATTTTATTAACAGCCATATGTTGCCTTTATTTCCGTGTTATTTTACACATTCTTAGTTTGTAATCATGACTCGTGTTAACTGTTTTGCTGCCTGTCTCAGCCAGAAGCCCTCGATAAAGACCTTTTTTATAGATTTAACAACATGTTTTGTCCTGTTTGGGTTAAGGTTAAATTTGAAGACATTTCCTCAAAGCTCCATTGATCATAACTTTGATGGACTGTGTCACCAGCCAGAACACCCCCTGGGCCCAGCGATGTGTCGGTGCTAGCCCCCGTAGTCCTCATCCACAACTTTGGTCAGCTAGGATCCTGAAGGATCGGAGGATGGATTTCATTTACAAGTGATGGGTGAGTGTCAAGAGTTAAAGTCATTGTAGTGTGTTTGGGTTTACACCGAATTCTTTATGGTTATTGTCGTGCTCGGTTTGCTGGAGGTTGGACAGGAGATGCTGTTTCCCAGAGTAACGCTGCAAGCTGACAGTGAGTTCCCTCAATACATGTACAAAGCACCATCCGTCTCTATCAACTAACCTCAGATAAATATTCTGACTTGAATAGCTGTTGTTAGCAGGTAATGCTGCTAATTTCTATACAAATTGTGGAAGTATGTTTTGGGTCATGTGGTCTCTGTGTTCAATTTGGTTTCTTAGTGACATTATGGAAAACCTTATTACAGTTGCTGCAGAAATGCACAGAGTTGTGTGTGTGTGTGTGTGTGTGTGTGTGTGTGTGTGTGTGTGTGTGCACTTTGCTTGTTGATGATCATATGTTGGCTTACTGGCACATCTTTGACAAGTGTATGTGTGAGTGTGTTGTGTTTGAGTGTGTTTGGAGTGGTGTTGGGGTTCGTCACAGAAGGCCCTGACATAACTGGGCCCCGACACTCATCATTTCACACCAGCCCACTGAAGACATCACATTTCAGAGAGCCACGAGACGAAAGTTATTTAAAAACGACCAACACTAGTATGTGAACCATCTGATACCAGAACAACCAGCAACCAAACCAAAACAGTTCCCTCATTGCTCAGATGGAGCTCGTTAAAAGCTTCATGAAACTGACTCCTGAGGAGAGGAAGAAGGAGATCAGGAGATGGATGTATGAGGAGATGGAGCGCAGAGAGCATGTCACAGAGAAGCTCAAGAAGGAAAGAGGAAAAAGGAGTGAGGAAAAGATTCATGAGGCCAAACAGAGCAGAAAGCGAAACAAGAGCAGGTGGAAGAAGGTGATGAAGGTGGAGGAGGAGTCTGGTGAGATGGCTCGGTAAGCTCAGAAAGAGGAGCAGCAGGAAAAGGCTGGGCCTTGCCCCCCTGCTGAGGGTGGGAGACAGGACTCACTGTGATCGTCTGACCTCTGACCTGAAGACTCCTGAGCATCAGGGCAGAAAGAAAACCCTGATTAATAACCGGTTTCAGGTGAGCCTGAAACAGCCAGCACTGCTGCCAGAGAAAAGCCCGACCCACTCAGCTGCAGCTACCTCCTTTTTACTGCGCAGGAGCCCCAAAGTCTGGAGGTTTTCATCATTTTTCTTAAATCCTATATTTAAAATCATAATTCATCTGTTGTTTAGTTAATTGATTATTTACACCTGCATCTTAAAGTCTGTTTCTCTCTGTGATGCTTTAAAAAAGGAACTTGTTTACTTTAAAAGCTGAATTAGTGCTTTTCAATTCACATTTCTGTGCATGTGTGTTTTTTTTTTACATGACAGTTCAACAGTTAGATGTTTTCTGTCAATAACAGCTGACTCCCAAAATTTCCAGAAAGAGCTCTGAAGTGCTTCACACTAGGGTTGGCTGTGTGCTTTCACACTGGGAAAAAAAAGCTTATTTGTATTATATGGAGGAGACTGAAACCTCGAAGCCTACCAGAAAGCCTATTTGCCAGCCGACTGTTAGAACCACTGTAACACCAGGGTACATTTAGACAGCAAAGTCTGGATTGCTATCGGGCTGCTTTCACTTCAGCCTTTTCATGCCCCTTTCATTCAGAGTGCTTGTGTGTCTCTGTGGGCTGTTAAACTGCAAACTTCTCTGCAATTTTTCTAAACTCTGACCCTTTATTCTGGCCGCTCAGCACTGGAACTGAAGCAGCAGCAGCAGCAGGGTGAGAAGACAGAGTGAAAAAAGGACGAGGAGGCTGAGGAGGACAGACATGGGAATGAAAGAAAGAAGGCAGGGCTCATTAATGTCATCGTTGGCTTTTGTGACATGTTCACACGATTCCTCCTTTAACTGTATTCTTTAATAAGATCACCGCCCCTGAAAGTGCACATGGGATCACAGGGCTGGGAAAACTTCACACTTTGCAATGTCCAGTATCTTTCCTCTGTGTACCTTCATTTGTTCTCCCCTCAGTGACTGTGTGCCCTGCCCCTACAGTTTCACATATGTCTGATCCATATCACCCGTCCCTATTCAGGCAAAGTTCATAAAGACCTGGTCACATCCAGGTACATCTGTGCAAGAGAGGGAGTAAGAAAACAAAGACACGTGTTTCGAGGGACATGAGACATTCCTTCATGGCAGACAACGCAGAGCAGCTTCAGGTGATTATTACTAGATCAGCTGTCAGTCTGCCTAAACAGCTGTTTATGTCTGCGCATGTGCACTCAATTATCTCTAATAAAACACAGAAACAATTTTTGTTGTTGTTGTTGTTGTTTTTGTTTGTTTTTTCCCATGTATCCTGTTACCTGTTTAATAAGCACCTTCACATACAACATGTCCTCTACTCTGTTTTATGTGTCCTGTTAAAAATCATACACACTATTCTAACCAGCGGAAGATATTATTGTTATTGTTGTAACTGTCATGCACCACTTCAAACCCTGTGTCTTCTCCATCTCCAGTTCAAACCAAGCGGCAACCTCCGGTCTGAAAATATGAGACGATGCGGAAGTGCTAAAATCTGCAGTTTGTCGAGTGTCTGATTGAGGCTGACTCTGAAAGTACAGGAAGTCACGTTCACACCAAGCAAAAAAAAGCTGTTTTTCACGGCAGAAATAAACATGTTTACAGCCTGGTACAAGAAATGTCTCACGTCTGAATCACTAATTTTGCTATCGGCACACACTGTATGGGGGGTGAAAGTTTTTCTAACTTGGCAGTTTAGAAGATACTGAGATTGAGAGTTCGTCCAATCAGAGGCACAGCTCAGCTCACGTGACTGATGGGCAGCTTATATCTGTTAGTGTGGAGACTCAAAGCCCGTCTCATTTACAATATGGCCATGTCGGCCAATTTGCATCAAAAATTGGTTTCAGAAACAGACGTGTGACGTCACTGAGACAATGTCCGTTAATTATGATACATATAAGGTACAAGAATGGACTAGGGTACTGGCATACCCTGCGGTTGACAGGCAGAGCAAGAAAGAGCTCATTTAGATTTAAAGAGACACACACACCAAAACTGAGCATTTAGAGAAAGGCTGTTTGGAGCTGGTTTAAACCCTCTGGTGTTTGATTTATAAGGTATTTGGACTGTATCATGGTTAGGACTATCATTTAGGACAACAAGGGACTGTGTTGAACAATAAAAAAGGAATGATATGACCCATTTAAAATTCAGAGACGTGAAATTTTACAGAAGCTTCACTACAGCATCTAATCAGGGAGTGATTTTCTTTAAAGACTCCCATGAAGGTTGTTCATCCTCTAACTGTTCCTCAGGTTCCCCCTCTATCTCATTGACCCCACCCCCACCCACTGAGCAGCAGTAAGAGCTTCTGAGCGCTTCTTTACTTGAGGAGCAGGAAATATAAAAAAGAGCTTTAGCATGTAGGGTCTGTTTTTTTTTCCCCCTTCTACATCTTTTTTTTCCCTCAACTCTGCTTTTCTGAGGATCTTTGGTAGTGGTTTATTTCCTTTGCACTCTGAATAACTGGTGGAAATCTAACCATCTAATTCTCAAAGCAAAAGTAAAGGAATGTGCTCTGACTTCATGAGCCTTGCATCTTGGTGCTCTGTTGCTATTTAGACATATTTGATCATTCGTTTTGCTGACGTATGTTTATACGTATATGTTGTCTGATAGCCATAGTAGGTGGTATGCAATTCTATGTGCTGCTCGCTGCTTTTAATACCCATTATTTCTATTAGATTCTAGCCTTGAGCAATGGTGTAGATATGTCATAAAAAAAGATAATTCAACCTTTAGAGTTTCAACATTTCAGTTGCTCTGAGTGGGAAAGTCCAGCCAGCCGTGGTGAGCGAGATGCTCTCTGCTAGCTTGAGGCTGTGTGTAACTTCAGATTTTGTCTCTCTGTAGAGAGCTGGTGAGAGCGTTCGATTAAAAGAAAGGCGTGATGGTGTTTCACTTTAGCTCCAGTGTGTTTTCTAACTTTCTGAACATCTTTCGGTCTTTGGTGATATACTATCAAAAACTTACTGGGCAAGAACTGCTTTTACTTTATGAACCATAACAGACCCTGCGCTCCTCTGGCAGCAGGCTCCCAGTCATTCCCAAAGTCAGGACACACACTCACAGCGAGGCGTCTTCATTAATTCATTCATTCATTTTATTTATAATCCCTACATTATTTTATAGGCTGTCTTTTTCATGTTTTAATTTTTATCTATTTGTAACCTTTTTTTAATTTTAGGACCCCCTGTGCGTCCTCTTGGGGAGCCCCCTGCACTGGAAGTGGTGGTTGGCTGTGGTTGCAGGGGCCTGTCACATGGGTTCCTGGGCCCTGTGTCGGTGTCCTGTAGCTGACTCTCTGCTTCTGATGGTGCTTTCTCAAGTAGTTCATCTGCACTCAGCCATATGTACATGAGTGTGTGTGTGTGTGTGTGTGTGTGTGTGTGGGGGGGGGGGGGGGGGGGTGTTCGTAGAAGAGCATGTGGGATTGTTTTTAATGGACTGTAAAGCATTTTGTGTTACATGAAAAAGTGCTATGAAAAATGCTTTATAATTTCATTGATTGATGTTAGGGATCTGATTTTTTTGTGAATTAAAATTGTCAGTGCTTCTTTCTTCTATATTTTATTGGACTTTTTTATTATTGTTATTTTTTTTTGTCCTCACGACCTCTCAAATCTTGTTAGAGGTGACAGCTAAGCCAAATGGCTTGTCGTAATACTGGTGTTACCCAATGTGTAGGTCACCACAGTCTTAATGTGTCTGCATATTGTTTTAGTTAGTTTGATTTATTCCTTGTGGAAATGAGGAAACCAAAATACTTTCACACCACAGATTTAAATGTTTTTGGGGCATAAAAATTACAAAATAATTTCACTGTTCCACTCCTGTGTCCCCTGTTTTGGCTGTGGCTGCGAGCAGAGCAGAGAGGATGAGGGGCATAGCCGATGGCCACTGTGTTTACTTCCCTTCTCTCTGCTCCACTGCAGCTGAACCGAAACTACAATCCTTGCCCGGAGAACCAATTGCTTCGCATCATCACAGCTCCACAACTTCATCGAGACACTTTTGTCTTAGCCAGAGTCGGGGAGCAAAGAGGGAAGTCTGAGCAGAGGTTTAAAGGATAAAATGAAGCACCCGTGAGTCGCATGTCAGACCTGCCTACAGGTAACAGGACACCACACAGCCAGACTCCATCCTCAGCATCAAACTGGAGGTACTTCATCCTGGAGACACTGACCTTTTTCTCTCTCACCCCCTGCGCCTGCAGAGGCTTAAACAGGATCTTTAACAGTCTGTTGGTCACCGAGCCCATAAATGTCTATGACAGCAAATCTTCCTACGGACACGCCCAAGCACCGACCCAGAATTTAAACTGTGAGTATAACCGTCTTCCACAGTTGACTGGTAAGAGAAGGAGTCGGAGGACAGGTTACCTGGAAAGAGCAGAGGGAGGCATGGCACCGGGCATTTTAAAGAAATAAATGTGACTGATGGCTGATCACGGTAATTAAAGTAAAAGACAGAGTTGAATGAGAGAGGAGGATGTGGAGCAAAACAAAGGAGGGGAATAAACAGAGAAGGAAGGCAGAGGGGAGGGTGACGTTAAAAAAGAAGGACAAGAAATAATCCTTGCACCTGCACGTCCCAGCTGTGCTGTGCTTATTCTGAGTCATTGCTCCACCCGGAGAGACTACTTAGCGTTTCATTTGGAAAACAGGGATTTATTGCCGCAGGAGAGGGCTGCTCCTGGTGTGTGTGCGCCCATATGTGGGTGTATATGGTAGCAGGTAGTGAAGAGGAACCTGTCTTCCTACCTGAGGATCTATAAATATAAGAGCCTTATTTGATCTCACCCACTATATAATAGAGTAAGATTAGATGCTCCTGTGATTCTGAGAGGAGGAAAGGCAGGTTTGCACTTTCCCTTCTGATGAATTAGCTGGGTTAAGTGTCTGTTGACTTGTTGCATACTAATGTATGTGTTTCTAGAGGAAGCTAAGGTGCTGAATGCTGGATGACTGGAGGAGAAAAACCTTGACATATGGTAAAAGTTTCCACTGGTTTGCATCAGGCTGTGCCTTGTTCACTTAGAGGATGAATTTATATTTGGGGTATTGGAAATATTTACAGCATCTGCCTCAGGTGAGACAGCCAGAGGATCGAGATCCCCCCATGGAGCTTGGTCAGCCTGTAAATCAGCCAGCCAGAAGTAGAGGGCAAAGGACAGAAAGGCAGCACCATACATCTAACCCACTGCAGATGTGGCACTCTTGAGTGAGTGAACCTGCAGCAGCAGCAGGTGCGCATGTGCAGACAAAACATCTCTCAGTGTAACAGCAAGACTCTCTGAGAGGTTTGTAAATGAATCCACATCCGTGTGGAGGGTGTGTGGTGTGTGCATGAGGGGGAAGGATCTAATCAATAAATAAATCATTTCTCTGTCAGCTCTATTAGCTTGAATCATGATCGCCTCAGATCAGAAGATCAAACTCAATGAGAAAATGAAAACATTTCTTCTCTTATTAAAAATGAATAACACACAACAATAAATGCGCTCCAAGCCTACACAGGTCAAAGAGGAAATAAACAAATGGGACACCGCTATCTGTCTGTCTGTCCGTCTGTCTGTTCATCTGTATACAACCAGAGCAGGGAGGAGGGAGAGAGAGAAGCAGCACAACACAGCACCGCTTTCCAAATGAGCTGTTTTCTCTGCCATGCTTCAGGGCTCCCCCATGTTTGCAGTGTTTAGAAACACTCTCAGCAAGGTTATTTTAAAATTTACTGCCACTTTAAACCCTCGCAGTGTGCCACTACTAGGAGTGCAAATAGGTGTATAGCTGCTCCATGCATTTGTACTCGTGGTCATGTAGAGAAAGAGGTTTCTTTTTCTGCACGGTCATGCCAAAGGTCAAAACAGCAGGTGAAGAAGCTGGTTTGATTAGAGTCATTCTCTGACGCTTTGTCTCAAGTTGCTCATGACATTTGTGAGCGAGTCATTAAATTTATTCAAATCATGAAGTCAGTTTGAACAGTGGATTGAAGTTTTGCTCTCTCTCTCTCCCTCACTCTCTCTCTTTCCAGATGAATAGTTTTGAATGTGAAAATTATTCCACAGTCATTCCAGACTGACGAGTCGACATCTTTCTAGCAGTGGTTTGCACTGACATTGTAGGACAAAGTATGCTCTGCAAAACAATGATTGTTTATTTTATTTTTTTAACCAGGTGTCACATGGGTAACCAAGAAGCCAAATTACCCCGTAATTTATTTAGAGGGACTGTGAGGACTTTCTAAAGAATCTTGAAAAACTCTAATTTCTATATATAAACCTGATCCTAATCCACAATTTGAAATGAGATTATCAGCACCAGTATAAGTTATTTCTAAATGCTTTTTCTTAGCTCAACGATCTGGTCGAACAGGACCAGATTATTTTACAGCAAATTAAAGTTTGTATGACAACACCATACCGGGTGATGAAGTTTAGTAGCGAGAAGAGACATTTGTGTTTTTCTCTGCTGGTACGTTAGCTCTGCTTGGTAAATGAGCAGGACATAAAGATTTGCTAATGTTACACTACAGATACGAGACAGGACGAGAAGAGCTAAATATGAACTACAGTACAGTAACTGACAAAGCTTACTTGCTGTCACATTTCAAACAACAGTGCTGTGCAACTGTTGATAAAGATTCAGTGTCTGCACGATTCCAGGCAAAATTTGTCGCTGCAGTCCAATTCAAACAGCGAGTCCTCTCGGCCCCTTTAAGCTTCGCTCAAGGATTTGGATGTTCAGTATTTAGTGTTAGAGTGATAATGATGGAACATTGGTTTCTGGGCTGTTTGCACACACAGTCTTTTTTCAGTTTTCCTTTTTCTACTTTGTAAACTGGGCTCTTAACATCAGCACCTGAAGATTTTTTCACTTTCGCTATAAAAGAGGTCCAAAGTGGTTACCAATTTGGATGTTTGGATGATGTTGGATGGTCTTAATTGGGCAAGGAATTATATTTGGTAACTTCTTCAAACTCTACAAAATGAAAAATCAGGGGGAAAAAGTTACAAAAGTTAAAAAGTCTTGTTACATCCTCCTGTAACAGTCTAGGGTTTAAATTTTTGATTCCAAAGTATTTTAATGAGTGCCCTGTTAGAGCTGGATATAAAACAACAGCCTGAAATGAATCCAAAATGTAACAACTTGTTACATTTTGCTTTTTTCAGGAGGGGGGGGGGGGTCTTTTTTTTTCCTTCTGCCTTGTTAGTTTGTCTGTTTGTTAATAAATTTCAGGTTGTTGTTATTACAAATTGGGCTACAGATCCCAGTGCACCCTTGGGTGGTAGAACCACACACGAACCAATCAATGGTTTTCGATTTGTGATCTGGTTTCCTGGGGGTTTTGCTTTATTTCTGAAAACTGCACTTCAGCATCTTTAATCTCAAGATTCAAACATTGACCAGTTACCTCTCACAAGACTAACACTGGCTTGGTGGCTGGTGAGGTGGCATTATAGCAAGCTGCCAGGCAGAAATCAATCATGTCTGAGCTCAGCGAAGGGATTTAAACTCCACCTAAGAAATGAAGTCATGCGGATTGAAACGAAGAAAGGAAAAAAAACTTTATAAAAGTCTGCACGTCTGAAAGCTTTACATAGAAGAGATTATGCACATTTGCTCCGAGACGAATTTCAGTCTGATAACACCCCATGACCAAATCTGCACTACGATGCTAGCATTAGCAAGCGGCTGCATAAGAAATACTCAATATTTGACACTTTTTCCAGCCTTAACTCTGCAAAGTGTGAGGTTATCATCAACACCAATAGCTCATTATCACATCAATGCAATTTTCTCACAGCAGCATTGCTCCTCCGTCTGATTTGACGCAATAAGCTCTGACATACAGTTTGTTTCCATCTAATTTTTGTTGTTCAATTTGTTTTAAGTTTCTAACCTCAAGGAAATTAATAATTTGCTTTTTTTTTTTTTTTTTTTTTTTACACGTCTCTGGTACTTTCATTGACTTTGTGAAGCCCTGCCAGAAGCTAAAACAAAGATTTCTGACTTACACACATTTTCACATTCTTGTGTTCTAACATTTTGCTCTCAGGCACTCATGCTTTACAACTTCAGTTTAATTATTATTATTTCACTTTATAATGGGTCTAAACTTTTGTTTCACACCATCTTTATTTTTTATTTTTTTGTCATGCTTGGAAATCAAACATCAAAGTATTCTAATCGAATTGCTTTGAACCGAATTAACCTTGATTGTACTGAATTGAATCAGAGACTGAATCGTTATCTATTGTGATGAACTTTTCCTGAGTGGAATCTCATCCATCAAACGCTGAATCAAATCATCTCTGAACTGAACAGCACTGAGTTATCCCGAGTTACAGCCTGTCTGCTGAGAAAGAAGCAGCTGAAAACACCGAAGGACAAATCAGTAAGAATAAGAAAATGAAGACTCATCTTCCAGAGATCACTGTCACTAACAAAAAGCTGAACACATTTTCTCCTCCTTTGTTTCAGACACCATCAGGTGGACGTGTCCTGGAAGCATGTCTTTAACATTTAACAGAGTCGATATTGACTCATAAATCAATGGTATAAAGAGAGCTTTAGCCCTTTGCAGGCTAAGCTGTATGAGCAAACGCACTGGCAGCGCTGCTGAAAACTTTAAAACGTTTTAAGAAATGTTCCGCATCCAGCGATTAAACTGTAAGAGATGTCAGAGAAATATCAGCCGCTCTCCTCCATTTAGTCATCGTAAGACTTGACTGGCAGGAACAGCTGTTGCGAGTCCCTCTCTCTCTCTGCCCACATTAAAGTCAGATCAAACGGGCGAGTGGCTCTATCACAGTGGGAATTAAGACTTTATTAAATATCCCGGGAGAATCCATGTCTGTGGAGAGTGAGAGACTGAGTTAAACACCCAGAGACGCCGCAAATAACACAGCACAGCCACCAAGATACCTCTCTCTCTCTCTCTCTCTCTCTCACACACACACTTCCCTTCTCTCCTCTCCCCTCCTTCATCCGCCTGTGCTTCCCACACACAAACTCTCTCTCTCACACACACACTCACAAGCCCAAAGAAACGCTCAAGTTGGTGGCTGAGCGGAATGTAGATGCGGCTGGAGACATGAGCCAGAGCCGTGATTTGCACATAGACACAGACTCCTGCGCGCTCTCTCCCTCTCTTCCTCCTCTCTCCACTATCTATTTGACCTCTTCCTTTTATCCTCCTTTTTTTATTTCTCGCTCTCTTTTCGTCTTACAACATGAATAATACATTCTCAAAGTAACTGCCACTGCAGTTTTCAAACCCCGACTCATTTTGCCCCAAACTGAGCTCCACAAACAGTTTCCATGCGCACAAAGAGACCAAACGCTGGTGAACTTGCTCTGGCACGGCACAGCACGTACGGACCCGGGAGTACGCAGGTAACTCTGAGTGTATCAAACTTGATAAGCCACCTTTTTGCACACCGAAAAAAAAAAGAACAGCACAATCTTAAACTGACCAATTCACCCCCTAGAAAAAAAAGAGGTCTGATCGCCCGCGGTCTCTACAACTGTCCCCACATCCAGCTCGCACACTCTCACGTACTCTCATCTCTCCTGTCTTACCTGGGGGACGAGGAAAGCCAAGAGGATGCGGATTCCAATCTCCATGGTCGGTTCAAATTCTCTCGGTGTGAAACAGAAACAGATTCAAGACTGGGTGACAGAGGCTGGATCAGCTCTGCTCATAATTCCACTGTCCAAGCGCCGGAGAGAGAGCAGAGACGAAAGCCTTTCGCTGTGAGCCGCCGGCTGCCAACTTCCCCGAAATACAACTGCAGTCTGATCAGCAAAGCATTGGATGGTGGAGCTGAGACCACAACCAATAGATTTATGAGGAGGATGAAGAGGGGGGAGGAGGAGGAGGTGAGGCAGGAGGAGAGGGGAGTGTTGGAGAGTGGGGAGAAGAGGAGGGGGTTTGTGTCTTTCTCAGTGAACGGGTCAGCGTGTCTAATTTTCACCATCAGATTATTTCGCAGGTGCAGCAGCAGCAGGTTTATCCGAGATCAATCATCAGTGTAACACGTTTCATATGCTGCTCACCAGACAGCTTTACAGCGCTTAAACCAGCATTCATAATCCGTCTTCTTCATAGAGTTGATTTATGGGCTCTCTCATCGTCGCGTGCGGGCGGGCGCGCGGGAAGTCTCTCCACGCAGCCTGTAAGAACGCACAGAGCAGCGGCGGAGCCTGCGGGAAGACGGGGAGGAAGAAACTTCAATAATGAATCATTTTAGAGCCGTGTTACAATAAAACTACTGTTTGAGACTGCATAAAGGAGTCTGCTGTGCAGACTAGGTGATGGCTGGGAGTTTCTCATCTGTAAATTTCCTGACTTTTATTCTCAGAATCGATGGGGATTTTTAATTTATTCATCAGGAACTTTGACAGCCCCCCCCCCCCCCCCCCCCCCCCCCACACACACACACACATACAATAAAAATAAATAAATAAACTTTTTTTTTGTCTTGATGAGAAACCTGGGTTTGTCACCTGTAGAACTCAAAAAAAACAAAAACAACAAAAAAAAAACTGGATATTATGGCACATGCACCTTTTCCTGTTTTCTGACAGCTGCCGACTTCCTGTGCAGGTGCAAGCCTCAGCCAGGTAACATGAACAAACACAACAGCAGCATCTTCTCGAGCATCAGTGAAGCTTTATTAGTCGTGTCTTTCTGCCATCACAGTAAATTAAGTGGATAAGCCACATCTGCAGCGCAGTGTTGGCATTTAAGAGTGCTAAGACCAAAGTAAGCCACAGTGCTCTCGTTCATAAATGCACAAAGCAAACATCACAGGCAGCTGCATAAGAAAGATGGAGTTATTAAATCAGGATACATGTATTGATTCTGAATGAAGGGATATGAGTATCCAGGCTGCTCTGTGGTTTCACCATAAACACCATATGATTCATATTGGTAATGACAAGTATACTCTATTTGAATAAACACTGTCCCTTTAGGTCATTTTGGATGCACCTCAAGCAATTATGTGCTAAAAGGTAGTGTTAGTAATCAGTTTTTGATACACTTTTTGTTAGTCTAGTTAAAATTATCTTTATGTCTCGATGATAATCAATGCATGATGTGTTCCTAAAAAGAGCAAAAAATATTCCCTGTTTACAGCAGGAGTAAACCTGGGAAAACATCAGCCAATCCTAGTGTTTGGCAGCCAATTTGTTTAACCAGTCAAATCCAGTCCTGCAGCTCTGTCCGCCTCCTGCACGTACATTTTGCCGGCGTGCACTAGCCCTGATTCAATGTGCATAACCAAGAGGGATCCAAGTACGCTGAATGACAGAAGAACTACCTATAACCTGATTACTGGTAATGTAGTGCAAACAAAAACTATGTGCAGAGGACCAGTTTGAGTCTGTGGTTTTGAATTAGTCATGATCATATGATCACAAATCAGTGGCGCTCGTGCATGTGAGCGGGGGTGTTGTTTTTGGGGGGCTCCAAGTGTGGGAGGGCGGAGACTGAGGAGATGCTACATTTAAATTCATGCTAGTTTTCCATGACTACCAACCCTGCCTTTAAGAACCAAAACTCTGAGCTTTAAAATGCTCCAACATTATCATCTTTAAATCTGTAGTAATAAGTGTTTGGAAAAGGTGCTCAGACTAATTGTCAGAATAATTATCTCATCATGACATAGCTTAACTGATTGCAACACAGAGGAGCTCTTAAAGTTGATAACTAATGAAACAGAAAGAATGGAAATAGTTTTGTTTTTTTATGTCCTTTGTTGTCAAGTGACATCACAGGGCTCTTCTTCAATGTAACAGGACAGGAAGCTAATTTCTCAGGTGTCCTTCAGCCAAACAGTCAACAGCTCGAGTCACACTGAACCAACACCGTCTGTGACCTCTGAGTTTCCTTTTGGAAATAATCAATTAACCAACACATAATTATTAAAGTGGAGGATGACTCATTTGAATTCAGCCTCACTGCTGATGAAAGTCTTGATGGCACATATTAAACTGCTGCAGATGGGAACTACTATTACCGCCGTGGGAAAAGGTTTAAACTGTCAACATCACAAAATCAAATATAGGCATGCCCATTGCTCATCAAGGCGAAACAAAAAGTAATGTTGGGTTTGAGGATGAGAGGAAGAAACTCAAAGCATTTATAAAAAAAAAAAATGTAACTGTAATGCAATGGGAAATCCGTGAGGGCCTAAGTCATGCCCAGTGTTCATCTTCGGAAGGATTAATAATGGTACTGAAATGATTAATGTTCTGAATTATGTGTACATTTACATTTTCTGTCAAAGTCACAAACAAAACCAAAGTCTATCTAGTACTAAACTACATTTTGACTTTGCATAGGCTCCTTCTATAAAGTTAAAACTCTGTGCATTCTGCTGAAACTCAAGAACTCTTAGTTTAGAATGTATGGTAAGAAATATCTGGGGTCCGAAAAGGTTGTTTGTAGGTCAAAATGGTCTTAAAAACATCATGAAAACCAATTCTTGCAAAATCCAGATCCTGATCCTGCCATAAATAGAAATCCTGACATATTTTCCACATATCGCCCCCTAATGGAGAACATTTTCCTTGGTCAGAAGCAGAGTTTGCTGATGTTTACGCTGCACGTAACACTGCAGAAAACTGACCACTGATCATTTGATATCAAGAGACACCTGAGTGAGCTTTGATTTCATCAGTCTGTGATGATGGTACAAGTCTGTTTGACCAAATTTAGTGACTGATTTTTACAGAAATCGCTAAAAGAATTAGTTAACAAATGGAGCATTGACATGGTACTTTAATGGTTAATAAATGTCACTATGCTTTCACAAAAACAAACTGGCCTTCTTTGAAAAAAGTCTGGACACCCCTGTTCTACACCTTTTTAAAAGGACATATAAAGCTGAGACCTTTCAGAAATAATACAAATAATTTTTAGCCTTGCACAGCCCTCAATGAAACATTTAAAGAAAAAAATGACTAAACAGAAATAAACTCAGACTCAGTGGCTATTTTGACTTGAGTATCATTTGCGCAGTAGGCCTTGTGATTCTAACCATGAGACATTATGAAGACAAATTCATGCATTTTAGAGCAGATACAATCCGTTCTTTGAACTTGTATCCTTCAGTGGCCTGTTTCCAGTGAGCAGTGCAGAGATGGAATTCATGAAGTCATCCACGTCCGTCATTATGAATAACACAATGTGTTTCTCTCTGTGGGTTCTGGGTTGAGTGTTGTTTGTCTCTTATCCTTACCTTATCTGACTTTCTTAATGTTTGTTTCACATCATTTTCTTTATGCTTTCCTTGTATCAAATACAGAAACAGAAGAGTTTGCATCTCAAGTGGCTTACAGTGGAAGCATGTTCAGGTTTTTTTTTTGCCTAACTGGAGGTGATGATTCATGAAGGAGAGTCCTGAAGTAGTTTGTTCCCACTTTTCTGAATTTACATCTAGGTTTCAAAATGTTTTAAATTCTATTTTTAGACATTTTTTCAAACATTTCAAAATGAATGCCATAAAATGGAAACTATGGGGTGTTTAAACAGATGGATGATATAAAAGTTCCTCAAAAGTGAAGCAGGAAAACAATCAGTTCCTTCTGCTGACTGGTTGCAGTTTAGGTTATAATGCCTGCCTCCTTCACGTCAAATTGAACATGGCTCCAAGAGCCATGTTTTAAGACGTGAAAGTAATTTTCTCAAATATGTTTTCTGTCATTACAGTTTTAGAGAATAGAAGAGGATAAGAGAAGGGATGAAAACTAGAAAAACTGAAATCAGTCACTGAGCCTTCAAAATCATGAGTGTCTGTAAGTGTGTTTTGTGGAGCAGATGTTGCCATCGTCTTTACCTGGGCTCCTCATTTTTTCTTTCCAATAATCGATGGCAACAGGAAAACTGCCATTGCTTGGTTCTTCGGGGACTTAGAACATAATCAGTTCTCCAGAGGTGATCATATAAAGTACAAGAAATGAAAATGTCTGACATGGAAAGCTACAAAAGCTACTGCTACAAAGCCCGATAACTTTGTCAGAACTCAGCTTGAGTCCACGATTAAGCCAATCACAGTTTGATATTAATGGGTGGGTCCTTCTCAGGCCATTAGGTTTGCAGGATCCCTCCTTACCACCATGTTTTTTGTGTGAATGATATGGCACAACCATGAAAAGGAAAAATATTGTGTATTCAAGTCATTAGTCCAGATTTTGCCGATGGTAAAGGTTTAGACCAGGGGTCGGCAACCCAAAATGTTCAAAGAGCCATATTGGCCCAAAAAAACAAAAACCAAACCTGTCTGGAGCCGCAAAAAATTAAAAGCCTTATATAAGCCTAATATGAAGGCAACATAGGCTGTCAGTATATTAGCTATATAAGCCTATTATTAAAATGACTAAGTAGGCTACAAATACAAAATGAGCATTCATGATTAAATGTTTATTTTCCTGGCAGCACATCCTGGAGAGAATGACACACCGCGTGACTACTCTGCTGTACAATATTTGGTGCTTCAAGTTTAACTTCCATTACAATATTAATGTTTTATGTTTTGTTGCATTGATTAAATTATAGAAATACAAGTGTGGCGCCCTGAGGTATCATTGGGTTGAGCACCGCGGAATAGCAGAATAGCATCGGTGAATGGTTTCCCACGCTTTATTATCTCCCGGGCTGCTACAAAACTTGCAGCAGTAGTAGAGTTTGGAGATGCAATCCACTTCTTGAAACTATTTTTACGGTCCTCTAATTTTACTGCAATTGCACTTTTTCTCTCAGTCCCAACTGGGTGCTCGGCTGCAAATATAGCATGTTTTACCTGGAAATGTCGTTCCAAATTGCCCTTCTTGTTATTTGACAACTTCTCATTGCAAATCAAACATGCAGGCAGTCCTTCAGCACTGACAATGAAAGCAAACGATTCTGTCCATTCTTCTTTTAATCTTCTGTTCTCAACAGCAATCGTTCTCTTTTTCCCTTCTCATTGCCCGTGACACACCCTCGTTTGTTTACAACAGCCACCTGTACTGTGTGTCGCAGGCTATGACGCAATTCTGCTATTTGGCGCAATTCTGAAATTCAGTATTTATTGCATTAATTTTTACAGCATAAGGATATTTGTGTCAGCCCCCCCCCTAAAGAAACCATATTAAAACAACAACAACAACAAAATATCATTTTTTTTTCCATTTTCACACATTTTTGAAAAAGCTCCAGGGAGCCACAAGGGGGGTGCTAAAGAGCCGCATGCGGCTCCGGAGCCGCGGGTTGCCGACCCCTGGTTTAGACACTGCAGAGTTTTATTCAATAAGCTCACAAACTTTTTTCTCATTCTGGCCACAAAGGCCAGATGTCTATTAAAGTAGCCCATCGGTCTTTCCTAAGGGGCACAGCTGTCAAAGAGCACACTTAATCTTCATGCAAAGTGCCCCCAACCTCCAACACACAGACAAATTTATTGGGAGTGAAGCAGATGGATGGCTCTTCTCTACAGAGGTAGAGCAAAGGAACTCAAAGATAATGGAAACATTTAGAGCATCCTGATGTCTGCCCTCTCCCTTTTCTACCCCTCTGTCTTTCCAGTTATAAGGGTGTATACAATGTAATCAAATATTCCTGCCTATATCCCTCTTGAGTACAAGGAACAGAAACTGGTTGGTGCTACACAAAAGTCAGGTGAGGCTCTCAGTGTATCTCTGAGTGCAGGGATAGCAGTCAAAGTCTCCATTTCCCTCCTCAATGGATGTGAAAAATGAGGGTAGGAATTGTTGTGACACCTGAGGAATTGCTTTTCCTCGACAATTTTTCTGCCATATTCATTTATCAGGAAAGTAAAGGCATTGGGAATGTAACTCCAGTGACTGCCAGCCTCAAAGCACACAAGTTCAGCTGATGAGGAACAAATGCACTGGGCCTATAAAGAGAGACGACTGAAATAATCAATTAAAATGACATGGCTGAGGGAAGAATATTCTTCTTTTTTTGTCTAAGTCCTCAAGAGACTCCCCTGATTTAGGGAATTAGAAAAAGACATGTTCAGCCATGGCTGAGTGGAATCAGAAACTCATGACAGAAGCGTCTGTTTTGCTCAGTTTGGCAGTTTTACGGCTGAACTTCACCGTTCCAAAACACTCACAACTCAGATTTGCAAAGACAGAACCAGGGGGAAGTTTAACCGGAATTTTCTTTCCCCTTCAAAGCTGGGAATAGTTATTCTACCAAGCTGTGCTTTTGGTGTGCTTTTTCTTAAGTGCTGTGTAATGAGTAACTTTGTAGTTCCAGCCAGATATAAGACAGACTACCCGCTGTCCCGTGCATTATTTGGATCGCTTGGATTTTTTTAATATCATGGCATGTAGTAGTCTAAAATACTGCAATTTGTATTCACACCAACATATATTTGGAAGTGTAAAGCGTTTTTCCTTTTTAATGTTAAATTTGAACTATTTGGAGTCCAAGGAATGCAAATTGTATGATGTCGCTCAGTGTATAATTGTATACATGGTCTGTTTGGAAAATTGGCTGCAAAAGAGAAAAAAACACCTTTTAATGGTAAAAAATGCATGAGGTATGATTGCATCTCAGTTTGACCTTATTTTATTCATAGTTCCTATCTGAGTCTTCATTTTCAACATACTAATTGCTACATTTGGGCATGTTTGTGCTTTTTATTGAATTAATAATGTAATTTTTAAAATTGGGTTTTATGTATTGTTTGTGTTTTGGGGTAGGTCAAAACAAAACAAAACAAGACAGTGTTATCATATAGATTATCTTGTACTGAAAAGACTGATACCAAATATGCCCATGTCAGAATACAAAGTATGTTGAATACAAAGGCAAAATCAAAAGCACTTAAAAATGGCCAAAATAAGTCTTGACCTCTAAGGGTTCAAGGAGTGAGGCATGCATGTTTAACATACTCATTGTTTTCAGTCTATAGTGTGCATTGGGTCTTTAGAAAGCCATACGTGTCACATACTGTCCATGATTTAAACTCAGTTCACGCTGAATAAATCAACAAGTGTAAGCATACTTTCCCCAACCAAGCCAAAACTAATAAGAGAGGGACGTTGTCACGGTTACTTTGGGAAGTCAGAAGTGAAAAACTAAATGATACCCCATCAAACACTTTGTTATTCTAAGTAGTACACATAATGAGGCTGATAAGACTGAGGAATCAGAAAAGATTTGGATTTGTAAAAAAAAAAAAAAAAAAGTGCAGAAAAGGGGCAGTAAATGCAGTACAAGTCTGTCAAAAGTTTTTCCAGTCTCAAGCTAAAATATTTATGTTCAATTTTCCTTTTGCTGGTCAATCTTATTAATAACAGCATTCTTTTTTTTCAAACCACGCATATGTACTAATTTATTAGAAACTAATCCTCTTTGGTTGTGAAACCTTGAACTGTAGCACAATGTAACCGTGTATACATGTTCCCAATTATTCAGATTCATTAGGCTAATCACGCGTAACAACAACACCAACACACAGGGGACATGAGGAAGCAATTAGCTCCATTTATCTGATTTAAGCCACAAACTCTCTCTCTCTCTCTCTCTCTCTCTCTCTCTCTCTCTCTCTCTCTGTCTATCGATCTATCTATGGAAACAAAATTCTCTCTCTTTTCTTTTTCCAAGGCTTTGTTATTATCATTTGGTGAAGAACACATTCGCCTAAGGGAAACGCAGACCTCTCCTTTGTGTCTCAGCATAAACCAGGCATCACACAGCCCACATTGTGACTGTGAAAATGAGCTCAACTTGCTTCAGATATATTGCCACTAGATGGAGTAAAAGTGTTCACACCAGACTGGGTAATCCTTCATGTGGAACATCTGAGCAACAAGCTTTAACTCAGAGACAGAGAGGCAGATGGAGAGGAGGAAAACCTGCTAGTTCTTTTTTTGTAATGATGGAGGGAGGCCGTCCTTCTTTTCTGAAGCTGCCTCCATAAGTGAATGCCACAGTAAAGAGCCCGAGGCCAGAGCGCTCCGCTGTCTCCAGAGGCTCCCACTGCATGGGAACCCACTGTCTTCCCTGTAGATCAAACTCAAATGTGAGGATCTTTCTTGCATAACAGCCTGTAAAATGTTGTCTTTTTCTCCCTCACTCTCTCCTTTCACAGGCTAAAGGTGTGACCAACAGGGGGGAGTGAGGAAGACACCTTGTTTTCCTGAGAGAGGAAGACGACTGCTTCACTGAGCCTGACATCCAGATGCCACAAGACAACCCTTTATGCCAGGGGAGAACAAGAGCTCAAGGTACAAGCTTTCAACCAGGGGCAACACGGCAAACCACAGAGTTCCATGTAGTCTGAGCAACACATGAATATGACAGATTCATGTTCAATGAGGCGAGTGTTTGGCTGTCACTTCTGTGTCCTCAGGGTGTTAAATTGTCGGATAATAGATCTGTCACAATATTATGAAGAACAAACACAAAGTTTGTTTCATGTGTCTAAATATGACCTGACCGAGTGATTTAGATCTGATATAGCAAAGAGAAGTCTGCCTCTCTGTTGAAAACAGAACAGTCCGTGGAGCAAATTGCACACACTTTTGTTTCTGAGCTGGTCTCTTGATTTTGGACTACACAGGTGTGAAGCCCCATGTTTAAGGACTTTGTGAGCCTTATCTAAAGTTAGATTATCCTTATGTTCATCTTGTCTTCAACTTGTTTTCATAAAATTCTCCTAATTTCACATTCGTTGATTCCAAATTGGTTCCCTTGTGCCCCATCCTGCACCATTCACTCCAGCTCATTCTGATTCCATTCTAGTCTCTGGCACAGAGCATCAGGACAAAGTCACAAGAAAACACCACATACAGACTTTCGTCCATCAGAGCCTACTCAGAAAATGGAATTATTGATGAAAACACATCTAACAACCATTAAAGAGAATTAAAATCTTTAATCCATCGTCAGAACAGAACTTTAAAGAAGGGGTATTGTGAGTATCCATTTTTTTAAACATGGAAATAAATCTGTCTGTAAACTGATCAAAACAGTCCGTTTCAAAAATAGCACAAAATTTTCATGAAACTTGCTGAAATGATGAGGTCATCCAATAGGGACCTCCTGACTGGAGGGCTGGCCAATCGGAAGGAAAGGGGTTTGTAGAGCAGCGAGCCTTAAAGACATAGCAGCTGAAATTATGTGTTTCAGGCAAACGCTCAAATGAGGATTTCCTAAAACACAGTTTTGATGTAAATCAAGTAAAGCTACTACAGGGGTACCAGAGGGACAATATAAAGATTATAAATTAAACCTATTGGCCACGTCTGTGGGCAACAGTATGACAAATTAGAACATAATCATAAACTTTAAACTCAGTGAAACCTAATCCCCCCCACACACACACTCTTTAATTATGTAGGGTAATCATGGGTTGTAGAAGCACTAAAAGCAAAAAGCAAGAGATAATAACTAAACCACCACTAAATCATCCTCTGAAGGACACAGAAAGCCTCATTGGAAGTGGGGCTCATGTTCAGCCCCTCTTTAGATAGAAACTCTTGGGCTGACTGAACACATGCTGCAGTAGAATCAGGGCACAAGTTTTTATTTATTTATTTTTTTTTTTTTTTATCTATGACACTGGTAAAAACCTGGGAGATTATTTAAAAGAACCAAGAAGCAACACGCTGTATTCACCTCCTGAACTATCAACTGATTCAAATTTCCTTCACTGGAGTAGTGTGAAACCCACAAATACAGGCTCTCTCTAAATACTAACTCATGTTAATCACCTTAATGAGCACTAAATATTTACTCATTTGTTTCCAGTTCAGCTGTTAACTTGAGAAACTCAACAAAAAGAGCAGGTGGTGGTACATCTATATGCTACAACATTATGCAAGTAGCCATGAAGAAGATAGGAGTCACAGTAAACATAAAATGGTACATTTATATTGGATGGACTGGATGAACCAATTTTCTTTTTCTTTCTTTTTTTTGAAGGAAACTGGGTGATTATGGGACTCTAAACCTGAGGAATTGTTCCAGTAGGATTCCCAGGAAAGCAGTAGATAATGTAAAATCCCCAGCTGCTCTCAGGGCAGAATGTGTTTATTTCATGCATTCAAGAAAGACAAGTAGATGTTGTATTCAAGCTGATCAAAGTATTAAGATCCCATTGATACATCAGAAAATCAAAAAGTCTTCCTTACCAGTGTTGGTGTGTGCAGAGACTCCATTGTGCTCAAATTGAAATCATCCATAAGGGTTAAGTATTTCGGGTTGTTGAATTGTGTTTGAAGCAAGAAAGAAGACCACTTGAAGGGTGACCACTTGAACTGTCCAGAATTAAAATTTCAACAACAAAGAAACCAATGAGATTTTGTTTGTCTTACAACTTGACCACTGTAGCATTTTGCTTTTATACTCCTCACACCAAAGTACACATAAAACCATCCCTTGCACCTCAGTAAAGACCTTTTCAATCACCAATCCCAAGCTAACCTGAGACACTAGAGCAGATGGTTTATAGCCAAAGAGCTTCTGAACATAGCTTGTTGCCAAAACCTACTGTTATTCTCCAGAATAAATCAGGTTGGTGTTCCAAACAAAAAGACAAATCAAAACACGCTTGAAAGAAGAGACATTTGCTGTAAAATACCAAATAACAGCCGGGCCATTTATTTGTTTCAGTCACTGAGCAGACTGGGCGATTTTTTGGGACCAGGCAGTTATTTGATACAGATGTTTAACTCCTTTCTCACAAAAATCTTGCTTGGCAAAAAAATGGAAAAGTATTGTAAATTGAAACAGATTATTTATCTACACTCCTATGAATATCACCTTTACATTTTTAAGACAAGATAACAGTACCATGGTTATACTTTAGTCTTATTCTGTCAACTCACCAATCTCTATACACTCTAAATACTGGTAAGGAACTAAACAGACTCAAAGCTTATACTGGTGAGCGAGGTAAATAAGCTAGGGCCAAATGCTGAACAATAACAGCCAAACCCTGGATATATAACAGCAACTCATTTCCTGAAACACGTGAAAAACAACTAAATACATAAATAAAAATATTAAGGAAGGCAACCTGAGTACCATGAAACAATAAGTCTGATGAATGACCCAGTCCAAAAGTTCAGAAACAAATCTAAAAACCTGAATGGCAGCAACTGTAGGAGTAGGGGTATGGTAACACAACAAGGCAACTAGCAGAACAGCTTACTGTGAGACCAAATCCGTGCCCATCCTGTCACTCCTCATCGTCCTTATCACCCTACTCCTCCTCATCATCTTGCTCAGCTACCAGTTTAATGTTAAACTCTTCATCCTCATCTTCATCTTTTTCACCAGCTCCATGTCTAATTCCTTCCAGACTTTCAGAACCCAGTCAACCAGTAAGCGACGAGTATCACAGCCATTGTTATTTTGTAGCCCTGCTTGAGCTTCTTTTTGGTGGCCTGGTTGATGTGACATCAGTATGAATCCCAGACAAGGAGACGAGGTTGAATTTCCCCACAACTTTCTGCAGCCAGTCTGCAGTCAGGTCGTCATTTATCCAGCTGTTATTAGAGGAGGCTATCACCACTCCACTGATGTGTTGCATCGCCTTGACTTCCCTCATACCTCCTTTGAAATCCACACAGGACTTCAGTTTAATCCCATCAGCTTTCACCAGCAGCACCAAGGTCAAGTGACTCTTCTCATGGTCTGTGGTTTTCAGTGGAACACTGCGCACCTTATGTGTCTCCACAGTAGTTGACTTGACCATATCAAACCACCCCGCCGTGAATATGCTGTCACAGCGGCTGTGGCAGCATATTCTTTGAATTTAAATTACACCCGGAGTTTACGTGGAACAGGCTGGTATTTATAAAAATGTATTGCTACACCCAGTGGTTAATAGGGACCCGGCGATTAAAGGGAACCCGGCTGTTACTTGATATTTTATGGTGTTTATAAAGTCTCATTCAAGTAAAGTTATTCATGCATGACCACCACGCTACTCTCTTGTTACCAATTTTCACACATCTGAGTCCCAAACTCCACAATCACAACAATCAAATCACGTTTTTTTTATTCATCCCCGAGTGTCTAAATAAGCACTCTGTGCAGCAGATAGAGTGAGAAAAGATGAAGATGAAGATATGAAAAGAATCAAGATGTGCTTTTAGAACTCACTGCACACTGCTGTATGAATATTGCAGTTTTTTTCTATTTTCATTTCTAATACAACCACTCACACATTTAAATACACCTGAAAGCCACAAACAGCTTGAATGCTTGTACCCTGCATGATGAAACATGCCGGGCTTATTTGATCAGAATTATTTGTGTTACTATTTTTTTTTCTGCATTTTGAGAAAGACCTCTCTCGAATGGTCGAGTCTGGTCCTTTAAATGTAAATTGTACAGAAAGTTTGACCCATGTGCTTTACTTAAACTGCCAAATTTTCAGCATTACGAAAACACCTACAAACGATAACAGGTTTGGAAACTCTGTATCAGAAACAAACAGGTGACATCATTGAGACTATGTCCATATATTAAACAGTTTCTTGATCAATGAAATGTGCCTGTCAAGAGCAATCACAACACATGTATGGTCAGTTTTGTCAGCCGAAACGATCTTCAATTCTATAACAGTCTCCTAAATGTTCTAGGCTCAGCTGACCTAACCCATAGCATCCATGACATGGAATGACACATTGTAGTCACCATAGGTAATTCCGCTATATCAACCTCTTAAACTGACTGTGGTGCGCAGGAGGGTTTAGTTTTAGGTCCAGTTTTATTCTCTATTTATATACTGCCAGTATATGGCTCTGGCTCAGGGGAAGCAACATAGGAGTCAAAACTTGAAGGTTACTAACTTGTTTGAGAACAAAAGAGGAACAATAGTGCTGCGGACTTGCTGCTGATCCTGGCTGCAGAGTGAGAGAAAGTGGGAGCAGCCAAGCACTGGCTTTTGTAGCCAGCTCATAGGTGCAAGGCATCAGGAGCTAAGCAGGTATGGAGGTCCAGGGTGGCCTCAGGATCAAAAGGGGAATTAGGGTGGCACATAACAGTTCTCAGCTGGAAAAGGGTGGACTGCCCACTCCAGGTCAGGGGTGAGTCTTTGGAGAAGTTCAAGTATCTCGGGGTCCTGTTCATGAGTGCGTGGAAAACGTAGGGGGAGACAGACAGACAGACAGACAGACAGACAGACAGACAGACAGACAGACAGACAGACAGACAGACAGACAGACAGACAGACAGACAGACAGACAGAGCAATTAAGCAATTTCCCCTTGGGGATCAATAAAGTATTTCTGATTCTGATTCTGATTCTGATTCTGCGATCAGGGTGGCATCAGCAGTGATGTGTATGCTATACTGGTTTGTTGGGGTGAAGAGGGAGTTGAGCCAGAGGGCAAGGGTCTCAATTTATCGGTCAATCTACGTTCCAGCCCTTTCCCCCAGTCAGCTGTGGGTAGTGACTGAAAAGACAAGCGAATACAAGCAGCTGAAATTAGCTTTCTCTGCAGGGTGTCTGGGCTTAGAGACAGGGTTCACTGCTCAGACATCTGGGAGAGGCTTGCAGTAGAGGTGCTGCTCCTCTGCATCAAGAGGAGCTAGTTGAAGTGGTTTGGACATCTGGTGAGGATGCCGCCTGGACGCCTCCCTGGAGAGGTCTTTTGGGCATCCCCAACTGGGAGGTGACCCCAGGGTAGACCCAGGATATGATGGAAAGATTACATCTCTCTCTTCCATGGGAATGCCTCTGTATCCCCCCCAGAGGAGCTGGCAGAAGTTGCTAGGGACAGGGGTGACTGGACTTCACTGATGACATTGCTGTCCCCGCAACCAAGACCAAGATAATTGGTGGAAAATGGATGGATGGGCATGGTGTTTAGTACTTATATTTCATTTTCTCTCCTTTACATAGCTTCACATCTTTGCCTCTTTATCTCAGTTCATGCTGATGGGTTATTGTGTTGCTTTGATTCAAAGGCTATCTGGATTAATCATGTTGGCTGGACTTCCTCATTGTTTGAGGTCTTTTCTCATGTTGGGTTGGTACTTTTGAATATTTCATTGTTTGTTTTAATGCTCAGCCCTTTTAAATGATTTTCCCAGTGTGTCAAAACATTTTTTTGTAAACTGTTGTTTTAGTGGTGCTAGAAATAAATTATTGTTTATGTTAAAAAGAGGAACTTTTCTGAGGTGGAGTGCCGCCATAGCAACAGAGGTGGTGAGAAATAAAGCTTTTAATTTCCAGTCTGAAAATTGGTGTTAAAAAGAGTTGGAGCAACCATTGCTCAAAGGACATCACAGCAGCACTCAGCATGGGAGTGGAAAGCCAAACTCCAGCTGCATATGGATGTTTGATTGATACATCAATCTGGAAACGTATTTCTTTACTGAGATTTTGAAAAATGTGGTCAGACCTTATGATCACTACCAAAAAGGCACAAGTGTAAGCAGACTTGAAAACACTCAAAACTGTACTGTCCAACTCAGATGATGATAAATTTTCAAAAACTGGACTTGGGGACTGAGGTTTGCAGGAAACTGGCTGTAGAGGACAGTGTCTAAAATAAAAATGTCTGATTGCAGTACCTGCTGCTATGAGATATCATATACAGACTTTATGTGGGCAGAACAAGCTAGAATAAGCACTAACACATTCCCTCTGTATAGGTGATATAAGCACAACTGAGCACATACACCAAACCTTGTCACTCCAGGAGTAAGCAGTGATGTGTTGGGTTGGACCATGACGACTCTTTTCAGAGTGGTGCGATGAATCTAAAAATGAATCGATGAATCTGAATCTGATCTAAAATGAATTTTGGATCTGTATATTCTATGGTAAAGAAAACTCACTGTTGTAGCTTTTCTAATTACATATTTGTGTAGTAAACTGATTTAATTGTCAAACAAAAGCAGGAAGAAAATGGCAAACCGCAGTTATCAATATAACTAACACAATGTTTGTAGTTTTATGTTTTTATTGTTTATCTCCAGTGTTTCCTCAGTGGGGGCCACTCTGCACTGGGGGCTGCGATTGGCTCTGGCTGGGATGTTTCTGTCTTGTGGTGAATATCGGCTTTGGCCAGGTGGGGGTGCTGCAGCAGTGCTCCGCTGCTGTGGGCCCCTTGCTGGAATGGAGCAAGGTAGGCATACAGGTGGAGGTGTCCTGGCCTTGAGCCATGAGCAGCACCCAGAGCAGACGGCCTCCTGTGATTGCGTTTCCTGACTTGTCTGTGTGTGTGTGTGTGTGTGTGTGTGTGTGTGTGTGTGTGTGTGTGTGTGTGTGTGTGTGTGTGTGTGTGTGTGTGTGTGCTGGAGTGGGGTGGGGCAGGTGGGGGTTGCTTTTAAACATGTAAAGCACTTTATGCTACGTTTTAAATGTATGAAAAGGGCTTTATAAATAAAGTTTGAAAGTTTTGATTTGATTTAATTAAAATAAATAAATAAATAAATAAATAAATAAATAAATAAATAAATAAATAAATAAATTTAAAAAATCCTAAATTTATAAATTCCTCTCTTTATTTTTATTCTCAGTCCTGTAATTCTCCATCCTACAAGCTGGAGCTCCAAAGCTGTAGTTCAACAATTAGAATCTGCTGAACCTCCAACCTCCTTTTGACCACCACAGTTTCAACTACATCTCTGAGACTCTCAATGAAGTTTAGTTTTCAAAGCTGTTTTGTCTGTTTCTTTGGTGACTTTTGTATTTTTTGGACTTGACCTTGTTGTCTTTTTTTGCGTTTTCCTGTCCTGCTCCATCATAACCCTTTACACTTCTCCTATTTTTGTCTCCTGTGGCTGACTTTTCCTTGCTTTCCAGTACTGTTTTGGCAGAGAGAGTTTTGAAAGTTTTTGATTTGACCTTTTTCAGAATTTTAGACTTACCACTGGTAAACCTTGAAGGACCCCTTAGTTTCTTTAACAATGTTTTTGTTCAGTTATTAACGTGGATCATCTCACTGATGCTTGATGGTTTTACAGATTTATTAAGTTAATATTGATTATGCTGAAAGTATGTACAAGTAATGAATGTTCAAGAAAACAGGAGTAGAAGATATTGATCCTCATCCATTCAGAAGCTGCTAAAAGTAATTTCCACTCTTCAGCCTCTGCTGCATTGGGCTTTACATCTGTGAGTGAAGCTCATCTGATTGCGCAGTGAGTTGTGGGAGGTTGGACTTTCCAAAAGAGATATGAATCTTCAAACCTCTTCAGAAGGAGGAAATTCTAATAAAAAATGTACAATCCAGGCCAATTCTGTTCACATTAAGACTTCTACACTCAGAGGAGATGCATTAACCCCTCTTTTACATTCACTTCAGGATTTATCTTTCCTCTCTTCCCTGAGTATGATAAATGTGTTTTGGAAGCAGGACTTGTTTCCCTTTATTGCATTTTTGTTTGTCTGTTTGCAAAGGCAGCGAACCATTCCAAACTGTTTTTAAGTAAAAAAGAAATGTTTGCTCTTGCATCGTATAACTTAATTGAAGAAATGTTTGGTGTCAACTCTATCGAGGGAAACTGCTGTTATTTGATCTGCAGAAGTCTTAAAGGAACTAAGATAAAACCAGTCAACAGTCTCTGGTTTTTAAAGTATGCTGGCTTTAAATCTTATATCAAAACATTATCAATTATTGAATATAATACAAGTTCATCTTAAAAACACTTCAGACCCAATATACCGAGGTTCAAACTGAGTATCAGAATGGGAAGAAAAGACACACAACAATCTGTAAGAGGTTTACAGAGAATGGTCCCAAAGAGAGAAAATATCCAGAGTGCAGCAGTTCTCTGGGACTAAATGCCTTGTTGATGCCAGAAGTCAGAGGAGAATAGACAGAATGGCTGGAGATGATAGAAAGACAACATGAACTCAAAGAACCACTCGTTACAACCACAACATGTCCAAGCTTAAGGCAGATGGGCTACAGCAGCAGAAGACAACATCGAGTGACACTCCTGTCAGCTAGGAACAGGAAACTGAGGCTACAGTTCATGAAAAACATTGGCTGGTCTCATGAGTCTGGATTTCTGCTCCACATTCAGATGTTCAACTCAGGATTTGGTGTCAACAACATGAAAGCATGGATCCATCCTGCCTTGTATCAACAGTTCAGGCTGCTGCTGGTGGTGTAATGGTGCGGGGGAGATTCTCTTGGCTCCATTTGGGCCACTTAGTACCAACTGAGCCTGGTTTAAAGTTCACAGCTGTTGCTGACCATGTCCATCCCTTTGTGAGCACAGTGTACCCATCTTCTGATGGAGACTTCCAGCAGGATAACGCGCCATGTCATAAAGCTCAAGCTTGGGATGTGGTGGAACAGGAGATTCTCATCATGACTTCTCATTCAGACGATAAATCTACAGCAACTGTGTTGCCGTCATATTGATATAAGGTAAAATCTCTGAGGAACGAGTCCAGCATCTTATTGATTTTATGCCATGAACTGTCATTCATGGCAGTTCTGGATGCAAAGGGGGTCCAACCTAGCACAAGCAAAGTGAACCTAAAAAAAGGGCCAGTGAGTGTATGTTTACACGCAGAAAGATGTTCTATTAGAGTAATCTACTGTCCATTGGGAAACCATTTCTGTCAAAATAACATGATTTGTCTATATTTTACGCAACATTCAATTGTTACACAATATTTTTCCTTCAGAAGTCACAACAAAATGAGGAGCAGTTGGTCAGTAAAACTCAAAATAAAGGTTCATGTTCGAAGGTCACTTGAAATGTCTTCAGTCTTGAATGTAGATGGCAGGTTGCAACAAAAAGTGAACCACAATCAAACTCTTTTGCAGGTAGGTACTATGAGTGTTTTTGCAACCAACAAAGAAAATAATAATGATCATTTTTCAGAATATAATAATTAGAGAAGCTGAACATATCTCCACTTCACCACAGCATCAGAAAAAAAGAATTCCTGTTTTTAAGGCTTTTGTTAGTTGCTAGTTTTCTAACATCTTCACTGCTTTTGTAACAGTCAAACCACAGCGCCATCCTTCAGTCATCCAGCTCTCAAAATCTGAAAATGAAACACTGAAATAAAGATTTTTAAATGAAGCTTCCACTCACTGACTGTTACTTGTTTATCTGACGGTATTTTGAGCAGCTATACCTGCATGTAACTGTTGACCTACAGCACCTGTGCAGCTAAAAGTGAGACCATCAGTTTCTCACCATCCACTCTGGCCCTTTGTGAAAAGTAGTTTGACTAAGACTTGACATCATAAGTTGTGTGTAGAAACTGTGCAAGTCTTACATCTTTAGATGAAGTTTGAAGTGACCTCAGATAGGACTGTCACTTCACTTTAAACACATTGGCGTTCCTGTGAACCAAACTGAATCAAGTCCGTGGGGAGGAGGCTGCTCATTTACCAGCGTGATTGTCATTCAGAGCGGTGGTGTAGAAGGATCAATGGTCCTAATCACAGAATTAATAAGACTCCCAGTCCACATATCAAGAGGGCTATCGGAGGAAAAGTCAGAGTAAGAAGCTTTAGTGTCACACATTTTTTATCTTACCAACACTTATGGTTGAAGCTGAAGTCCATTAATCTTTCACTTGAACAACAACAGGAAGAAGGAACAGATGAGAACTTTTCAGTGATTCTGGTGTCGTACACTCTTCCAACACAGGCAACTTCAAGCCAAGACTCCTTTTTTCCCCATCTCTTATTTAAGACTGCAATGTAAACACTCATTTGTTAGTCCATTTCATCCCCTAAAATAGCACTTATTCATCTGTTTCCAGAACATCTAAGTTTAACAGTAGACACACAGACCCTTAAAGGGACTGTGAGGACTTTCTAAGTGATCTTGAAAAAGTCTCACGTCCACATATATGCCTGATCATAATCCACCACTTAAAATGAGATTATCAGCATCAATATAGGTTATTTCTAAATGTCATTTCTTAGCTTCACGATCAGGTCAGACAGGACTGGATCATTTTACAGCCACGCTGGCGGAGGAAGTTTAGCAAAGAAGAGTATTTTTCTCAGCTGAAAGCAATTTCTGGGATTAATTTTGTAGTGATGATGGACACTGGAGCTGAACTGTCAGACAGAAAAAGGATGTCAGAGCAGAAGAAAGCTAAATGGGAGAGTACAGGCTAACTCTTCCGATCATACTGTTTGCAAACATTCAGTCTCTGGAAAATAAAATCAAAGCTCAGGTTTCCACGCAGGAAGACACCACGGATTGTTCTGTACTGTGTTTAGGTGAAATCTGGCTGAGGGTCGCCAACTGTCCTGTATTAGCTGAGACGTCCCGTTTATTGGGGGAAATTGGTTTGTTTCATATTGGACCTCAATCATCCCATATATTGACTTTTAACTCTTGTAAATACAGCAGACGACACTTTACAGATCCTAGATCAGATAAAACAGCAGTGGCGGATAATGTGCCAATCATACCGCCTGTCATCCAATCACAGGTCTCCTTATGTGCATCAGTGTATACAAAACGAAACAAAACACGACAAAAATAGCTAAAACAAAACAAAGTTAAATACAGGGAGCAAGGCAGGAAGTTTTCCAGAAAGTTGGAAAAGCAAACCTGATCAACATGTTCAGGATCATCTCATTTGTCCTCAGTGTGCCAGGCTTAAATGCTTTGCTGGAGAGGATTTTCTCTCCAAGGGCCATCAAATGGTCACACACAAGAAACAGATGCAGCACAGAGCTGATCAACAATAAACTTCAAATATCTGTAAACTTGGCATGTAAGGACGTCTCACTGGCTGTGAAAAAAGACAAATGACTGCTTGAGTTATTCAAGCTCAACAAAAAAACATATCCATAAATTCACACAGCAGGCTCACACCACCATGGCACCGTGTACCTGTCCCTTATTTAGTAGTGAGAAAATGACACATAAGGGTAGTAACTTTTTTTGGAATGTGTTGCAGGCATCAAATTCAAAATAAGTGAATAAGTGAATTTGCAAAAACACAACAAAGTTTATCAGTTTGAATAACATAACTTGTCTTTGTAGTGTATTTGATTGAATATAGGTTAAACAGGATTTGCAAATCATTGTTTTCTGTTTGTATTTGCGTTTTACTCAACATCCCAACTTTGGGGGACCGGGATTGTATGTTCGTATTAAAATTTACTTAAATCATCAACTCAGAGAGAGCCCTGCACAAGAATTCCTGTGTCTGGACTGTTGGTCTTTGTACAAATGGTGAATAGAAACCTTGAATCCATGAAAATGAAGAGCGAGGTTACATAAGCTCTGCTTGGTAGTCAGTCTAAATTCTTGCTTGTGCTGTATGTGGCTTTGGACAAAAGCGTCTGTTGAATGAAATTGTAGAATTGTAGATGAGCACAGGCAGGATATAATGAGGATTCACTCAAGTTACATGTGCCAGTTACTAAACAATGGTACAAACTGACAAAGTTTGCTTGTTGCCAAGTTTCAAACAGCGGTGATATGTAAATGTTGATAAACACCTTACCCCGTCGAGTTGTATCCGGTAAAAAGTTGTCTTGAACAAAGAAAAGTAGTGTTAAAAAGATCCCATCTCCATTAATTTCCAAAACAAAAACACACCTTGTAAAGATTCATGTCATCACAACTGTGTGTGCGTGATTCAAGCCAAAAGGTGTCGCTGCAGTCCTCTTCAGATAGTCCTCACAGCTCCTTTAAGGTTTGACTAAATAACATGATGGAAAAAAAAAAGTTTAAATGTTTGTTGTTTGGAATGGAAATCAGATCTATTTTTTTTTATTCATTTCAGGCTGTCATCGGATTGCTAAGCTTTCATTCAAGCTGACATTTTTGACCCAAGACAGTTTGTTTGCTGATTTGTTCATAGATATACTTCTTTTTTTGTAGAGAGAATAAATTATCATCATTTTACTTTTGATATCAGTTGAGCAGTGATCAATCATAAACGTTTCCTATTTCTGACTCAGTTTGTTTCAGTTTTGAGTGTTTGCTGAAGAGCTCAAGAGACGTTCTGCTTCCTCTGGTTCATTTCAGATTTTGTGTTTTTTGGAAGAAATCATCTTTAGCTGGTGGTTTTTAAGACAGTTCTCAATTTATTAAGTATCAACATGACTCATACTTTGTTTTTACAAATAAGAGCTGTTAAACTGAAAAGACCCCTTGTTATGCTGGGCCGCTGTGAACTCAGGGGTGGCCCGGTTGGTCAGTGCTCCTCTGACTCCGAATAGAGACCAGAAAATCTCCCATCCTGAAGATCCAGGCCCCTGTAGACAGATTCTGCAATTTTAAGTAGGCAGATTATGTATTATCTGATGGTATTTAACATAAAACATTTTTTTTGTAACAAGCCACCATTAAGGGAATTGAGTGTTCATTAATATAAAAGTGAAATTATACATCTCAGCCAGCCAACTACACATCATTAATCTCATCAGCCTTTATCTCTGATATTTGCATTCTGCCTGTGCTCAATTACTCAAGAGTCTTTCTGAATCTCTGTAAAGAGCTCATTATTAAACATGTTCGGGAATTTTCATTTGATGTAGAAATGAATATATGACTTGCCTAAATAGTCAACTCATAAACGTTGATAATGTTGTAGATTTTTCCAATAATTTACCCACAAAGCCAAACATGAAGATCTTCTTTCACATTCTCCTACCCCTGACACATGACTTCATGACACATGTAGACACAGTGGCTTACGTGATGAGCTACTTATGGGACGATGATGATGAGGTCACAGCGTGATCAGATTCTCTATGCACTCTGATCAAATTTGCAGACGCGGATGTTCTGCAACGCTTGAATGCCCAAATCCATTTAGAGCGTTTGAAAAGGAAACATTCACCCTGTTTACCTTCAAAATCAGATGGTTACTCTGGAGCAGTGGATAAATGAGAGAAACAACTGTAACATCAGGTCTGTGTGTTCATGTGTGTGCCTGTCAAATTAAACCCAGCAGAAGAACTCCGATTAAAATAAATAAATCCTTTCTCAGCAGCTTTGTGGATCAAGATAAGATGTGTTGTTGTGCCTAATGCAGCAGTAAACTTGATCATTTATTCATTAATTTATGTAAAGATCACCTCTTTCACCTTTCCTCCCATCCATCCCGGAACTTGGTCTGTGTGGCTAAACTGGGGCACTGACGATTTGCGAAAACACACCAGGGTTTTTTTTTTTTTAATCTATTTATTTATTTATTTTCAAATTAGACTTTAAAGTATCTTAGAGATGTTATAGTCCTCACTGAGGCAGCAATGGGCACTGGGAACCAGAGGGTCACTAGTTCATATCCTGGTACAGCATTGAGCTGGCAGAGACCCCTCACTCTGAGTTTGGCTGTTTTCCAAACCGCCTACTAGCAGTGCTTCTGATTTGACGGAAATTTAGTATCAAGTAGGAGTGGGAGAAAAAATGTTTCACTTAAGTATCAGGATTTTGTTTGTTTTACAATTTTAAAATGTATTTATTTATTTATTGTTCAACAATCAATTTTTTCTCCAAATCTAAATCCTTCATTTTAGTCTGTCAATAAGCTGGATTGAAAAAAAAAAACAGTACCATTTTTTTCCAGCAGAGGGCAAAATGTTTTTCTTTGACAATCTAGTGACATAATGTCAGATCCCCCTGAATACATCTTAAAAGCTGACTCACATGTGATGTTTATTTTGGGAGTAATATGGCTCCTGATACAGTCTGTAGCATCATCATCATTCAGCTTTACATGGCTGGAGAGAGAGAGGGAGAGAGAGAGAGAGAGAGAGAGAGAGAGAGAGAGAGAGAGAGAGAGAGAGAGAGAGAGAGAGAGAAAGAAAATCTGCAGTATACCAAAAATACCCCATGTCCTATCCGGGGAAACTTATTAAGGATGCAACAGACCAGTCTACCTGTTTTCCTGCCCTGACAGACACAACAATCACAGAGATGGAACCTTTCTGAATGTTGTCCCTGCCCTTATTGTTTCAACCTGTGCCCACTTACCTTGTGTAAAATCAGAATCAAACTGGGTTTTATAAAAATTCTGTGCCTCCCTTTTTCCTGTGACTGATTGTCTCGTCTTGCTTAGTTTGTTTCCTCAGGTCAGAGTTTTTGATTCCAAGCCAAGAAATATCTTCTTTTGTATTTCTGAAAGCCGGTTTTTGATTTTTTTTTTTTTTTTTACTTGTCTAGCCTATTTTTCCCCTTTCCTACTTCACTATGATTTTTTTATGAATACTTTTTTACTTGTATGAAGAGCCTTTCTTGTTATAAAGTGAGTTTTTATCACTCAGGGATTGGGTTCCAAGAGGACATTGCAATTCAGCCCATTTGAAAACCTACTGCTGAACAATCAGTGTTCAAAGTGTTCTATTTTTCAACTGTGTAATAATGAAAAGTTTGACTACAATGATTTGGTCAAACTTCTAAAAAGAAGACTTTAAATAAAAAGTACTTGAAAGGAATGAATGACTGTCGGGCTAAGCTGTGGTTTTACAGAGAATTGCACTTGAATTTAAAAAGAGTTAGAACAAAAATATATTGTGGTTTTTGCTTGAAATCTGAGGAAGCCACTGTCACATCTCTCAGAACAGCAATTGTGGAAATATAGATAATACTCTGGAAACTTTATTTGACCGTCCTGTCCACATTCCCAGACTTGTTCCCTGGCTTCCTGTGTGATGTTTGCAGAGTGTCTATTTGTCTCCTTCATGACTGAAAGACCACAGGTTATATAGAAAATCCTCATGCTGAGAAAATAAATGTTTATCTTTCGCACTTTTCTTTTCAACATATCTCTGTCTCTGTAATCAGAGCAGCTCAGCACACACAGAGTGTGTGATTTACACCTGACAAAAGTAAAGAGACATGGATAATTGCAGAGGGGCCGACTCTTTGTGTGTCTGACAAGTCTAAAATTATTAGTTTCAGTATGTTGTTGTTGTTTCCACCTTGGTGGAAGTACAAAGCAGTTGTTTGTTTGAACTGAACATTATGGGAGTAAACAGCAATCATGTCGCAAAAGCTTTTTTGTAAAGAGGGAAAAGCAAACTTTTCAGTTTGCTGTTATTGTTGTATTCGCTCACCTGTGTGATGTGAAATAAGACAACCTAATGCTTTGTTTGTGGTCCAACTCTGCCTGTCAACACATTCTGAAGCTCTGTTCAGAGTTTGCTCAACTTGTGACATCACAAGGAGAGAGAGATTATCATAATACCTGCCCCCTCACCTTGTAGCTCCACCCTCACCTTGGCCCTCATTTATCAATCTTGTGTGAGAAGTGGTGCAGATTTGGGTGTAGAAACAAGCTCACAGCACAGTTCAAGCGTGATTTATGAAACACGATTACCAGGGCCAATCATGGTGTACTCCTGGTCAGGTATTAATAAATCTGGCAGCTGAAAACAAATGTAATAAAAAAAAACCCCACACCTCTCTAAATATTCAAGGTTCAGCTGCCCTAACCCATGGAATTAAAGACATTGAGGAACGTATTATGGAAAAAAGGGAGTCTTTTCTGGGCCGGAGATTAACACCATAGCAACAGAGGTAGAGAGAAATAAGGCTTTGCTGTTCAGCAGTCTGAAAACTGGTGTTAGATGCTATCAGGAAAAAACACGTCTGCAAGGAAATCGCTGCAGCCGTCTGTAGCTTATATTTGACAAACCATACTACAGCGGAGTTTTAAACATTTAAATTACACATCCTTTGTTTACGTTAATAAAAAAGTATGTGATATGTAACTATTAGAAGCCCCAACATTATTAATTATTTCTTTTCAGGTCCAAAAACATGGAAAGCTCTGGAAGTAGCTACAGTTAGAGAACAGCTTGAACCTATCACAGACTGAGGAGTGAGGAGAGCTCTCATTGGGTGTGCATCAGGTTCTGGCATAGGTGACAGAGGAACAGACGAACCTGCACTGTGTAAGATGTAGGTAATTTAATGTTTAATGTGTTTAATTTGAAAATTGGTTAACTTACAAACTAATTTTTATTAGGAAGTACTTCTCTCCAAGTATATCAGTTAAGAGTAGGGATGTTTGGAGTATGTGTGTAAATCTGCTCATGCACGTGCAATGCAGGGCAAAGGAGTATAGCAGGACAGTGAAGGGAGACGTCTGTGTTGTAGACACGATGAGCAGAGAAGACAAACAGTCAGAGTTACAGGATGTGTTTGTAGCTTTGTATCGTTCTGCTGTACGAGAGCACTTTGGATTTAGTGTGCGCTATGATGACAGGGGATGTGGATGAAACTTAGACTTCCTTTATTGTCATTACACAAATTACACAGCAGTGCATTTGGAATGAAGTTCTGTTGCATTTGGCTTCCTGAAATGTTAACAACCCGGTGTTTGAAGTTAAGAAGTTGATTTGGTAAGTAAATGCTTTAGAAGGTTATAAATATATAGAATGAATACACAGAGCAACACATAGTGATCTATGACTATAAGACAAAATATTTACATAGAATATTGCACCGACTTAACTAGGGATGCACCAATATGAAAACTTTGGCCAATACAGATGTCCGATATTATGTTTCTGTTATGGTTGATTTTTTCTGTTATTGATAGTTTTTTTTTTTTTTAGAAAACAAAGTTTCTGAGATGATAAAATTTTGTGTTGACTGAAAGTCATGAAAACCAAATTTTTTAAATGTCTTCCTTTATTTTCAAAAAAGTGTTTGGCTTTCAAATATGAACATTTGAGGTCTACCATAAACACAAGTAACCAACAACCTTCACAACTTGTAGTAAGTGTGTAATTAAACTCTCAACTCGCAAAACTCCTGTGAGAAAGTCTGGAAAAAAATAATATCAAAATAATATCCTGACAAAGTTACCTTACTGGTATTCATGGCAACCCCCTCCTACACAAACAGCAATTAGACAGACGGATATAAACATTGGTTATTAATATTGGCCCTGTTTTACTTATTGGGCTGAAACTGATATAAATGCTGATATATTGTGCATCCTTAAACTTAACCCTTTATTGCCAAATGTTTCATGTTTGAAACATGAGCTATAAAGACCTCTACCTCTTCAATACAATATACATATACACGATACATATTTTAATAAAAAAATATAAAATATATAATAAAAAATGTTTACGCAAAACCTGATGCACAAAAAAAAAAAAAAAATGAAACAGCAATATTTTTGGTAGATTTTGTTAAATTGGTCATTAAACATCTCCATTATAAAAAAAAAAAGAAAATTCTGACTATTGTTTGATGGGTCAAGTTTTTAAGGGTTCATTAGCAGTGATTGAGTTAAATTATTGTACTTGAGCCGTAATTTGAAACTGAGACTGTGTGCAAGCAGTGTTGCCATCTTAGCCATCTTGTGGATTTATTTAGCGACTTTTCAGTTCTGCTAGACAAATCTAGATCTTACTTTTGTCAATGAGCAGTGGGTGCTGCTGTTGGACCCTCTCCAATCCATAACACTTTCAGATGGACAAGTCCTCGGAGCCCACAGCAGCCCTTCTCAGCTGCAGCCAGAGCAGACGACTACAACGCTAATGAATCGAGCATGTGCTTGTCTCTTTTGGGTTACTCTTTGTATTCCCAAGCCCAGAAAAAAGGAGGAAAGTTGATATTTTGACTAATTTATGTATAAATAAATAATTAAATAAATAAATAAATAAATTAAAAAAAAAAAAAAAAAAAAAAAAAAAAAAAAAAAAAAAAACTGAACTTAATTTTTTAGTTCAAAAACATTTAGTTCAAAACATTTTTTGTGCTTTTTGTCTCCCCCATGATGCTATTCCTCTCCCCTACAGCATCCATGACAATTACATGCAAAATGGATTATTATGTAAATTAGGTATTGGTGTCATTTAGTGGCTTTAGCAACTTCTGGAACAGCCAATAGCTTCTTTCTTTTATTGAGGAGTTGACATGTTGAAACTTAAAACTAGCAATGTCTCCCTGGAAATGGATCTCAAATGGAAAACTGTCTCATTCTTTCAGGTTTTACATGATTATAAATGACATGATTATGATGGTGAATTATTGAGAGATGTGGTATTCTGGGGTGTTAAAAAGAACAACTTTATACACTATGATCACAAAAATATGATTAGATCCAAATCATTGAATTTGTGAACTGTTCCATCCCGAGTTAAGAGTAACATAAATATAAATTCGATAAGATACTAAAATCAAAATTTAGACATATATCTTTTAAGACTGAAATATTTGCCTTGCAGGTTCTAAAAATGTCCCGTCTTTGAGAGGACAGCCACCAGTTGAACGATTTTATGACAGTGACTGATCCACTTGCTGCCTTTCACCCTCAAACAAGTCATTAAACCTAAACGATGTCACTTCAAAGGGAGTTATTATTATTCATGCCAAAGGGATTAAACTCCTCTGAAAAGTTCAGCTGTGAAATGCTGCCTTTACTGTCCAGGAATACATTTGAATATATTTATGAGCCATAGTTAGTTATTTCCAGAAACAATGTTGTTGGAGAGACACAAAGCTTGCTGAACAATGAGTTGTTTAGAGAGAGAAATCCACAAAACAAAGAAATTATAAATGACTGAGACATGCAGGACTCCATCCAAAAAACAGTAGTGGGTTGTTAATGTGTATGCTGAACAATAATGCCCCTGTGCTTTAAACGACAGATGGAATACATGAAATGATAAATATTGTTGTTTTGAAAGCAATATGCTAACATACAGCACCAAACGCTCTGGAAAAATGTATGGGTTAAGACATATTTCAGGTGTGGGTGTATTATTTTCCTTCAACAACGATGGTAAACTGTGGGAAGACAGTAAACCAGAAGGTCTCTGAAACATGAGAACCTGTTGTTAAACAACCAGCATTTCCTTCTTTAAAAAACAATTGTATTCAAAAAAGCAACTTGAAGGTCAGAGAGACCAGTGAATCAATGAGAAAGATTTCAAAAACATTTTTTTAACAACATCCTAAAGTCAGTTTTTTTAAGTTCATTGTTGCATAAAAGACATGGGGATGAATATGTCAGTTCATATGAATAAATTGAACTGCAGGTTTATTATTTTAAGCCTGTTTGGCATCAAGGTGAGCAGGAACAGACCAGGATGAGGAGAATAACAGAAACAGGAATCTGATTAAAGAGGGGTATTTTGCCATATTCATAGTATGGCTTTAAAGGAACAGCGCTGGATGTTCATAACAAATGTGGGCACATTTTTAAACCTCTACATATTTAGATATTGCAGAAATCCCTGAATCTGTCTATAGACTGATAAAATTTGCATGAGATTTTATAAGGATGGCCTTAGTGGTTCTGTCAGGTTTAAGCAGCCTGAACCCTTAGAAAATACGCACAAACTGAGGCAAAGACAACGGTCCAAATTTTACTTGCAAGGAGAACGCAGAGATGTGCCCAGTTACACATCTAAAACCGCTCTGGATCACAGCCTGCATCTCTTTGCTATTTATTCAAAATGAGGGAGGTCCCTAGTTACAAAATCACAATCTAAAGGATGGGGTAATCATCACCAAACTATCACATAACACATGCATGCTCGCTGCCTGTGTCCACAGCAAGTGCAACGCATCATAAACATGTTATCTATATGTCCAGTTTATTTTATCAGCATAAGATCTTCACGTAGAGGCCCTTTTCCATGACACGTAGAGGTCGAAGTTCTTGGTCTGGCAACACCTGCTTAGATGGGGAGTTAAAGGTTAACAAAGAAGCACACACTCTAAAAGTGAATATGTGATCAAACCATATACAATTATTCTATCAGGTTCATGACATTTTGGAGGGACGGGCCTCAAATACCAAGGTCTGCTCATAGCTCAATCAGAGGGCCAATCAGAGGGAAAGGGGTTTGTGGAGCAGGGAGCCCTAAAGAGACAGCAGCTAATTTTTAGACAGAGGCTGAAAAGAAATTAAATGATAAATCTTTACATATTTTTTTCTTTGTTTTTAAGAAAAAAAAAAAGCTGTAAATCATGTACAGCCTACAGAGATACCAGAGGGACAATATAGACTCTTAAAAAATATGGACAATACCCCTCTTTAACTTCAGGTGAAACAGAAACCAGAGGAGACCTAGGCAGGTGTTCAGCTTTAGAGACCCTGAGCCTTCTCTTCAATATTTTAAAAGCAGCTTAAGACGGACATTTTCCTCTAAAGTGTTTTCCTTGTGTCTTGTAAAATATTTGAGCTAAGGGGCATTGACTCAACTCAACTCAACTTTATTTATAGAGCACTTTAAAAACAACCACAGCTGAGACAAAGTGCTGTACACAAAGGCATTAAAATAAATAAATAAAACACAATGAAAATAAAAATAGGATTTAAATAACTGTTTCATTGTTCCTAAAACAATTTAAAAAATAAAACAATACTTAAAAACTAAAAACAAGCCATATAAACACTAAAACAGGACCTGAGTCTCAAACTGTGTTAAAAGCCAGGGAATAAAAATGGATTTTAAGACGAGTTTTAAAAACAGACAGTGACGGGGCTTGTCTTATGTGGAACGGAAGATCGTTCCACAGTTTTGGACCGGCAACAGAAAAGGCCCTGTCCCCTCTGAGCTTCCGTTTAGACCTTGGTACCTCCAGGAGCAGCTGATCAGCTGACCTGAGGCACCGAGCAGGAGTGTGGGGGTGAAGGAGCTCAGAGAGGTAGGATGGGGCCAGACCATTCAAGGATTTAAAAACAAATAAAAGAACCTTAAAATGGACTCTAAAACACACAGGCAGTCAGTGGAGGGAGGCCAGGATGGGATTGATGTGCTCCCTCTTACGTACTCCAGTTAGGAGGCGAGCGGCTGCATTTTGCACCAACTGGAGACGTGCGAGGGAGGACTGACTGACTCCAAAATAAAGTGCATTACAGTAATCCAGCCGAGATGTAATAAAAGCATGGATTACTGTTTCAAAGTGTCGAAGTGCAAGGAAAGGCTTCACTTTTGCCAGCTGCCTGAGTTGAAAAAAGCTGGACTTGACCACCGAGCTAATTTGCCGGTCCAATTTAAAATCACTGTCTATCTTAAAACCCAGGTTTAAAACAGTTGGCTTAAGAAAGACTGCCAAAGGAACCAAGTTGAAAGGAGGGGGTTCACAAGGGCCACTAGGACCAAACACCATCACTTCTGTCCTTTGTTCATTAAAATTTAAAAAGTTTAAAGCCATCCAGGCTTTAATGTCCTCAAGACAGGCCAGAAGTGGTGCGAGGGAGAAAGCGTTTTTCTTTTTAAGTGGCACATATATCTGACTGTCGTCAGCGTAACAGTGAAAAGAAATGCTGTGCTTTCTCAGGATGGAGCCCAGGGGAAGTAAATACAAAGAGAAAAGCAGGGGCCCTACAACCGACCCCTGTGGAACACCATACGGCAGAGGAGCAGAGCTGGACTCTGAATTACCAAGACTTACACACATGGTTCTGTAAGCTAGATAAGATCTGAACCATTTTAATGCAGTACCACGGATACCCACAAGGTGGTGTAGCCGAGCCACTAGGGTACTGTGGTCGACTGTATCAAAGGCTGCAGTTAAGTCTAAAAGAAGAAGAATGACATGATCACCAGAGTCAGTTGCCAGGAGGATGTCGTTAAAAACTCTTAATAAAGCTGACTCGGTGCTATGTTGAGTTTTAAAACCAGACTGAAACCAGGTGAACAACTTTCTCCAAGATTTTTGAAGTGAAAGGGAGCTTGGAGATGGGCCTAAAATTGGCGAGCACACTGCAATCAAGTCCAGATTTCTTAAGAAGAGGCTGTACTACTGCATGTTTAAAGCTCAGGGGAACCACACCAGAAGACAGGCTGCTGTTTATGATGGCCAGAACTGACTGCCCTATACTAGGAAAGACCTCTTTAAAAAGTCTTGGAGGGATGGCATCAGAAGGAGAGCCTGATGGCTTAAGATGGCTAACCAGATCTTCTAAAAACGACAGGGACACAGGCTCAAACACATCAAGAGCTGCAGAACAAGGAACAGGATCAGAAGGGTCAACTGCAGGAGCTGAGATGAGAGTCCTGGCAGTAGCAACCTTATAAATAAAAAAGTGCAGGAAGCTATTACAAGTTTCAGGAGATGCCTCCAAGCTGACAGGCTTAGGGGCATTAAGAACACTGTCAGTGGTTTTAAATAGCAGGCGCGGGTTATGGCGATTGCTCTCAATAAGGTTTGCCAGATAAGCTCTTTTGGTCTCTTTAACCGTGTTCTGGTAGCAGCGCCAGCAGTCCTTCAGGATTTGAAAAGAAACTTGTAGCTTGTCCTTCTTCCACCTTCGCTCAGCTTTCCGGCACTCCCTTCTCACTGAGCGGGTTTCCTCCGTAAACCAAGGCTCAGATTTAGCCTTGGGCTGCACAGTTTTTATCGGAGCCACAGAGTCCAATACAGTTTGACAGGAGGAGTGGAACCAGGAACTGAGCACCTCCGTGTTAAAAGAAGCAGGGCAGACGCAGAGCTGATCAAAAGCCTCAGAAAAACGACCAGCAGTAAAAGAGTTTAAAATCCTGCGTCTCTGAACAAGGGCACCAGATTTAACAACGGTACATGAAAAATCAACTTCAAATAACACAGGCATATGATCGGAAATAACATCCTCACAGATTTCCAAGTTAGACACAGGTAAACCATAGGAGAGGACAAGGTCTAATGTGTGTCCATGTTCATGTGTGAGGCCAGACACCCACTGCACCAAGTTAAAAGAGTCAATAAGGCTTAAAAAGTCCTTCACCAGCAGCTTATCAGAACAACACACATGAAGATTAAAATCCCCAAGAAAGAGAGCACGAACATACTTAGGCATGATTTCAGCCAGCAGGCCAGAAAAGTCATTCACAAAGTCCTTATCGTACTTAGGGGGTCGGTAAATGACGGCGCACAGCACCGGGTCGGGACGACCCACCTCAAAAAGATTCACCTCAAAGCTGGAAAAGGAGGATGACACGGTGCGCTGTTTGCATTTAAAATCATTTCTGTAAACTGTCGCCGTTCCTCCACCACGACCAACTGTCCGCGGGGAATTAAAATAACAACAGTCAGCAGGTAAAAGTTCAACCAGAGCGCTGCACTCACCGGCACTGATCCAAGTCTCTGTCACACAGAGGAAATCCAAGGCGCGGGTTTTGAAGAAATCCCTCAGGATGAAAGTTTTGTTCGCCAGGGACCTGGCATTTACCAAGCCAATCCTGGTCAGAGCCGGGGACTGTGGTCCGGTGGATCGAGGAGCCCGAGGAAGCGTCCTCAGGAGCCAGTGGTTCACCGCACGGTGAGAGAGCCGAAGACCGCAGAGGCGGCGGGGCTGGTGTCCCTCAATAGAGCCCGTGACAGGTACCAGGCAGGCGTCGATCGGATCAAGAAAGCGCCGGGGCATTGTGAAAGGAGAGCGAGGTCCATGTCCTGTCCGGGAAATGGACGAAGAGCGTGTCAGCAGGAGCTTCAGCTTCACCAGCTGACCGCCGCGTTTGCCGCGGCGACGGGGACGCTTCCTCCGGAAAGGGAAGGCAGAAGCCCGGTAAAGGTAAGGCGGGATCCCCGCCAAAGGCGGAGGTAGTGCGTTCTGTCCGCTTTGTTTAAACGCACGTAAAACTTAGACATTCTGCCGAAGGGACAGAAGAAACTGGCGATCATACACCAGCAGAGACTCAGTCTGCATAGTGCTAATTGTTAAAAGCAATAAAAACATTAAAGGGGCCATATTATGCAAAATTCACTTTTGAATGGTTTCCTCATAATAATATGCACCCCCAGCCTGTTAACAACACCCCTCAACATGAGGAAATTCTATCCTCTCCCTCTCCTGCAAGCTGCACTTTTCAGAAAATCTCTGCTCCTGGGGGCAGTAATGAGCCGTTTTAGAAATCACCCTTTGTGACGACACAAAGGGCGCGAATACTCCGCACAGCTCCCTGATTGGCTCCCTACCAAAGGTAGTTCTGCCTCCAAAAGCTTTTCCCCCACCATTTTCCCGGTCCTCAGTCATTAGTCAACAGTAGTCTAACATGGCAAAGGTACGAACAAAGCATGGCAAATGCACTGTTGTTGGCTGCATGGAGCAGCACAAAAGTCTTTTTTTTACCTCCATCTTCACCTGAAACTTTGAGGGAAGAGTGGATTAATTTTATTTATGCCGGCGAAATACCTACAACAACCCCGAAAATGTTGTATGTTTGTGCTCACCACTTCATGGAGGACTGCTTTCTGAACGAGGGACAGCTCAAAGCAGGATTTGCAAAGACTTTAAAGCTGAAACCTGGATCACTTCCAACTATCCGTGACACAACTAAGGTAAGAGCTTAAAGTTTCAGTATTTTATGCTGCTTTACTGTAGTGGCCTACCCAGCCTCGTAGCCTGTTGACTTGTTAGCATGGTAGCTAACATGAGTTGGTGTTGGTAATATACACGTCACACAATAAATAAATAATTGAAGAGAAGTTTTGTGACCATATATGTCATATAGAGCTATCTTTACGCAATATCTCTTTAGTTTATGCATGTAACTTTTTTTCGCGGTGCTTTTTAAGCAGCTGTTGTGAGCTGTTGTTGTGGACGCAAGTATGGGGGTTGTTTGTGTCTAAAAAAATCAAGCTGATAAAGCTGCATTCAGATAAAAAGCTATACAGACAGAATTCGGTGTTTTGTTCATGCATGTAACTTTTTTCGCGGTGCCTTTTAAGCAGCTGCTGTGAGCTGTTGTTGTTGTGGACGCAAGTATTGGGGTTGTTTGTGTCTAAAAAAATCAAGCTGATAAAGCTTCATTCAGATAAAAAGCTATACGGACATAGAATTCGGTGTTTTGTTTATGCATGTAACTTTTTTTCGCGGTGCTTTATAAGCAACTTTTGTTGTTGTGGACGCTAGTATTGGGGTTGTTTGTGTCTAAAAAAATCAAGCTGATAAGGCTTCATTCAGATAAGAAGCTATACAGACAGAATTCGGTGTTTTGTTTATGCATGTAACAGTTTTTTCGCGGTGCTTTTTAAGCAGCTGTTGTGAGCTGTTGTTGTTGTTGTTGTGGACGCTAGTATTGGGGTTGTTTGTGTCTAGCCATCATACCGGCGAACTGTGTTTGTAAACATCAGAGCACGCGCCTGAACGCAGGCCACGCCCCTCCCCAACTCTATAAAAAGAGGGGCAGGTAGGGGCGTGGCCTGCGCTGAAGAAGGGACAGCCCACAAAAACAGCTTATTCTCGGTAGAGCTCTCTAGAGAGAGTTTTCAGGCTGGCTCAAGTCCAGTAAAAAACAGTTTTTTGAGATAAAAAACTTCATATTGACTAATCTGGGACCTCTAAGAGCTATATGAACCTGCAGAAAAAGAGCATAATATGGGACCTTTAAAAGTGCGTAGCAGTGCAGGAGGAGCAGACGGCCAGCTACACACACTGGCGCCATCTTGCAATCTTGACCTCAAGCATCTGTTTTTAGACAAGTGTTTAGATGCTCTAACCTGTCTGATACTCTTTTTGTAACAAGATTAAACATCATGAGTAACACTCCGATGGTTAACAACAGCCGTAAGCTGATGATGTTAATAGTGGCTCCATATCGGCAGATATGGGAGATGAAGACAGAGAACAATTGTGTAAACAGGAATCGTACTAACTCATGATATCAATGACTTCAAATGAAAGATGAGGAAAAACTAGAAATGCGCAGAGTTTTTAATAAAAACTGATCTGATTGGGGATGAGAGGAGCTCAGCAGACACAAAGAAATTATTGATCCTTTGAAAAGCTCCCTTCATGTTTGTGTGTGTGCGTTTTCTGTACAAATCTAGGTCGGGTGTGAAAAATGTGTGCATGTTTTCTTCCTTGTTGTCTTAACAGTACAGTGCATCCTTTGATATTTCTGATCACCTCTCGGCAACCTGGTAGAGCACAGAAGGAAAACTGCCACACATGGGTGTCGGTCTTCAGACTAATGGATTAAAAACAGGCAAACAGTACCAGAGGATCATAAAAGAGCCTGACACGAAATGATTCACTCCTCTCTCTCCTCTACACGAACTCCACTCCCATGTCTTCAGAGTGAAAATGCTTCTGCTCTTTCTTCCATTTCGATCCAAAACACAGAACACAGCAACCATGTGTGTGTTTCAAGGTGACCATAACACAGGGAACAGGGAACATGGAGGACCTTAAGGGACATGGTAGACACAGAAAACCTTTTATGAGGAAGATAAAGGTGTGTATTGTAAAGGCTTCACTGGCCTTATGGCTTCAAGAACCACCATTACTCTTAGTTTTCCACTTTATCTCTGTCCTCTGTTTGTTTCTGTGCTTCGTTCTCTCAGCATTGTGTGCGAGGAGTGAAGACTGTAGTGACTGCCCCTCTCCCACGCGCCTTTTTCATCGTGGAAGAAAAATAGAGGGAAAAATCCTAAGAAGGAAAAAAATGATTTGCAGTGCAGCATTATGGCCCATTAAGGTGTTCTTTTGCGTTCATTTTAGTGGCAGCACTGCCTCAGTCCAAAGTTAATTCATTACACTTTAAAAAGATATCGCTGCCATTTACAACCATATAAAGGTAAAATGAATAATAACATAATTTTTGTGTTTGTTTTGTGATTTTTAATGAGGCTAAAACAAGGATTTGTTAGCTTATTAGCACAGGAGAGATTTAAAGGTGATTACGCACACTGCCAGGACGATGCTGACAACCACGTTACCTACCGCTGATGGCTGTGAAGAGGAAATTTTCAACCCCAAGTGAAAAAAATGGTTTGCTTCAGCAGCATGTGATGCCTGTGATTCATGTATGTGATAATCTGTGAGCTTCCCAGAGCTATAGCCATCTATTTATAGTGCTGTTCAGAGTGTGCTGGTGTCTGCTGAACAGACGACGGTTAACCAGAGAGGCCCTGAAGTGGGTCAGCCTCCAAGTTACTGTGACTAACTCTAAAGACGATGTAGCACCACCCTGAGTCCTCGGGACAAATGCCATGCAGTGAATTTACACACAAGATGATAGGAGTGATGAAAAATGAGTGGGTGTGTAAATAGGACAGATAACTTCTCTTGGGGATTGAGACATGACTGACAGAGAGAAATTAAAAGCCGGGAGAATCGGTGGCAATCGACTGATTTCTCAACAGTTGAGTTCAGAGGAAGAGGGTCGGTATGTGAGTGACGGAGAGAACGTATGATTAGAATGTACAGCATGCTAAATTTAGAGATCATGAACAGGCTTATGACTCTGTTTGTGGTTATTATTGCGGGGCATATTTATGGAATAAAGAGAGGACTGTAGTGACACCTTGGTTGAGATTAAAGTGACTCACTATAAAATGCAGTATCATGAAACAGTGATACTGACGATTGATACATTGAAAAAGTTATTTTACTAGAGAATTTGAAAAATACTCTTTAAAAGAGAGTGCAGAACAACTGTCATTATTCACTGGATGGATCGACATTCATCTTTAATGCACACAAGATTAGCTGTACTAGATTTTTTTCAATGAAAAGTCTGCACTTGTTTTTTTTTTTTTTTTTTTTTTTTTTAATTATTTATTTTATTTCATTGCTCAGTCTGTGATTTGGATTCAGGATATTAATCAGATGAGCAGTCCACTGCCTGTTGGGTCTTTTGTCCCTGATGGAACAGTTCAGATGAAAATACTGCAGAGAGAGGAGACAATTATGTCAGCATAAGCTGAACTGCTCTCAGTAAATGCAGTCGTTGGAGTCAAATTGGCCCACAATGCCAGCACATCATAAAGTAGGCTGTGGTCATATTCATGCAACTGCATGAGGACAGTTTTCTCTTTCCATAGACTCTGAACATTGACTTGTGCAAAGAATCAAATTCACAAGGAATGTCTTGTCACATTGTGACACTCCCGCACAGTACACACATTCTTTCATTGTTGGATTACCAGTAAATACCAAGGTTCACATGGTAATAATGGTATTTGGGGTGAGTTTAGCTGCTCCGTGGTCTAATTTACTGAGTTAAAACTGGCAACTCACTACATTCATTATGCAGCTTTCTCTTAATTGCCCAATTAACTTGATAATGGCATGCTGTGACTGAACAGTTGAGGGCAATACAGCCGGAGCAAAAGGAACGATAAGACGCATATCCTTATCTCAGAGACTCTGCCTGACTGGATAAACACAAAGCACCCACAAGCAGAGTTCAATAATTAGATCAATTAAGCCAGTGGGTAGTCAGATGCAGAAAGAGCCGGCTCACGAAAACTCTCCTTTTAGGTTTTGAAATGAAGGATCCCAGTAAACTAGCAGTGAACACAAACACACGCACACACACAAACACACACACACACACACACACACACACACACACACACACACACACACACACACACACACACACACACACACACACACACACACATGTGCATTCACATTGCTTTTAAAAGTCAGTGGTTTCAGGCAGAGGCAAGTACAATCTTGTTTGTTGTGAATTACATTCTGAAGTGTGGAGGAGATGTTCAATTTCTCCACGCTGATATTCACATGCTGAGGGATTCAATCACCTTTTTCATTTACATGTTTTTTTTTTTTTTAAATTATTTCATCTGTATAACACCTCAATTTCCCTTTGCAGATTAATAATGTACATTCTCTTCTCTTCTCTTCTCTTCTCTTCTCTTCTCTTCTCTTCTCTTCTCTTCTCTTCTCTTCTATTCTATTCAATTCAATTCTATTCTACACAAGTGCCTCGTAAGCATTTGGGGGGGGGGGGGGTGGCTAAGTGTTGGAACATCTTTAATGTAGCTTCCCTGCTAGCACCATGAGGCAAACAGTAATCAATCTCCTCGAAAGACAGCTAAAGGAAACATCTCCACAGCTCAAGAAGCAAACTTTAACAATCTTTTTTCATTCGAGTTTCCTTCTTGGACAATAAATAAAATAAAAAATAAAAAAAATTTAAAGCAAGACACTCAAAACCACAACAGAGGCCTTATATAACAAAGCTCTGTGTGCTCCAGATGGATGTTATTCCTTGGCATCTTTCACTTACAGGCATTCTGCTGCCTTTTGATCTCTCAAGATGGAAAGAATAAGCCGAGCAGGATCTCTCCATGGTGCTGAACTATTTCCATCTAAACAGATGCCCTCAGGCCACAGCAGCCAGAAATATGCAGCGGCAGTGTGAGAGACACTGCGCTCCATGCAGCAACACTGAACAGACACCAAGAAATGACACTGGCTAAACTCATTTTGAAGCTCCACTTTAGATGTTAGTGTTATGGGTAAATGTAAAATGCAGAATCTCTTTCTCGAACCTCATCTTTTAGATATTTCCCTCTTGGCTAACAACTCAGGATGTCTCTGTTCCAAATCTGTAACTGTTGCAGAGCTCATGCAGAGCTACATTTTAATTGTAAATATATTCCACATGCATCGGCTGACTAAAGTAAAAAAAAAAAATCTTTGTAAACCAAATGAAAGTCGTGTGTCTTTGCATGTTGTGCTCCAGCTGTGAAGGTTTTTCTGCCCTCAAAGCCCTTCTAAGAGCCACATGTGTGAAAGCTCTGAACAAGAGTTATTGATTCCAAGAAGATAAATGGAATGTGGCCCTCTCAGTTCTTCAAACAAGTATGACACCCTGGGAGGACCCTGCATGTGAACTTTACTTTCATTGTCTGTTGTGGTTGTTTTGTAATGCAGAGGTTGAAGTCAAACACAGGCAGAATTTATGCACTTGAGAATTCACTTTTTCTGTGCACATACACTTCTTTGAGCGAAGATTAGAATGCAAACTGGGGTCAGGCTTTCTAAATTCAGATGTATGTAAGAGGACAAGAAGAAATGCAGACTGTGATATAAGCTTTAGTATGGGGTTACAAGAAAGAACATCAGTGAGAGGGCTGTTCATCATCTCCTCAGTTTGAGATACACAATTACACTATTCACAATAAGTTAGGGATATTGTGAGGCCTTCAGTGGATTTCATACATAAGCTGTTTGTTTCACTTCAGTAACTTTTGGGATAGGGAGGCAATTGTATTAGAGTGATAGACACACCTCATTTTGTGTTCTCCATGTGATGGTCTCACTGTGTACAGTGCACCTTATATATTGGGGCCACTTCCTCCTCCATGCTCCTCTTTACACCCCCTGCCCGTCTATCGTCAGTGGGTTCCCGAGCTTTCAGCCCTGTTGCCTCCCCATCTCTGAAACTCTCTCCCACAAACCATTTGTGACATTACCTCTCTCTCCACCTTTATATCACACCTCAACAAAACTCATTTCTTTCGACTAGCTTTCTCTGTTTGACCACATCATCCTCACTTCTGCTGTTTGTTTTTGTGTAGTTGTTTTTATGTAGCTGATCCTTTTACTGTTTTATACTTTGCTATGTGAGGTGACCTTGAGTGACAAGAAAGGCGCCCACAAAAAAATGTATTATTATTATTATTATTATTATTATTATTATTATTATTATTATTATTATTATTATTATTAATACTTAACGGACGAGCAGCGCCACCTGGCCATAGCACGCCTTCAGGTCAGTAGCAGGCAGTCAGATGTTTCTCGTGAACTTGGTGTGTCTCAATGTGTCATCAGCAGACTTGCAGAAAGACACAGAACTACTGGCCATGTTTGTGACAGACCCAGGAGTGGAACCCCATGAGTGATGGACTGCAATATCCCTAATTTATTGTGAATAGTGTAGATACAAAAAATAACACTGGGTGAAACTTGACCCTTTTATTCTGCATCCCCTAGACCATCTTTCCTCTGGTTATCCTATCCTGTTTGAGTTATTGTCACAGGAGAAAGAATTCTGCGCATTTATTTCTGATTACAGGGTGTCTATACTTCCACTAAAAGGCCAATGATTCACTGAAGAAAATAAAAACAATTGCACTACACCACTGGACCTATAGGGGGCAGTAAGACAACAACAAAAGCCATTAGTTGACAGCCAGGCTAATCCTGAATCCTGTGCTGGTTTTTCTTTATTGCACAGCAAATAGATTTGGTGAAGCGTCACTTAGAATGAGACAAGCATTCGTGGCAAAGCTGTTCAAAACACCCACCATAAAGCATGAAAACAGAGAACAACATGTGTTTAGGCTTAAAGAGGAAATTTGTTTATTGACCGCTTTTAGCAAATGCATTCTTCTTAAACATTTTTAGGTCATCATGAAATACTTATCTAATGAGGATGTTTTGACATTTTAAAGATAAAATAAACTATGATGCATTCTTTGTTTCAACGGCTGCTGTATCCTTTGACATGTTCAGCTGAAGGTCTCCAGTTGAAGGTTACTTTTTAAACCGTGACACCTGGAGCTGGCAGAGATGCATCTCCCTTTAAAGGGCTTTTAACCCACTAAATCACAGCATGTGATTCACACTGCACATACTCTACCAATCAGAAACATTCAGCTTACAGGCTCCGCCCCCAAAAGTTCCTTGACCTCTGGAAAGTACAACACCTTAGGCAGGAACATTTCAAGAGGTAGATCAATTACCCCAGAGCTAAATTCCAGAACTACTCTAGTTCCTGTGGTCAAAAAGAACACAGTTCCACACTCCAGAGCCACAGTTCCTGGTTCCTGGGTGTATCGAAAAGCACCTCTGGAAGTCTGCCTGTTCTCACTGTTAGCCTGCTTTGCCCAATTTCTTCATATGAGGGATTTCAGAACGTGATGCATCATTTTTGACCTTTTGCCAGTATAGTATGTGACAAGCACAAGACCAAGAGACTTATCCTGCATCATCACCTCATCTCATCTCCTCTTACCCCATATGGGATAGATGGCAGAGCTCCACGTCTGAAATCAAACATCGGTTATTTATTCTGAGCTGTATTCAGAGTCAGGATCTGCACCGGAAGAGGCATGTGCAAAGACTTGTTCTGCATCTGAGCTAATCCACATCCGCAGCAGGAGGTGGGCTACATTTCACACACAATTATAAGCCCGAGTTCACACAAGTCGAAAAGGGTGTGCCTTTTTTTCAAGCCTGCACATTTATGTGTGTCTGTGCCGTGGAATTCTCCCTTTTGTCAAAATATTTTAGACAGAAAACAGAACACCAAGACCGGCTGCTGCCAGGACTTTTAAAGAACAGTATTTAAATACAAAATGCTTGAGAGTCTAATGAAATCATGCTGTCAGTCATCATTCTGCTCTCTAAAGAAATACCAATGCAGTGTAGGCTTCCTCAGACCTTTTTAATAAATCAATTTTGTTCGTTTTAATGGAAATGTACTCAAAATAGACGGTCAACAATGAGAGTTGCTTTCATTCCTTTGGAAACAATCAGCGCACTCCAAAAAGCATTAGCAGCTGAAATTAATAGTGAAATAAATCCCTCTGGAAAGCAAAGTGAATGAATACAAACCAACAGAATTAATTATGAAAGTAGAAAACACTTAGCATACAAGTTGCTTTCATTAGTAGCACAGACAACATAAGAGCTTTCAGCAATAAATACAACAAACTTTATCTGGAAGTTTTCCCTAACACTTAAAAGACTTCTCAAAACCTCTTCCTTGTCTTTATGCAGGGAGTACAGAGTTGAAAATCCAAGTGAACAAAGCAGAGGAGCTGCACAGACTTCAATACCGGACTGCTTAATCTACTGCAACCAGATCTGGACCCACTCATTAGTTTCCTGAGGATCCCCTGTGCTTTTGCAGTGTTAGAAAAGTTTGAGACTGTAACTGGAAAGAAAGGAAAAAAAAAGAAATCATTATGTAGTAGAGTGTGAGGAAAGTGAAAAGACAGGATTCATCAAACAGAGAATCACAAAGATGCCAAATCTTTGTTGCAAAGATTAAAGCTATTGTTCGGTTCACTTCAACAACCTGCCTCCATCCCAGTGTAGGTAGATCTTTTCTGAATAAGATTAGAAATAAGCGATTTGCCCAGCTCAAAGACATGTTGAGCAAATAGAGGAGGTAATTATAGCAGGGCTTTATGCAACTGGGAATACATGTTTTTTTTTCTTTTTTTCTTGTGGAGAACAACTGAAAACTTAAAGATGAGAGCTTATTGGATTAGTTTTCCCAGATGGTGAAAATATCTGGGGTTTTAGGTCAGAAATCTCATTGCACATGCAAAACAAATTATCCGCAAGAACTTTAAATTAAACAACTTGTGTGTTGCTGAATGTTTGCCAAAAGAAAGAACAGACATGATGGATCTATGGTACTTTTGCAGCAGACTCAACAGAAGATCTCAGAATGAAGGAGAACATTTCAGGGCGCAGGGACACTAAAGTGTAAAGTGGATTATCAGTATCCAGAAAAGGAGAGGAAGTATCTTCATCATCAGTGCATTCAATGTATCTGTGCAATGACGGGAACCAATACTGTGAAATTATTGCTCATTTATATTTATTACTTTTTATATTTTTATCATATAGAAACAATCTTAAGTTAGAATATCCTGGAAAGTTTATTTATTTTAGTCGTTCAGTTTTAAAAGTAAAATAATTTTTATATGGATTTAGTACAAATACAGTTACATGACTGGTTTAAGAAAAAAGAAAATGCAAATAAGCCAACACAGTCCTTTGTTTGTTGTTTGTAAGTGTTGACACAAAGTCACTTGGTATCTCCACCTTCACCTCCAGAGCTCCCATTCATAAAACCATGTTATGGATTAACTCTAATGAGAGGAAACGTCTCGGATGTGGAAAACTCATGTTTTTTATAGATGGATATTGCTTACAGTGCCTTTGTTTACATGATGTCACCTGCAGTAATCTAAATGTAATATCCTCACTTTCTCATAGCTCATAAGGTAGATAGTTATGAATTAGAAACTTGAGTTAACCGATCACTCAGATACTTCTTGATGCGTTCCCAATGCATCTGCTTGTTTCAGTGGCAATCCTTGCTAGTTTTACGCCCTAGGCAAACCGTGGTGATGCCACAGAACCGGATTTGTTTTCTGAAAACATCATAGCTTGCAGGATCCTCTCTACCAAATGAGGCCATCAGTGTGGTGATAAGCAATGTCACTGAGTGCTGGCAACACTCACAGCAGTGCAAAGTGAGTGAAAGGAGCCTACGTAGAGAGGAGAAACTGAAACTTAACGGCTGAAATACATCAGATGTGTCTCCAGTCCGTCCACTCTCCATCTCCGCTCCATCACAGCATCAGATCAGGTAGGTTTCCATTCAAGTCAATGTGTCAGCTTACACTGGATCAGTTACCTTCCAGTCCAGCTGTATGGCTGATCCAACAGGTCGCAGCTGATCTGCAGCCATCCTATTTTTGCCGGATGCCGGAGCTGTGATGTGTCAACTCAGAGTAGAGAACATCGAGTGGGACAGAATGTAGTGCACAAAAACTATCTAAGAAGAGCCTGAGACTTTCAAAATAAAACAATCCGTGTTAAGATCAGATCGTATTTAGCTTTACCAATGCAAGAAAACGTCACAGTACAGGAGTCAACAGGTTTGAGGTTTTACTGCACAACATGAATGAAAAGAGGTTTATTAATGGAGGAGAAAGCGTGGGAATTCCTCAGTCTCACAACTCCTGCTGTCTGTCAGTCCTGCAGCTTGCCAGACTGAACACATAACCCGTGTGAGTTGACAAGCGTGATCAACATTCTTCTGACAGTGACACACACAACCTGTATACATGACTCTCAGCAGCAAGTTGATGTGATAATAGAGGCGCACCAGCACCAACTCCATTAACTTGACTTGGAAATGAGCGGTGGTCAAGAAAACTGGATTGTGCCCTGGGTTGTTGCTCACATTGCCCATAGCAAAAACCGTCCCTGGCTTCTTAAAAAAAAAGGATGACAAAATGTGTAATCATTTCCTTATTTTTGCCAAACTATATCAGAAAGATGCAGTTAGGCCAAACAGAATGACTTCAGGGTAACACAAAACTGTACCGCCTTACGTGTGTGTGTGTGAGAGAGAGTGTGTGTATCTCTCTCTCTCTCTTATATATATATATATATATATATATATACACACACACACACGCACACACACACACACACACATATTCTGGTACAAGTGACGTATATGTAACTAAGACTTTGTTTTTTTGTCTTTACAGACATGAACAACTGTTGCCATTGTTGGTGACAACAGTCATCCTCAAAGCTCGGTGTCATATACTTTAGTCTACCCGTTACGTCCTCCTATGGGAACATCTGCTGTCAGAGGCAATTTTCTAAACGGCTGGGAAATAAAGTCTGCAGAGACTCCATGCTCACGGCATGAGAGTGAGTTCATTGATAAACACCCAAACCCAACCTCAAGCAAAGATAACACGTTAACACATGAAAAGTACTGTATGTTTTGTATTACTCTGGAGAACGCAATCATGAAAGCATATGATCAGACAGGGCAGACTGGTCTTATGCATTCTGCACACACTGCATCCACAGAAAATATTGATTGATCCTTCAGCTCTGTTTGCGACTCTCTGGCTGTGTTTGTTTTCATCTCTATCAGGACCCATTAAGAAAAAAAGCCCAAGCTTCTCTGTGGTTTCTTCCTTCAGGAGACAGGGGGAATATTGAAAGCAGCTCAGCACTCAGCCTGCTTTGAAATCCTGAAGGCAGGATGATTGGATAAGTATGCAGTACACATCCCCGTCCCTGAATGGCCTTGTCTACCTTCGCTCTTAGCACTTTGCTCTCACTCACTGGTATCCATGCACACTCGCTGGCTCTCTAATGGATGCAGTTGGGTAAAAGAGGGGAGAGAGAGAAAGGCAGAGAGGTTGGTAGCTCACGGGACCGAGGGTACATGTGTTGAACTTGGAAATGAAATGTTAAATACTGCCATATGTTGCATACTGCTGTTGCACTTAGACATGGCAGCACAAGAATTCCTGGGACCAGATCCAGCACCCATTTCCCTCAATGGCCTCTTTTCTCCCAAACATTGCACCACCCTACACATTGTCTAAATGAGCACCAATTAAATCCCTGCACAATGCAACTGGGAATTAAATCCCAGAAACCTCTGTGTTCTATAATCACCATAATAAATTCACAGGATCCAATTAAAATCTACAGTGTTTCCCCATCAGTGTGTGTGTGTGTGTGTGTGTGATGGAAGGGGTCTGGCAGCACTTTAAAAAAAAAGTGTATTAAAATTAAGAGGAAGAGAAAATAATGTCCACAGAGAAAAGCAGAGTGTGTGGGAGTGTGAATGTGTAAGAGAGGAGATGTTGGGGGCCATATGGACTGTGACTTTTATGCAGCCCAGCAGGTGTCCATGGAGTTGTGTAGCAGCACATTGATCTGGCACGTTTTAATGGCAAAACCAGGCAAACAACTCCACACTCCCACAACAGTTGTACAAGTGCCGGACTCTCTTGCAGCCAAATGAACTGTGGCCATGAGTGATGGGAGCCTTTGTGTGTTTGTACTTCTGTACTTAGAGGGACTCATGCTCCTAACAAAGTAAAAAGCCCAGCAGTATCATCCGCAGTGAGGCCTTTTTGATCAACCCTGCAAAAGCCTCTCTTCCTCTTGGGACTAATTTTCAGGCTAGAATTTGTTGTTATTATCACAGTTAGACTTTATGGTCATATTTTGAATAATCATTAGGTCAGCCGTGGCTGCTCCTTGGTCCCAAGTGACTATAAAACAAACAAAACTGCAAGTAAATGCGCTGTATGCTTAGTGCCCTTGCAACTTTATGGAGTTGCTACACATTTACGTGACAGGACAAATGCAATAAAGTAACAAACAAACCATTTGACATCGCTGATTAGCATAAACACTCCAGAGCCAAGTTTCTCAATAACTTTCCCCTCAAAAAAAGTTTCATCTGCATGCTGCATTTCTTCCCAGGATAGATTAATATCCCTGCTCAAAGCGAGTGTTGCCGTGTAAACCCAGGCAATTTGAATTCCTATTATGCAAGGTCATTCATTATACCGTAATAAACAACCAGGCCCAGCACTAGCAAAGTTCCCCCATCTCTTATTTGTTTTCATTTACATAACAATTTGAGTCATCTTCCGTGTTAAAGCATGAATTTCCTGCAACCCTATTAAAATGTGCCCTTCCACGATTGTTAAGGATTAAGATTTACGGTGCAATACAAAACGAAGGAAACTGCTAGGATTAGATTTTAAAGCTTTAATAAATGTCCTGATGCACACAATACAAAGATGTGTATGTTAGAGTTTTGCTACCACATTTTAATTCCCAAGTGTAAAAGCCCTGTTTGCCAGAGAGAGGGAAAAGGAGGACAGTGAATGTATGGGCAACACATATCAGTACTTTCAAAAGCAACACAACCGTGTTTACACTCGCTCCCGAAACAAGTCCAGCAACACCGAGAGATGAATACACAGCTGACATTAAGTGCTCCAAGTATCTTCACAACAGTCCTCTTTCGAACTAACCTGCTGACGTAATCACAACTGCACAATAAGTACCATTAGGGATTCACAAGAATGGTACAAAGCCAAAACATTTTTCAATTAGCAATCTTATCAGCCCTCTTGGGTGTGGGGGCACTGCAAATCAGAGACAATGGACACACACAATGCATTTTTATTCACAGCAGTCTGTCTCTGCAGAGCCTACCTCCTCCAGACAGCAGGCCAGCCCTGAGGATGTAAAACATTCTCTAATTAGTGTTTTTTTCTCCGTTTGCTTGTGTTCATTGATTAGCTATTGTACCAAACACAATAGTAGGAATCATACGTTTCTGTGTTTGCACTCAATGTCAGGGAGTTGAGTCAATCGAGGCCCAATTACATTTGCAGCGAACCATGCTTTCGATAAGTGTGTGGGTATATGAATACAATATACATTAATGTATTTTTTTTCATGATATGTCATTGTTTCTGGAACTTTCCCAAACAGCATGTTTAAATATTTATTTACTCTCAATATGGTGCAACTCAACAATTCAGAATATCATGGAAAAGTTCATTTATTTCAGTAGTTCAATTCAAAAAGTAAAACTCATATATTGTAGCCTATGGATTCAGCACATGCAGAGTGAACTATTTCAAACATTTTTTTCATTTTAATTGTGTTGATTTTAGCTTAAACACAAAATTCAGAACCTCATTAAACTAGAGTCTTGTGAATTGATTTGAAAACTGTAAATGTTGTCACACTCTAATCAGCTACTTAAATGAAAACACCAGCAAAGGTTTCCAGGGCCCTTAAATGGTCTCTTGAGCCCCGTTTTCACCAAGTGGCTCAGTTCGGTCCCCAAATTATCGACCCATGCTAGACAAACCAATCCAACCCCAGAAGGTGGAGCTAGAAACAGTGCAGTCCACTGATTGGTTGAAAGAATAGTCACTTCCGGGGTGACAGTGGTAATGAAGAACAACACATAATCCTGCCATGTTTAAATCTCCAGTCGACTTTGTGAAGATGGCTGGAAATGTAAACAGGGTCAGGCTTTACCAACCCAACCCATCCCAAACTATGCTGTTGCCACAGTTCAGTTCTGTGTTTTACTTGTGTGCAATTCTTGTTAATGCCAGTAGGGTCATAGCCGTTTTTTTATCAATATGGGAGCACATGGGCGTGAAGGATTGTCACAGTGCAACAATCAATGTTCATCCATTAACATCTGCAAACATCCTTTGCCATATGCAGAATCATTGGTATTTTAAAATTCAAATTCAATCTTCACTGGAACAATGTACTTTTCTATTTAAAGCTGCATTGTTGTGACTAGATTCTTTTGTGTTCTCTTCTCAGTTTCACCCTTTTTAAGTCAATAAATCTGTGGATTAAAAGAAAACAATTCTCAAAGTTTTGACCACAAAGAGGTGTTTAGCTTAATGCCAAGATACAGCTTTCAAGGGCAGCATACAAACTATACTAATCCATACTGGACCAGGGCTTTAGTCTGGTTCAGTCAGCTGTGCAACCATAGGGAAGACTACTGACTGACAATTGTCCAGAAGACAGTCTCTGACACCCTTAACAAGGCGGGGTAGACACTAGGGGTTACTGCTAAAGAAGCTGGTCATTGTGTTGTGCACTTTTTACAAGTAGATTATAAATAAAAGGGAAAAGTGCATTGGAAAAAAATAATTAAAAACATACAAGCAACAGGGATAACCACAGCCTGGAGAGGATTGTTAGGAAAAACCCAAGAGCCACTACGCACAGACAGATTGGGGAATTATGACTAGATGTCACATTCCTCAAGTCAAGTCACTCCTGAACCAGAGACATCAGAAGAACTTTACCTGGGTGAATGGGAAAAGGAACTCAGGGGACTCAGAGGTCCAAAATCCTCTTTTCAGATGAAAGTCGTTACATTTGAATCAAGGAGTGGAGAGGCTCATGTCTTGAAGTCCAATTTTAAGTTTCCACAGTCAGGGATGGTTTGGGGTGCCATGCCATCCCTGCTGTTGGTCCACTGTGTTTTCTGAAGTCCAGAGCCAACACAAATGTTTACCAGGAAACTTAAGGGTACTTCAAGTTTCCATCTGCTGAAGTTTTATGGGAATGCTCATTTTTTTCCCAAGCGGGGCCTATCTTCTGCCCACAACACCAAAAGTACCAAAAGCTGGTTAAATGGTCATGATATAATTGTGCTTGATTGGCCAGAAAACTGTCCAGAGCTGAACCCTGTAGAGAATCTTTGGAGAATTATCAAGAAGATGATGAAAGACGAAGAGAGAGCTGAGCCAGAAGGCAAGGCTCTCAATTTACCGGTCAATCTACGTTCCAACAATGGCAACCTATGGTCATGAGCTGTGAGTCGTGACCGAAAGGACACGATCGCGAATACAAGCGGCTGAAATGAGCTTCCTCCGCAGGGTGTCCGGGCTCAGCCTTAGAGATAGGGTTTGGAGCAGGGACATCCAGGAGAGGCTCAGAGTAGAGCCGCTGCTCCTTCGCATCGAGAGGAGTCAGATATGGTGGTTCGGGCACCTGGTGAGGATGCCTCCTGGACGCCTCCCTGGGGGGGTATTCCGGGCATGTCCAGCTGGGAGGAGACCCCGGGGTAGACCCAGGACACGATGGAGAGATTACATCTCTCGGCTGGCCTGGGAACGCCTTGGCATCCACCCAGAGGAGCCGGTGGAAGTGGCTGGGGACAGGGGCCTCTGGTCTTCGCTGATGACATTGCTGCCCCCGCAACCCGGACCCGGATAAGCGGTAGAAGATGGATGGATGATGAAAGACATCAGACCCGGTAACTGAAGGCTGTTTTCACAGCCACCTGGGCTTCCATAAGACGTCAGCAGAACCACAGGCTGATCGTCTTCATGCTTCACTGCATTGATGCAATTAAGAAGTATATAGCATAAATGGACACGGGCCAAAGTTTCTGATTAAAAATACTTTTTATTGGTCTTATGTAATATCCTAGTTTTATGAGATTATTAATTTTGTTAGTTTTTTTTTATTAACTGTCAGCCATAATCATCACGATTAAAAGAAAAGAAAAGATTTCCTGAAATATTTCATTCTGCGTGTATTCAACATGAGTTTCACTTTTTCATCTGAAATAAATAAACCTTTCCACGATACTTTCATTCAGATGTACCTGTACTTGTGCTGCACTCAGTATTTTTCAACCACCATCTGTTATATTTGAAGCAGTTCTGCTTTAAGTACACAATGATGATGTTAATCCATATGTCTGTTGGCCTTGACCTTGATTTGCCACATGTCCCTAAACGCTCTGGTCCAAACACTCACTGAAAACTTCTCTTTACTACAATAAAATCTGTTGACGTAGCAACACTGAGGATAACCTCCACAGCTGCAACGAGAGAACTACCAACCTCCCTGGGACTCAGAGGAGATACATAATACATGGAGCAGAGCATACAAAATGTTCTCTCATGCATCTCTTACTGCAGCCCGGGAGACAAATTATCTAACATCTGCAATCTGAAGTAAACTCAGTAACCCAAACCCTGTCTGAACAACAGTCAAAGAGCCGGCTGTGTATTGTGTAGGTTTAAATCCATCACGTACAAGCTCAATAGGTCCAGCCTGTCTTAGTATGACTGAGGGTGATAAATGTGTCCTTCCTGCTGCTTTGTCATCATGACAATAACCAGGTTCAACAGTTTGGTTTGGAAGCTTACTGCAACAAACAGAGGTTTTAGTGAAACCTGCTCAGCTCATTACAGGAGCAGTTAGCTAACTGCTTCTGTAATGAAGACATAAATACAGAGCAGTGTAAGGAAGGTCCTCCATCAGTCCTCTGGTGTCTCATTCTGCATGTTTGAAAGAGGGAGAAGTATAAAAATGAGAATGATCAGTGCAAACTGTCTGCTGTCAGTTTGTTGCTCTTTTTTTTTAACACATCATACCTTACAGATCATACAGCAGAACACCATCTTCCTATGCAGCTGTTAAGCTAAAACAACAGGTAATACATTGTACCTAAACAATGTAACTGCAGGTTAACAGTAACAAAACTTAAAAATATTGAAGTGGTGCAATATAGCATGCACCATGGTGGTAGAAGTAACAGTCAAGAGATGCAGGAAACAGCAAGTACAGTAGGTTTTAACAAGTCTTCTAGCATTGATTCAAGACTCCACAATTATCTGAAAGCCTTACAGGAAGTCTTTGAAGGAACTTGCTGGAAATGTCCCCAACTGACTAATATCAGGTACATGTTTAAGGGTGATATAGGCTTTTTTTAATCATTTATGCAATCCCCAATTATCTAAATAAAAAGGTGTCACCATGTTTTAGTCTGAATATTCTGTGACTCAAGTGCGAGGGGAGGGTTTGAACCAGCTGGAAACATCATTTTTCTGAACGACTGGTTTTGGTGTGTCTCTTGAAATCCAAATGCGCACCTTCTTATTACGCTCCTCTCCCCAACCTGGTGTGCCATGATGGCACAGTCCAGCTGTAAAAGTTTAAACCAGAGAGAGACTTAGATGCAGAGGACACTTTGGAAGAAGAGCATCGACCAAGAATGCAACCAGATGCTTCTGAATGGTCAGTTATTATCAACTCTGGGAGATTCTGGTTTCATAAGTCAGCCCATTGTGGCAAAAGAGGTTGAGATCATTCTTCTATATTTATATGGGTGAGAGATTACTCCAGAAAAAGTGGGATTTCATGAAGTGTTTCCTTTTAGACCACATGCCTGTGCTGGTAAGGCAGTGCTACGAGCAAAACCAACACAGCCTACAAACATGTCTTCATTTTTTTTTTTTTTTAATATCAAAATACAGTCCAACTGCTCTGCATTTTTTACCTTCAAAGCGATGCAAAGATAAGAAGAGAAACCCAAAGCAGGTGCAAAAAGCAAACTGTTATTTCTTAAAAAAGGGTTTAGATGAAATGCTAGTACATATGATTTAATCTGTAGCTGAAATACAAAACAGTGCAAACAAACTAAAATGCACAGTCATTATTCTTGCAGATCCTCTCATGCAGTCTAGTGAGATCCGGGGCACTTGCCCTCCTGAGCTCTGTTGTGATTTAGATGAAATGAAACTCACTTTTTTTTTTCCTCTGGGGTCTCTTCGAGTTCACACTGCAATACAGTTAAGTACACAACCATCATGGCTGTCCTTATGCCACAAGCCTCCTTTTATCACTATGTATAAACAAATTAATACAGTGCATGGAGATGAGAGGCTACAGAAGACTCATGGACATCTCCTACACCCAACATGTCACCAACAAGGAAGTCCGGCAGAAGATCACCCAAAGCCATCGGCCCACATGATGACCTGCTTACCACTGTTACAAAGCAGAAACTGAGGTGGTAAGGTCACATCACCAGATCCTCAGGCCTTGTGAAGACCATCTTACAAGGAACCGTACAAGGTGGAAGGAGACAAGAGAGACAAAAGAAAAAATGGGAAGACATCGATGAATGGACTCACTTGAAACTCAGTGAGGCAATGAGAGCTGCCGAGGACAGAGAGAGATGGAGAGAGCTGGTCAACAGATCGTCTGTGGTGCCCTAACAACCCTCCGGGGTTATGGGATAGAGAGAGAGAGAGAGAGAGAGAGAGAGAGAGAGAGAGAAACAAATGTCATGTGTACTGATTACATTCAGCATCATGGGAGGAAGGCTAGTAGTAAAGAACAATTCTTACATTTTTAAACTCCCTAAATCTTTTAACTGCATAAAATATTAGTGGGTCATCTTAAAGATATCCAGTGATAAGCAGATCTATTTACTCTGCAAGTCTGACTCGACATTTGTAGTTTTCAGTTTTCAGTTTCCATTTATAGATATACTTTACAGGAACACTCACAAGGGCACTTTTATTGACGGACTCCTGTTTGCTGGTGTAAACTGCAGGTGATCCTTTTTCAAAGGAGTCCTTTGTGTGTTCAAATTTTTAAAAATTGCAGTGGTCAGAAAAGTGGTACATCGTAATTTCCATGTCCTTACCAAATAGTTTTAATGAGATTTATAGGGAGTAGAAGAGAGAGAGAGAGAGGGGGGGGGGGGGGGGGGGGGAATTCAAATTTTAAAGAGCAGAGGATAGGAAAGGAAAAAAAAACTGTGAGAGAATTGAAGCATGTGTGGTGAATGTGTGATGGCCCTGATAGTAAGTAAAATAAAGATTGAACAGGACTAATGCGGTAAAAGAAAAAGACAGGCTTTCATCTGTTCCATGATGTTTTTTTCCCCTCTAAAAGTATGAAGTTGTATTAACTGCAGAAAACCTTCAGTGTGGTTTGATTTATGGTCCGATTTATTACCAAATGAACTTTTTTTCTGAGTGAGTTAACAAAGAGGTTGATTGAGTTCCTTTAGTTTCTTTTCCACCACATTTTCTTATTTTTTAAATCAACTACAGCTTGGTTGCAACAGCTCATCCTTTAACACAATAGTTCTCTGAATTGGGGGTCATAAAACACTGATGGAAATATGTGTTGGGCGGGGGCATCGTCACTAAATGCCTTTCAGAATCAAAAACTGCTCATTTTATCTACTATTGTACAAATACAGACCAAATCAAGGGCTAAATTTTTGATCATTTTGCATTTTGCCAAAATTGTGAATTGAAAAGTCAAAGTTACATGAAATTAAGAGAACAGGCTTTTCATTTCACATTTTGACTTCATATATCATAGAGTTTTCTTTTTTTCACTAATGATTATCTCATAATTTCATTTTTTTTCTAGTAATTTTGATGTACATCATTTTTTATTGACTGCCTCCTTTTTACATATTTTTATCTCATAATTTTGATGAAGTATCCAATAATTTTCACTTCTTTCCCCTTAAATAGCTCCAACACATCTCTAAACAATTTTATAACACTTTTAACCAAGAACACACAGATCCACACAACTTGCTCCTGACTGTCCCAAGGTCTCAATCGAAGTTGAAGGTGACAAAGTCTTTTCAGGTACAGCAGTGTGAGCTCTACCTCCAAATATTCAGCTTTCTCTACATGGTTTGTTTTAAATCTGAACCTTTATACGTTACTTCCTTGACTTTCAGCTAAGCGTGAGTTTCCTTTTTTTCTTTCTGTCATGACTGACAAAAGCATTTTTTCCCGCCGTGGATGAGTGGAATGAAAAAATGCTGAAGTGTCCTTGGTTAAGACTTCACCTTGAACTGCCACAGTTAGTAAATGTGGTGTAAATAGGTGAATGTGTGATGTGGTGTGACTGCTTTGAGTTGTCAACAAGAGAATGCATAATGTATTACAATGAAGTTGGGACGTTGTGAAAAAATGTTAATAAAAGGGGAATACAATGATTTACAAATCCTGTTTAACCTATATTCAATTTAATTCACTACAAAGACAATATATTTATTGTTCAAACAGATATTTATTGTTATTATTCTTTGTGATTATTCACATATTATTAATTTGATGCCTGCAACATGTTCCAAAAGAAGCGAGGACAGGAGCAACAAAAGACTGGGAAAGTTGGGGAATGTTAAAAGAAACACCTGTTTAGAACATTCCACAAGTTAAAAAGGATTTGCAAATCATTGTATTCTGTTTTTATTTACATTCACACGAAGTCCCAACTTTGCTGGAATTGAGCTTGTAACTGTCCATTTGTGATTTACAGACCAATTGAAGAGCTGGATAACATCATTCCAACAGAGTCTGGGGGAAACTGTACAACAGAATATCCAAAAACTTCTAAAGAGCTAGAGAAATATCCACAAGACATCGCAAAAAATGGTTTAATGATAGTCTTCAGGGAGGAAAGCACTCAGACACAAGACAGGCAAAACCAACAATGGTAATCAGACTGAAGAGAAACAGGAGAGGGAAGGAAACAATACACATGACACACAAGTGGCAAGTGCTTCAAATTGAAAGAGGAAACTAAACTAAGCAAAATGATGATGAAAATAAGCCCAGAGAATGAAGCAAGAAAAGGACAAACTATCTGAGTGGGGACAACTTTTGGCGTGTATCACAGCAATCTGCAGAGAGGAGTCCAGCAAATTGATCAGCTTTACGATTCCAACTCTTCCCGTCAATAATATGACAAAGACAACAGTTTCTGAAAGCATCAACACACATGTGGTGTTCTGCCTTTCAGACATTCAAGCTGAATTTTTAATCTACAATTCTACAGATTCACTAGGCAGACACTTTTGTCCAAAGCGACGCACAATACAGTGTATCACAAAAGTGAGTACACCCCTCACATTTCTGCAGTTATTTAAGTATATCTTTTCATGGGACAACACTAACAAAATGACACTTTGACACAATGAAAGGTAGTCTGTGTGCAGCTTAAATAACAGTGTAAATTTATTTTTTCCTCAAAATAACTCAAAATATAGCCATTAATAGCTAAACCCAGATACTTAAATATCTGCAGAAATGTGAGGGGTGTACTCACTTTTGTGATACACTGTACAAGCAAGAATTTAAGCAGGAAGGAAAAACCTTAGGAAGGGCAAATAAATGCTTCAATTTTGTTGGTCCACAGGTACTCTGCCATCAAGTGCCTGATGCATGTGGCGGATGGTACCAAGAGTCAACTGCCACATGAACAATGTCGATGGACAGACATCTAAAATGTAATTTTTTTTATTATTTTTTTTTTTAATGACCTGATGTTAGGGGGCTGCACAGTTGAGAGGGAACCCTGCCATGTAACTGTAACAGTACAGCACCACTTTGGCATTCCGTGAAACATATGGCATCAAAGAAAATAAAAACCTTCAAAATAAAAGCGCAGCAATTTTACACAGTTTTTTTTTTTTTTTTTTTTCCCAGGCAAAAGTCTGCAGCCCCCTAAAAACAGCTCCACAACCTACTTTTGGGTCATGACCCACCAGTTGAGAAACTGATATAAACCATATTTGGATAAATCTGTCAGCTTGATTGTTCCACAAGTTTGGTGCTTTTAGAGAGAAGAATAATGTGAAGCGAGCACATTGTTTTACAAAGTAAGACTCCAGACAGGTTGAGAAACTCAAAGTATATATCACCCAGCTTTCGTGATCTTCTGGCTGTGTACGATGCTTCATTCTGATTGGTCAAAAGGATTATTAACTTTCACTATCATGAGCATCACCAGAGACAAACTGATCACACACCATGTCAAATAAATCCCTGTCAATTCAGAGTGTTTAGATTCTATTTCATGACACCACAGACTGTAAGGTGAGGTGAAACCATTAGTTTCTTTTTACATATCGGTTAAAAAAAACGTGGCTAAAATTATAGTTTTGGTTCAGCCTGTTAATTCAGCAGGCTAATCAACATGAATCCTTTCATATTGGATCTTGTCCAGGGGTTCTAGCGATGGAGGCAGAACAGGTCAGAGATACTTGAGGCTGCCAGTTGCTTTAAAGAAACGTAAGTCATGAGAGGTGGTGATGATTTCAGCAATGTTCAAATCTGTGACATTTGCCTCGTTTATTTTCAAAGGTGCATCAACAGCAGAGCTGAACAAGAAGAGTGTTAACTGGACCACAACAGGCAGAGGAGAAGCCGTCGATGTGGGTTTCTAACTAATGTGGAATCACTGAGACGAAAACTGTTTACACAAATTTATTTAGATCAATAAAATTATCATTTAAATAATGATTTTTTTTTTTAAGGTTGATCCTTTCACAACTGTCAGGCTGTGGAAAGAGCAAGTGTATGCTATGCTTGACTCTCTATAATAAGGCAGTTTAATTATGCATCAGTCTGACATTATAATTGCCAAAGGTGTGTTTTTGAATTGGCAACAACTACACACTGTACGGCGTGGTTCATTCTGAGATAAGCTGAACTTTATATGGATGGATGTACAACATATAGTACACGATTTATAAGTTACACACGTGAAAATGAATCACATACAAAACACCTGAGCAAAAGATTAACATAACAGTGCATGAAACAGCAGCTGTTCTATATTTTTCTGTTGAATCCATTAAAGATGCCAGCACGTGTCATTAATCTAGTGAATTGGACAAAAAATAAATAAATAAAAGTCTAATTAATTGATTGCAGGTAAACATAAACACTCTGCATTACCCACTTTCAAGCTGCTTAATTCCAACTAGAATATCTTAATTATATTTAATGACATTTAGCAGAACATATGTGGTATAAATACAAAACAACTCATTAATATGTTTTAACTAGTATCTGTAAAGATTGGTTTCCTGAACTCGGAATGAACATTTTCTCTTTGAGAGGCTGTCGTCTAGCACGTTCTCACAGCAGCACAGAGCAGTCCAACTCTTCACATGCACAACTATCATGTTTTAAGCTAGTGGCTGCACAAAATAAAATGACCCACTTGGCTGTCAAAGATAAGGAAAGTGGTTATTGTTGTGAGTTGTGTGCAAATAAATAAATAAATAAATAAATAAATAAATAAATAAATAAATAAATAAATAAATAAATAAATTTGTCTGTTTCTGAAACAGATTTTTGAAGCAAAACGGCCGGCGCGGCCATATTGGAAATGAGGCGGGCTGTGAGTCTCCACAGTTGCAGCCATAGGGTGCCTGGCAGTCACGTGAGCTGAGCTGTGCCTCTGATTGGACAAACTGGCGATCTTAATATTGTGGAAACTGCTGAGTTAGAAAAAAATTCACCCCTGTACAGTGCGTGCCGTTAGTGAAATCAACAATTCAGACGGGAGACATTCTTTGTACCAGGCTGTAAATGTGCTTATTTTGGCCGTGAAAACAGCTTTTTTTGGCTTGGTGTGTTTGTGACTTCCGGTACTTCCAGAGCCAGCCTCAAGCGGACACTCGAGGAACAGCAGACTCTAGCACTTCAGCATTGTCTCATATTTTCAGACTGGAGGTTGCCGCTTGGTCTTTCCTTAACGTTTCTCTCTCTCTGTGCTGCAATATTTAAAGCCATCAGCAAAATGACAATGTACAGTATATTTCTTTACCTTGAGATCCAGTTTTCACAGCAGACAGTATTAATGATGTGTTGTAACCAAACAAACAACAAAACTCTGGTTTTGTGAGACGTCAATATATTTTTTTAAAGGCTTTTTAAAAATGACCGCAGTAAATCATCGGTACGTTCAGTGAGGTCGATTAAATGCTGTTGAACACATTTAGAGTGCAGATAAGTTCACTTAAACTGGCAGAGAGGACAGGTTGTCTCTTTTCTAATAAACTGTGGATGCTTTTGTTCTCCCCCTCTGGATATTTTATAAAAAAAAGTTAGAAGCCATTTGAATTTATTACAATTAAAACCCCGGATGGTTATATACAGTCATTATCTTCTATTGTTTCTTAACAAGTATCAATAATAATACTGGATGGTCTGGATTTCTTTTTTCTTTTCTGTTTGTTTAAAAATTGAAAAGTCCTGCTGTGGTGAGTTTCTGCACATTAAAATGAAGAACTAAAGATGAGAAAGTCCACTTATTTATATGGCACTTTTTTAAATGACACAATAAAACTCATGCTGTTTTCAAATGTAAAATCTGAACAAACAAACCTTCCTTCAATCTCCAGCTCTCAGGGTTCACAGATTGAGTTTGTTTCACAGTACAGGTAAGTCGATTGTCTCTATTTTACACATCATATTGAGCAGCTATTGAGGAGACTAAAACTAAAGTGTGGTTTTCATTTCAGAACCAAATCCTTCTTCTTTTTGTCTTTAAAATTGTGATGATGTCTTGTTTTATTTATGCCTCTTCATAAAACTTCTATCAACAGGATCCTGTACATCATGGAGCTCTGAGGTTTTATTACCAACTTTAGAGCTCTTTCTCATCATCCTTTCTTTATGACCGTGTTGACTAGTCCTCCGAATCAGCACGCAGACCAAACAGCTCAATTTTTCTCACCTTCATTAAAAAGAAGAGTGCATGAACTTGGTCTCTTTGATCTCGGGATTTTTTTCTTACTGACTGTTCCAAAGTTCTAAATTGAGATGGTGCTTAGATTTCTCTTTTTACTTGGAATGAGTTACAAAAAGAGCTGAAGCTCAAAGGACATGTTCCACTGAGTGAGTTTAAGCTGAAGATGAAAAGTTTAGAGACATACACATTGGGCTGCACGTGTTCTGCCTTATCTACTCGTGATTTTGATTGATTTTGTTTATTTATCCTGTTGTGTCATGTACAGTGTGTAGATGCCTTGCATCGTGTATGTGAGGTTAATCTTCATCTGGCAGTAACTTTGTAAACTGGGCTGATGCCTTTCTTGGCCAGGATACTGTTAGTGAAGAGATTTTTTTTTTCACAATTAGTCATTTTCTGCTAAAATAAATAGATAAAACAACCAGGGTTGACCAAGGTACTTCTCACTGCACATCTGTTTCGCCATCTTTTATCGTTTAGTTAACGACAGCAGCGGCAACATCGACACAGCACATCAGAGGCGGAAACTCATGAGGGGAAAAATAAATATCTTATGGAAAAACAAACTGACCGAATGATGTGACACACCAGCTGTGAGGAAAGGTTTGTTCAGCTATATAATATTATATAATATTCACATACACTGCACTATTAACCTGGACTTTTTTTTTTTTTTTAAACTGAGACTTATCTTTAAACTGGTCATATAGTGCAATATATTTTTTTTAACACAAAACAAGTTCAATATCTGTTAAAAAAAGTTCAAATATGTGTTTAAATTTATTGTCCAGTATTTATCTTACAGAATTCATAAGTGCAATACCTTTAACTCAACTCATCATGTCACAGTCATGATATAAATATTGTTTTATCTTGTATATACCCCATTTCTGGCACTTATTACTTATTTTCATTGTCTCTTTGTTTTTACTTATTGCACACTTGATTCTATTGCTTTACCTTTTTTGCTTATTCTTAGTCATTTTTTTCTTATTTTGTAAAATAAATGTTGTTACGGTTTGATTAACCAGCGGTGTGTTTAGAACCCAGAAGTGAGGCTGAGGCAGAAAAAATGAATTGGGGTTAAGATGGTTTATTGTATTTAGTGGTCTCGGGAAAATCCAGGTTATAGCCAGGAAGGAGAGTTGTGGCTGTGTGGGCTCGTGTCGGGATGCAGGTAAGGCTCGTGGAGGCTCTGGAAGGAAGAGGAGACAACAAAAGGTATGTTCAAAAGTCAGACTCGTGGTTTGTTTGGTGGTACTACCACTCTGGAAGTAACAATCCATCGGCATCTGATTCTCCTGCTGCTCCAGGTTAAGAACTCTGCAGTGCTGATTGACAATCCGTTGCAGCTGCTCAAGCTGCCGGTGCAGGAATCACCACACCAACTTTGGAAGGGGAGGGGTAGAGAGGAAGCAACACACCACGGCCGACCAGCATAATCACAAATCTAGTATTTCTGATTCTGAATGGATGAACCACGACTCATTTATGGATGTTACTCAGAATCGAAAAACTACAGGGGTATCTTTTTAAAATGTGGTATTAATGATATCTACTGCATGCACACTGGGGGGAAATACTCTCACACATGATGTGTACACACTGAACTTAAACAAAGTTCTCATTACAAAACTGAGTCATGTGTAAGTTGGGTGTTTGCATATGTGAAGGAAACGAAAAATACTGATAAATATCACTGATCAATAGAGACACTTGTAGAGATAATTTAAAATTAAATAAGGACTAAAAGTATTTTGCTAAAATCTTAAATGCAATTTACTGCAACTGCACTAAGTTTACAACAGGCAAAAGTTATCCTTTGCATGATGCATCTGTTTTTATTACCACTAAAATGAACATGCAAACAAAAACAATATCATGCATGTTATTTTCTTCTGATACTGATGCAGAGAAATAAAGTGCAGGTGAGCTCAGCCATGATCAAACCAGCGCTTCTGCCTCTGTCAGAATACAAATTAGGCCATTACTGTCCTCATCCGGCCTGCTTCACAGCTTGATTTGCATTAGATTCTCTTTTTCTCACGTCCTTTCACCGTTCTCTTTGTCTTTTTGCAAACCCTGCCCCTTCACTTCCTCAGTTTCACATCCTGTCCTTACTTCCTGGGTCTTTCCATCTACCTTCACCATGTCACCTTATGACCCTCCGACGTCCATCAAAAGCTGGCTAACAAGGTTTAATGTTTCCAGAACATACACACATATTGGCTGACCCTGCTCTGCACTGTATTTCTATGGTTTCCTGGGCAGTGAGTCTGCTTCAGATGCAGTTGGACGTAAAGGCTGCCCAGGTGTAAAGTTTATAAGGTCTTACCTGTATTCACTTAAAAGACACAAACAATTTATTTACAGGATGTGGAGAGATATATTTATATATCATGATATGAACTCAGCTGGCTTTTCTTTGATTATTGCAGCCTGTATTTACAACAGCTTTTCACAAAAGTTGCAGTGTGCTGTTAAAATTGAGATCTAAAATCTATGCAAGGGTTTATGTTTTATTTAAAAAAGGCAGGTACATTTGACTTAATTTGAGCCATATTCACTGAACAAGTCCAGAAAGATGTGTTGGGGTGTGGTCACAGTGGTTATTCGTACTGTGTCCAAGCATGCTTCAACAAGTGGTTCAAACAATAACGTGAGTGTTAAGCTTGGTTTATGCCTGAGGCAAATGACAAATGAGGTCATTTTAGCTGCCTTGTCCCCTCAGAAGCGGAAGAGGAATTTGCAAAAAAATTAAAAATAAATTAAATAAACAGTGAAAACAAAGTACTGTAGTTTAGTCCTGTGGTAGACTTGTTTGCAATCCACTGCCCCCTGCAGTCTGGGAATGGACACCACATGTTCTCACATACGGATCTGGCACATCTCATTTCAATGCTTCACATTTGCGCAGAGTGCATAATCCAGCCTTAAATTGGCTGTGTTGGACAAAAACAACTAAAGCTGTTGTAATGCTCTCTGTGTTCCTTGCTGTGCTGACCCTGATGAGACAACTCGGTTTGGAAACAGACGCTTCACAATGTATAAGGTGGGCCATGCATGTGTCTTAGTCTGTTTCATACAAATGGCCTGTGTGTCCAGGCCCTTATTTCAGGATCTTACAAGTCAAAAATCACACCTGAATTGCTTGTAAAAATAAAAAAAGGCCAAGAGGTTATGAAAAAATTACTTGTTTATTTTCTCTTTACTTTCTATTAATATACTCAAATAAGATTTTTTTTCTGGATTTGTCAGGTGATTGTGGCTTAAATAGTGTGATGCAACATTTAAAAAAAAAATACAAAAAAATACAAAAACTAGCTTAGTTTTCAGTTTTTTGCTCTGTGCAAGTCAGTGTCATTGACAAGTCACCAAATACTTAACCCTGAGTCCAGTCACCACATAATGATCCAAGTCAGACTTCAGTCCCTGTTTCCTGGGTCAAATCACTATTATTTCTCCTTGTCAGGAGGTCTGCTGTGCTGTGCTGTTCACTGGTTGGGACACTCAAGATGTGTTGAAAACCCATTTTATGTACCAGCAGACTCTGGGGCTGTCAGCACAGCTGGTGGTTTAAACTATCAGTAATGTTACAGTATTGTGTGTAAATGCACTCCAACAGATTTCAGGGACATGAAAGAAACAGTGAACCATAACCCAGTCAATAAACAATTCAACAGACCAATTAAGTTCAATTCTTGAACATCAAAGATATAAATTTGGTGATGTGTATGTCAGAACCTCAAAGGGAATTTGGTCATGATGGAAATTGTCAGCATTTATAAGGGCACTAAAAGCTACAAGGATTAGTTTAACTCCCTTTTGGACTCAGAGAGCTCGGCCACTTAATGCTGTTATTCTTCATAAATGCATGACTGTTCCAGCCGCTTGTCTGTCGTTTCACATTGTTCTGTCTTCAGACAACTCTGTCCCTGGCACCAATATCCTTCCTTGCTCTCAACTGCTTTTCAACCTTTGCTTCCATTTCCTCCTCTCTTCCTCGTGTTCATTTATCCTCCTCCTCTTCCCCATCCCTGCCCTTCCTGCTGCACATCTTGTTGAAATATGAGTTCATAGATAATTTCAAGACGAGTTGTGGCACCTTGGTGCAGAGATGAGGATAATGAGAGGCAATTACCAAGATGCAGAACTCACTAATGGACTTTCACCATCGTTTGTCTCCTGCTGATCTCGCTGCACTCCTCCTATTGTCAAGGTGATTTTCTTTTTCTCCCTTTTCTTCTCTCAGTGTCATCTGTTTTCTCCAGAAAACTTAATGTCTTTTCAGAAAATCATCTCAAACCAGGACAGAAAATCTGAGGATGAAGCAAAGAGACAACACATTTATATTGAACTTGCAGAAATCGATTGAAATGTTTGGCTGATGTCCTGGTTGTAATGGCCAGAGAAGATTAATATGAAACTGTAACAACCGTTTGCATAACCTTTGAAATGGAAGGCTCTTAATTTCCCAGAGTGTGCAAATAGCTTGATAAATTAACCACATTTTTAATTGTTCTGCACAGGAAAGACTTCCAGTTATTAATTTATCAACTCAAGTATATTAATATGAGCGGGAACAAAATATACAAATACCACCCACCATGTCTTATTAGGCTTTCCATCCCCACAAGCAATGACTTCCAACTCAAAAAACCTCTAAACCTCACCACCAGGAGGAAAGAAACAGCGGAGGGAATTAAAGAGAAAATGCCGTGGGGAGGTGAAGTAGGACTGTAGGTGGGAAAAATTAATTACAACATGAAAAGAAAGTTAGAATATTAAAAGATTAGACTAACAGTTGGAGAATTTTTCTACTGAAGTACAGCAGCAGGATTATAAAGTCTAAAAGGACCAATTAAATTTGTTCGATACTGTTACGATAATATAAAGAATTTACTAAATAAATAAAGTTAAGCCTGCGGAATCGATCTGAGTTAAGCATGATGAGTGAAAATAAATACTTTTATACGTTTAAACTGTGTATTTTCTCCTACAGTACAAACCAGGTATCTGTTGGAGTCATTTAAAGTATGGTCAACAACAACTCAGCATCTGTAATGACATCCAGGTGCTACAGTGGGTGCATAAGAAGTAATATATAAGAAATTAGCATCCATATGTGGGCGCTGAGGGGAGATGAACCATTCCCTATTCATACACAGAAGTGAGTGTGTTGGAACTGTGTAAGAGCTTATCTGTTTATCAATAATAACTGAGTAATTATAAAGGATGATATAAAAACAAAAGTTGTTTCCATGTCAGCCAGAGGAAGTAGTCGCTTATTTAAAGCATGTACCTGTTATATGAGATCAGTATCCCAGAAAATTAAAGCTTTTTAAGAAAAGAGTTTCTGTATATATACATTAGAATCAACGTTGTGAGTAACCAAAAAGCATGTATTAACAGCTTATCACCTTTTTGTACAATGAATATTTTTGAAAAAACTGAAAAAAATTCTGTGATTTATTTAGAAGTGATGGTGGACACTGGAGCTGAACTGTCTGACAGAAAAAGGACAGAAGAGCAGAAGAAAGCTAAACAGGAGGGTGCATATTATGGGCTAAAAGCTAAAACATGAGCAAAAGACTAAAACATGGGCTACGCTGTTTGTAATGTTTATGTCAACCCACATACAGCAGTTATACTGCAGTGATCTGATCAAACTATGATCAACAGTAAAAACTCTAACAACAGGCAAACTAAAAAGTCTGCCTGTTGTCACATTTCAAACAACAGCACCATGCAACTGTTGATAAATAGCTACAGCATCTTGTTGTATCTGGTAAAAACTTGTCTTTAACAAAGAAAAGTAGTGTTAAAAGGATGATGTGATCTCCATTCATTTCCAAAACAAACACACACCTTGTTAAGAGTCATGTCATCACGATAGCACGGGAGTGTGCGTGCGATTCCAGCCAAAAGGTATCGCTGCAATCCACTTCAAACAGATAGTAGTAATTGCCTCTTTAAGAAACAAAAGAGTTTGAATTCACAAATATTTTAAATGAAATCTGTTTTTGTGCAAATACGTAGCAGAGTACCCCCTATTTAATATCATGCGTATTTAGTCCGGCAAGCTGCAGGACTGATAGGCATCTGGAGTCACGAGATGGAATTCCTGCACTGTCCTCTCCATTAATAAATCTCCTGGTGTTTCTTCACTCACTGTGACATTTTCTTGCATTGCTAAAGCTAAATATGATCTGGTTTTGACACAGTTTGTTTTATTTTGAAAGTCTCAGGCTCTTTTTAGGTAGTTCCCGTAACTACTTCCTGTCCCGCTCAATCTTCTCTACTCTGATTTGACGTGTCACAGTGCCGGCATCAGGCAAAAATAGGATGGCCGCAGATTAGCTGCAACGTGTTGGACCAGCCACGCAGCTGAACTGCAACAGAACAGATCCAGTGTAAGGTGACACACTGACTTGAATGGAAACCTATCTGGAGCAGAGAGAGACTGCAGACGCAGCCAATGTATTTCAGCCGTTATACAGGTGGGATGTGTGGTGTTATTTCTAGTTCATACACATGTCAAACATGTGGTGCAGCCACTGCTCTCACTGTGAAAACAACATAGTAATCGTCACAGTGTACAGTCAAATACTCTATCAATAGTTTAGTTGATTCATTGCATGATGACATCAGTATGAAAACATAATTGGTAATGGCCCACCTGACAAAAGACTTTAAGTGACACCGTGCACATGGTGCCAATATTCCCTTCTGCAACTGTCCAAAAAGGCAACATTTAGAATGCACTTGGGTGGGACGACAGATACGATACCAGCTGATTTTTAGCTTTTTGAGGAACAGATGGAGAGGTGGAGTGGAGACTTCCTGGCATATAGTTGGAGTGCACCAAACATCTTAGTCTCTATAAAATAAAAGCTTAAAAGTTATTAAAAAAGGCAACAACTACATTTACAATAGGGGTCAAAACCATATTTAATACCTTTCTCTCTTGGTTTCTTTGGCCTGTGGAACCAACCATAAGTGCACTCTGAGTTGCTTGCTTGGTGATCACATGGTGAGGTGAGAAGCTTGTTCTCAAAGGGAGCCAGTGCATAACCCCCCTGATATGTTTTAGTAATAATGCCTCTGGGGTTGGTATCAGTGGAGGAGAAGAGGATTCTTATTTCCATTCACCCTCTAACTTTCCTTCTCTCACACACAAACAAGGGAGGGGCGGCCTTGAAAGAGAAACAGTGACTTCCATCCCTCTCTGTCGAGCATACTGACAGGCAAACTTCAGGAAGGGATCTCCGTGAAAAACAGATGGCTGCACTGAGCCCAGCATGGCCTGGCATTGTTATACAAGGTGTATTAAGTGAGCCAACGGGCAGCGGAGAATCACTCATGTGCTGACTGATTCCAACTGCAACCCTACTCCTTGGACAAAAATATATCAGAAGAAGAATGATGTTAAACATCGTTACTGTGCTGTGCCTGCAGTGTGGCCTCTCTCAGTGACAAGATATGACAACATAATGCACGACACAGCCCATGACTGAGCAGGGGGCTTGTGTCATAAATCAAACTCAAGGAGAGGTTGAGGGGTTGAGTCACAAGATTGGAGCGAGTTGGACAGAGAAAGACTACTTCCATCAGATAAGTGGGGACCTTTTTAATGATAATATCAAAAGAGCTGTTTAATATGACAGAGGATAAGGGAATGCTGTAAAATAAAGATGCACAATGTTGTAAAATAAGATATATATATATATATATATATATATATATATATATATATATATATATATTTGATTTCCCTATTAACAAAGACATTATGAAGTAAATTAAGGTGTCATTTTATGATTATGTCTTAATTATAGGCTATATACATGTATATGTATGAATTTATTGTTTCTTCCAGTGTATTACATTTAATTTGACTATTCATTAAGATGGTTAAACATTATGTTTGTGCTGAATGCAGAAGTACTAGCATAACAGGAGACGGAGTTCGCGCTTTTCCCAACAGGAAGAAAAATGGAGTGAGCCAATCAGATGGAAGAGGGTTTGTGGAGCAAGGAGTCTTAAAGAAACAGGAGCAAAAACAAAGTGTTGAGAAAAAGAGGATAGTTTTTCACTTGTAAATCATGTAAAGCTACTACCAAAGGTACAGTCTAAAGCAGGGGTTGCCAACCATTCAGCGACCACTAGCCACAAAAATTACGATGGTACTACAAAGAGCTATATTATGGGCTTAAAGTCCCTCCCTCACATAAACATGAGAAGACTGAATGAAAATCAAAACATTTCCAGTTTTCAAAGTCAGATTTATTTATCTCACACACACACACACAACTGAATGCCCATGAGTAAAAATACACGCAAAGGCCCCCATTTATTAATCTTGGGTGGGAATTGGCACAAATTTGTGTGCAGAAATGAGCTTAAGGCATCGTTCATGTGTGATTTATGAAACTTGCGTACCAGGGCCAGGCATCATATGCCTGATCAGGCATCGATAAATCTGGCGGCTGTAAACAATCGTAATTTAAAAACATGCCCTTAAATGTTCATGGTCCAGTTGGCCGAACCCCCTGAATTTACAGCGTGGAGGGACACATTACAGAAAAAAGCAGACTTCTCTTTTTGAGATCAACACCACCACAGCAACTGAGGTAGAGAGAAATGAAGCTGTGTTGTCTGGCAGCATTAAAGAGAATCAGAAAAACCACGTCAGCAGCCGTCGGCAGCATTGATGAAACAAAGCAAACTACAGCAGAACTTTTACACATTCTATTTTCACATTTTTCATTTATACTTCAATTAATAAATCCATCATATCTAACTATTAGAAGCCCCAATTTTATTATTATTAAAATATTTCTGTTCAGGTCCAAAAATGTGGAAAGATGTGCAGCAGCTCTGAAGAAGCTGCAGTCAGACTCCAGCCTGAACCTGAACCTGAACCTGAACCTGAGACAGGCTGAGGAGTGAATGAAGCTCTGCGTCAGTTTCAGGAGTGTCAGAGGGACGAACCTGCACTGTGTCCAATACAGATAATAAAACATTTTCAATCTGCAGGACTGCGAACTGGTTAACCCACAAACTGATTTTATTTTACTGAATTTAACTTTATTAGTGGTCATTTTTTATCTGGGTAGACCGGAGTTTTATCATGAGACGAGCTGATTGGTTGTAGTTTCATGTAAATAAATGTTTTTTTGTTCTGAAATAGTCCACTATTTCACACACATTTCAGGTTAATGTGATGATATTGTTAGAAATGAAACAATAATCTTTATGGTAAATCCTGTGATCAATACGGTTTCCTTTAAAAACAAAACAGGCTAAAAGTTTGATCCAGCATCCTCTGAATAATCTCTGCTGAGATTTTACTGTGGACATGGGAGTGCTTTTAATCACTGCAAACAGCCTCTCTAATTTTCAAAGTAAATCAATAAAGGAAAAAATCAGCTGACAGCTCGTGTTGCTCTTTCATGAGCGATGTATTTTACAGAGCTTGGTAGAAAAAGAGATAAATGTTCGATACATTCTTGGTGTCATATCTAATTCAGCAATCTTTGTCTGTCTGTCTGAAAATGCACTGCACTCATATGATCCAATAATTCTCCGCTTCAGAGGAATTTTCCTCACTGCACTGCGCTCCCCTCTGACATGAAAGTTGCGTACATGAACTCAGACCTGGCGTGGGACTTGAGCGTACCCTCCCCCCACGTTCAGATCGATAAATGCCGATCTGTGCCTGGAAATCTGTCGTACGCACCTTTGATAAATGAGAGCCAATGTCTCTTCTTCTGTCATACTTTTATTCTTCACCCCCAAAATGACTCCAAAAAACTGCCCTGTGGCTGCTTATGTCCTGCAGAGCTCGTCAGCAGAGCAGCACTATCAGCTGATCTCTCCCCTCTGTATCAGGAGGAAACCATTGTGGCAATCATTGTATAGCATTAAAATAAATGGTAGCTTACATGATCTTAAGGGGGAAAGGGTTGTGTGGAATAGTTACACATGCAGATGGCAGAAAATAATTTGGTAGAAAAGTCACTTAGACCCTGTGCTTACAGTGTGAAACACATCAAGTATACAGAAAAACCTGAAGATGGAAAATCAGTGAAGTAACTTGCAAGTGTGAGAATCCAACCCTTGGTTGTGCATTGAGGAGTAAAATAACAGTAGGAAATGATTTCTATTGTGTTGGCTCACAGGAGAAGTGGAGGTGGGAATAAAAAAGCAAAGCCACCACATCACATACCAAAAGACAGGGTGGCCTATTCAAGCCTCCCACGATATTTACTATATCACTGCCTGCCTCGCAGATATGTAATTACCATAACAGTGAGAAACAATCAATTACATCGTCACGGCTTCCTGCTCCCTTGTGAAAATAATTCTGTCATGATCCATTTTCTGCAAGCAGAGTTAACAAAGAAGCAGAAACTAATCTCTGCAAGCTGACCTTTAGTGTGAAGCAGCGTGAATGACATCCATAAGGATCATTTTCAACCCTCCTCCTGCTTTTTTGGGGAGGTTATGCATGCATGCCTTAACAATGCTTTTGTGAAGGAGGACAAGCAAATCATGCAGGAGACATGTCTACAGTGCTTCCTGCTTACTGAAGGTAATAGTGTGCCTTCGAAGACGGAGACAGCCCCTGACTGTAAGTATTAGGGAACTGTTGGAGGAATAATCGGGTGGTGGTGGGGAGGAAAGGCTCTGCAGGCCTTTTATTAGCATTGAGTTTGAATCTCAACGGGGGGCAACAAAACAGAGCCCAAGGTCCCCCATAGAAAACATCTCTCTCTGTCTCTTTCATTTTCTTTTCCTCAGTCACTGTCTTATAATGCCACCGAAGTTTCTTAATGCCACTCATTGCTCAACCATTTTCATAATTACAGGCTCTCAATGTGGGGTTGGTATCTGATGGGGAGCTGACTATGTGCGCAGCGTTGAGTGACTCTCTTTTTTTGGAATATGTAAATTCTAGTGAGTTCTTCCTTTGCAGTCAACACTGATAGGACACTTGAATGTGTGCAGGTTCACCCCCCACACACAAAACTTTCAAACTGGTGCATCATTGCTGCTATAACACATGAAATGTCTCCATCTTCAACTCCACTTATGCAGTGAGTCATTGTGTTGTGAAAGTGGGTAAGTTTCAGCAGGAGGAGGGTTTAATATGCTATGCAAAAAAGAAAAAAAAAAGGTGCTCTACTTCAGTCTTGAACTGGTTGTGAGATGCTCTGTAATGATTCAACGGGTGTTTAAAACATTCAGTACACTTCAGGAGGGGTGCTGTAACTCCAAAATAGACATATTCCAAAAAGAAAGCAAACATTTACTATGGTATCACAAGGGTGTATTTACATAAAAGAAAACCACAAAAGCAACATTATAATGTAATGTACTGTTTCATTTTTTTGTACATAAATTTTTCCCTTCATTCCTTGAGAGGAGCAAATTTCTCAATCCCTCTATAATTAAAGTCAGGGATGGTTTTGCCAAACTTCTTCTCCCTCGAGAGCATGGCCAATGCATTGAGACAATCCTGTGACATTGTGTTCCTGAGGAAGGTCTTGACTCTCCTCAGTGTTGAGAAGCACCTCTCAGATTCAGCTGTCGTCATAGCAGAGCAGAGCCAGAGTCTCTGAGGTGTTCTGAAGATTGTTCCCCATATACAGCTGGTACAGAGCCACAGCACCACTGCAGCTCCTGAACTCATCATTGCTGTAGATTAGAGCCAGTTCAGTTTCCAGCTTGTTTTTGTTCAGCATTGGGTGAGTCTCCATGGTGGTGTTCAATGCTGCTTCAGGGAACTGGCTCTGGTACTGCTAGAATCTGTCTGCCTGTAGCAGTGTAGCACTGATCAGATGCTTTGTGAAGGTAAATTTGTCTCTTGCATGGTCCAAGATAGTTTTACAAACCTAAAAAAAAGAAAAAAATATGAAATAAAAAATATGAAAATATGAATGCACCAATTTACATGATAAGGAGACGTGTTAATAAACAGCGACAATGCAAATTAACATAGCACCTCCATAAAAGTAGACAATTATATTATATAGGGCCTATTCTAAGGTGTGTTTCCCACTTTCTTACAATATAGCACTACTATGATTAAAAATATTGTAAAAGACTTACACCACACATTTAGCTTTTATCTCACCTCTGCAGCTACTCTCTGAAGATCACCTGGGCCCAGTATGCAGCGTTTCTTGGCCAGCTGAGATACACTGCCTCAGAGAGTAGGGAGGGAATCTCTGAACAGAAACAGAAAAGAAAAGTAAAGCTTTAGATTCCAGGTAAAATAAAAAAGAAATGGTAATTTTTCTAAGCATCATAGAGATTAACACCATATCTGCAATATTAAACAGCACAACATACAAATTTATTTACCTGATCTTTTATATGTTGTCTGTGAATTGCTGCATGAATCCCTGCACAAACAGAGTCAATGGTCAGCTTCTGGAGCTGGCTGTAGAGAATGTCCACATGAGGCATGATGAGGTGGAACAGTTTCAGGAAGAAGCTGAAAATGTAATCCTCCAGTAGTCTCACAAACCCTCCAGCTTCTCTCACAGTGGTAGGATCAAACTCTCCCAAGTCTAGAGCAGGTCTTCTTTGTGCTCAAGAACAGTGTTCGCAGCTTGGCTGTGGAAGTTCCACCTGACTGTGCTTGCTCTTGGGAGTCTGTGGGCCACCACTCTATCAAGCACGCTGGTTCTCTTTGGGGATCTGGAAAAAATGCCAGAGAATCCAGCCAAGTTTGAGAAGAAATCCCTCACTTTTGGGATATGGGAAGTCACCTGCTGCATGATAAGGTTAAGTTGGTGAGCGTTGTGGTGGACATAGTTTGCATTCACATAGACATCCTGGACCTTCTTCTGCACACCACCTGTGGTTCCTCTTATGACACTTGCACCATCATATGCTTGGGAAATGAGCTTGCTCTTCCGGTCATCAGATAGAATGGAGCTCAACCTATCCAAAAGTGCTGTGGCAATGGAGTCAGCTGTGGCACTTTGGGGAGGTTATGAACTCAAAAAACTTCACTTGGACTCATGGGCTTTGTCAATGTAGCAGATCACAAGCACCAGCTGACACTGAGTGTAATGTCCTTTGTTTCATCAGCCTGGATGGTGACAAATACCATGCCCCAAATCGCGTACTTCTGCACTTACACTTACTATTTTGAGTGCATAACTGCGTTCACATTGACAGTATGGAAAAACACAGTGCATTTTGATTTCTTAGCTGGTGCACTCAAATCGGGCAAAAAGTTTAGTGCGGAACTGTGGATACTTCTCATACTCAATGGTTTCCGTATTGACTACATAGATGAAGGGACGGGGATGGATCAAACAATGGCTGATGGATGTTATCAATGAATAACAGAAGAACACCTGTGAACAGTTGTGAAATGCAATCATAGAGTCTGCAGGTGGTCATGCAAAACTGTATCCAGTAATGCTACATAATCCACCAATCCTCTAAAAACACCAGGATTTTCTGAGCTTTCACTTTCATCATGGCCACACAAGACTGTGTCAAATGCATCACAGCACTTGACACAGTCTTATTATTTTAGATAGGACATGCCTGTTTTGTCAACCTCCTTATTGTTCTTACAGATCCCTATCATATAGCTGTGTGTTAATCTTTCCAAACATGGGTAGTGTCAGCGCATTTTCCATGTGTATCCCAGCTTGTTCATCCTTCTTTGCCTTTTCTGAAAAGTGCTTCAAATCAGTAATACCTGTCTTAATCCATGTTGGGTCAGATCCTGGCATTAGAAAAAGGAGGCAGGGAAAGCAGAGTATAGAATTGGCAGTTGGCCAAGCCTTATTTCTCAACCAGGTCCTTGATAAAGACCAGGCGTACTGTCTACCTCTGTCTTTAGACTGCTGATTAATTGAGATGCCCTGCTGATCAGGTCCACGCTGTTTTACCTCAAGCTTCTCCTGATAAGTTCTCCTCTCGAAAGGTGTAGTTGAACAGATTTAACTGAATTATTAAATTTAATTTCCCTGTCTCCGTTTTGCAGCTCTTTCTGATCGTCTCCAACTCCCACAGCTCGACCTGTCAATCATCTGCACTTTATGACCAAGCGGCAACCTCCGGTCTGAAAATATGAGACAATGTGGGAGTGCACACAAACACACCAAGCCAGAAAAAGCTGTTTTCACAGCCGAAACCAACATGTTTACAGCCTGGTACAAACAAATTCTCCTGTCTGAATCCCTAATTTCGCTAACGGCATACTCTGTACAGAGATTAATTTTTTTTTTTTAACTTAGCAGTTAATAAGATATTAAGATTGCCAGATCGTCCAATCAGAGGCACAGCTCAGCTCAAGTGACTGAGCGCTCTATGGCTGTTACTGTGGAGACCATGGTGGAGACTCAAACCCCGCCTCATTTCCAATATGGCTGTGCCAGCTGTTTTGCTTCAAAAATCTGATTCAGAAACAGATGAGTGACATCGTGGAGACTACATCCATTAAGTATACAGTTTATTTATGACAGATACCATGGAGGGAGGGAGGGTGTTGGTGGGTAAATCCAGTAGACATGGCCCTATTTCTTGTATGTCCATAGTTCAAAGTATTATTTTATTATTAGTATGATTTTGTGTCTATTCTAGGTAATTTGGTGGATGGTGGGGGAGCACCCTAGTGCCCTCTATTGGCCAGCCGCCGCTGCTGAGACATCAAATAAAACTGGTCTTAAATTAACCCTAAAATTTGAGAAAACAAAAAATAATTTCCAAGGGCTCCGCTTGGACTCAAACAACTCCAGACTTGGTCTGTAGCAAGGAATTCAGACTCTGTTCACTTTCAGCAGCCACATACAGCCCTGTTTGATCTCAAGTCTGTCAAGAGTGTGTCTCATATAAAGTCTCAGAAGCCAGGGCTAAGCTGTTGCTTTTGTTAACTGTAAATTTTAGTCACCATGCTGTTTCAACTCCTGCTACTTTTTCTTTGAGTTCCCACATAATCCTTCCAGCTGAAACCCCTCATGTTTATAAGAAAGGCTACAGCAGGAGAGGAGACATCTATCTATGAATGGAGCTCTCGTAACATGAAAGGTCCTCTGCATTATTACAATATACAACGTTTTCAGCTACCTAAAATAAGACAGAACTTTGAGTCTTTCTTCACTGTCAAAGTGCTCTGCTTGAGTCCAGGCTTATGAAAAAGAGAGCCTGGTTAATAAATCTGTGTGTTCAACAGACCAATTTAACAAAGAATAAGAAATTCACACCAGCCTCCATCTCCAGCAGAGAAGACCATTATAAAAAAGATTGTTCTGATCTCTAGTACAGAATTTCACCTTCACGTCTTCATGCGTTTTACCATTCACATGGACATCTCTCCTGTTGGAACTTTTAGTTTTTGAATATTTTACACTCAGTGGGCTCTCTTGATCTTTCTCTGATAGTTTCTCTTTCTCTGCATTTTCTGAGAATCTCCGCTCACATTTGTCTACTTTCACAACCTCTTTCCTTTTACTTAGGGCCGGGAGGCTGCAAGGATCCTATTTGACTGTAGAGAATTATTTATTTGGGTCAGATGAGTAGCCTTTTGGGAGACATTAGCATGCCCCAAAACTCATTGACATGAAGGAGTTTGTCCCCAGCTTCACATGCTTCAAGCTTGTGTACACAGCAGTAAGTGGGACCAAATGCCTTGTTGATGCCAGAGGTCAGACCCTCTCCAAAGGTAAAAAGCGCCGGCCGGGTGAAAAAGGTCCTCTGTGAGGTTATGGGATGCTGAAAGCTGCTCTGTTGCTGCTGCTACTGTTACTGTTCAAGCTGTCAGTCACAGCCTGCCTGACCCGTTCTCTGCCCCGCCTCCCCTCTCCCTTTGGTTCTGTGAGTAGGCGAAACTGAATGAAACTAAACTGAGTAAAACTACAGATTTTTATTTATTTATTTTTTTTTTGAAAGAGTGAACAAAGGGAAAAACTATTGCTTTTTTAATTAGTTAAGAAAAAAAAATAAGATGAACTGAGGAAAAATATATTGAACCTTGTTTTTTATGTATATATAATTGAAGAAAAACCTGACGGAGGATTCTCATCATGGATGTTCAGACGATAAATCTTCAGCAACTGTGATGCTGTCATGTCAAAGGCTGAAGGCAAGAGGGGGGGTCGAAACCATTATTGGCAAGGTGTACCAAATAAAATTTCTGGTGAGTGTATGCCAAGGGTCCATGCATGAATAAATTATAAAGGCATGATTTAACCACAGTCACAGTGCTCCTTAACAGGGAATGATTGTAACTCAAACATTAATGCTCCGAACTGCCTCAAACTTACATACTTACTTACATACTTTGCACTGCCTCGTTGAAATTTTTTTTTTTTTTCCAAATACATATCTATTCTGAGGATTTCTTCTGTGAAGTGGAAACCACTGTAAGTAAGATCTGAGAGTTGAAGTCGTCTCTTATGCACACACTGATGACACAGGTCACCAGCAGGATTTAGCTGTCACTCACATTAACAGAACTGTTAACCAGCTCAAACTGAAGGCTAGAGAAGAAAATGTGCTGCTTTGTGTCTCCTGGAGCTTTTTCTTTTGTGGACTAATCATGCTGTTTGGTTATGTAGGTGAACAAAGTGCTCTTATCCAACCTGATGACTCATCATTTGGCATTACTCGGAGCTCATTTTTCTCAAGAGCAACAACGAACTGCAGGTGTAAATAATAAAACTGGAAGCTGTGTATTGGATGATCAGTGTTTTTAAACTCATAAAGGTACTTTGGGTAAAAAAAGAAAAAAGTCTGTTCACTCCTGCTCATCTGGGGATGGGATGCGGTCACAGAAGGTCAAGAAAGGTAGCACAGCTATCTCTTTCCCTACCAATGTGCTACAGCTCATCCTCTGAGGTCCTCATGTGTTTTTACAAGACCCCAGACTGACTACGCCTGAATTTTTCTCACAGAAAAGTCACCACAGCTCTCTGTTTAGCTTCTCACTGTACAGAAACCGAAACATGGCCTCGATCTGGGAGTCAAGACAAACAGACTCACATCATCTGCCATAGAGAAGCCATCCCCTAACATGCAGCTGACCTCCGATCATACAAGTGAATCTCTGTATCACTGAATGTGTCAAAGTGGACGATTCTGACAGGCTCAACACCTTCAAAACTCCAGGATGTCCTCCTTCTGTTAAGGAACTGCTCTGACTCCAGCTGTACAAAAACAGAGTCACAGAAAAACCACCACAGCTGTGAAATCTGACAGAAACTGCTCTGTGCTACAGAGGGAAAACTTAAATCCCTACTTCTTGGTAATTTGAGAGGTTGGAGATGTTACCTTTGGTTATACTGACTCAAGTCCAAACTGACACACCAGTGTTGCTTATTCTGTAATACAAGAGGGGTGATCATGCTTTCCGATGTTTTAAACAAAGATATAAAGTAACAATGCTGCATTTCCATTCTAAACATGCAGATTTTTTAACTGCAGCACATTCATGTTGTAGAAATCTCTGAATCTGTCTATAAACTGATCAGAACATTCAAAACGTAGCACAAGATCTTTGTGACACCTGCTGAAATGATGAGGTCATCACATGAGGATCCCCTAAGTGGTTCGTGACACATTGTAGGGGTGGGCCTCAAACACCAAGGGCTGGCCAATCAGAGGGAAGGGGGTTCGTTTTTCAAGCAGTCTAAAATAAGAGTTTTCTAAAACACAACAGTGTTAGCATGTTTTTTTTAATTTGATTTATGACATAATTCTCATGGTTATCACCGTCTTGTTATAAAGTTGTTTTAGCTCAGCATTTTTATCTCGTCTTATGTTGTGTTCTTGTACAATCTCAGGAACAATGTGTGTTCAGCTGGGTGATAGACAGATAGCTCATGTCTGCCGGCCTTACTGACACTGAGTGACCTCCTACGCAGTCTCCATGAACACCATGCTCAAACAACACACACACACACACACACACACACACACACACACACACACACACACACACACACACACACACACACACACACACACATATATGAATAGCACATCTCTCTGAAACCTGACGTCAGCTGTGGGTTGAGACAGCAGTGTCTGTCATAATGATGGCCACTTATTTGCGATTGTTTAGTGAAACTCAACCTCTGTAAAGGCGTAGCCAATGGATGTGTTACAAGTGTACTGCACCCAGATATCAGGGCTCTTCTTGTTGAAACCAGCGCTGTGAACTTTACCTGTGACCAGCATAAATGCTGAACTGAGAAATAGCTCTTCTTCAGGTGATTCTTGGGAGGTGCTTGTCCAAAGAACCGGGACATCATAACACCAAGGTTTAGTTTGAATTGTAAATCATATAAAGCTACTATGGGGTACACAGGGGACAAGAATTTAAAAAAAAAATTAAAAAACGATTAAAAAAAAAAAAAAAAAAAAAAACAGACCTTGAACCTTACCTAGGCAAACCTTACCCAAAAAACAAGTTGTGAATCACCACACTTTCATTTTAAGGTCATGTATTATTACCCAGTGCACGTGCTAGACCTTTCTAAACTTGGTTCTTGTTGACACTCAGTTCTGACAAAGCCTTTCCTCACTTCAGACTTATTTTATTTTAACACAAAAAGTTTGAAAGATAATTCCTTTGGTACCCTTGTCAACAATTCTAAACTAAAGTGCAACACAGAGATCAGCTTCTACTCATTCAGCTGTGAAATAAAGTTGTTCATGCAATATTAAAAGCAACACGGATGGGGAATAAAGTCAAATCAGCCAAAAGGAAAAAAAAAAAAAATACATGAAACTGAAAAGATGCTGATGCCCTTAGTGGATTCAAGTCATTGCAGCTCCTCTGAATAAACTAAAAGCACATAGAAAAGAAGTGGAGAAAGAATTTGTAAAGGCTCATTTGGGGTTTTTTTTTGTTGTTTTTTTTCCTACTGATGACTACAGCCATGATGTATCACCCTTTCAGAGGCAGCGTTAAATCAAACTTATGTTAGCAATGTGGAAACTAATGATGTCAAACTCTTGATCTCTACCTTTGTGAATAAAGTTAACATCATATTCCAGCAGGCAGTCCGTCAGAGCTGTGTCAGGCCAAAGAGCCAAGGAGAGAACAGAGGAGAGAGGGGGAAGGTGATTAAACAGCCACCGTTTCAAAGACTCTGCCATTTTCCGCTCATTTTTATGCACATGTCATTCTGGTTATCTGGCAAAGCAAAGAGTGTACAACAGGATTATAGCCAATAGCTAATGAGCTATTCAGAGCTGGTAATGCTGCCAGGAGAGATTTTCATGCTGGCTTCTTGCATTGTACAATCATTTAGTATTAACACAAAAGTGACAGCTCACACATTCACAGCAACCCCCCCCCCCCACAAAAAAAAAAAAAAAAAAAAGGAAGAGCTTGTACTCTTTGTTTGATTGTTTTTGGAGTTTTAGAGTTTATATAGTCATAGAACACAATTTTGTGGGTCTTGAAGAGCGGTCAAAATGCTCTGAAAATGGCTGGCGGTGAATGAGTTAACAGTTTATGATGAAGCTTTTTCTCAATGACATCCCCGCAATTGAGTCTGTTCAAATGATGTTATACTGTATCCGCTAAACAGACATTGCTCTGTAGTTTTCTTGTATTAAGACCAGTTTTAGCAGGTGTTTTACAGGCAGCAGTTCTGTTTCATCAAAAATCTCTTTAATTAGACTTAAAATTCATTGAAAACCAGCCCTCATTTACAACAACATTCAGCATATAATATGTATAATGTATGAACATAGTTTCTATGACATCATCTATTGGTTTCTGGTACAGAGTTTTGAACTCTTTAGACAGCAGCTGCCATGCTGTATAACTTGACACGTCAACTCTGTTTGAGTTAGGATGAGTTAGCACAGCATGTTAGCGCTACATGTTAGCAATACTGACTCACTATCTGCTCACTCTGACCAGCAGTGCTCACCCACTTAGCTGAACTGTATGATTCATCAACTCTTTATCTGTGAGTAAAATGTGCTTGTGCCCTGCTCAGGCTCTGACTGATCGCAAATCCATCTTCTTTCATCTCATACTGTACAGTAATGAGGCTGACTCATAAAGCTTTCACACATCTCTTCACAAAACTTTCAACTTGTTTGGCCTTTTTCAGCACCAAGTGTTTCATAATGATGACTAAAATTTCACGTACTGGCGCTGGTTTAGCCCAGCAGTTGGCAAATGAAAGGAACATGCCTTCAGTTCTTGTCACTGGTTCAGCTCCTGGCCTATCCTTTAGTTGCGCAGCATTGCACACTGTAAACTCCACATTTCCCACCCCTCTTCAGTTTTTAGGTCAATTAAAGTCAAAATGACTTGTATTTGTGCCAAATGAAAAAAAGGACTACTACCAAAGTGCTACTTTCCAAATTATTACTCTCCAAAAGAAAATAAATTCATGAAGCTTGCTGTTGGTTGGAGGGTAGGAGACGAATCCAGAAATCAGTTCATGTCAGGCAAACAAATCCACAGGACAGGTAGGAAAACACATCAGTTCAGAAGAAAACCTGTTGTCAGGACAGAGTACTTGGACTGGATTAAATGCTCCAAACTTTGTGCAGATTGACACATGCTTAAAGACAGTGAAGGTTTTAGTTTGCATCGGTGAGGAGGTGAGGCACTGGTGATACTCTTCAGGTACAGGTGAACACAATCAAGAAAACAGGCAGAGACACACAGGAAGTCAAGTTTCAGAAATGAGAGGGAGAGCTGAATTTCAAAATAAACCAGGAAGTATCAAACATGTGAACAAAAGAGCATACTGAAGCCCCCTTCACATATGCACCACACCCCTAAAATCTCCTCTAACATAACTCAGGTAGGCAGAGCCATTTGACATGAAGTCTGCCTGTGTGTCATGTCAGTTATGCTTTTTAGAATGCTGACTTAAGTTTCCTTTTATTTCATTTTGGTTCTGGGAACATCATTGTATGATGCAACGATATGAACCACAGTCACTCATCATTATAGAGTCTCCTTCTCTTCCTGGACACCCTGCTCAGCCCCTCTTTTCTTGCCTGAGTCCTCTTAATCTGGAAATACACATTTTCAATATTACTTTTTTCAACTCTTGTCTTTATTACCCTCTTGTATATTTTGTAAGTTGATCCTGTTGAACTGTTCTGCGCTTTTTAAAGCTAGAGACATTATGGAGACTATGGCTGTTTTCCTAACTGCCTACTACACTAGCAGTGCCTACTGTTTTGGCCAAAATTCAGTATGTAGTAGGCAGGATGTGAAAACTTGCGAAATCTGAAGTATGCTAAATATTCCCAGATGTCCGACTGATCCAGGAAAATTACTCAGTATGAAACGGACCAGTCTACCTGGCACACTTTTTTCCACAATGCATTGCGCAAATACCGTCTATGCGGGTGGCACACAGGTTAAGGTCAATTACTGCTACCAAATGGGTCAGCATCGCAACCACAATACAGCAACACAAATGTTAGACAGTCTGTGAGATAGAAGTGAAATGGTGCCAAAAATCCCCGTTAAATCTTTTCAATTCTAGTCCTAAAAGAGGTGTTCATCTACAAACTGATTAAAGCCCAATTAAACCGCTTATTAACTTTTGTAAAAACATACATGGATTATACAGAAGTGGTTTTTAGAGAACCTGGAAACATAAAATGTCAATCCGTTCCAGATTTATTTTCAACAAACGATTTTACCTTAGCGTAAGATTAAAAATCAAATATGATGAATTCTGCTGTAATTTGATTTTATGCCTTTCAAAATTTCTAAATAAAAACAGGACCCTGAAATCTCTCCCTGAATTAGTTGGTTTTTCTTAATCAATTTAAAATCTACTTTAAATCACTGAAAAAAAAAAGATACAATTACTTAGAGAGCTCCTTGCTGAAATATAATAACTCCCCTTCCCTTAATCCTATTGACTTATTTTTATATTTATTTTCTTTACCTTTAATTTAACTTTTTTAAGTTATTTTTTGGCCTTTTATGCCTTTATTTTGACAGGACAAGACAGTGGATAGAGGAGGAAACGGGGTGTGGGTGGGGAGTGACCTGCAGGAAAGTCACCGCAGGTCAGACTTGGACTCAGGCTGCCCGCTCATGCGCTTTATGCCCCTGTATATTGTCCCTGTATCTTCACTGCTGATTTATTTATATAAAAATTCTATTAGGCAATATCTTTGCATTTTGATAACTGAAATTTCAAAATGCATCCATATTTTGTTTAGTTCATTTTAAATAAAATTAAGCATTAAAAAAAAATCCATCAGTTATAATACCATTTTCCAAAACTGAAACCAGTGTAGCATACGACAAAACAGACCCATCAGAACAGTCAGACTAAGACTACATTCGTTAGTCGTATGTTGTAGGTGGTTTGGAAGACATCCGATGTTTTTTTAATTCTGAATTTGCATTATTTGACTAATAATTGTGTGAAAAGGTGTATACCTGTTTCTGTTGTTTAAATAAGCATTAGTCTGGATAGTTTTTGATTGTTCATTGTTTAGACTGAAAAGAAAATGGAAAATTGTTCACTTTAAATATTGAACACATTTAGTAGCACAGCAGGAGCGAGTAGCCTTTTTTTTGCCACAAATATTTCCTGTTAAGGGTTTGGGTAAGGTTTTTGTCGTTTGTATAAAGATCAGGTAGGAAAGATTAAGGGTCATTCAGACATTCTTTGTTTAATTATCATCATTTTTTAACAAACAATTATCAGAACTTGTAACTAATGTTTAGGTATGTTTATTTTGACGTTTTCATTTTTGAAAATTCCACATTCACCTGTGTAGTGCTCACCAAGGAGAGAAGAGACTTTGTGACATAACCATGACATTTGACCTGGAAGAGTCTTAAAAGTAAATGCAGGGCTTATTTAGAAGAAATCCAAAGCATCGCATTTTGCCGATCGCTGTCGGGACGTCAAGTTTGTGCTACAAAAGCTGCAGGGAGACACAAGGAGACGCATAAAGCTGAACCTCAACTTCTGTCCAAGAAAGATGGCTTCAGTATATCATTGATCAAGCCATAAGTTCACCCACAAGGTGATCAGGAAGACCGCTGAATAGATCTAGTGAGCGACTGGAGGAGCTGGGAGGACATTGCTGCTTCATGGATGGAACCAAAGGCTCCACTTGCAAAAATTGGGGAAAATATAAAAGTAAAAAGCCTGCCTCCTGATGCTTTCCTTGGAAAATGAGTGGTAAAAAATTTTAGACTGAAATTTAAAAGAAGTTTGTTTCACTATACTGTATCCTCACTTTGTGTACTTTTGACAAGGTCATTATGCTTTGACAGAAAAACTGTTGTTGTTGTTGTTGTTGTTGTTGTTGTTGTTGTTGTTGTTGTTGTTGTTGTCAAACACAAGGATTCAGACCAACAACAGCAGATTTTCCCCAATATTTCTACCTCAAGAAGCTGTAATGTTTTCCTATTAGCTCCGCCCCCTCACCAAAGATCAGCATCTCTGTTCCTTCTAGAAGAATTTCTCCCTACACTTCATCTCCAAGCCAATTTAAAACCAGGGAATCCTTGAGCACTGATTGTTTAAGTGAGACATCTGGACGGTCAGCCTGGACCTTCGCTGTCCGGGGATCATAACAGTGTCTTTGAATACAAAAACAGTCTCTAGCTTCATTATCCTGCAGAGACTGGGTCTCAGGAGACAAACTATCCATCAAATCATCTCCATCTCAGTGTAAGATACCTTTTATCCCCTGCTCTCTGTCTGTTTCTACCTGTTTCTGGCCTAATGCTTTTAGATCTCCTCACTGACAGTGCAGGTGGAGCGGCGAGAGACACGTGTAACAGGCAGAGAGAGGAGATGGAGGCTGCAGGAAAGAGGGAGCATGTCCTAACAACCCTTTTTCTGTGTTAGTATGAGAGCAGACCTGAGATGAAAAGGGTACATTTTGTATCTCTGTCTCTCATTTGCCTCTCTCTAGCATTCTCTTTGCCTCACGCTCATTACTGCAGTGCCTTTTATCAACAGCACGTATGACTTTAGCTCCCCGTCTGCCTCCTTTTTACCAATTCTCTCTTATTCATAACCCCTTCTCTCCTCCCTCTCAGTGGGTGAGGATGACAGAAGCAGAGAATCACAGACACCCAACAGCCTTCTGCAGGCTCCAGCTTCATCCCTGCTGCTTTTTGATCACAGGGGATGAACAGCAGTCACCTTAAAAGAGACGGAGCATAAATGTTCACACTTACTCTGCACTGAAGGTGACGGTTCCTGCTTATGTAAACGAGGCACATACCCAAAGAGACATCTGTTTCACTCCTCTATTCTGTGCCTCAAACAGATTAAATTAGACTAAATGATAAAAATTAAATTTGATTAGATGCGCATTTTTCAGATTCTGTTTGAAAGATTTGATTAAAATCCACTTTATTCAACCCTTACAAAAACAAAACAAATTTAAAAACAATTTGCTACTTCTTTTTTTTTCATAATGTTCTGATAATAACAGATGAAAGAGGCAACTGTGTGTTTAATTTCATAACTCATCTAGTCATAATCAAAGCTTTCTTCGACAGTACTTATGCCAAGTGTTTTTTTTTTTTTTTTTTTTTTTTTAAGTAAAATCCAACGTGGAAATAATACTGATAATAATATTGATACTGACATGCTGATCTTTATAGACCTTTTCAACACTTATATCATATCAAAAGATTTTGGGACATTCATCCCTGAAAAGTAAATGTGAGCATCAGTACCAAATTTAACGTTGTTTCATTCAGAGTGTGTTCATGTCATAGAACAGGAGTTTTCAAACATTTTAGCCCAACACCCCTAAAGTGTTGTTGCTGGAGAATGGAGCGTCTCTGGAGTGTAGTATTGAAGCCTATAATCCTCAGGTGCCACATTTAAAACGCTGACCTCAATCTAACTTTGGTCAAGGAAGTGTGAGGTAAAGAAGGAGAGCTGTGCCTTTAACTGTGCAAGCTCATCCCCTTAATATCCTTTAAACTACTGAATTATAAGAAAATCACTCTATGTACAGTGTGTTTTTTTTAAGAATCTATCTACTAAGACTCAAGTCCTTTTTTGTACCAGGCCATAAACTTTATCTTTGCAATTAAAATCGGCGTTTGAATTAGTGTGTTCGTGTTTTCCAGTGCTTATGGGGTTTTGGAGTCAGCAGCAGATTCTTGGTAAACTGCAGTTTTTGACACCCTGAGTTACAAACTGGACCTGCTGGTGCTCCAAGGTGAGAGATCATTATGGGGGGTTGAAGCGTAACCAACATAATGTGATTTTATTTAATTTCTTTTTTTCCCCGCACAAAGATATGTTCAAACTTTTTATGTTAGTCTATGGAGTTCTTGTAATGTTTTGAAGTGAGGATCTGAGCAGGCTGACAAATCAATATTCCATCAGCTCAGCTGATTTCTATCTTATGATGTGCAAATAAGACTGTCCAATTTGCAATTTATCTGCAAAGTTAGTTTACAAAGCATTAAATCAATGTAGCAGTCAGAGGAATATATTATGTTGTATGTTGCTTTGGACAAAGGCGTCTGCTCAATGAAATTGCAGAATTGTAGAATTATTGAACATGAATATAAAATAAAAAGGAAGTGAAGAACAAATGAAACAAGGCCACACTGTTGTAGCTGTAATGAGGAAAGTGCCGTAGTATTCCTATCACTGTGTTATTAAGTTAAAAGTCTTCTTTCGCCTGCCTCCAAGAAAAGCTGTTAAATCACAGAGTACAGCAGAAACAGTGAGCCTGGAGCTGTTTGGGAAAATTGCGCTGTGAAGGAACAGCATTAAGTGTTGAATTGTCAATTTTCCCCACCACTGGGGAGAAGAATGTGCTTTAAGATAGATTTCTGGCCGATTGGCATTAACAGTGTAATAATGTAGTTCAATTATGGTGTTCAGAAATGCAATCAAAGGGGGTGAGGGAAAAAAAGTTATTTTTCTAATCTCTGAATTATAATGTGATACAGATCAAACAGCACAGGCACAGTGCTTTTTATTTGTTTTTTTTTTATTCATACAAACAAGATATGCAGTGCATGGCCCGGGCATGTGAACACAGACACACATCTGAAATTACTGCATGAAATGAAAACTCCATCAGCTAGCCCAATAAGTATCATATGTTATACATGAGTTTCAGAGACCTCGATCTCATCAACATGATAAATATTTCCCTTAAAAAACAAACCAACAGTATTCTACACTCTTGAGGATTATGATACCACAACAGGTAGCTGAAGCTGAAATGGCTTCAGCTACCTGAAGCCGTTTTAGGAAAATCTTTTTTTTTTTTTTTTTTTTTTTTTTTTTTTTTTTTTTTTTTTTAGGAAAATCATTGCTCTTAAAAAAATATTTTTCTGCATTGAACACATATTTACTGAAAAAAAAAATAAAAAAAAGTCATAGCACTACTTTTTGTGTATATATTGTGCCTGAATCCTGAGACTTATAACCATATCGTCATACATAATCATATGATGACTTGAATACTCACATTATGGGAAAGTAAAAACACTGCTCCACTTTGACAGACTAATACATTAATAATACTGAACTGCTCGCAGGATGTTGTTGCTGCTGCATCTATTTGTTGACAATCCAGGTGTTTGTCAGAGCAGCGGTGCAGCAGATATCAGAGCCACCAACATGCTTTTACACTTACTTTCACATTTTCACATTTAACCACTTTGAATTGCTTGCCTGCTGCTTATTGTTGTGTGCCACTCCACCACTCCACCCAAAAGCTTTTAATGAACCCTTGTTAGGAGAAGAAATCCCTCTCTCATCTCTTTCAGTTTTTTACTTTAATGCTTTATTATTTCTTTTTTCATCTTTGAAGTGCTGTTTGTGCTTATCCTACGTCATCATCAACCTTTATTTAAAGTTCTCAGAGAAATCATTGAGGATAACCCTCAATTACAATGACGCCGAGAGAACACACAAAATAAATAAACATGAGTCAAAAAACTTGATTCAGTAACAACAGAGGCCTGTACTACGAAGCTCGATTAACTCATCCAGGATCTCTATCCGTTTTCTGGGTTGACTTAGCGAGACATCGGCAGTCCTGATAAACGGTACTACGAAGCTGGATATAAACTCGCTGAGTCAATCCAGAGTCTTCCAGCCTTGATCAGAGCGCGCTCACATTAAAGGGTGGGGTCTGCAGCGTCTGACCAATCACAAACATGAAGAGACAGGAGAAAACCTGCAGAGCAGCCTACTTTACCATGGAGGAGCAGACAGGTATTCCTTAGAAATACACAGAATTTAAACACAGGCTAAAAGCAACACTGTTACCGCAGCAAAATCTAGGAAGAAATGCGGGCAGCAAACTCTCGACTCTGTTAATGCGTAATTCATGAGATTATCGAAAATTAATTCATAGGACAATATAAACACACAGCACTCTGATCACTCAATTTGACTTTATTACAGCACAGACGTTTGGAGCAGAGCTCTTCCTCAGTGTCCAAACTTTCCATTGAGTTTTGAGGCTCAGCCCGTCTGAGCGCGTTTGTGTTGGAATATTAATAAATAAAATTAATATTAATTCTTAACTCCCACGAAGTTGCGCGTTCGATAAATTCCTGTTTCTGCAGTTCTGTCATGTGTGACCATTATTATTAACATCATTATTTAAGATGCAAACAGTGGAGCTAAACAGACTTGGGGAATAAAAACCTCCTTCAAAGCGGTCAGTGACAAGGCTTTATTTCTTCACTCTGTCTCTGATGTTTGGATGAAATCAACTGAATTTATTTATTTATGGATCCATCAGCTGACAAATGAAGTTCAGACCATTTGATGAAAATCTGAATCTCTTGTACAGAATGACCACGTGAATATTAAAAGGATCGCATCTCTCCCTGAAAACTCTCTCACTCTCTCCTGAGCGCTCTGCGCACCAACATCGGCAGGATCTTCTAAAAATGGGCAGGGTCTTTTACAAGAAAGCTGATTGGTCAGGAGGTGTCGTTTTTCTACTTGTTGATCTTTTATCAAGATCTTAACCTGCTCCGGAGCAGGTTAGTCTTTCAGCATAAGTTGCCACGGCGATTCATCTCGGTAAGAAGTGAACCAGCTTTGTAGTACAGAAAATCCAGGGTTAACCCAGAAGTTATCTCGCTAAGAGAAAATCCAGATTTGTAGTACAGGCCTCTGGAATGAGTAAAACAATGAAAACAATGATAATATAAACATAAAATAATTAAAGGGCCAAGAATAACTCCCATGGTTACCCAACAATTAAAATCAAATAAAACAGTTACAATCAGGTGACGGGCGGTCAAGAATAATATTTCTAAAAGGACCATACGGAATAAAAGTGCTTAAGTTCAAGTCGTGTTGCAGAGTGTTCCAGGATTTTGCAGCACTGATGCTGAAAGTGGTTTTCTCCAGGTCAGTCCTGGCGTGAGGAACCTGGAGAACTAGCAATTCACTAGAGTGGGTTGAAAATGAAGTGGGGTTTAGATGTAACAGAGAGGTGATGCATGATGGGAGCTTTCCGGTAAGTGCTTTATAGATGAATAGAAACCAGTGGTATTTGCGTCTTTCAGTAAGAGAGGACCAGGCAACTTTATTAAACAAAATACAATGATAAGTCGTGTAGATGTCACTTGGATGTCAGCATCCAAAGGCTTTAGTGTAGGTACAGATGTGTGTCTATAGACGACATCTCCATAATCCAAGACTGACAGGAAAACAGCTTCAATAATCCTATGATTAAAAATGTAAAGCTATGCACACCCTCACATACACACACTTCAGTCTCCCAGCATATCGCTGAAGTGCCACCATTTGACTGATCTGCTCACCAGCTATAATCTTCTCTCTCTGCAGTTCAAATGAAGGATCTCTCACTTACTCCTTTAAAAGTTATTCCACTCCTTTCACATGGAAAAATCACCTGATTTTCAGGGTAACAGAAGAGTGTAACTGTGCGTCTTGCTCAGATGCACGCTTGCTTCATTCAAATTGTGTTGCATTGGGCTGAGTTACAGCATTTACCCAGGCAGAAATGGAAAACAGCAGACACACCGAGTGTTAAAGTCCTTTGTCCCTCTGACAGAAATCATGGATTTCAGATGCAACTGGAATCATAAAACTGCTCCTGTATAAATGTCTAAAACAAAAGATTAGACATCTTCGTTTTTTTTCTGAACAAGGGCCTCTTGTAAATAAATGCAATATGATTTAATACATGATGATTTATTGCAATATGATGATACCATGTAATACAGTGTAACCCAAACGCCTGTGTGATGTTGCGCCTCTCTACACCCGGAGACTCTGCGTTGTGTTAATAGTTCTGTTGCTGTTGTCGGGATGCAAGGTGAGGGACGAGTCGGACACACTGGTCAAGATCGTGGCTGAGACTGCGACATTTATTGAGCTTGGATGCTGGCAGCTTCCTCTCAAACCCCTTTCAAACCATAAATGAACACTGAGCGTCAGGATAAGTCATATAACAACAGTTGTACAGTTTTCAAATATAGCACTGTTTTTTCACAGCTACTCAACACTCTTAAAGCAAGGTTTCGGCTCAGAACACAGCATAATAGAAAATCTCACAGGTAGAAAATAGCAGCTTGTAGCCGAGGGGAGGCTAACACACAGCTAAAAAGTCAGCAGAAATCACGTCAGTCATACTCACACAAAAAACAAGTTACAAACTCCTCCAAACAAGAACAGTTAAACAAAACAGCACATTATTCAATTCATTCTTTAAAATATTTGACTACAATGTTGAGAACGATCTATGGTACGTACCTTTCAAACCTTAAACAAACACTGAGCCAAAAGATGAAGGACAAGCAGTTATAATCTGTATAGCCAGAGACAGCAACAGCGCCACCTTTTGGCCTACTAAGGCAACTGCCTTACAACAACAATGATGAATACCATTCAGTATGGGAGGATAACAGGACACGATACCTTTCAACATTGCACAATAAGACACATTACACATAAGGCTGCCTCCACTAGAGGAATTACAGATTAGAAAAAAAAAAAACCCTATTCATTTTTTTCATGACTACCCATAGTTCATAGCAGTTGCCGGTTTTGCTGTTCTGGTTAAACATTTTTGTTTACGCTGCTATGGAGACCACAAAGCTGATGATGTTAGCCTAGCTGTCATACTCGCTCTAATAACCGGCTTTTAAAAGCGAGAAAGCAAAAAAAATGAACAAAACTCGGAAGTGAAGTCATGGTGTGGATGTTTTAAAAAAAAGCTTACACCAAGCCCTGTCGAGCATTAATGGGTTGTTTTGAGCTAGCTTGCCGGCGGTGGCAACCGGAAGTCGATAACCGCCAGCGGAAGTCAACACCCATAGGCTTCTGAACAAATACCACAAAAAACTGAAACCTAAGCAAGTGTTTTGTCTTACTTTTGGTAAAAAAATATATGTCTTTTTAGACTTAATATAAGCCACATTTACCTTACCAATCCTGAAAAATGTCTTATTACAAGTTAGTTAAAGACAAAAGTAAGGTCTAGGTTGTTTGAAATGAGTGAAAAAACTGCCAATGGTAAAAAAAAAAAAAAAATTCTTGTATTAAGACAATATTCTAATTTCAAGAAACTTGAAATGCAAATTTTTGCTTATCCCATTTGCAGATTTTTTTTTACAAACCATATCTCATTTTTGTCTTTAAATATCTCAAAATAAGACATGTTTCAGGACTTGTCAGTTAAATGTGGCTCGTATCAGGTATACTAAAACATTTTTTTTATTAAAAACAAGATAGAACCACTGGCTTAGATTTCAGTTTTTGCAGTGTGTTTGGATAGCACTGACACCTGTGGCTGGAATCAGTTGTGGTTTTAACACTACTTTAACTTCAAGACATCTTTTTACAGCAGGGGTCTCAAACTCGAATAACTTGAGGGCCGATGAGCATCCTCACTTGTCACAAGGGGAACACAAAAATCACAAAATCACTCAAATAGCAAAAAAAAAAAAAAAAAAAAGACTGTTTAAACAACTGTACTTCTCAAGGTGAATTATTTTACAGTCATATTTTAATTTCTTGTGAATGCTTGCTGCCAGACACCTAAGTGCTGCTGACAGTTATGGTTCAAAGATGAACATCACTAAGTCTGGACCTTTAATTTAGTTCACCTCCTGTCTTGCTCTCTGAAATACATTTTGACAGCTTTTCTTTAGCTGTGCAGCTCATTGTGTCCGCTCTGCATACTGCTCCACATGTTTGTAATTCACCTTAAACTTGACAGATATCTTTCTCTCACTTCTCCTCGGACTCCCTGTGCCTGACATCAGCCTTTCTTTTGACCTTTGAAAGAGATATCTTGACAAAACATCATTTTGAGGGCATCAGCAGCATGCCAATTTTTTTTTTTTTCCTACTTGGGTTCATCCAGTGATTATGCTGCAATCCGGGACAACTCTGATATTGGATATTTCTTCCCCTAGTCCCAACAGCGGCCTGGGACATGCACAAGATGGCCATTGACGGGATATAGTGCTAATCTATGAAAAAATGAGACAGTTTGTAAACTCAGTTTGTAACATGGTATGGTGTTACTCACAGCCCAGCGCTCTGAGACACGTCTGTAACGACAGTGAAACCTGGTTATGTTCTACCAGTGCTCATCTACCAACTCCAACCTCACCAAGCAGAGCAAACATAACCTCACTCTTCATTTTATTGAGACTCTCAAGTTTGAACAGACCACTGCAGAATAACTGCTTCATGTGAGTTGGAATGAACATGATCACACACAGATTAAGCTGTGATTTAGAAATAACCTAAATGGTAACCATTTTGACTTAATCTTGGATGATGGTTGCAGTTAACCAGTAACAGAAGATCACCTGAAGATCACCAGTACACAGTGTTCGTAGTGTACTTCATGTAAGTGCACTGAAGGAAGAGCGCCATTTGAGAAACAGCACATATATAAGCTCCAGCACCTGCTCCAAATCAGGGCTAATCATGCTCACACACCTGAACCTGCACCGTGATGATATCCCAAAGCATACACACTTAAAGATTATCAGGCTGTTTAACTATCTTCCTTTACAACCAAGGATGGCAAACACCCAATTATCTTATGTTTTATAAGATTATCCTATCAAATTATCCAAAGGTCTGAGGTGTATTAAGAGTAAATTTGAATTTTAATTGGCTTAGAAACGGGTCAGGGACGACAATGGTAAATATTGAACTTGAACTTGTTCAATATTTAAGACCAAAAATCTTTGGTCTTAACCGATGACAATGCCCAAATCATGACTCTGTGAATTGTGACGCGGAATGAAACGTAGCCAATCAGGAAGCGAGCTGACAGAGGAACAAGGAAACAGATGTAAACAAAAACAAGCCTGGCTGACCTGACATGGAAAGTTTGTGAGGAAAGTCTGTATTCCCACTGTCTACAGGATTTTTTGCACAGTTTTTTTCTTTTTCTCTTTTTTTTTCTTTTTTGGGAATTTTCCATTAAAAATAGTCCCAAGACTGCCATCATTCCCTTTTCTGTGTCCTCTTCCATGATGCGTTTTGTGTTTATCGGTTGTTGCTATCTGTTGCTATTCTTGTACTGTTTTGTAGATCACATTTGGTCACGTGAGATTTCTGTCTTGGAGGACTAGATTCTAGATCGATGGTGAGACAGAAGCCTTATGTGTGTGCTGTGCTGAGCTGTGCTGAGATTTCAGGAGCACACTACACAAAATACAATCAAAACTGTTCAATGTCTGACTTTTTAAAATCCTTATGCGTGTACCTCACTTTACAGAACTCATAGAGCGGCCAAACTCAGAACCTCTCACAGCTTTAAGTTAGAACATCAGAGGAAACGAGTCTTTGTGGTTTTGCTCAGAAGTTACAAACAACATGTCACAGGCTCCTTTAACTGTTGGTCCAATTTCGGCACAAGTCCAGCCTCCAGAAGGTTCAGTGTTTAGGAACTGCAATCTTTATTTCTCTCTCTCTCTCTCTTACACACACACACACACACACGAACACGCACAAACGCGGTAACAGCAGTGACAGAGCAACATAAACTTGGCTGTGTGGTCTATTATTTTTACAGCTCTCATAACCTGAACACCCAGGAGCCATCATTTTCAGCGAGAGCCCCCCGTGTTAACGGGCCTGACTTCACATCAAAAATGTCATCCTCTGTGATATCACAAACCTCTCCACTGTAAAGGTTTACAACCCTCTGAACTAAGGTCGTGTCTAACGATAACATTGCAGGGGAAAGGTCAGACGCTTTTAGATAAATCTGTGAAAGTCTGTGTGTTTTGTGTGTAATCTGCAGGATCCTCAGCTACAAATGGACAGAAGCAGGTGGAGGCTTTGGTTTTGATCTTATTTTAAGAGTGCTGGGTTTCCAAAGTGGTCTCTTTGTATGGGTGCAGCCTGCCAGCTGTGGTGAAAAAATAGACCTCTATAGACCTGTTTCATAAGTGTTTTCTGGTCCTGCAGAGGTTGCGTCAGTGCTGTCTCTCTCTCGCCTATTGTGCAGCCATTGAAACAGCCTAAAAGCTGGTGAATTAGTGCAGCTGATTGATTCCTTACAGAAAAAAAATGAATGTGTCAAAAAAATCTACAACCCTCCTTTCATTTTAAAATGAGAAGTTTCAGCTAATGATTTCAGGGCATAGTATTTGTTGAACTTGATGTAAAATGCCAAGATTTTATAATGAGGTACAAAAAGCTAATTAATGGTCAGGTATGAATGAATCCCTTCACATCCACACACATATGCATTAAACTGAGAGCAGAGAAGCATGGCCTGACCTCCAGCGGCCAGCCCTCTAACCCACAGGCTAATTATAAACCTCATTATGTTCTCTCAGTCCTGTTCCCTTACCACATTAATTCCACTTGGTGGTCGAACAGACTGCAGGCCGATGTCAAGCAGCACACGAGCACCAAGTTAAGACCTGTCTGTGGTAAAGTAAGTAAGCACTGACGTCACTTTTCCCATCAGGACTCTCCTCCTCGTTTCAGCCAGGTGGTAAAACATCCTGAAGCTAAAGACAAAGGTCGGTTTCAATGAGAGACCCCGACAGTTCACACTCTGACATCAAGTGGCCAGAAATCCAGTTTCCTGACATTTATAAGGAGCTGATTTATAGGCAGGGGAAATATATTCAGCAAAGCTGCAAGAATTTATACTCATGAAAATAAATGCATAGATTTTATCATCTGATAAACTTGTAGTTGCCCCCTGTTTATTCCTAATTGGACAGCTCTGGATCGTAATTCTCCTGGAATGGTCACATGAATTCAGCAGTACAAACTGAGTTGAGGGCTGACACTTGATTGAAAGAATCTAACATAACTCCAGTAATGGATTTGGAAGTGTGTCTGGGGCACCGGTGCTGCTGCAGTTCTAAACTGTTCTGTGCGATGTGTTCACGAGGTTTGCTGATGTAAGAAAGGACATAGATCACAAGTGCAGCTGATGCTCCTTTAATTTGAAGTTTTCTAGCTGTCTAGCTGTGAAAGTCAAAAAGAAGAATAGTCTCTGCGACATGCAGACTCTTCGTCTCGGTGAGCAAAGTGCGAATACAACTAATGTAGTTTCGGTTAGCTTCACAGAAAACCTCTCATGTTTGTTGCAACAAACAAGTGAGGGAAGACAGAATTGCAGACAAGCTAGATTTATCTCCAAAATAAATAAATAAATCCCAAACTCACTAGAGGCACGCTGGAGGACAAGTACAAAGCATGAATGACATGAGAAATTGATGAGACAAACACACAGGGAGCAAAAACTACAAAATAAAACAGGAAACACAAAAGACCTGACATGGAATCACACTCGTAAGAAATGTATTAAATAACAAATGAACACATGGAAGTATTTATATCAACAATAAACGTCCAACAAGCACAAACAAGTCTCTGTAACACGCTGTCAAAGTATAAAATATGGACATTAGCATCTGTGACATCACCCATCTGTTTTCTGATGTTGTGACCCAGCAGAGGTAGATGGCTGCGGTGGCTCATATTCAGCATCCGTTGAAATAAATAAGTAGAAAATATTTTATTTTATGGGAAAATGCACTCATTTACTGCCCCCATTAACACACATATGACATTTAAATACATGTGTGTGTGTGTGTTTATTTGGTTTCAGATTTTATTTTCGTTTTATATATTTTATGAGATATACATGAAGGATAGATGTTAAATGTTTTTCCAGCTGCTTTGCCAACAGCAAGCTTATGTTCATGCAAATAAAGCTTGGTCTATTTGTATTTGACAGAGAGAGAGAAACGGACGTCGTTACATTCACAAAATCACTGTGTTTACTATATTCATCAAGAAAAGCCACATAGCCATAAAGTGATCTCAAAGGGTGAACGGGATTCTAGCGTTCTTAACCACAGTGGTTAGAGTCTCTTATAAAAAAACAGCAAAGGTGTAAGACAAAACTTCTGGTTGTGTTTTTCAAAGCCATGTAGTTTGTTTTATCTTATTTGGCTGTCAGATCAGTAAATCTTGTTTGGAGAGAGATTAAATTGGTACTGTTGGAATCTGTGGAGGCTCTGCTTTCAGGGAGAAATCGTTGTTTCTGTTTCCATGATACATCTGCCTCACTTATCATGTTTCTTTTTGTTTATGCTTAGGATGTGTTTTTGTTTTAATATAAATCCTGGTTTTAAATGTTTATCTGTCTTTTCAGCTCAGGATAACATCGTCATGTTATATTACTGAAAGGAAAGCCCTGTTAAGTCAGTTTAGAGCTAAAACTGAATAGAACATGATCCCAGTGGCTCATGATCTCACTGTGTTTAAATAAAGCCAGATTTATGACCCTGAAAACTTTTGAGAAGACCTTTTCTGTCTTTTCCACATTCAGCCTGGAGGCTAATGCTGCTCCTCTACGTGCTCTCTGCTACTCAGCGGATCTCTCTGTGCTGACTCCGCACTGTGACCTCATCAGCAAACAAACCTCTGTGTTCACATGTGAACCTCTGTTTTTGTTTTTTTCCTCATTTTCCTCATTTTGGAGCACAGATATTAACAGGCAAGTATTCTGACCAGGTGGACCTGGATTTGAAACTTATTAAGCATATATTGTGAGTAGTAAGAAAACTTTTGATTATCAGACACAAACACAAGTGCTTCTGAAGTGGTTGATCAGGACATTAAATGAAGAAAAAAATGTTATCTGGAACACAAGAAGAAAACATGAAGCAGTTCAACCTCGAGCTAAGGACAACATAACACAACACTGAAAGCATGCCTGAAGGTACATTATTCCCTACTTTTTTCATTTAGTCATGGGTCTTTATAGATAAAGAAGAAAACAAATGGAGTAAAGGTTACTGATGGACCCACCATGCTGCACTTCCAGAACTCTGCCCGATTCCTGGCTTGTCCTGTTGATCATAGATCTTGTGTTGCCCATGATGAGGGAGGAGAGGTTGTATATCTGACACCTTTTGGCTGGAAACGTGTGCACGCCGTTGTGATGATGTGATTTTTTTTTTTCAGTTTGTACTGTAGTTTAGTAGCCTGCTATTTTAGACTAACATGTAACATTTTTGAATCCTAGTGTCCTGTTCATCTACCAAGTTAAACTAACGTAACCTCACTCTTAAATTTATTGATGGAAGGATCACCAACCTTTTTGAGAATGAGGTCTACTTCAAGGGAAATGAGTTGCGCAAAGGGCAACCAGTTTCATACAAAGTTACCAAATAACAAAATTGCATGGGTCACTTTTTATTATTATTATTATTATTATTATTATTATTATTATTATTATTATTATTATTATTATTATTATTATTATCAATAATAATAATAATAATAATAATAATAATAATAATAATAATAATAATAATAATAATAATAATAATAATAATAATAACAACAATATATTATGTGAAGAGACTTCTTCTGTGTCGATGCTAATTATTCCACACAGCTATTAACACTTATTAAAACAATAATCATGGTCGGAAATATGTTGTTGTTGTTATAGAGACTTCAACATGCTGTAAATCAATGTGTTAATGCCCAACCTGATCAGAAAGCTAAGACATAGCATTTAGAAATAACCTGTATTGGTGCTGATAGTCTAATTTTAAGTTGTGGATTAGGATCAGGCAGATATCTAGAAGTGAAACTTTTTCAAGATCACTATAAGTCCTCACACTCCCTTTAACCAGAAATCCACAGTCCTGGTATAGCTGGTCTGACAGATCACTTATTCACAATTCAATTTTTCTTACCCCACAGGCAGTTTCTTTATTTACTCTTTACCAGCAAGTCAGAGATCATTTCCGTCTTTAAATATCTCAAAATAAGTTGTTTTTCTTTGCTTTTCAGGTGAATCTGTCTAATAAGATGATTTCTACTAAAAATAAGACATAAACACTTACTTAGATTTCAGTTTTCACCGAATCAGAGCTGTATGAATGTGTTCAGCCTCCACACATTCACACTGCTGTTCAGTCACCACTCTCTCCCTCTGTCATTGGTAATTGGCTTTTTGTGGTTTTAAGCTTTTTACATTTAGTCTAAGTGGTGTTGCCACCTGTGTTAGAGCCTATCAATGGCTCACTTAGCTGCACTGTAAAGGCCCACTGCTTTGTTGCACCTGGTTTCCAGCAACATGTTACTACTTTAACCACATACACAGCCCTCTAAACTTACACTATTTGAGGCTGCTCATAAACTGACAAAGATAAGTTTACACAACATAAACCCTCATGTTATTTTTACTTTGAATTACTGCAGCATAGAGTCAGAGGAAAACTTATCTGGCATTGACTGATGTCAGAATTTTGTGAAGGTTTATAACCCATTCTCTGGAGGGGCCTTGGTTGCAGTACCATCTTGATGTAATGGTTTAATTTCTGATGTCTCTGGCTTTATTTTTGACGTTTGAGGTTTGTTGCTTTGGTAGCGTTTATATACCCAGTCTCTCTAAGCTGTGCCATTGAGGACTCTTACATCTTGATGTACAGACTACAGCCACTTTAATCAAACCTTCTGGTTTTCCTCAGGAATTTAAACAAACCACAGGTCTGCTGCCCAGTGCTGTCAACCTTTATAAATCAGTAAGTCCAGACCTGAGACAGTGTTTAGTGTCAAAAAAGACTAAATCTTTTAAAGCTTCACTTAAGAGACAGTTTTGTTTTGAACTAAATTTTGCAGTTGTTCTGGTTAGACCAAACATTATCGCCAGTACGTATCATTAGGGGCTCGGGCTTCGCATGAGCCACTCTCCCCCATAGCAAAGCTATGGGGGAGAGTGGCTCGTGGCGAAGCCACGAGCCACTATTGTTCTTCCGTTCGCATCTTTTTTCTTTTTCTTTTTCATCTTCCGGACAAAATTTTGGACCGCTTCTCCTCCCAGAGCTTTGAGAAAACCCCAACAAATTATATATCAAAACGTGCGGCTCGGTCCAGAATGGTGTGCTATGACTTTTCTAAGAATTTCGGCAATTTTTGGCCGAAAAAACCCAGAAAAACCGACGAAACAGTCCCATTAAGAATGAATGGGAAGGCTCCCCGAGAACACCAAAAAAACACACTTTTTCACACGGCTCCTGCCTCGCCATACTTTCAGCTAGAGACGTCATTCTTGCTTCAAAACGTTGGCACATCTTTCCACGGCTTAAGTTTCAAGGGGCATTCTGCTGTCTTCAATAGTTTTTGAGAAAACAAAGGTAAAGCAACACAAAGTTTTGAGTTTTTTCACTAAAACTCAGCTCTTACAGTGCGTGACATCATCAGTTAGAGTGGGAGCTGCAGCTCATGACACACAAGGAATTTCCCAAACAAATGTCTCGTGGGACCACAAATTTCACTCCACGGTCATAAAAATTACATCAAAACGTAGGTATGTCCGTTGCGCTTCTGTCAAAGCAGCCTTTGAAGTCAAAGGATGGAGCTCTTAGTCAGGAAAGGGCCAACTGTCAGCCAAACCTGACCACCTCTCTGTATTTATTACTTTCATTATGAATCTCTCTGGTTTTTCAGAGAAGGGTCACTCATTTTCAACTCGGCCGTGAGGGCAAATTCTTGACCCTACAAATATAAACTGCACATTGACGGATTCCTCCGCCCGTCTGGATTTTCACGGTGCGCTCGTTTTTCTGATAGCTATAACGGTTTGGCCACAGCGAGCATTTGTTCGGACACATGCCTCATCCCAAAAAACAGCAGAGAACAGCTGTCACAAAGAGGTGTCCCTTGATCTCCACAGCTGCTCTCAGTTAAATCGTCATGGAAACCACGCAGCTCTACATGAAAGATGACTCATAAGGACAAAACTTTGGACCACTCCTCCTCCCAGAGCTTTAAGAAATCCCCAACAAATTATATATCAAAACGTGCGGCTCGGTCCAGAATGGTGTGCTTTGACTTTTCTAAGAATTTCGGTGTTTTTTGGCCGAAAAAAAACCCCTGAAAAACCGACGAAAAAGTCCTATAGACAATGAATAGGGAGGCTTCCCGAGAACACCAAAAAACACACTATTTCCCACTGCTCCTGCCTCGCCATACTTTCAGCTAGAGACATCATTCTTGCTTCAAAATCTTGACACATCTGTCCACAGCTTAAATTTCTAGGGGCATTCTGCTATCTTCAACAGTTTTTGAGAAAACAAAGGTAAAGCAACACAAAGTTTTGAGTTTTTTCACTTAAAACTCCATTTTGAATCTCTGGGGATCACTCATTTTCAACTCGGCCGCGTGGGCAAATTTTTGACCCGAATAATACAGAGATAATCTGCTCCAAATCCTGGTTAAAATTTCAAGACATAGTCAATATCAGCTCATTCTTATGTAACATTTCAAAATAAAAGCCCTTTAAATTCCAGAATGTGAGCTATAATCTTGCCTGATTTCCGATTAGCATGAAAAGGCTAAAACCAATAATCAATCAATGATTTCACTTCAGGCATATAGTACACCACCTCAGGATGCGACTCAGTTAATTTCAACCAATGTTGATGTAGCATTTCAAAATAAAAGCTCTCAAATTCTTAAAACTGAGGTTTATTCTTGCCTGAAGTCTGATTTGTGTAAAAAGGCTAAAATCAATACTCAATCAATGATTCCACTTCAGGCTGATAGTGAACCTTTCCAGGGTGTCATCCATTCAATATCCGCTGTTTCTGGTGTAGCATTTCAAAATAAAAGCTCTTCAAATTCTTAAAACTGAGGTTTATTCTTGCCTGAAGTCTGATTTGTGAAAAGGCTTAAACCAATAATCAATCAATGATTCCACTTCAGGATGATAGTTCACCACCTCAGGATGTGACGCAATTAATTTGAACCAAGACTGATGTAGCACTTCAAAATAAAAGCCCTTTAATTTCCAGAAACTGAGCTATAGTCTTTCCTGATTTAAGATTAGGATAAAAAGGCTCAAATAAATAATCAATCAATGATTCCACTTCAGGCTGATAGTACACCACCGCAGGATGTCATTCATTTAATATCAGCTGTTTCAGGTGTAGCATTTCAAAATGAAAGCTCTTCAAATTCTTAAAACTGAGGTGTTTTCTTGCCTGAAGTCTGATTTGTGTAAAAAGGCTAAAACAAATAATCATTCAATGATTCCACTTCAGGATGATAGTACACCACCTCAGGATGTGTCGCAATTAATTTGAACCAAGACTGATGTAGCATTTCAAAATAAAAGCCCTTTTAATTCCAGGAACTGAGCTATAGTCTTGCCTGATTTAAGATCAGGATAAAAAGGCTTAAATAAATATTCAGTCAATGATTCCACCTCAGGCTTATAGGACACCACCTCAGGGTATCACCCAGTCAATATCAACAAATTCTGATGTAGCATTTCAAAATAAAAGCCCTTTAAATTTTTGAAACTGAAGTACATTGTTGCCTGAAATCTGATTTGTGTAAAATTCGTAAAACTAATAATCAATCCATGATTCCACTTCAGGCTGATAGTTTACCACACCAGGATGTCACTCAGTCAATATCAGCTGATTCTGATGTAGCATTTCAAAATAAAAGCCCTTTAAATTCCAGAAACGGAGTATGTATGCCAGCCGGCATGCGGCCCGAGCCCCTCTCACGATTTCCGTGGAAATTGTCTAGTTGGTACTACAACCACAACCTTAATCACTTCAGATTGCTCACCTCTCCTTGGCTTCATGCATCTCAAAATGCACCAATATTTTGATACCTGTGGGTGGAAAAGACATTTGAAACACGGGGTGACAAGAACTTAAGGGGCAAGCTTAAACACATTTATGTGAAAGTTCAATAAACTGTAATTCTTGCAGCTTTGGTTTGCATTCATCGTCACCTGAGTTTTCCTCTGAGGGCCCTGCATCTGTTACATCTTCTTACTGACTTCATGGCTCCTGGTTCTGACTCTCAGCTCACTCTGAATCAGTTTCTCGGGGCGTTGTTCTCCTAACTTCAACAACCTGGCTACCTGGCTAAATCAAATTCAACTCACACTTTATAAGTGCTGTGTTTAGTCAGTAAAGACGGATGTACACACACATTTTTGTGCATGTGAATATTAGAATATCTCATGTTTATTTGTTTGATAGGCTGAATAGACTCTGTGCACAAGTTTTGTGACAAACTACCGTCTTTGCAAGAGATCAGCAAAGGAGTTTCTGGTTTGAGTCATACACCAGTCACTTTGTGGTAAAATGAATGAACATCAACACAGGAGTGCTGTAAGTGTACAAAAAAAGACAAAATATGATGTCAGGGATGCCGTTAAGTTTCATAAAACGATGAGTGGTTCCAGTGACCACTGCTGTGTGCCACTTTGCACTGCTTCAAGTCATAATAACAGCGAATTCAGCTTCCACTGCGATCCAAAAGACTCCAGACTTTGTGCACACAGGCTGCACAAGATACGAAGGACAAGATTTTTGGTAACTAATCATACAAAGATATGCAGCCAACATTTGAAAATACGCAAATTCGTTCAAGTACTAAGTGTAGACATATTTTAGCCGCATGCACTGTGCCATCATTGTTTGAGTGGAACAACTGCGCTAACAGCAAGACGTGGCCCGATGTTTGAGAGTGCTGGATTTGATGGACACCAACTCTACTGGGACCTGGCCCCGGTTGAGACTGAAGAGGATCTTGAACCAATGGTCCCAATGCATGTAGTACATGACTATGAAGCTAGTCGCATGGTGTGTCGACCAGGAGCAGTATGAAAAAATGCACAAGGACACTCCATCTGCAGAGCTCATTTGGACTCACATTTGATGTTACTGTTAATGATAACCTCTATTGTCTGTTTTTTAGTGTATTATTTTCTCTCTCTTCTAAAGTCTAATGTTAAACTTGTATAATAACTAACTCCAACTACAACATTGTGGTTTAGATTCCCCTCTTATGAGCATCCGATGGCGTTTTGGAACCTGATCAGTACAGTTAGTTTCACCAGAGCAAAGAAAACCTACGCCACCAGCACAACAACTGAAAGCCCTTGAATCAAATCGACTGTACGTACCCTCCATCCTTACAACCATATACACAAAGATTCAGAGACATGCACACACTCACACACGTTATGATGATTTACAACTAACACTAATTTAACCTTTTCTCCCACTAGAAACTGCTGCCGATAGATGAACTGTTCCTCTTCCTGATGTACCTGTCCACCAGCTGTACTCAGAGGAAGCAGTCAGCTGAATCATCATGACCTGAGACAACTTCCTCTACAGCCTACTGGGCTCTGTCTGTGCACATATGTCTCCTGCAGCTGTGAAGGCCAGTCTTCCACATGACCTTCATGGCACCTACAGCGACACATAAGTTGTCCTTGACCACACAGAGCTATGTTGTCAAACTCCTTCAACCCTGCTCCTTCAGAGTGAGGTCTTCTCCAACTACAAGTCCAACTGCACCTACAAGGCCAAGGTGGGAATGTCCCCACATGGAGGCCTGACTTTTGTGTCGGCACTCTTTGAGGGTTCCGTGAGAAACAAGGAGGTGTTTAGTCAGTCAGGGATTACATCATTTTTAACACCTGACATGGCCATCATGGTTGATAAGGGCTTCTTGGTGAATGAACTTGTACCTGGGGCTGTTCATCATCCAGCCTTCAACTCCAAGAGGACACAAATGCTCGAGGTGGGTGTTCTGAGGACACAATCTATTTCTTGTTGGAAAGTGCGTGTCTAGAGGATGATGCAAAGAGTTATCACCTCTCTCCATCTCCGGTGTGGGGGGGTTGGGGTAAAGAAGCTCTTTGCTGTTGCATTGCAGCCATATCGCTATATCCTCTACCTGATGAACTTAACACAAACATGTATATTCCTCTGCTGTCATAAATTAAATTTTTCTACTTCATAAACATTTCTATAAATAAAATGAACAAACTTGTGCATATTTTCTGCAGTTATTCACTCATGAATGTCTAACATTTCGGCCTGAAGGCTCTACAGGTGCAGCTCAGTAAATTATATCTAGGAAAACTTTATTTCAGTGATTCAATTCAGAAATTGAAACTCATATCCTAAACTCATTATGCACAAAGTGAAACATACAATAATATAATAATGATGGCTGCTGTAAGCCATTATTATTTAAATTACAACAACTGCCTAAAATATTTAACTTTGTTTAATGAATCTATTAGTTTCACTTTCTGAATTGAATTATTGAAATAAATGAGCTTTTCCTTGATATAATTCAATGAGCTGCACCTGTAGTGTTACAAGCATAAACAGATAACATTTAAAGTGATGGGGCATTGCTCTGTAGAGATTTTTTTTACTTTACCTGTATTACCACAGAAGTGCGACACAAGACAGCTGATTTTTTTTTTTAGCCTCCATTTAGATTTTAATAAAGCAATCATCTGATGATCCATACACATTCAGCATTACATCATAAATTCATACAAGTTCAAAGTGAACATTTACATTATGCACAGTGACTGGATTTGAACACATTACATGCATTTCTCCATGCAGACATGGAAATATAACCTGTTCACTTTGTCACTGTTCTTGTAAATTTGTTGAGTAAGTACGTCTTCCTCAGCTCAGTCAACAAAATCACACCAATTCATTCCTGTCAGTAGCATCTGCCCTTGTATCTGTGAGTAATGCGTGTGTGTCTGTTGTTGTTTGAGCTCCAATTTGCCTAAACTCATTTTGGGATATAGGCAGTCAAAACAGCTTTTAACATTTGGACACTTCATTCCAATCAAACCAAACTGAAAAATTAACCCATTTGGAAATGCCCCCAACCAAGGTGTGTCAGGGTGGATTACAAATCCACAGGAGTAGTGGTTGACCCTCTTCATCTGACAATACTCCCAGATGTCATCTGCCTCAATTTCAAGTCCCCTCTTCATAGCTGCAGTCTGATGGGTCCCCTGCAGTATCCGAGCAGCCAGACTGTCTACAGAGCTTTCTCTGATCTGACAGATCTCCCTGAATTGTGAGGCAGTCACTCTAGACCTCCTTAACTGATGCCATTCAACACATGAATTTTGTGGTCTGATAGCATACTCGATTTGTGCGCCATGTCCCTTTTAAGGTGGAGCTGTTGTGGTTCACCATGGACAAACATGCACCTGGATGGTTACAGGTGTTAATCCTGAAGAGGCAGAGATGGAGGTGATGGGGCAGCATGGAACAGCAGGTGTCTCTTCGTTGTTGCTGGTTGCTGATGTGACAAATGACTTCTGGCTTGAACCAGGCCAAAGGCAGAGTCAACCAGAGGAACCTCACAGCTGATGCCCATGCTGAAGATCATCCGCGCTTCAGCTGCAGAGAAGTCCTTATACATCTCTGTCACCTAGGGATGTAACAGCAAATCATCATCATCATACCGTAAACTTTCCCCTCACTCTCTGTGAGCAACATGCAAGCATTCTATTCTTCATTCACAGGGCCGCACACCACTACAAATATTTTATAGTGTATTATTTTCCTGACTCTGTCCCCTATACGGAGTGTGCTCATCTGTGTGTGTGTGTGTGTGTGTGTGTGTGTGTCTGTCTGTCTGTGTGTGTGGGTTGGTGCATGCACACTAATGTTTGTGTGTCCGTGTGCATCAGGGTAAATTTCCACTGAGGACTTTGTACAGTGTGCTCCTGTGTGAAGCAAAAAAAAATATGAAAATTTTAATTAAGACATTCATGCTGAATATTTTAAATGAACCATCTCCAGGATGTCCCATTTTTCATTGTTCTTACACATTGTAGTCAGACTTTATTTGAAACTTGATGACGTCAGCCCAGGAGGCTCTTTGTAGAAACCCTGCCTCTCTACCACTACCACCCCACCATTTCAGCATATGAGCTCTAACACAGCAAAAACTCAAAATCCTACCAAGAATATCTGTCTTACCTCTAGTCTTAAAGGGCCAACCAAAACCTTGTGTGTATTCTTGTGAGAGACACAGAATAGCAGAGAGTTGCCACAAGCTCAGTGGGTTTTTTTTTTCTTCAGAATTAAATTTAAAAATGGACTTATTAGGAAAGGAAAGGACATCCACAGAATCCCCCACTGACCATCAACTGCTGCAGAGGGTGAGCAGTACTAAGTTCCTGGGACTGCACATCCCCCAGGAATAAAGATTTCTCCTGGACGAACAACACTGCATTGTTGGCCAAGAAGACAGCCCCACTTCCTCCACAAACTGAGGAGAGCAGGAGTCCCAACATCCCATCATGAGCTCCTTTTACCAAGAAACATTTGAGAGCATCCTCACCAGCTGCATCACTGTATGGAACGGAAGCAAGATCACTGGCGCTCCTCTGCCCTCCCTTGCAAACATTTTTCACACTTACCTCACCACTGGTGACACCTCCCACCCCTTCTTCAGTCTCCCGCCTTGGGGGAAACCGGAGTCTCCAGGCCTGCTCCACCAGACTGTTAAACAGTTTCTTCCACCTGTCAGGAAGCTGAACTCCACCCCTCCACCCCCCACCCAGACTGTAACATACCCTCTAAATACTTATCTTTATTTTGTTGCACCTTACAATCATTTGTACTTTTCGAACATTTTATATCTTAAACTGTTACAACACTTCACTCCTTGCACTGTGTATGAAGGTTGTTTTCATGTGTTTTTCCAATACTTTATTTCATTTTATTTTCACAATTAAAATTCTAAATTTTTATGCTTAAATTTTTTATACTTTTTTTGTTTGTTTTTCTGCTCAACTTTCGGAAGAGAGGAACAGTATCTAATTTTTCTGTATGTCCTTGTATATATTGAAAATTGCTTAAAAAAAAAAAAAAAAAAAAAAAAAAAAAAAAAAAACTTTGAATCTTGAATCAAAGAGAAATCAATCTTAACAACACTTGATGCGAAGAATGAGTAAGTTTGCATTATATTCCCAAAAGTCCAACTATTAAAAGATAAGTCAGACAAACAAGTCAGTGCAGAAAATAAAGAGATAAATGAACGGTGCTGCATGTTTGTCTGTCAGAACCAGTGAAGCTCTTTAATACATAAGGATAGATACACATTTTTGGGGGGATCTGAGATTACTTAAGACATGTGGGAAAAAAAGAGTTTGGATTTAAAGACCTAAGAATTACAGCTTTCATACCAATCCTGATCCTGACTTTCAGCCATCCTTTTTTTAGCTTCTGCATCTGACTCATTAGAGTCTGAGAACTGAGAAATCTGAGAAATTACCTCAAAGGTTAGAAGATTTTAAAGAATCTCTAAAACATGAGGTATTAATAAAGGAACAAAAGAAGAAAACAACGAAGCTATATGAATATTTGCTAACTTCAAACTTCTTAAATTTGCATTAACGGGCATGCCCTTGAATAACAAACATAAGTCTTTTGTCATAAACAGTTTTCAGTCTGGCTGAAAAGTTTATTATTTAAAAATAAAGACATGGAACTGTCTTTCATTTTTCCTGTTTAGTATCTAAAAGACCACTACAGTCCAGAAAACGGATATATACACTCTGAGGAAGTATGCATCTGCTCAGTTCTTGTCTTAAGTCCAACATAGAAACAGTTCACTTTTTTTTTATCTTTTTCCTGTTGCATTTTGAGATTTTCTGTATAATGAAAACTCTGTTATCATTCAAGTTAAAAAATGTACAGCTTCTGTGAAAAGCTGAAGAACAGATGGGAAGACAGATAAAGGATCTTACATTTTCTTTCTAACAGAAAGTGTTTCAACTCCCAGAGGCCGCAATTCCTTTAAGATTAACCAGCGACTCTTTTGCCTGTGAAGTGTGGTGGTCTGAGATTGCTTACTGTCTCTTTGTTTTCACCAAAGCACCATGATTAAAAAGCATGCTCTGGCTTTAAACATTAGACTCGTGCACAAACCTTTCTTCAATCACTGCAAGGAAAGAGGAGCTCGCAGTTTACGGAACAAGCTCAAAAGACCAAAGATTATGCAGCTAATTACACATTATCTGAAACAACAGCTAGCTATGGGAGGACCAAAAAGCATGCAATCACCACTTAGAAGGCAATTACATTTACTATCAGTTCCACAGCTTCACTGATGAGGAAGGTGATAATGGTGACAATCATGGTGAGTAACAAGGCATACAGTAATCAGAACAATTGGATGCTGTAGCCCCAAGAATAATGCTAACAAGGTAACCCTCTGAGAGCCAGGTACAGTCCAGGTGGGCATCACAGAAAGAGTTTGCTTTGAATTCAGTTGTATTTTTTTCAACTGGGACCAAAAGATGAGAGCAACTTACCTGGTTAAGGAGATAATAAAGCCAGACTATTGCTCAGTAGTCCTACGTCCTCTTCTCAGATGAAAGTCATTTTTCATTACATCTGGGATCAATGACCAAGAGTGTGGAGGAAGAGTGGAGTGTCACAGAATCCAGGTGTCATTAAGTCCAGAGTAAAGTTTCCACAGTCAGGGATGGTTTGGGGTGCCGTGTCATCTGCTGGCTGCTGGTCTACTGTTTTTTCTGAAGTCCAGAGTCAACACAGCTGTTTACCAAGAAATTTTAGAGCACGTCATGCTTCATCTGTTGACAAGCTTCATGAAGATGCTGATTTCATTTTCCAGCAGGACTTGGCATCTGCCCACACTGCTACAAGAACCAAAATCTGGTAATGTTACATGCTTTGATTGTGCTTGATTGGCCATCAAACTTGCCAGAATTGAAACCAAGAGACATCAGACACAACACAGATGAGCTGAAGGCTGCTATCAAAATCAAAATGGGTTTCTGTGACACCTCAGCAGAGCTACAGGCCATTCTCCTCCATGACAAACCACACTGATGCGGAAATTCATGCAAAAAAAGCCCTAACCAAGTATTGAGTGGACATAAATGAACAAACTTTTCAGAAGGCCAGCATTTCTGTATTTTAAAATCCTTTTATTGGTTTTTGTGTTGACCAATAATCTCATTGAATTTAATTTTATTAAAAGATACCAAATTCTGGGTTTTCATTAACTGTAAGCCAGTACCCTCACAATCAAAAGAAATAAATTCTTGAAATAATTTCACTCTTTGTGTGTATTTAGTTAATGATCTATATAACAACCAGAGTCCTTATTCTTAAAAATGCAGGAGCCATTTAATTGATATAGTTTATAGTAAAACGTAGCATCAAGATTCATATCTATACTGCTGTTACACATGATTGATCTACCTGGTTGTAAACATGTTGAACTTTTGCTAAATTTAGTTGGACATATAGAAATGAAGGGGATCCATGGTGCACTATCCACTTACAATTGCATGTTTTGCACTCATACACCACTTTCATGGTCTAATAAAAGAGATTTCAACTTGGTTCAAACATGAAAATGTAAAGGGTTTTTTTTTGTTTTGTTTTGGCCACAAAGCTGGCTGCAGCATTCAGATGATTACTTCATCTGTGTTTTCTCATCATGTCACAGCAAACATTCTACTCTTCAGATGATTTTATCATGTGGATAAATTAAAATTTACACTGACAGTAAATCCTGAGAAAATATCTTTACCTATATTTCAGCATATTTGTCATATCTATGTCATTTTTTTTTTCTTGACATGCATATTCCTGATAAAATGCTAGTTCAACTGCTGACAACCGTTCTGAGAATCATTTTGATCCAGCTGTGCCTCAGGCTTGCTTGGCAACAGCCAAAAGCTTAGAAAAATGGAATCCACCCACTGAACATCATCACAAGGATAATGAATGTCATTTCCTTTCTAATTTGAGATTCCACCTTCTGGATTTTTTTTTGTGCACCTGATCTTGTCTGTGGTTTCGGAGCACAGCTCTATTTAATCAAGTGACTCACTTCAGTCTGATCACAGCACCTTGCACCACTAATCTGTACCTCCTAATTTAATCTATCACGTGGACTCCAGTGACAGCAGCTGCCGTTATCAACAAGTAGTCACATACTTATAAACTTTATTCAATATACTTCGTAAGAAAAGAGCAAGATTTAAAAAACCTGAGAGATGCTTCTAGAGCCAGCCTCAAGGAAACATTTGAGGAAATGCAGCTTTTAGCACTTTTGCATGGACTTCATTTCCACCCCAAAGTGTTCCAAATTGACTTTAATTCAGTTAGGGGAACTTCACTCCAGTAATGTAAATTGGCCCCTCCAGGTCCCACCCACCTCAAAAAAGGGGCCCTTTCTTTAGGGCGCTTAAACCCCAAAACACTGCTAAACATTCCCACTGGTTTGAGGATGGAGTCATGGCTCTTCCCACCTCAGTTAGGGGCAGTTTTATTCACTTTGGGGTGCTGGATATCTCAGATGTTGTTCCCTGTATCTGCTGCAGCCATCCACCCAGCTTGGGTGTTCCAGCCCCCAGTGTCCCAATCACAACTGGCACCACTGTTGCCCGCACACCCCACATCTTTTCTAGCTCTTCTTTCAGCCTTTGGTATTTCTCCAGCTTCTCGTGTTCCTTCTTCCTGATGTTGCTATCGCTTGGTATTGCTACATCTATCACTACCGCTGTCTTCTGATGCTTCTTGACCAGCACAATGTCAGGCTGATTGGCTGACACCATCTTGTCAGTCTGGATCTGGAAGTTCCACAGGACCTTTGCTCGCTTGTTCTCCACCCCCTGAAGAGGTGTCTGCCATGTTGACTCAGTTCCACCAACCACTGAGTGGTGATGTTACGTGATGCCTCTGTCTCCCAAATGTTTTTCCAGTATTGCTCAATCTGAGCTCTGGGTGGGTCTTCTTTGTTTACTACGCTGCCGTTGAGAGTAGACCTTGGCCAGGTTGTCAGAGAACACCCGGTTTATTCTCTTGACCTCCACTTCTCCACTTCTCTGCTGTACCTCTTTGGGCAGGTAGCCAGGGCTGTGAGCCTTTGCTTAGCAGTCTCCAGTGCCTCTGCTGTGGACAGCTGGCTGTACTTTTTGGGCTGTTTGTTCTTCCCCTTCACACCTTTCTGCAGTTCTGATAGAAGTCTAACTTCTCTCCGTGTTGCCAAGATTTTTGCCTCTAGTCTTCTACTCTGCCTCTACTCGGCCTCTGCTGTTCATCTTGTTGCCAAGCATCTCCAGGGTGACCGTAGCCGCATGTATCAGCTCACTGGTCTCAGTAATGCTCTTGGTAGGTATAGTTAGCAGTGCTGTGTTCACATCCTCAAGTAGAGACTTTCTTTCCTTCCTTAGCCTTGGCAAGTAAGAGGTTCCTCCAGGTCGACACAATCTTCTCTCCCAGGTCTGCTGCTTTTGTGATGAGCTGTGCTGTTATTAGGGCTTGGTACCCAATCTCATTGGTTGGGGTTGATGCTGAACTCACCCCCATACTGACCGGTTGTCCTGGCTCCCCCTTGCTGTAGCATATTTGTATCTTGGTAGAGGCACATTGCACCTCTTTGATCTCTAATTTTGAAAGCAACTTCTTCTTATGGATATTAGAACATTACTAACACCCAGCTACTGGGTGTTAGTAAGGGTAGATGTAGGATTTCATAACATCCATTCCCCCCACATTCTCTGCATGTATCCTCTCTCACTTGGGTTGCTAGTGCAGTAGCACTCTAGCAGTACCCTGTTATCCATCCTACTACATGTATGTCTACTTTCAGTAGTCCACTTACCATCAGAGTGCCCTGGTTCCCTTACACCTGATACAGACCTTGTTGATCCGGGTAACATCCTGGGTATATATATATATATATATATATATATATATATATATATATATATATATATATATATATATATATATATATATATATATAAACTGCATCACAAAAAACGTGCATTATTCTCCAAGGTGTAGTCCTTCATTCACAATGAAGGCCACACTCTCCTAGCACCGTGCACAAGAAATTACTCGCCCTTATACAGCTAAACATCACTGGTAAACCTCCATTAGCTGTTCACAGCAATGAATGGCGATGTCACATTTGCAACCAAGGAATAGGATCACTGCTTTATTGAAATCTGATGTTTTCTTCAAATGCACATGTGCTGGTAATTTTTAATCCAGCTTATCAGCTGTGTCTTGCTGAGTCAAATGATGAAAGAGAAATATGAAAAAAGAAAATGCTCCGTCACAAGCTCCATGACTGCGCCCCTTCTGCCTCCTCCTTCTCAATCTGTGAGGATTTAAAGATGTCACACATGGGTCCTCTCAGCACAGATGGATCAGTGGGTGGTCTGAATACACCTGAGCTTTGCTGCTGCTCTGGAAACCCCTGGTGGGATGAAGGACTCTGTTTACTGCTGGGGAAAAAATAAATAAAAAAACAGATGTTTGAAGAGTGACTGACATCATGTCTGCCTACTTTTAAAGCAGACTTCCTTCAGTGAGACAACGCTCCATGTCTTAAGTGGGACGCCTTCTGCCATGTGTGAATATGTACTGTTGTGTCTTTGGAATGTGTCATGACAGGTCTTCTCTTTCTTCTTCCTGTCATTAACATTTAGAGAACATAAGACTGTCGTTATCAGGCTTTGGATCTGGGCCCACTTTTGCAGCAGCTTTTTCATGTAATACAGTTATGATGATGAGGAGGAGAATTCAGAAAAGATGTACTCCTGTATTCTGCAAACAGATGACTTCATCTACTCCATGCTGTGAAGCATCGTGCCAGGTGGAGTAGATTGTGGCCGTGTCTGTGTGCTGCTACTTCCTCTGCTGGTTGTAGCATATATGTGCATGCTCAGTCTGGTTTTGCCTTTCACAGACTGAAGATGAAGGCTTTTTGTTGTTGTTGTTGTTTTTTCTTTTACTTTGGCATCACAGAGAAAAGGAGCACTGTGCAACTGCCAACTCCTGGAAACATTTTCAGGAGTAAGAAACATGTAGCCAAACATGTGTCAAAAGAGCAAAACTATTTCTTTTGAAGAGCTCTGCCTTATAAAGGAAGCTTCAAGGAGACAGGAGAGAGCTTGCAAAAAATGTGTTTAACTTAAACCAGTCAGCACCAGTACCTATATTTCACTTGTGTTATCAATGCAGAAACTGAGGCAAAACAGCCGTTTTTAATCAGGCTTTTATTTACAGAGGTCATTTTATTTTCAGCTATCAGATAGAAATAGATTATAAAGCCTTTATTATTATTGCACGACTTTCTCACTTTGAAATTAGGAGTACTGCTCTGTTTGGTGCGAGACCAAACCATACATCTGTAAAAAAAAAAAAGGCCACAATAAAACAAAAAGACTCAATTAGAAATACTAAACATGACAATAAATGATCTATCCAATATATTACAGTGTGTATTGGATGTGAGGTGGGGGCAGTGAGGTTGGAACATTGATTTATTGTACATGGGGAGGTGTGTGGTCAGTGAGTTTTGTGGTGATGAGTGTTCAGGGTGCTGATGGCTCCAGGGAAAAAGCTGTCCCTGAGTCTGTTTGTCCTGGTTTTATGTGACCTGTGGCGCCGGCCTCAGGGCAACAGGTTAGGTGGGATGAGTCTTTCACAATGTTTGTGGCCCTGCTAAGGTAGCTGGAGCTGGCAATATCATCCAGAGAGGGTAGGAACCAACCAGTGATCTTCTGAGCAGTCTGTCTGCTGCGGTGCACCCAGCGTACCACACTGTGATACAGTACGTCAGAATGCTTTCCACAGTTGCTCTGTAGAAGTCTGCAAGCAGCTTCTCCTCCAGGTTGTTTTTTCCTGAGCACTCTCAGGAAGTGGATTTGACACTGAGCCTTCTTCACAACTACAGTGGTATAAGCTGACCAGGAGAGATTGTCCGTGATGTGGACTCCCAAGAAGGTGTGGACCACAGACTGTATGAAATATGGATGTAGTCTCCTCAACATCACCCGTCTGTTCCTGATACGGTCAAATGAAGCCAATCATTGGACAGGGCCATCTTGGATATAACAGACTTTGATCAGGCTGAGCTGTGCCTCTGATTGGGCAAGTTCGTATTCCTAATATCTTCTAAACTGCACAATTGAAAAAAAAATAACCCCTGTACAGTGTGTGCAGATTGTGAAATTAGCATTTCAGACCCAAGCCGTTCTTTGAACCAGGCTGTAAACGTGTTTTTTAATGCTTTAATCTTTTTTTTTGGCTTTGTTTGTATGTGACCTCCGGTCTTTCTGCAGCCAGCCTCTAGTGGATTCTCATTAAAAAGCTTAATTTAGGCTTCATTTTTCCCGACCGGCTGTTGCCCCTTGGTGTGGACCCTTTTAACGCAGTCAGTGGGGCCAAGTCTGTGCAGCGCTTACGGAAGTCCAGGATAAGTTTTATTGTTTTTGTGGTGTGCAGTGATAGGTTGTTAGGTTGTTCTGATAGGTTTCCAACCTCATCTCTCAAGGCTCATTGATGAATTTGATGATGCTGTTGGAGAGCTGGACAGGAAGCCCTTAATCCTTCTGCAGATGTGAGGAGAAGAAGTGGAGAGACCAAGGTGAGAGAGTTTGTCGGTTGAAATTGTGTTGAAGGTGGAGCTGCAGTCTACAAAAGGCATCCTCACTGAAAGCCAGGTCAACGTTTTTTCCCCTTTCTTTCATTATTTGCTGAGCTCATTAGCGCTGCTTTTCCTAACACATTTGTAATCTACAGGACCTGTTTACCATATCTATGCTCTGGATTAACCTTTGACACAATGAGAAGAATACTATTAATCAAAGCCTGAATGCACACTCTGAATGTGTAAGGATCAATGGTGCATGTACCATCGGTAACAGCTACAGGTGTTTTGTCTCATGGACTGTGCTCATAACCTACAAAGTGATACAGCAGCAGCCAGTGTTGTATTACAGAAAGGCACAGAAATTATGTTGATGGATTGTCAGCTTTCCTCCAGCTATCATGCTCCTGTCCTTGGTGGGCATGCCATTAACAGTAAGCTGCAATGAATAAATGTACACACAGGGAAGCAATTGAAATACACTGTATTGCAAGAGTCAGTAATAACTGCCAAACCTCAAGAACATTAAATCAGTTCATGCTTTTAGATTTCACTATTTATGCTACACATGGACAGCTGTATACTAAATATTTCAGAGATTTCCTCTTTTTCCTTTTCATGTGCACCCCTCGCTGTCCAAACCTGTGATTGAAAGCAATGTCTATCTGTTGGGTTAGAGAGTACATGTCTGACTACCTCAATCAAAGGTACCGAGGAGAGACTGATGACTCCATAATGACACAAGAATTAAATACGGAGTCAACCAGGGAGGCCTTTGTGCTTTCTCTTTTTCTGTAATTGTGAATCATGAATTACACGAAAGAACACTTGGACACATTTTGACTAATCATAAATACACCTGCTCAAGACTGGCTGTAATGCCGTAGTATGTCAGGCATGACTACTTCAGGAATGAAAAGTGGGAATAAATGAAAGAAAATTGAATCATAACTTGAGAGGAGAAACAAAAGATGGAAAAAAGTCCACTATACATGAATCTCGTGGGGTTGATCACTTACATATCCACTATCTGCAACATATGTAGTTGCAAAATATGTTTCAGGTGTATTCATCATGAGCCATTTAGTAAATAAGTCTACTGTGGAAAAGGTCAACCTAATCTTTTGGCACACAGGAGTCATGTCACTGCTCGTGCCTTGTATCATGCTCCACCATTGCACCTCTTACTGACCTCAAACCTCCCTGTGCTTAATGTACACACCCCACTGTGAGGCAGCTGGTCTGAGTAGTCTCTGTTTCCACAAACTGTAATTTTTCCGGAATTTGGGTCCGATTTCAACTTTTGAGAAAACACTTCTAGGGAACTAACGGTGACCCCCTGCGAGTATCTAAGCCCTCCCTGCTCGTTTTGTGGGCTTTTGGCCCAATTGAAAAAAGGTAGGAAAAAAAAACGGCCTTTTCGGCCCCGCAAACAGGCCTTTAAAAAATACCATTTTTCCGGAATTTGGGTCCGAAATCAACTCTTGAGAAAACACACTGAGGATACTTCTACAAACCTCATGGTGACCCCATGCGAGTATCAGAGCCCTCCGTGCACGTTTTGTGGGCTTTTGGCCCAATTGAAAAAAGGTAGGAAAAAAGGGCCTTTTTTTCCCCGCAAAGTGCCCTTTAAAAAAGGCCATTTTTCCAGAATTTGGGTCCGAAATCAACTTTTGAGAAAACATACTGGGGACACTTCTAGGGACCTCACGGTGACCCCCTGCTAGTATCAGAGCCCTCCCTGCAAGTTTTGTGGGCTTTTGGCCCAATTGAAAAAAGGTCGACAAAAAAGCCATTTTTCCAGAATTTGGTTCCGAAATCAACTTTTGAGAAAAATCACTGGGGACACTTCTAGGGACCTCACGATGACCCCCTGCATCCATGAGATCAACCCCCCCCCCCCCACAATCCACAGACAAACAAAAGCTGTCTCAAATCAGGGGTTTCAGACTTTGATGGCTGAATTTGAAGACAGAATACTACACAATGTGTCAAAGACTTTCCCATTTCAAAGGTTCCTCCAAAATGCAGCTGATGTGGCCCGCAAATCCGGCCCATTTTTCAGCTGCTAAGATGAACAAATTTGGTGGATCCTTCATAGCCTCCCATATCCAAAGATTCATTAGATGTGAATGCTGAAGATGAGTGACATGGTCGAATTCCAGTAGGACTCCTGTTTTACCCATTTCTAAAGTATTTCTGGCAACAACTGTGATTTGTGAACGGATTGATGATTTGTTTAACTGCTGAGAAATGTGCTCTTTGGGCTCTCAAGTTATGTACAGAGGAAAGCACTTCTTCTTACATTGTAAATATTTTCTCATTATGGCAAAAATCTTCAATCTAAAATTGTCAGGGGAAAAAAAAAACTATTGTTTTCAATACAAACAATACATTCAATCGGTACTCTGAAAGAACAAAATCAAAAACAAAACTATAATAGCTTGCAATTTATACATTTTCTTTTGTATCTAATATCCCCCCCTAGCGCTTGTTTAAATGTTGGAACTATGTTTTCCTATTTTATTACATGTGAATATACATTGTTGTTTTAAACTTTATCAGGAAAAAAGAAGAAGAAGCAACCCTGTTATAAATTTAATGTTTGGTTTTTCTTGTGTGTTGTAAAAGCTTGCCGTACCAAATTTAGTTTAGTTTTAACAGAGACATTGATAAACAAACTATGAATGTAAGTATTGTTATGATTTATGTAATGTTGCTCATGTTAGCCTCATAGACTGTATAATTAATGTAAAAAGTCTCCGCGGTGTCACCCGTCTGTTTCTGAAACAGATTTCTGAAGCAAAATGGCCAGCACGGCTATATTGGAAATGAGGCGGGCTGTTAGTCTCCACAATAACAGCCATAGGGCGCCTCGCAGTCCTGTGAGCTGAGCTGTGCATCTGATTGAATTGGCAAGCTTAATATTGTGGAAACTGCTGAGTTAGAAAAAAATTCACCCCCCGTACAGTGCGTGCCGTTAGTGAAATTAACGATTCAGACAGGAGCCATTCTTTGTACCAGGCTGTAAATATGCTTATTTTGGCCGTGACGTTTTTTTTGGCTTGGTGTGTCAAGCTGACACTCGAGGAACAGCAGACTTTAGCACTTCCGCATTGCCTCATATTTTCAGACTTTTCAGGTTGCCGCTTGGTTAGCCTGATAGGTGAGGGCGGTCCTGCATGACGTCAAGAGTGACAACAGGAAACGCTCTGTAGACCAGACCATCAATTTAATTCAGTTCAGCCTTTGTGGTTTACGAAGGCCTTCAGAGGCTATGAGGGCTGCAGACCCTGAATTGGGACACAGCTAAAGATACATGTCCTTCTTCAATCAAATAGTTGAAAAGCAATCAAAGGGTTGACTGTTTCTGTTTGGAATTCCATTTCATCTTCTGACCAGATAACCTGTGAGAATTTCAGCATCTGTTACAGAAAATAAACAGGAGACCTTCCTGATAAAGAAAACATTAAAGATGGCCAGGTAAGCCTAACACAAAGAGCTGGGTTTAAAGCTAAACCCAGGTACATATCAGGAGCAATCAGACACACACACACACACACACTAGTGATGTGTTGTGCTCAAAAAGATGCAACTTTCAGAGCCAATGCTTTGTGGTGAATCAGAAGAGCTGACTGACCATCAAATGTGAGCCAGCCCCCAACATTTTTTTTCCTTTTGTTGCTCAGCTCTCACTCAGTTGCTCAGCTCTTCTCATGGCAGAACTTTGTTTTAATTAACAGCGTAGCAGCCATGCAGCCATTCACATAAAAGGATATAGGACCATAGCATCGTATGACAGCAGAGAGGGGGACTGTCATTCAGGTAAAGCGTCCTGTCCCCACTTAGTGAGTGAGACAGCAGACATTGGTAAGAAGAAAAGTGCATTGCATCACGAAAATAAGTAAATATGAGAAAAAACCTGAAAACGAAGCAGCATTTGGATCAGCCTCTTTTGTTTATTTGTTTTTGTGCAGAAAAAGTTTGAATCAAATATTAAACAAAAGTAAGAATTCCTGTTTCTGTAACAGAACAAAAACACGAAATGAGGCAATCTTGAGCCTTCTCATAAAATCACTGAATGCAAAAGAGTTCATCAGTACACAAAACATTCATATTTGCAGGTTAGGCTAAAATGTCACGCTACAAATAATACTAAATTAGGAGCCATTTGGTTGCCAAAAGAGTTGGCTCTTCTTTGGGAGCCAGGCCAAAAGAACCAGCTCCCCATCACTAATACACACACACACACACACACACACACACACACACACACACACACAGACACAGACACACACACACATACGTGACGCTGCTCTGAGATCATCGCAGAAACTCAGGCCTTGTACACACATAGCCATGTATTTTCAAAAACAATATCCTCCTCATTAGTTTTTATAAGTGCTTTCATCCACATGCTTCATCCATGTTGAGGCATGCCCCAAGGTGGGGGGGGGGGGGGGGGGGGGGGCATGCTTTGTTAAAGTCCAAAGTTGACAGGTATGAATGCTGTATCCCAAATTGTGCGCATTTGTAAGTACACTTACATGCAAAGTCTTATTAAACTACATTAAGGACTGTCCATAAAGCTCTGTTCTCTCAGCAGACACTCAAAAACTCATACAGCTGACTTCTTTAAAAGACTCTGTTTATAATGATGTGCTTCATGATGTGAAATGCTATAGGTGAATAAGCAACAACCAACACAAACCAGAGGACACAGTGAAATACACAAAAGTGTGTATGAATATTCACCAGAAAAAGTTGTTCTTTTGATGGTCTTACCTTTGTCACTGGATTGTTGATGATTGAGTTGTTTTTTGTTTCACTTCTCAAGATTCTGTTAGCTAGAAGTCAGAGACAAAGTCTTTTACATATGCATATTTGTACTTCTGTGAGCACTGCTGAGCTGCTGAAAGCAAGCTGAAGAGTTGTTTGACAATGAGGCTGAGCTTAGAGGAATAACACTCAGCCTGTGTGTCAGGGATCGCTCTTAATTACCCTCAATCTTTGCACCACTGTTTGTTTCACAGACTAATGACTAAGATGGGGATTAAGCACTTGGCGCTGTGATAATTAGCCTGCTAGCTCTCCACGGGCATCCCAATGGGAGCTTCTGACAAAAAGCCATCAACCAAGAGAATGCACTGTTAGTTTTTCCCCGGCCCTGTCCTGTCCTCCTCACCTATGTTCATACTTAACATGCAGATTTTCAAAACACTATATAGTCATATGTGGAAGAAAAACCTGAATCTGTCTGTAAAATACGGGTGGGCCTCAAACACCAAGGTATCTCTGCCCTCAACAGGCCTCCAGATGGCTGGCAAGTCAGAGGAAAAGGGGTTTGTGGATCAGGGGCCTTAAAGAGACAGCAGCTTAAACAAAGAATTTCATCTTAAATGAGAGTTTTCTAAAACAACAGATATTTTACCTGTAAACCATGTAAAGCTACAACCAGAAAGTGGTCAACATCTTCCATTGTCAGATAACTAGAATATACAGGTTGTAAAGAAAGCAATGTCTGTCTTGTCCAGCCTTGACCTTCCTCTCTTAGAGGAATTTGTTCTTCTCCCCTCAGGTCGGAGGTACTAGCTGCCCAGGGCTAAAGCAAAGAGAAACAAATTTGCATATATTCCTTGTGCAATTAATGCTCTTGGCCTTCTTTAAAGTCTTGAATGCACTTTCAAGCAGAGGTAATGCACTCTATATTTATTATATTTATCTATTTATGATATTCAAGTGAATCTTTTAATACAAACAGTTACATTTTTGACATTTCTTGGTTATGTTTCATCAGGTTGTTTTGCACTGTTCTGTCTGTTTTATCTGTTGTGTTTTTGTGTCCACTGCTGCAAATCAGATTCCCCTTTCAGGTACGATAAAGATCTGAACTGAACTGTACCAGCAGGACAGGATAAAGCCTTAAAAAATCCATGACACCCCTCTTTAATCAGTGCTGAAAACAGGTGTCTAGGATGCTCTGTGGAAATGTAACAGATGCAACTTATCTTGTTGAAAGCTGTTGTGCGTTTGGATTGACTTTGAAAGCACAATATTAACATGGAAAACTAAACATTGTTGTTGCCTTAACAGGACATAACTTACACGCAAAGTGACATGAGGGAAACTAGCTTTGAACTTCTATTCCCTGTCAAGAACCCAAAAGTAAGGAGTGTACACCAGAGTTTGGACGCAACAGGCAGCCCTGAGTTTGAGTACTTTACTCTCACATCGCTGTCATCCATCTCATCCCCATAACCTTATTACCATTAACAACATCATGTCTGTCTCTCCTCGTATCCCAGCTTAAATCCTCTAAATTAAGGCATAAATGCCCCCAGTTGGAAAAAAAACAACGAAAAAAATAAAGAAAGAATCTTAAAAAAAAAAACCTACAAGTATTTTTCCTTATGGTGTTTTTTTTAAAATTCTGCTTTGCACTGTTAGTAGTGTTCAAGTCTTCAAGTCTTCCCTTAGAATGTCCTAATTACCAAACCAACTTTAAAAAACTGGAGAAAATATAAGTGTTACAAATTAAAATTGCTGCTTTAAAATGTGAATGTACTTGCTGCTTTTAAAGTGCCTTTCAGAGTTAAGTATTTAATCAATCCAAACTTTACTTCAGTTCAAGTCTCTCAACAGCTCTCAGAAAATACCACATTGACAGTTACAGTATACAATTTTTAACTTTTGTTGAGTTTAACAAAAATAAAGTCCTGAGATGAATCACTGATTGCTTTTTCCAGGATGAGGCTTGCCTCAGAGTCTCATTGTGTTTACATGCAGACTCTTTTTATCCCTTCAGACTCAAAGTCAATTCATCGTATATCAGGAGCGTGTATTAGCAAGATCTATGATGAAACATTGATAAGACTTTTGTCAGACTCAATCAGGAGGATGAGAATAAATGAGTCTGGAGCAGCTTGTGTCCTTTGCTTATTATGACAAGGTTATTATTTCACAACGTCCCACAAATGACAACCAACGAAATTATTCCTTCATCAGTTTGTGAGCCAGCTGTTAAATAAAATCTGGAAACAATTAACGTACAATGGATTTTATCTTCTGATATAAAAACATTCTCTCACAAGATTTTTCTATACTGTTCAACTTCAGAAAGAAAGATTAACCAAGAAAGAAAAACATTTCCTCATTCTTATTCATTTCTTTGATTTAATTACTGTTGTGCTGTACTTTGGCCCTCTGGAGAGCTCATGGATTACACATCTTAATTAAGTCAACCCACAAAAATACTGCTGCATCTGCTCAAGCCAAAGATCAAAACTGCAGGGGTAATGAAGCGCTGAGTTCCTTTGTTTTGCTATTTCATAGTTGAATTTTATGCTATTTTCTTTTGTATAGAAGAAACAGTCATTACCTGTTGTTACATCTTCCTATTTAAACTAGTTATCTGCACACACACACACACACACACACACACACACACACACACACACACACACACACACAAACACACACACACACGGTTTTGTTACTCTGACTCTGGTGAGGTGATCATCTCAGAGCAGAGCCAGCATGTGTGTGTTTGGCTGCATCATCTCACCTTCAGAGGTAGTGAGAGGTTGCTCATCTGTTTCCAGTTTTTCCATTATATTTTGTTATATATCACAGTGTTAAAATGGTAACATTTATTCTTATTCTGGTAAGTATAATTGGGGCATCAAATTCAAAATGAGTGAATATTTCCAAAAGACAATAACGTTTATCAATATGAACAATAAATAATTAGCCTTTGTAGTGTATTCAAAAGAATATAGGTTTAACAGGATTTGCAAATCATTGCATTCTGTTCTTATTTACATTTTACACAATGTCCCAACTGCATTGAAACTGGGGTTGTAGCTGGTGATATGTCAGTGCATATTGCATGTGCTCATTATTATTAACTAATTCCACTTATGTTGGCCACATTGGCCAAATGTATTCTAAGTTGTGAAAATATAAAAATGCTTTGAGGTTGTAATAAGTAGTGAGAGCATTATTAAAACCAAGCACTTCAGTACTTCACACATATTGTGCTCATAATTAGTTACATATTTAATAAACTTCAATTAGTTCTAAAAGTTCTACAAGGATAATTGTTGGCAGTCAGACATCTGCTCTGGTTATTTGGTTGGAATGAATCTAATTAAAGGCAGAGTGGAAAAATCAAATTACAACTATTTGTATTTAATGTAATACAGAAAATACAGTAAAACAGCAGAAATGGCTTTCAAAAATAAATACAAAGGTTTCATGAGGAATCAAACATTTATCACAAAAAGGCCATAATGGTATAATAAATTTGACTGTTTTTTTTTCTTTTGGTCATAACATTTTTTTTTTTTGTAAAGAACCTTTAGGGTCACTCAATTCCCCTAAAAGTGCTTATAATTTAATGTGCGATTAATTTTATATGGATTAAACTAAAGGAGCATAAAACATCACTAATCCTGTTGTAAGTGGTCATATTGGCATGATTTTTCCTGTGGTTATATCTTTTGGTTGCCTAGCAACTAACTGCAGGAACTGTCAGAGTTGGTTATTGTTTTTACTTATTTATTTATTTGGAGACGCTTACATAGGAGATGCGTGACTAACTTAATAAGGTGCTCAGAAAGACGGATTTTTAATCTCACAGGTAAAATGACCACTCATGGTGCTCATGGTGCTCATGGTGTGTATTCCCGGACACATTCAACTGTATTTATTCCAGGAAAAGCAATCAATACTTCTCCTCTACCATCATGCCCCACAAGCATACTTCCTGTGAGCACAGTGACATGTATGTCTCAGCAAGTGTGACCTTGGTCTAATTTGCTCTGCTGCTGCTGCTTAAGGAAACATCTCCAGGAGACAGGGTGGATGTAGCATACACAGGTTTATTTTCCATCTGTGGCATGGGACACAAAACAAAAACAGCCCAGCTTCTTAGTAAGTTGTTCATCAGTTCGCTCCGGCGGCAAAGATATCAAAGACTGCCCGAATAAAAGTGTGATCGTATAGTGGTGATGAAATAGTACAACAATAACATACATTTAGCTTATACAGTTTGTCTGTCACAAAAGACAGCAAAAACGTCTTTTATCTTTACAGAATTAAACAAGTATAACACTGTGATGCCTCATATTTCAAAAGTTTAGCAGCTGAAATGAACAAAACCCAGCTCTCCTACTCCAGCTTAACACTGTACAATGTACATATTATGAACAAACATGTCAATGAAACATACCTGTGGCATGGGACACAAAACAAAAACAGCCCAGCTTCTTAGTAAGTTGTTCATCAGTTCGCTCCTGCATACACACCAGCAGAGACATGCATCCAAGGTGAGACCGCTGCATGCACTAAGGCTCATTAGCAACTAGCTACGGTTATGCTAATAGCGCCGTTACAGGTCCATTACCGCTCATTGGAATAACACAGCACTCAAATTGAAAACGTTTCTCATCAGAATCGCAACATGTGATAAGTTTTCATAGTTTTTAACACTTTATATGCATTATTTAACACATACTGACAAAAATGCGAACGAGCGAACAGGAGACCAACTTACCGGCGGCAAAGATATCAAAGACTGCGCCGAATCATGTCATGCGCAGCATTAACTACAGGGGTGACATCCGCTGGGCTTTTCAAAATAAAACATCACACAACTAGAAAAGTAGCAGTTGTGTCCCAAATTTCACAGGAATTTAACAATATTATTTACACTGTTACACAAGCAAGAGGGCAGTTATCAGTTAAGAAACAATTCCCCCTGCTGTTACATACATGACCACTAGCTGAGACACTCCAAAGTTTTTTTTGCTGCTTTTGTTTGGGGGAAGAGCCACCAAAATAAAACTGGAGTTGACATAAGTTGGAGCTGGATCTGAAACCTGCTGTGCAAATAGTGAATATTAAAGGTGACAGTGAAGTTCCCCCCTGAGCATCCTTTCTATTGTGCATTATTTCTGGCACAATGCTCTGGAGGAGGCCAAACTGAACTATCTGTCAATTAAATAGTCAGTAATTCAGGACACCATGCTGCTGCTCACTTGCATATTCCTGAACGTGGCCCGAGGGGTCTGACCATGAAAGCAATACAGTCAAAGAGCACGATTGCTGTCATGCAACCACCTCTGTGGGTGGGAGCTACATGTAAACAAAACAATGCATTTATCTTTAGAGTATGATAAGCTGCCCATTATTCTCATTTTTTACTGTGCAATGTTTGACTAAAAAAGGATAAATGGACTGCTAAAAAGTGAAAAATAAACCCTTATTGTATTCTTTTTTTTTTTACTCTGTTTATTCATTTACAAGGGCTGATTGATAAGTTGTGAGCCTCATATTACATTATTTTTCAACATAATCATAAACTTCTGAAGTAGTCCTTTTCTTGACCGTTCAGAAAGTCGTCCACTGCATGTATGACGTCATCGAAAGTGGGTACTGGAAATGGCCTTTTTCAATTTTGGAAATAGATGACAGTTTGGTGGAGCGAGATCAGGTGAATAAGGCAGATGCTCAATCAATTCAAAGACTTGTGAACAGGGGCATTGTCCTGGTGGAACAACACACCTTCACTGAGTTTCCCGTCGCGCTTGAGTTTAATATTTTCTCCCAACTGCCAAAGAAGTGATGCATAAAATGTGCCATTGATTGTTTGTCCCTTCAGCCATAACAACATCATGTACTTTATTGACCATTTTTGGGGTTGCAACAGTGACAGGCCTTCCAGGACAGGCGACATCCCCAAGGCTCTGTCTGCCACACTTAAATTCCACCACCCACCTTTTCACTGTAGCATATGAAGGGGCATCATTCCCCAGTGTTGCTACCATATCAGTATGGATATCCTGAGGTGATAGACCTTTCTTCAATCACTGTTCTTTCAGCAATTTTGTCAATTTTGCAAAAGTTACTTGCCTTGTTTACTTTAGAGCTGCCTCTTCAACATAAACTGACCAAATGACACCAATCTGCAGGTACACAGCCTTAAATAGTCAGGGAATAGTAGAGCTGAAAAAGGACATCCCTGCTTAACTTCTTCAATACAAGGCTCACAACTTATCAATCAGCCCTCCTATGAGGTAAGATGTTAATATATTTAATAAAAACTTATTATTCTCACATAGTTTATGCTTTTAATACCTGCACAGCCTCACCAGGACAAAGGAAACTCTTCCAGCCAACCTCCTTTTCTCAGAATAAAGAAAACAGCACAGTACAATGTCTGCGATCAGACTCATCTTTTCAGTTTTCTCAGAAATTGTGTGTGACTGCAAGCTGAACACTGGCTAAATGATTGTGAGTGAATCAGGTCTTTCAAAGGAGCTACAAAACATCACACTTAGTTTGATAAGAAAATCAATTTCCAAAGCTTCCTGCAAACATTAGCAGCATACAGAGAGCACTCCAGAAACAAACAAAACTCAGATCTACATTTCAGAAATCTCAAATTGACACGTTATTTTAATGTTCCACTAAATGGAAACTATATAATGCATCCTCTCATTGGTCATGTTATCAGCTTTTGTTAAGTTGATCTAGATATTACAAACATGAGGAGTTGGCTAAATAACCCAGCCAGCATTATTTGTATAATAATGTGTTATTGTTGTTGCTGGTTGGCTTTAGAACAAAATTGCAATGTTCTTCCTACAGTCAGTCAATATGTCTATTTATTTCATTTATTTCTTGCACTACATATTATATAATTTAGCCCACTTTAGGATATTTTAAACCTTGAGTTTAAAAGACTAGTCCATTATTCCAGATGGTTTAGCAGTAGGCTTGCACACCTTTAACCGTCACTCATTGGCTTTCCTCCACAGTGCCCCATAGTTTGATGCACCATGTTCAAAATATCTCCCTTGCCTTTTTCTGTTTCCCTTTTTTTAACTAAATTTTTACATTTAAGATGTGACTCTCACTTTCCATGTTAAGTGATTTTGACATTTTCCTGGTTTTGCCCACCATCTCATTAATGAACCATTTTTTGTTTAAGGAAAGCCATTCGCATTCCTCAACACAACCTCGCACTAAGCTGGGGCGGGAGGGTGAAGAGGAGGGTGACTGAAGTGGATGTAGAGCAGTGGTTCTCACCTGTGTGAGATCCATGATGCTGGCTGCTTTTTGACTTCATCCCCAGAAACTGTTCTATACTTTATTCATTTATTCATTTATTTATTTACTTACTTACTTACTTACTTACTTACTTTTGGCCAAATAAAACAAGGAGATGCTTTGTATTCATTTGCTTTTGGTGTTTGCATAACAACCTGTAGCTGCTAGCAAACTTGAAGAGACTGTGTTATTTTTAACAGTAAGTTAGTTGACCCAGGGCAGGTCAACTTGCGCCATCTACTGGCAAGGAGTATGACATGTATTTAATAATTTAATGAGACCAATTTAAGGGGAGATAAAATCTGATGGTTGGTGTATGGCAGACTTATAACCCAACGGCCAGCACAGTACAATACTGAAGTGAAATGTATAGTCTCTGTCATAAGATACTGAGATAATTTGCTACTAATTATTTGCTACACAGGCTTGCCTCTGTGACCTGGGCATAAAGTAAGCTAAGTGATAGAAGACAAATATCACTCAGTGGGAAACAAAATGAGTTTCTGTTCCAAGCGCACACCTACAGGATTCATAAATGAAATCAGCAAGCAGAAAACTGATGAGAAACGGGACTTTTAAAATACAAAAGAAGATTAGAGTGGAAACCACCTGATGAAAAAAAAGAAAAAAAAAAAAACAATTTATTATTTTCTCAAAGGCGCTTTCATTCAATAAAGCACATTAGGTGCCGTAAACAAACACAAAAAGTAATCCAGATGCTCCCTGGAAAATTCTTGTTTAACTTTGTTTAGATTAGTGCTGCCCCAGGAAACACTGAGCCTGCATGATTTATTGTTGAAGGTAATGCACAATCTAATTTGTAAAAACTCAGACAACTTTGAAATTAATCTGGACTTGTTTCATGTGAAGCAGCCTAAAGGCAGCAAGCGCAGAGATACCTGTGAACAGATAGTTTGTGTGTGCACCATGAAGCTTATCTTTATTTTTTTCCAAGCAACAATTGGCTGCATTTTTAACTACACTTTATATATTGTAACATTAAATTGTTTCATAATAAAGAAACTTACAATAGCATGCAACATGGAATAACTAAAGAGGTGAATATGAAACAACAACAACGAAGAAGGATGATGATGATTTCACAAACGTTTGAATATGTATTTTTCCTCATGCATGGACACAAGTTCACAATTTACATGTAAATATAACATTTATATTTAAAACTTTTATATCATCATAAGCATGTTGCACAACATGCGTTTTTCTTTTAGATTTCTGCAAACCTTGTTAATTGTTAAACTGTTTTTTGAAGGTCAGGAACTCAACATTTACTGTCAGACTCCCAGTTTTCATATCAGGCCCTGCCCACTGGCTTTCGGAGGAATTATTCTGTGTATTTTCTCGCAGCTGGTGTGGGTGTACCTTGTAAATTACTGCAAAAGGCTGGAAAAGTAACAAAAAATGCTGCAAAAACTCGACTCCTTGCCCATGTCTCATCTTCGGAAAGGCATGCAGCGATTCCGGGAAATCACGATTGAGACTCGGCCCAGTGACCGAAGTGGGGCGTCGACTAAACTTTCAGACCAATCGGAGTTCACGGTGAAACTTTGTAAACAACTCTTACACGCTGTTCTAAAGCTCGTATGTTTAAAGTTACACGTAAGGATACGAAGGTGCAGCCGTCTAATGACACAGAAACCCGAAACAGGTAAGAGAGAGAGGTGTTTGCGTGCTGTTATTGCGTGTGCTGAATGTTTGTGAGTTTGTGCGCGTGCCAAGCGTTTGTAGAAGTGTCCTCGTGACGCGTAGTAAGCAGCGGTGCTGGTCCAAATCAGCTGTCATGTAAAGGGACAAGTGAGGAGGGCCAGCTGGATGTTTTTTATGAACGAAGGAAAACACGTAACAGTGCATAATAAAAGACTTAAAGCATACTGTGTAGAGGTTGCGTCAGCGTATCGAATGACGTCGGCTCTGAAACCTATAGTAAAACGCTGAAATCCGGTTTCTGGCTTCACAAGACGATAAATAGATGAACTATGAATTCTACTACCCTGTGAGGATGACTAACTTGGTTAAAAGACGCGAGTTCTGTCTAACAGATGAGATTTACAAGCAATATAAAGGAACTAAGTTTGTGTTGATGTTCGCACTACGTCGAGGAAGGAGTCGGTGCCAAAAAAAAAAAAAAAAAAGTCCACGAATTACCTGACACTTTGTTCTTCCCACTCACACATCATTTCTAACACCAGGAATTAAATTATGTCTCAGAAGAAGAACGTGAGATTACCCCTGGCTGGGAAAACTATGCACATTTTCCTGGTAATTCTAATAAGCAGACTAATGATGGGGCAGAGTTCATTGAAAATCACTTCTCATTTTCTCTCTGACTGAGTGAGATGGACAAAACTGTGATTAAAGCAGCCTCTGGATGTGGCAGAGGGTGAGATGAGCAGATATCAATAATTGCTGGGCCATGTTCTAGCCTGGGACAAGAGCCTGTGACAGTCCATCGGTAGGTAGTTACATAAAGATGGTGTTGCAGTTTTCAGTAATGTGATTAAGCTCCTTCTTGTGTATTGAAGTGTGAGTGAATCTTGGTAATGACAGTTCTTCTTTAAATTCATGGGAACTTGGTGCATCTCCCAGAATTCCCCCCCTCACTGTCACTCACCCTGTCACTCAAATGGAGCTCAGTCTAGCTTGATGAAACCATTCCTGTGCTTGCATTTTATCTCCGGTGGTGGTGCCGTGAGTGAACTGCTCTGCAGAGGAACCATATTTTGGTGCCTGCTGTTTGCTGTCACTCTGAACAGGCTGCCATAGGCTGCAGAAGACTACACTCTAAGCGGATGTGGGCGCAACTTTCGTTGTGGAACGTCAACATCTGCATGCTGTGTTCCCTCTGCAGCCCACCTCAGCTGAAGGAGGGGTTGAGGAAGAAGGGGGAGGGAAAAGCTTCCTGTCATAGCAGCTGAGACACTGAAGCAGCGGAAGTTTTGGCTGAGACTCAGGGGATCATGAGTGTCTCCAGTGTGACTTCTTTGGAAATTGACTCATTTCATCTCAGTGGTTTCAAGTGTTTTTCTAATCATTTTTTTTCTTTTCTTTTTGAAGATGTGTTTCTCTTCTCCTGCAGTCGCTGCTTCGTCATTATTGTTAGTTAATTTTTAACAGGCACTTCTTACTCATCTCTAAAATGCTTTGGAGCGTAACAAACTAAGTGGTATTTTTGGCTGCCGTCACTGGCAGCATTTGTCTTCTTGATATTGTTTTGGATGCAAAAAAAAAAAAAAAAACCACTGTGGCTACAAGATGAAAATGTAAACACTGAGATTCCTCAGAGATGATAGTCAGTTTGTATAAAACAACACAGAGAAGAAAAATCTGAGGTTTGAAGAGGTGGTAAATATTATTCTTGAAGTCTTCAATCTCAGCTGCTCTGGGTAAGAACAGCAGAGAGATAGAAGAATTTTGATATTACTGAAAGGTTATTTTGTTGTTGTTGTTGATGCATCCATCTTTTAAAACCATGACCCTGCTTCTTGGATGTGGATTTGAACTGAAATAGAAAACCTTTTAGTCAGTGTGATTTGAAAATGTGTGTGTGTATCCCCTGGCTTAAGTATCAATGGTGCAGCCAGTGCAGTGCACCAAGGCCACTAAAAACAAGCCCTAATGCAGATATTTTAACGCATTTTTATCAAATATTGTGATATTTATCCTAACCATATCAGAGGGAAGGTAATCTGTTTACTATGTAGCAGTGTGTGTGTGCTGTTTAAATGAGTAGTCCCAAGTTTTACAATAAGTGTGTAAGATTTATTGATCCAATCAGTACACTGACTGTGTGGAATGAAGCCTGCTGGGGAAAGCCAATTTGTGCACCCAATGACCCTGTGACTCTGTGTCACATGATGAGTTGTATGAACTTGATTTTCCACCCGTCTCATAGACACAAGACACACAAGACACATGACCAAAAATAATCAGACAGCCAGTTTTCATTTTCCTTAAGCCAGAATAAAAGCAGTGGAAGATAAAGTCGTATAGAAGAAACAACTCTGGGATAAATTTTGGCTGCTTGTTGATGATGCAAGTTGAAGTCTTGAGATCAGATCACAGGGGGAGCAGACCCACACATCACCCCAGCAACACTTTCCAGCCCCTACTGGGGAATTCCAAGGCATCCCTAAACCAGGTGGTATATATAGTCTCTCTAACAAGTTCTGGGTGTACTTCAGGGTCTGGTCCCAGTTGGACATGTCTGGAACACCTCCAAAGAGAAGTGTCCAGGAGGCATCCTTACCAACTGCCCGAACCCCCTCAACTGATTCTTTTTGATGCGAAGGAGCAGCAGCTGTACTCCTAGATCCCACCTGATGTCCAAGCTCCTGACCCTTTGCCCAAGGCTGAGCCCAGCCACCCTCATTTTCCAGCTTCTTGTTCCCATAACCTCATTCTTTGGGTCAGCTCCCATAGCTCCTGACCATAGGTGAGGGCTGGATCACAGACCTGGTAACCCTGTATCTGCTGTGAATTCACAGTCTATACACACATTCACAGATTAATTGGCCTATATTAAAGATTCTGTGCTTTTCTTGCTTGGACATGTGATGTAAGCTACCCGTCCAAACCTTTTTCAGATATTTTGTTGTTGCAAACTAGTGGATTAGCCCTGATAAATGTGTCTTTGGCTGTCGTCTGTCAGTCCAATCATTTTCTGTTTAAGATGAGAGTTGAGTCTGCTTGAGGTGAAACCATGTTTTGATTCTGCACAGAGCAGTTGTGTGTCTCTGTGTGTGTACGTGCCCCAGCATGTGGTGATCTGTGAATCTTTTTATAAAACCATTCTGGGCAAAATCCCAGAACAGATTTTCTTCTTTTCAATCCTAAATGGTGAAATTCACAACCTTTGTTGGTCGGATATTTTGACATTTTGTTGTCCCTTTAGTCTGAACTGAGCTGGGAAAGGAAGCCTTTATGTTATCTACACTTTTTAACATGAACAATCTACAGCCTGACTTTAGATTGAAAAACCTATTCAGCGTTTTTTTAAAACATTTTTTATCCTGAATTAAAAGTCTAAATCCAGGCTTTCTGTATGGCAATGTTTTAGCTGATTTCTGTCATGGAGCTTTTAATTCCATGTGATTCTGATTGTTTTGTAGTAGAAACTTAATGTTGCTGCCATACTGGGCCAGGTTCCTCTTGAAAAAGAGATCACTGTTCTTAAAGCGACTAACCTGGCTAAATTAAGGTTAAATAATAATAATAAAAAAAGTTCAAAGATGCCTGTGAAAAGCAGAGGGACCTACATGATATTTGCCTTACCTTTTGGCCTTAGCTGCAGGTTAATATTCACATGCTTGTGCTTGTCACACAATACTCAGTTTCAGGTAGCACAGCCCATACACCTTTAGAAGGGCGGGCCTCGAACAATAAGGTCTGCCTATGGCTGGTTTTCAAAATTTCCAGTGTAAGAAACATTTTTTTTAACTTTAAATCATATAAAGCTACCAGAGAGGGGATTTATGAAGACAACAAAATCACAATATCCCTCTTTAAAAGTGTTTGTATTTTATTGAGCTAAGAAACTCCACAAATTAGTCGAATGCAGAAAAAATCAGAATAGGGACTCAAAAGACTGTTATAAATAAGTATCGAGACTTGGTACTTATTTGTAACAGCTGAATATATTAGTTTTATTTTGATTGTTTTACAATATATACAATATATATATATATATATTTTTTAATACTGATGAAACTGAACATGCATGTCAGTAAACTCAAGTAGTGCTGACACCTTGCTGGGAGACAAGAATAGTTTGTTTTGATGTCAAGCTGTTCTGAGTGAAACCAGAGAGGCTGTTACCCGAACAGGAAGACGTCATTACTTCCTGTCACGCTATCTAAACAGAAGCAAAACGTATGTCAGCAGTGATAGACAGACCGCAGTTTTTGATGGTTTGATTTCCTCTAATGAATTGTTTAGAGCAGATGCTGTGTTTAAGATGAGAGGTAGGAACAACATTCCTGGCTCAGGAAATGGGTAGAGCAGTGCTTGAAAAGGAGAAAAAGATACTCTGAATTCCCAATACGACACAATTCATGATGTGTCGACGCTCTACTTGCTTGCACTTAGGGGTTAAATGTTGCTGTCAACAGATCTGAGAGTTTAGAAGATTTGCAGATGTGTTGGTTGAAAGGGGCATGTGTGAGTGATCATGCAGAAACATTTTGAATAACAAAACAAGAAGTTGCAGCTGTTATAAAGGAGGATCACTTACACAGTGAATAGTTGTTGTGTAAAATGTTGCCAATAAACATGATAGTGATTTCACTTTGAGAGACTAGTTTCAACTCCTCCCGTATCATGCCTGGGTGCACGACTACACTTCTCAGTATTCAAAATAAACATGTTGCATCTTTGCAGAACTTATTTTTACACCAATACACTGCCTTAAACCAATACTTTGCAGCTAAACCAAAGTGATGCTGTGACACTCTCCTCCTGCTCCTCACTGAGTGCAGGATGTGGAGTTGGCACAGAGACATGAGAAAAACTATATTGTTGTGCGTGTGCTTCAGAGAGAAGAACAAAAAGACACGGTTGAGAAAGTCACATCTCTTTAATGCCGTTACTATCTTTAACAGCTGATGAACAGAGCAGCAGGAGAAAGAGGGGGCAGAGGCAGAGCGGCATCAGATCAGATGTAAGGATGTGTCTACTATGGAATTGGACCAGGATCAGCACAGCTGGTCTTCCTGCTTATGCCAGCAAACATACTGTAGGAATGAAGCTATATGGAGCATCAAAGCCTGAATGAACTGCCTGTATGTTGTGTTGTGCACTTTGTGTGTATACATCCAACTCATCTATTGTGAAAACACACGCAGAGAGAAGTGGCTGCCAGGTTTCTTTGCAGAGTGTTTTTTTTTCTCCTTTTGTTGTATGTAGAAAGATCTTTATTGTCAGTGCAACAAGTAAAATGAAAATCATTTTTTCAGTGCATGAAATAAAAATATACAAATGTGCTTAAAAATGTTCGAGGAAAAACGCAAGTAAGCATGCAAGCGTACATAAAAAGAGGGAGAGCTATTGCTCATTGGTAGTTTGTATTGCACAGTGTGTGTTCATACACTGTGTTAAGTGCATTGGATTCTATGGGAAAGAAGCTGTTTTCAACTCAGTTCATGAGATTTAATGACTCTGTAGCAGCAACCAAAGGGCAGGGGTTCAGGTACTTATTGCAATGCATGTTTTTTCATGACTGTCAACTTTTATTTATAAACATAGAACCTTTTGCATGATTCAAAATGCAGTTCAAAGTTATTTAAAGTGTATAAAAAAAAGACATTTAAAAAAATAACAAAAATAAGATCATGGCAAAACATTGAAAAGAGATTATAAATGAGAGACTAATACATGTCCAGAGTAACAAAATGTGTTTATATAATTCAAAAATTAAAAATAATTTGACACATAAAAATGAAAATAAGATTTAAAATTGTAAAAATAAATACAAAGACTAATAAATATAGTAAGGATAAAGAAGGAAGATAAATACAAGCATTAATGAAACTAAAATGCAACAATAGTGAAAAATGTTAAATGAGTCAAATCATAAAAAGAACAGTTAAAATAGAGAAACTAGAGGATCTGGGAGGCTTCATAGTCCCTAAATTCAGGCTTCTCTGAGACGTGGTCTGATGCAGAGTGATGTAAAGCCTTTATGTACCCCCACCCCCCACCCCACCCAGTTGAATCCTCACAGCACTTGTCTAACAAATGAGGTGCAAAACATGTGAGGTCTTCTGAAGGTATGACAGGTGAAAAAACGGTTTGTTTTTGTTTTGTTTTTTTCCTTAGTGTTGTCATTGTTGCATAACAGCAGTTTTAAGTCATCAGTACAGTATGTCAGACATTATTTCTGACTCGAGGTGTTGCTGATTTTGCTCTGTTGTGGTGCTGAAAATTCCCCTGCGTGCATACGTCAGGACCTGTCAACGCATTTCCCGAAGGTACAGTCACAGATCTCATGCCATCAAGCTGCCAGCTAGACCGTCTTTAATGTGGCTGAATGTGAAACTTTTCATACAGATGATCTTCAGATCCGTTAAATATAGTACGAGTGAAATGACGTAAATGCAAAGGAAATTTTCATTCTTGGTTGTTGTTTGTTTCTTTGAAGGTTGAAAACAATGTCCTGGAAATGTTATTCCAGGGGAACAGTGATAGCATTCCTTAATCTTAGTATTTCAGTACATTATGCATCATTAGGAATTTGCCTTAGGGATGTGTAAGTGGAACATCATGGGTTAACTAGATAAATGATCACAGTCTTTAGCTCATGGTGTTACGTCATCCTCTCATAAAGCCTCATTTTGAACTCTGCAGCTGATAGTTTGTGTCCCTCAGAGCTTTTTATCCAAACTGATTGTAGTTGCCTGGATGTGATTAGAAAATGGTGGTTTGGATTTTATTAAAGAGGAAACGGTTTAAGAAAAATCTTCCAACAAATCTAGCAGGGATTTAATTCTTGTTTTTATAGTTTTTATTTGTTGGTTTTGTAAAGACAGTGTTGAGACGAATACAATTATGTAATGATGGTGTCGTTCATAGATGATAAAACTCTGACCTCTAGTGGCCAGTCTGGATTTTGTAATACAAGCTGACCCAGCAACAGATGGTATAATTGAAACCTCACTTTATTGTGAGCTATGCAGCAGAAACACATTAAAACTTGAATTAAAAAGCAACGCTTGTTAGAGTTGTTTATTTGGGACCATACAGCAGAAATGCAATAAACACTGTCTGATTTTACATAACTTTAACCCCTGATTCACACATACAGCGCCAGCGCTGCGGTCCGTCAGCGCCGCGATCAGTCAGCGCGAGCCAATTCACACTGCATCCGTCTCAGGAGCGGAGCGCAGCTCAGCGTACTCATAGCAGCTGGATACACAAGATCACAGGAGAACCACATGTTCCCGCAGGAATCACACCCATGACAACTACTTTCATGATATTTAGTGTGATAAACTCGCCTGCCCTCCCAGAGCTTCATTAGTTTCTGTTGAGGATGTGTTGTATCGTATATAATTATAAGGTTTTCCGCCTCCAAAATAAACTTTTCCTCGTTCATGGCGTCAGATTTCCTCTGGGTCTGACCCGCTGATGACTGCTGGCCCTGTGCCAGTGTCGTAGTTTTAATATACGAGGATAAATGTACGATCGACGGGCTGAACATGGTGCTTTATTTTGAAAAGATCGTATATAATTATAAGGTTTTCCGCCTCCAATATAAACTTTTCCTCGCCCATGGCGTCAGATTTCCTCTGGGTCTGACCCGCTGATGACTGTTGGCCCTGTGCCAGTGTCGTAGTTTTAATATGTGAGGATAATTTTACGATCGACAGGCTGAACATGGTGGTTCATTTTGAAAAGACCGGAAACTCTGATCGTTTTTTTGTGTCTGATTTCCTGTTTGGAACGATCTGCTCTGCGGAGATTGACGCGTCTCTGCAGCGCACTCCGGCAAGAATAGACTCGCAACGAAACAGCCGCGAGCAGCCGTTGGTAACACGCGCCGGAGACGGACCGCAGCGCGGGCTGTGTGAATGCACTGATTGACTTGAATGGCAGCGAAATACAGCGCAGTGCGCGGCGCTGACGGACCGCTGCGCCGACGCTGTATGTGTGAATCAGGGGTAACTCTGCCATTAATTTGGTTTTCTAGACAAAGTTTAATACCTTTTTTGTCTTCTAAAAATTGAGCCATATCTGAAACTTTGATGTGATCAGTGTACTAGTACAAAGGGAGGATGTACAATATGGCATTCAAAGCGGGGGTTTTATGTTCTCCTGTATTTAAAACATGGGTCTAAAGTAACAATGTTGGATGCTCATACTAACCTGTGCAACTTTTCAAACTGCTTCATATTCATGTTGTAGAAATCCCTGAATATGTCTGTAAGCTGTTAAAATAGTTTTAGAAAAATAACACAAGATTTTCTCGAGACTTGCTGAAGTTATAAGGATCTCCTAACTGTTTTTTTAATAATTTGGAGAGAGGGGCCTCAAACACCAAAGTCTACCCATAGTTCTGCCCCTGACAGACCTCTAGAAGGTAAGGGGTTTTTGAAGCAGGGGGCCTTAAAGAGACAGACAGTAGTAAATGTTTTCTATAAAATAAGATAAAATAAAAACACAAGTGTGGGAAAAATTGGGTTTTTTCTAGTTGTAAATCATTTAAAGTCACTACAGAGTTACCGGAGTGAAAGTGTAAAGCTTATAAAAAGGCTTTATACCCCCTCAAAGTATCGACGATGAGTCTAACAGAGCCACTTTGAAACAGCTTTTCTCCCTCATTAGGTCATAATGATACCCTTTAAGAAAACCATGGAGCTGTTTTGTGAAAGAACGTATGTAGTGTTGGTTGGATTGGAAAGTTTGCTAAAATTAAGACGGCAAGTGACCAGCAGAAAGGATGGCATGAGTCTCAGAGAATTAGTTTGGGGGGTTGTTTCCGCGCACACCTCGCAACTACAAATGTGAACTCCACTGAGTTCAAACAGTAGCTTACAGGACTGCAAACACAGATGGTGGTCAAAAGATATTGATATCACAGTTGTACAGAAATTCATATTTTGACCCCTTTCCCTCTGGTTGTGTTTTATGCCACGATACAATTCATATTGCACATTTTGCAATAAGTCCCCCCCCCCCCCCCCCCCCCCACACACACACACACCCTTTTTATTTTTTCTTGCCTTTAATACCTTTAATCAGAAAGGATCAGACAGGAGTAAGAGCAAAGAATCAGGTTAAGAATCTGGGGGAGCGAGTGGGAGAGACACGGAGCAAGAGGCTGCAGGGTGGTATTGATCCTGAGCTGCTCACACAGAGGACTATAGACTCTGTAGAGCACAGGAATTCAGTCATTAAAGGTCTGACCAGCTTCCTGTAGCTGCTGATTTTAAGCTTCTCTGCATATACAGTTCCATAGCATTCTATAGATTGCCAAATAAAAATAAGAGGTGTCTGTGTCTGTGTGAAATCTAGGGATTAATGTGATCAAATAAATGAAAAACCATTCGGTCTAGGACTTTTCAGTTTTTCAGTCAACAACACCAACAACAACAACAACAACAACAACAACAACAACAATAATAATTATGATTTTGTCAGTTTTGGATGCCAAATATGAAAAATCATTTTTTAAGGTAATAGAAAGGATAAAGACGGATACATTTGTGGCATTTGTTTCTTATCCAAATGATTGTTGGATATAACTGGAGTCTCGGGGAATTGAATGTGCCATTTAACTGTTTTATAAAATTGAGGTTTAAAGATATAAGTTACAGACAATCAGTGATTTAAAAGCTCGAGCTTGAGATGCTCTGATGCTGTTGTTCACCCTGAGCAACACCAGAGGGCAGAAGAGTCCCAGTGATGAAACAAAAAAAACAGGATTTAAAGGGACTCAGGAACATCATCTGGTTTACAGTCACAATCTGCAGGACTTAAAAGCTACTCATCAGCATCTGATACTAAAATACTAAACCATTCAAACACAGTTGTATGTCTGATGAAGCCATTGAAACAAGCTTTCTATTCCACTGTCTGTGATTGTCATATTTTCATCAGTAACACATTAGTTTGAGGCTCAGATGCATCAGCTTGACAGTTCGATAATTGAGGCAGTCAAAGCAGTTTTTACTCTGCTTGTCAGGGGATTGCTACCACAGGTTTTAGCAGAAAATCAATAAATATCTTATTTTGCAGCAAGGTAAAAGTTCTCAGCCTGCCGCAGCACAGATTAGGTTATACGTTTGGGGAAAGCAGAGACTTCATTTTGCTGCATTACCCACAGTTCTGCTTCATGCAGAAAAGAGGACTGAAGACAAGTCAGGCATGAATGTAGCAGCATGGGAACACAGGCTTTACTGTGTAGTAATAACAATAAGAAGCAGACATGTAGGGATGTGAGGGGTTGAGCCCAAACAAGCTCCCTCTTTGAAGTGATGCTACAAGTCCTTCTGTACACCCCCGTGACCCCAGTGTATGACCTCGACTTGGACGTTTATAAAAGAAGCAAAACCAATCTGGAGTGTGTTCCACGGAGAGCATGGAAGTGGATTAGATGGGAATGTAGTGTGTAGTGGCATGTATGTGTTTGCACACACTGCTGTAGGTTCATTTGTGAGAGAGACATAGAGCAAGACAGACAGAGAGAGAGAGAGAGAGAGAGAGAGCGAGAGAGAGAGAGAGAGAGAGAGAGAGAGAGAGAGAGAGAGAGAGAGGAGGAAATAATACTGATGAAAAAGGTTGAAGAGGCCAATTAGAGACAGAGAGACCTTTTCAGAAGTCTTATATACTTTAGGAAGGATGTTTTATTTTAAAACTTCAAATATTTCTCTGGAGTTAGAAACCCCTGTGGTGAGAAGAACTGAGCCATAGTGTTGTTCAGTGTTTTCTCTTCATTTTGAGCTCTGAACCTCCTCATGTAGTGAGGTGGATGGGCCAGAGTGCCAAGCGGTCGCATGGAACTTAGTGGCTACAGTGCAAAAAAACTGAAATCTTAGGAGTGATTTTGTCTTATTTTTAGTAAAAATGTCTTTTTAGACTTAATATGAGCCTCATTCACCAGACCAGTCCAGAAACATGTCTCATTTAAAGATATTTAAAGACAAAATCAGCTCTGAATTGTTTGTAACAAGTAAAAAAATCTGCCAGTGGAGTAAGTGAAAGTTTCTTGTATTTAGACATTATTCTAAACTTGACAAGTAAATTTTTCTGACCCCACTGGCAGATTTTTTTGACTTGTTGCAGGTAATTCAGACCTTATTTTAGTCTTTTAATATCTTGAAATAAGACACAATCCTGGACTTGTCTGTTGAATGTGGCTCATATCAAGTATAATAAGGCAATTCTTACTTTAAACAAGACAAAAACATACTTGCTTAGATGTCAGTTTTTGCAGTGTACTAGTGCTGTTTCTGGATCAAAAATAAACTTCTCTTGATTCATTGATTCCCCTGAAAGGTGCAGGGTTTGGCAGCATGAACAGGCAATTCAGAAATTGAGTCATCACCAGTTTGTGAAGTGCACTGTTCGAAAAAAAAAAAAAAAAGAAAGGAAAAAAAAAGAAAGTTAAGGCTCACATTACATTTGCGGTGATATTTTGGTATGTCAAATGTAATTTTCAAAGTAAAAGAAATTTAAAATTTGGTGTTATATTTGCACAGGCCTGTGTCATTGACATCCTTTGAGCTATGAAGTCTTGTGTTTTGTGCAGTTACTTTCACTTCAGTTATCATAATGAGACAAAACATAAAAAACAGTTTGTTTCCAAACAAATTCAGTCAATTCTTGTCTTAAAAGCAACAACAAAACTTAAAACATTAAAGAAGAAAAAGTTTTGGAAAGTTCAAATAAAATCACTATCGTCAACATGTCAATAAAACTCCTGTTTCAGTCAGTGGGCCTCAACTTTTGAACAGTTTATAATGAAGCTGAGGGATTGTGTTTGGGCTGGATGAAAGGTCTTGAATGAATAAAGATCCATAAGGACCACTGCTTTGGGGCTGGTAAGCATCTTTATGGCCTAGATGCTGGACTGGATATGCATCTTCATGTGAAGTCCAACACATAAACACACCGTCTGTCATCACTTTAACCCGTGTTCTGAGGAGACGTGTTAGAAGTGACAAAGAGATATAACCTGAGGTCTCTATTTAACAGTGTCCATCAAACCCAAGGAGGCCACTCAGTGTGCAGCCAGCCTCTAGTCACTTCAGACCTCCTGGTGGAGCCATACTTGATTTTCACAGTGAGCACTGTTTTCAACCAGAACCATTTCAGCTCTGTTTAGGTGCCTTATCATTTATTGGCATCACTGACATCTTTTCGGCAAGTTGTAGATTAACCCCAACACCAATTGTAAAAGCACCTTGGTTTTCATATGACACAGCAGCGTGTCACGTTTATTGGAATTCTGACAGTCAGCACAGTCTCTGCAATTTTCTTAGTTTCTGAATCTCACAGCAAATCTCTCATACTTCGCAACTGTTTTTATTTGTAATGTTTTCTTCCTCGGCAGATGATTTGATTCTGCCACCATTCTTCTCCTTCTGTTATGTAATGTAGTTAGCAAACAGCTTTAAGAAGCACTACAGCCACCATCTGGCAGGAAGACTGCGTAACAACAAGGCACCAGCACATAAACGATAAAAATGTACTTTTTTAATGAGACAATATTCATTATATAACTCTTTAATTTTTAATATGGTTCTCAATATTTGACACTTCCAAGAATCATGAAAACCTCTAAAACAATATAAAGCTCCCGTGTTTATTTAATTATTTATGTATTTTATTTATTTATTTATTTTACTTCAGGTATAACAGGTCAGCTATTACAGGCAATAAATCAGTTAAAGTCTTTAGGAATTACAGTGAATATGGTTATGGCATTGTTGGCACCAAATATTGATGTTTTTGATAATAAGCAGATTCCTGATTTGACTCACAGTAGTGTACATCATGGCAGATGACTATAACTGCATTAATCCTGCGGTTGACCTTTTAGGGAGCTTTTTGTCTTATCATGATGAATTATTAATTGATAGTCTCACTATTGATCGGTTCTTGTTGTTTCACCATATGGAGATATTGGCTTTCAGATGAGACATGGTTAAGGTATGTATTTTATCGTATCGTGAGTCTATTAAGTGGCAGCCCCAGGTCTTAAAATATGAAGTGTAGTATCCTGCTACCCACTGTAGTCATAACTACATAACTACAGTCATGACTGAACACACAGGCTGTGACATACCGGACATTTATCAAGTAAACACTCTCTAACTGGAACCATAAAACCTGCATATTGTATGTTGTGTCATTTCTAAGAATTATGTATTACCTGAGACTTCAAAACATTGTGTGGCATAATGAGTGAACAATACAATTTATGTAGAGATTTCCAATTCAAAAAATGTTTTATGTATTAAATAGATTTAAATAGTTTTGTTTTGATGCGTCTATGAGTGATTTGTGACTGAGTTTGTGATGTGGATGTCTGTAAAAAAATAAAGAAATTCACATTCCTGCCACAGAGTGTTGTTGTTTTCAGAGAGATCACAAAGATTAAGGAATTGGTTAGCTAACCTTTAGAATGTCACACAACTGTATAGAGGTTACCATGCTATGTTTAAACTGTTAAAAATAGCACAAACTCTTTTTAAACCATAACAAACTCGTGAAATCCAGCATAGCAAAGTCAAACCACCTGATGACCATTCAGTGTTTTAAAGGATTTAAGTACTTAACCAAGCTGAACTGATCAGCACTATGTAACTCTCCCAAAAGACCCCGTACTTTCAGAAATTACTGCCCGTGATACAAGATAGTCCCTGCACTCATTTAAACCCTTGTTGCTGCAGTAGAGACTAAAAAGGACATGAGAAAAGTATGTGATATACAATAACATCGTTCAGTTGAGCAGTTCAGTTCAGTGTGGCACCACCATGACCAGTGAATGGTAAAACTGAATCTAAATTATGCTAGCTTATTTTTCTTTTTTTTTCTATCTAAAAGGAGTGTGAGGACTATCTTAGAAAGCTACACTTTTTTCTAGGATAAAGACCCATTTCCCATGAGCACTTGCATAATTCTTTCCAAGGCATGAAGTTGTTTTGAATGAAAGGAGAGCAGATCTTTTTAACACAACTGTTCAAGACAACTTTTCACTGGACACAAAGCAACAAGGTAATGTTTCTTTTTGTAGTTACGTAGCTCTATTGTTTGAAACGTGACAACAAGCAAACTTTGTAAACCCATGTTGTAACCAGCTTGATGCTCTGAAATGTGTCTATAATGTGTAACGTTAGTGACTCCTCATTATGTCTTACCAACAATGGCGTAAAGTTGAGTACTGGGCCATATGGAAGTGTCCACACTTATCTGAATTGATGGCTGAAATGTCCCCATCAGTATTAAGTTTGAAAGGAAAAAATGTACCTCATGTGGCACAAAAAGGGTTAAATCCTTTCCCACTTCAGTACCACCTCTCAAATGCATCTTTGAGATTGCTCTGGTTTTTGATTGGCTTAGCTCCCTGTAGACTGTTTATCTTATTTCGCCTGCAGGTTTTTGCCAGTGTTGACGAGAGGAGGTCAGTCTGTTTTCATGCACGCATGTCTGAGGATGTCGAGAAAAAAAAGAAAGGTGTAAGACATTAGAAGTTATTTCACCAAACAAAGTGTAAGTCACCTGAGGAAGACTGTTCACAATAAGTTAAGGATATTGTGAGGTCCTCAGTAGATTTTATACATAAGGTGTTTGTTTCACTTCAGTGATTTTTGGGATAGGGAGGCAATTTTTTTAGAGTGATAGACACATCTCATTTTGGGTTTTTCATGTAATGGTCTCACTGTGTACAGTGAGCCTTACATATTGAGGCCAATACTGAAAAATACAAAAAGACAACGCTATTAAATGTGGCATCAGTTTCAACATTCTGGGGGTATAAAAAGCTGGTATTGTCAGAAAGTCACCATTCAAGCAGCCATGAACACACCTCACTTAATGGACGAGCAGCGCCCCTGGCCATGGCGCGCCTTCAGGTTGGTAGCAGGCAGTCAGATGTATACCTCCCCAGGGAGACATCCAGGAGGCATCCTCACTAGATGCCCGAACCACCTTATCTGACTCCTCTCGACGTGAAAGAGCAGCAGCTCTTCTCAGAGCCTCTCCCAGTTGTCTGTGCTCTGAACCCAATCTCTAAGACTGATCCCACACACCCTTCAGAGGAAGCTCATTTCGGCTGCTTGTATTTGTGATCTTGTCCTTTTGGTCACGACCAACAGCTCATGACCATAGGTGAGGGTTGGAATATAGATTGACGAGTAAACTGAGAGCCTTGCCTTCTGGCTCAGCTCTCTCTTCACCACAACGGACCAGTATAGTGTCTGTATCACTGCCAATGCAGCCTCGATCTGTCTGTCAATCTCTCGCTCCATTTTCCCCTCACTCGTGAACAGGACCCAGAGATACCTAAACTCCTCCAATTGGGGCAGAGACTCTCCAACCCAGAGTGGGCAGTACACCCTTTTCCGGCTGACAACCATGGCCTCAGACTCAGAGGTGCTGATCTTCATCCCGGCTGCTTCACATTCAGCTGCAAATCACCCCAGTGCGAGCTGGAGGTCAGTGTTTGATGAGGCCAATAGGACCACATATTCTGCAAAAAGCAGAGATGGAATCCTAACCCGGGCTGCACGGTAGCGCAGCTGTTAGAGCTCTTGCTTCACAGCAAGAAGGTCGCCGGTTCGAATCCCGGTTCGGGCACGGTGTGCCTTTCTGTGTGGAGTTTGCATGTTCTCCCCGTGCATGCGTGGGTTCTCTCCGGGTACTCCGGCTTCCTCCCACAGTCCAAAAACATGCTCACCAGGTCAATTGGAGATTCTAAATTGCCCGTAGGAGTGAGTGTGTGTGTGAATGGTTGTCTGTGTCTCTGTGTCAGCCCTGCGATTGACTGGCGTCCAGTCCAGGGTGTACCCTGCCTCTCGCCCTCAGCCAGCTGGGATAGGCTCCAGCCACCCGTGACCCTGAACAGGAGAAGCGGTATAGAAAATGGATGGATGGATGGATGGAATCCTAACCCACCAGTGCTCATCAACCAACTCCAACCTCACCAAGCAGAGCCAACGTAACCTCACTCTTCATTTTATTGACAGACCCTCAAGTTTGATCAGATCACTGCAGTTTAACTGCTGCATGTGGGTTGGAATGAATATTATCACAAACAGATTAACCTGTGTTTCAGCTTGTGCTCTATCACTCTCCTGTTTAGCTTTCTTCTGCTCCGCTGCCCTTTTTCTGTCTGAGAGTTAAGCTCCAGTGTCTGACATTAGGACAATATAAATCAAAGAAATCCCATTCAAAAGAAAAGAACACAGATCTCTCTCCTCACTACCAAAGTCTTTTCGTCCAACCCAATTGGGAAGCTGAGAAATAGCATTTCAAAATAACCTATTTTGGTGCTTATAATCTCATTTTAAGCTGTGGGATACAATGAGGTTAGCTAATGGCGATAAGTTTATCCGTTGTTAAAGAAAGAACGTTATATCCAGACTCCCTATATCCAGGTTAAATGTTAACATGCTGAGTCAGATAGATGCTTATTTGCATCAAATGTAATTGCCAGTGCTCATGTTGCAATAACTTTGAACTTGCAATGTATCTTGCAACTGTTGTGAAACACGCTTTGTCCCTCCAAAAGTCTCATTGGAGAGGTCGTGCGCTACAATCAGAGCCTAATACAGTCCACAAATAGCTGTAAAAAATACTTTACTCACACCAAGCACACACACACACACACACACACACACACGTGTGTGTGTGTGTGTGTGTGTGTGTGTGTGTGAGTGAGTGTGTGTGTGTGTGTGTGTGTGTGTGTGTGTAAATGTTAACCCTGTGTGATGGACTTTTCACCTCCTGGTCTTGAAGAAGTTGCTTGTTCTTCTGAACAGTGGTAATTGCTCTTTCCTTCTCAGACTTGTCACATAAAGATGAATGAGTTAATTTGTGAAGGCATGTGGCCTTAACCTTCCTAATTAGAACAAATAAATCCTGCAGATTAGGAAAAAAGGTCACCAGAGAAGTCAGCAGTCACATATCTAGTCAATCCCACTGATGGACTGCACGGCTCGGGTGTCCTTTATCCTCGTTGCGTTTCACATCAGTCTTAATTTGTCCCATTGGAAAAGGCCTTTTCTTTTCTGTGCCTGATTGTGTGTTTATATAATTTAGGGGAAAAAGATAGATTTACAGATTAGTGAGATGCGGGCCTGGTTCTGCATATCTGCCTTTCTGTGTCTTGGCAGGTGTGAAATCTGAGCTGAAGCTCTTAGAGCTGTTTGGTTTTGGACAGACAAAGAAATCAGACAGAATCTGAAGATGTGTATTGTATTGTAATTTTGGGCCTCATAGAGGCAGAGAGGTGTTTGCCTGTAGAAAATAAAAAATCAGATGTACCACTGAGAAAATATTTCATTTTTCATCCTTAAAGGAGGTTCGGCATTATCTTTCCCGACGCACTGATAATAAAACAGTACCAACTCTGCATGAAACAATGACTGCAGTAAAATATGACATATTTAACCCAGTGCCGTCCATGGATGTGATGTTCAGCTGTTAACGCCACTAAAGGCTGGAGGCTCATGCTGGATCCATGTTCATCCAGTCCCCACTTCATTGTGTTTTGACGGCTTTCTCAGTCCTCTCACACGCGTGTCCAGTCTAGCAAGACATAGGAACACCTGACGGATGATCTAGTCCTTATTCATGTTGGGCTATAAAACCCCAGACCTGTTGACACCTGGGCTGGATGCACTCATTATGTTGGATTGTTGTCGTAGTAAAGTGAAATACTATCTGGTGTGGACATGGTGTATTTTATTTTGAAAGTCACCAGGTGTTTTCATGTGGTTCAGTGCCTGACTTCCTGTCCCACTCGATCTGCTCTGTTAAAATTGTTGTATCTTTGCTTCGGTATCTGGCAGGAACAGGGTTGTGTATCTGATCTGGAGGTCTCTGATCTGCCGGAGCTGAGACTTAGCTGCAGTGCAGAGAGCAGAGCTCCATTTATAACTCAATGAATTTATTTGAAACCTACTGGATCCAATGCACGTTACATTACATTTCAAAACACACAACTCCTATTTAACTTTTAGCTTCTCTGCCTGGACATTAGGTACCACCAGTCTGACTCTTAACCTGAAAAAAGAAATGCTCCTGCTGTCACATCAATGCATCAAGCTCCTCCACTCCTCTTCACCCCTCATCTCACCCCCCACTCCTTCATTCAGCCTGTAACTTGGCTTAATCCAGCATTAAAAATTAGAAAAAAGAAAAAGAAATGTCAAACTGTACCCCACCATCACACACACATGCACCTTATTGGCTCCCACTCTGTGATTTACAGTAACTCACAGTCCCAGTACCATTTCATGGAAAGTAGGGCAAAGGTCTGCAGGCGTAATGTGACTTTTCTGCATCTGAATGTGTTTATTTGACTCTTTCTGCATGTATGTGAGGTCTCAGAGAGAGAGAGGAGGAAAAGCCAGAGAAAATGTGGAACACGAATGGGGCACAGGGCCCAGCGGAGGGGGTACCCCGATAGGCCCCAGAATTCCCCCGAGCAGCACCCAGCGTCGAGGAACAACTATGGCCTTTGTTGGTCACCCCGTGGATCTCACACACAGTTAATATAGACTTTTCCCACTGACTCTGCCAAGAGTCTGAAGTCATTTAATGAAGTGGCGGCTGAGTTTAGAAGGAGCCAGTGTGCTTGCTGCTCTTGCTGACAGAATGGAAAATGTCTGTGTTATGCAGCGAACAGCGAGTGACAAGAGGAGTGTGTTCTGATGCACCTCCACACACACGCACATGTGCATTAAACGAGGAGACACTACTGTCATCACTGTACTCCTAGAGCACCGCTTATCTTTGATCCTCACAGGCCTTTGAGTGACAGCAGATCAACAACTGCCACTTTGTCTGAATGTCTTCATAAACATTCAGTGTGACTCTCTGGTATATATAACCCTTAAAGAACTAAACTACAGTAAGAAAACCACAAACTGTGTATTTTTAAAAAATGTAGCCTAATTGTTTCAGAGAGCTTTTGTTTGGTTCATTTATCAGAGCCAAAGCTCACCTTTCATGTCCATTTTCACGCCTGTCTATTTATCCACTTGTGCTCTGAATGGACAGTATCTCTGTATGTATTTGGTCGCACTTCTATTCAAGCTTCTGTCTTTTCATCTCTCTATGGGCAGATTGCAGCCTGTTTTGGTGTCCTATTGTGCAGCTGTCAGTTATTTTCAAACACTCGAGTGTCGTTTGCCTGAAAATTCCATCCCTTTTAATTCTCGCCTCTTTTCTGTGGCTCTGCTAGCGTACATCTCATTGAGCCTGCGTCAGCGGGCAGATTCATTCTTCTCTTCTTTTAAAGCACATTTCTTTTTTTTTTTCTTCATTGCAGCCATAAGCCTTCTTTTCAAAATCCATGGACAATGTGTTTTTGTCCATCCTCCTCCATCCCTTTCAGGGAAGAGTGCAGGGATCCTCTCCCTCTCTCTCTCTCTCTGAGGGCATCTGGGGGACCCCTGAGCACGGTGCTCCCCTTGAAGCCCGATTGTCTGCCTGTAATGAACCATGCTGAAAGATAACAGAATGAAATGTAATAATTCACGCGGGCCTCGGTGAGGAGCACGTGGCTAGCGGTTGGCCCTTGCCGTGATAGCCTCCTGGTCTGCTCCCAGAACAATGCTCAGCCCTGCCAGCAACACTCGCCTCGCTCTGGTCCAGCAGGCTTGTTGCTCTGTCCTCTCACTGTCTTCTTGCTGCTATTCAGAGTCACTTAACGCTGGAAGGCTGTCTTTGATCAATGGCATGCCAGAGCATCTCTTTGGGAAACAAAGCAAACTGTCTCCTTGGACCCGGCGTCTTCTCGGAATTCTTTACTCCTTTACTCCTCGCCTCTTATTTTGTCTGCTTGGGCCTTTTTTTTCTGGTTTGGACCCACAGTTCAGATTGTTGATGAGATTTGAAACACAAGTAACTGCCATCATGATTCTCGTCTTTTATCCAGTTTTTCTGACTTGTCTTGTCTACATGAAACACCTGTGATATAAAAATCTACAGATATCCTCCTTCTGCTTCTTAAGGGGAAACATCATGCAGAGGCATCAGTAACTTGACTGTCTGCAGCAGTTAGAGTGCAAGCAGACTAAACCACAGAGGGACCTCTTAATTTTTCCAGTTGAAGGCCTATGAATTGTTTGTTTTTTTAACTTTATTTTCATTTCATGCTCATTAAAGGCCCCTTTCTCCACAGGGGCACTACATGGTCAGCACTACTCAAGAGTTTATCAATAAAATGAAGAGCGAGGTTATATTTGCTCTGCTTGATGAGGTTGGAGTTGTTAGATGGGCACCGGTAGGTCTGGGCTGTGAGGAACACGAAACAGATAGTCTGCTCACCTCCTGGGCCTGTATGCATGTTAAGTCATTACACAAATGGGACTATTAGTCTTGAAGTACCGTTATGAAATGCCCATTTTGGCCAAAGCAATAGCTACATGCACAAATGCTAATAATTGGCCATTTAACCAATTACACCATGAAAGCGAGGCAGGTGCAGATTACGTCATAATTCGGGGGAACCTCTTAGAAAACCTCCGTCCAACAAACTCAAACTGCACATTACCTACTACCCATAAACAGCAACAAACATGGTGAGCGGTAACACTGTCACTGAGAGAAGATCAAGAAAAACATTTTCAGCAGAAGAAATGGACATTTTATTAAAGAATATAGAATGAACATACAACAGTTATCAGCATAATAGCAAAGAGCCAAGCAAACTTGTCAAACTGACGGTAGTGAGCCTTGCCAGTTTGAGACTTTGACTGCCTCCTTCATCTCAACGGTAATCCGGCTGTTAGCGCTTGTAATGGTGGGGTCTACTACCATTAAATTCAATGCTTTTTTGTAGCATTATCTTGACTCATGTTGACTCATCTTGTTGTTTTTTTTCACCATTAGTACAAACGGTCCATTTCCATCACTAATGGCTGGACACTTCAAACTGAGGTTACAAAGTATGAGTTCACCCCTCACCTTGGCTAGAGTCACGTCTTTATGACAGTGGGCAACGGTGTTCATGGCAAACAGTCTTTGTCAGAACCAGGTGTTACTAATAAACAGGCAGTCCTCATAGAGGCTTTAAAGGTCTTTACTTTTCAAGTAACCTGAAGATGAAATGCTATTTTTTTTTTAATTTCCACAGGATGGTCATGAGTTGTTGTTGCCACACACTGGGGAGCTAACCTGTGCCTGATCAAGTCAATAGCCCTCATAGCTCTAAGGAGCTCTGCAGGGCAACTCAGCTACATCTCTCCACTTTGCTAAATAACCTACGAAAACCATCAACTACATTTCAAAACAAAACACCAAGTTTGGGCTCTTGACTGCATAACAGAATGTAAGACAAGAATTACATTGTTGATATTCCAGAAAAAAAAACTCCAAAATATCCACATTGTATTCATGAGAAACAGCAAAACTATCATACAAAACTCTGATTTCAGGCTTTCACATAATCTGGTCCCAACCTGGTTTGCATAAATTAGCATGGTGATCTCACTATTTTAAAGAGAACAAGGTTCGTGTCACTCTTGTGCTTTTTAGAAGTCTACATGCTATGTGCATAATACCAGTGAGTGGATAGCATCATAGCGTTTTCTGTCCATCATCACGCTGTGTGTTGACCCTTATGTTGCCTTGATACAACCTTTTATTTTTGGCAACATCAACAATCCAGGAATCTGAATTCACAAGAAATGTTGTGACCAAAGTTTTATACAGCCTTTGAACTCCCTACTCTGACTTGCTGTTAAGGAAGAATAAAGCAGTGAGGCCCAAACATTAAGATGTTCTGTACCTGACTTTAATTTAAGAGAGCTTTGAAGGCTGCTTGTCTGGTTGCAGGTCGTGCTGTTCTATGACAAATTATGTGGTGAGGATGTTGGTGGTGGGAAAAGGCAGCAGAGACTAGGAGGGTGAGGAGAGCGAACAGAGACTCGATTGAGGCCCGAGACCAGCAGCTTGAAGTTTTGACGCAAAGTTTGTGTGTGTGTATATAAGAGAGAGAGAGTTTCTGTTGGCACATTGGTTTTCTTGCCTACACTTTCTTGTGAGAGAAAAAGACAATAGTTTATACTTCTGCACTGACACGTCCATGTTGCTTTGTATTACTCACATTACAAACGCTTCAGGGCAGTGTTTTCTGTATGATCGTCGGATCATTTTTTCCGGTCCTGCTACATTTTCTGCTTTTTCACAGCGAATTTCAAGCATATTGTTATAATGGAGCTGAAACTTGTTGCTATTTTTCATACAGCATTTATCACAAAGAAGAAAAGAGAGGAGACAAAAATGTACAGCATATGTACAAAGATTTCTTAAATTGTGTACATATGGAAAATACAATGCTGCAGACTGGACCAATCACAGGAATTGCAGTATGCCTTGTTTGAAATGTCGTTACTTTTTGGAGGAGGTGCACATCAGGCTATGTGCAGAGGCCTCTGCATTGGAAAAGGCTACGCAAACCCACAGTGTAGGCTGACTGTGGTGTGATTGATGCACCCAAAAAACATCCATTCCTTCTTACAGAGGTGGAATTTACACATGCAGTGTAAGCAAGCATATTTTTTTACTTAATTTTTGTATTCATTGACAGAAAGTTCTCTTATCCTTTTTTTTTTTTTTTTTTTTTTTACTTTTTAATGTTGGTTGTTTGATAAATAGTAAAATGAATAGAATAGCTGAGACCTCTATGGCATTTTAACTAATTTCTTTTTTGATTTGACACCCCAACCAGCGACCACTTTTTCTGATTCACTGTTCAAAAGAAGTTTCAACATAATGAGTTTCTTTCTGAGCAAACACGTCATGTATTTGGCGTCTCGAGTGAAATCTTGCTTCTTTTCTGTGGCATTTATTTTTTTAGAAACACATGTTGACACTGTTAGTGGAGCTTACACAAGGAATTCAAGAGAGATGTCTGTTTGTTATGGTCCCCACAATCACATTACAATACAACCTGTAGAGCAGTTCCATATGACTTGTGATGCTTGTAGGAATGAGGACCACCAGATTTCAAAAAGGGTAAAGATGATTCTGTGAAGTTGGAGAAGATAATCAAAAAGACAAAAGTTCCTAAATGTACAATATAAGACAAGGTGGTTTTTTTTTTAATTTTAATTTTTATTTTTTATTTTATTTTATTTTTTTTTGAGTACACGTTGGGTTGGGGCTGCCTATAGCTATCCTCAGTGGATGTTGTATTATTTATTTAGACACAGTGTGATAACATAGAGTGAGCTTTCACTGCAGGGCGAGCTGCCATGCCACAGTTTGTAGAAGGGTTAATAGAAAGGGCTTAGATCAGTTTCCTCATGTCTGACAATGTGCTTGTGTATGCGGTCTGGAGGAGGCTCAAGTTTACATGGAGCTTCATCTTAGCTTGAAAGTTTTGTTGACTAATGCAACAAACTGTCAATACAACCCGGCTTTTGGAAGAAAGCACAGGAAACGAAGAAAGATAAAAACTGACAGTAGGAGAGTCTTACTGTAAGCGTGCGCTGAGTGTGCCAGTTCACCAGTTTGGTGGTCCTTTTCTGAAGGTTGTTAATTAGTGCAGAATGTAGACTACAGTTCTACTGCCAGCTCTGATGAAAAGAGGAAAGAGAGAGAGGAAAAACTGTACAACTGCCAAGAAGGAGGAATTCGTGATAGGTCGAGAGTGGTTCCAAATGCTAGAGTGAAGTATGGAGACTCCTAGAGTCCCTGCCTCCTGACCCATGGGTTTCCTCCTGGCCCCTTAGCTCAAGAGTCACAAGGTAGGTAAGAAATCACAGATTTAAGAAAGAAGGTAGTTGGTTTTCTTTTAAGTCTTTGTTGACACCATTTCAGTACAGACCAAAGTGTACTCTAACCATGCTAATACTCAATAAAAGAAAATGTTTAAAAAAAATCATGACATTAAATCTTTTTCAATAACCTTTTTTTTCAGGGGAAGATGAAACTATGACAAGCTAAAGTAATTCACTGATGATAGAAACTCTAATAAATGTGTCTTTTGTTTTTGTTAACGAGACAATGATGGGATAGAATGTCTGTGGTGAACCTGGTGAACCTTCAAGGGGCATATTTTCCCCACTTTGTGTCTAAACTGTTAAAATAGAAGCAACACATTCCTGTAACAGGCTTACTCAGTTAGCTCAAAGCCACAGTTTGTCTTGTTCTCTGACCTGCTACAGGTGTGCTGTGAGTATAAGCTCACACACTCAAAAAAATGAAACATTGGCTTAAATTAAATTTATTATGTCAACACATTCCTGGAAACGAATTGGGTTAGCAATAAGTTCAAGTTCAACTTAGTTGACCCTAAAATTATTGTTTTCAACTAACCTAACACATTTACATGGAACAGGTTGACATAATAAATTTAATTAAAGTCAATGTTTTTTTTTTGTTGTTTTTTTTTGTGTGCAGGCATCTTTTTCAGATATCACTGATGATTTTAACCTCCACATGTTGGTGACCAAACCACAACCAGCTACTGGGCTAACATCTGTTCCTATTAAATGTTTCTGTTGCTGTTACAGTTAAAAGCCTTGTGTCTTCAGCTCAAGTTATCCGTGTTTAGTGATCTGTTAGACACATTCAGTAAGAGGTTTGTAAGTTTTGATCAACTCTTCATCATCAAAGATAAAGGAGCAGTTCATAGTGCAGTAAACTGTCCAGTGCATCTATCACTGTATAGGTGTATTTAAGGACCATTGTAAAAGTGTGTTACACAGTCCTTGAATTGTTTCCATCGCACTTTTATTTAGCCATAGTATCCAGAGAAAGAGTGTTCTTTTTACTGACTTCGTCTGTGAGGGATGACCTTTCCTCTCTCTGTAGATCAGCAGGGACAGCACTAAGATATTACACAAGTTTTTGTAGAGTGAAATGTTTCAGATTTGAACACTTGGTTCAACAGTTATCCCAATCTCTGACTGGTTACAACAGCTTCCAAAATTAACACATCCTAGCACCATGTATCATTTGTGGAAACTCTACATGCAAAAAAAACAAAATGAAGTGAAGATTGGAGCACCAGACAGGTACCCACCTGTTCACCATGTTGACGTGTTGCTTCCCATCCTCTTGTCAAGGCTGCTAGGAGCCCCAAGAAAAGGTCGGTAACATCAGTACTGTCAATATCTGGAGCTCAACAAAACGGCGCCTGGGTCAGTTGAGGGTGTTGTTGCTGTTTAGCTAGCAGTAGCCACACAGGGCTAGTTGATAGGATACAAAACTTATCAGCTAGGCATAAGATGCTAAATGAGGGTGTGATTAGCCTTTCCAGCCTCAACACAAACTTTACTTGGGGAAGTAAAGCATTTATTTTTCTCTTGGAACAACAACAACAAAAAAAAAAAAAAACATGACAGAGGATGTTAAACAGGTTCTACATCCCTCAATGTGGATTGCTTCATTTTATGTCAGGTGTTGCTTTGCACATTTACACCTGATGACTTGTTGTAGGTTTTGTCAGGTTGCTGTTGAATGGGAACTCATTGACACCTCTGATGCATGACAGCACACAGCTTTGGCATAAGCTGTCCAAACTGTTGCACTGGGATCCTACGAATAACAGAAACACAAAAGAGAAAACAGACATCTGATCTCAGACCAACCCAGACCAGTCGGTCTGAATGTATGTCACTCTGTGAAGCAGTAACTCCTCATCAAACAGAAGAGAATAAAGACAGTTTGTGGATTACATAAGCTGTGCAAAGCGCCACAGAAGCTCTTCCCGGAATCACGGGCTGCACATGTAGAGACGGGCTGAGATGTACCGACAAGTCACAAAACAAAAGTTATTTTCCAAAACGTAACAGAGTGTCAGTTCAGTTGCTCACCTTATAACTCCAACACACACACACACACACACACACACACACACACACACACACACACACACACACACACACACACACACACACACACACACACACACACACACAAACACAACAACATGTTCAGCACTGTACAGATCCTGGGAGTGGAGAGGTTGGATGGAAAACAGCATTATGTCATCCAGTTGCAGCCTCCCTGACTGGCCACACTGTGGAGCTTTGTGTGCAGCAGTCAGAGGAGCTGAAAGGATGAATAATGTGGTGGCTGCTGTGCTGCGCATCATTTCGGACACAGTGTCATATGTACACAAATGTCTGACAGGTTGTTAATGGACTATTATTTGGACTATTTTTTACCAGGTTGTTCAACCTGGGTGACTCAGACGAAAAAAAGAAAATTATATATATATATGTGTATATATATATATATATATATATATATATATATATATATATATATATATATATATATATATATATATATATATTTGGAGCATAGAGATATATTCTTAGTCACTCAATACAATAATATACAGGATGATTTCATCTGCTTTTATACATTTATTTACAAAGTTTACAAACTCTGTTAAAGAATCTTACACTATATTTCCATCACTCCCTCATTCAGTCTCCCTCTGCCTCCAAACATCTGCTCCCAGCCAGCCACCTGTCTGCTGTCAAATGCAATATTAATGTCTGCCATATACTTGTTAATTATTTCCTCTGAATGTGGTCATGTCAAGCCAAATATGCATAACAGGATTGTAAAGGACCATTTTATTAGAAGTGATCACTCTCTCTCTTTCTCTCTCTCTCTCCCACCCCTCTCTCTTTCTTTCTCTCTGTGCATGTCCAAATGCCGTCTCTCAGGTCTTTCTGTCTACTGAAGCGGTATGGTGTGAGTGTGTTTGTGTGTGAGTGTGCGTGTCTGAGCCCAGCATGCCTCCATACACCCACCAGAGTTTGTTTCCCAGGAGACACACAACTGCGTGTGCTAGGAGGGTGGCAGAGGGATGGTTGAGGGGCTGGATGGAGGGGATAGGGTGATGGAGGGGTGGCATGTCGAACCGGGGATGCAAAAGGGGGACTGTCGAGGGGTGAAGTAATGAGAGGTGTTGTGGGAGGAGGGCGGTGGAGGGGATGGCAGCAAAGTGAGGCGAGGCCAGGCGGGTGGCATGGCAGTGGGGCCTCCTTGTGTCCCGGTCCCCCTTGTCCCTCCTGGTCGCTTTTCTGCGGACAGCATCTGCAGCCTGCTTTACATGCAAAACACACCCTGCAGAGAGGGCGTCTACACATGGGGCTAAGGGGGCCAGAAGAAAAGCATTCCTGAGGCAGTGCTGGGAGAAGAGGGAGGTGGGTCTCTTCAGCAGCCTCTCTCTACCAGTGTCTCTCCCAGATGAAGCTGTGGGGGGATGCAGTAATGAGAGATGAGAGGATAAATTCACTGCAGATTATTTTGCTTTGGATCTGTCTCAAGCTCATTTCCATACACGGTTAATGCTATTGTTTCTTTATTGACAAGGGCAGCTTCATTTGCACTAGACTTGACACTGTGTTCACCAACTTCACAGCCTTCTCTTTAGTCTGAGAGCAAACTGTTCTATCTGCAAAAGTGGACCATGTGCTACCATGAAAGAAGCAGTGAGGGAAATACTTAGGGAAGGGATTTGGACACTTCCTGCTTTCAGGTTTAGAAACAATTACACATGAGAAGCACAAATATCAGCTTACGTCTTCCCAGATCTTTCACCCAACCTCACTTACCAGAGAGTCCAGAAACTAGCCAGTGCAAAGTTGTCCCCTGAGCTGGCAGCGTGCTGCCCCATTGTTTATAGAGGAAAAAACAGTAAGAGAGAACCAAGGCCTAATATAATGATCATGTATTTTATTCCACAGCTTTCCATTTTTCCTTTTTCCTTCCATTATGTGAAGCGTTAAGTCACTGCGCTGGCCTGAACAATGTATCCAACACTAACCAGATGTCACAGCAGTGTGAGTCATCTTCTACAGAGGACACTGTGTGTGTGTGTGTGTGTGTGTGTGTGTGTGTGTGTGTGTGTGTGTGTGTGTGTGTGTGTGTGTGTGCGCGTGTGTCCACGTCTGTGTGCTTTTCCTAAAGGGAATGCCACCTGCCAAGGAAAGCACAGTCCACATCCACACACCTGACATGTTCTCATTAAAGTTTGCCATTTTAAAGCTCAAACATCAGGACATTTACAGTTTCAGTGGTCAGATGTCATTTCTTTTAGGTTGGTTTACTTTATGCCAGACGGTGTCTAACAGCGGCATGAGAGAAAAAGCCACAAAGTTTAAGTCTAATGTCTCACAGGCATGGGAGGAAATGCTGAACTGTCACTTGGTGTGCATGTTCACTGGAGTCAGTGTGAGGTCACCAAATGTCCTGGTTTTGGTGCCAGTGCCAGTTGACCCGCTGTAGGGATTTGGGATACGCAGAAAACTTTCTTGGTGTTTCAGCTGCCAAAAATAGCGTCCCTTTCTCTGTTGCCTTTACCAGGAAAATTGGGGAACATTTAAAAATGGTTCTGGTGCCACTTGTCTTTGTCAGTCTCGTGAAAGATGCCCTTTCATCCCGACACTCTGTCACTGACAGATCATTTCAATCTGCCACGTTTCCAAAGCCAAGATAATTTTACATCATCATTAAATTTGGAGTATGTTCGCATTTTCCTTCCATCCATCTTCTTGCTGGTCTAGTTTCCAATTGCTCTGTACCCAAGCATACGGTTGCTTGGATGTGTGACTTTGAGGCAAACTGCAGCCCAAACAGACAGGTTCCTCATAATCAGTGATCAGTGTCACACTCCTCCTCCTCCTCCTCCTCCTCCTCCTCCTCATATACTTTACCCAGACATCTTTGTTCCATCATTACAGACTAATGAAATCAAACCTCATCTGTCCCTCACTTCTCTCTTCATACCAAATGATAAGTGGTTAATTTTCTGCAGTTTTTCGTGCTCCGTAAATATCAGCAAACTCTGCTGACCAAGAAAAATGTTCTCCATTAGGGGGCGATATGGGAAAAAGATATCAGGATGTTTTTATTGCAGGATCAGGATCTGGATTGATTGATTCTCAAGTTTGTATCCTGAATTCTGGACTGTTTTAAGCTCTGGATGTTCTTGAAGAACATTTTCACATCTTGATAAAAACACATTCATTTAAACACGATACGAGTAGCCTATGCACAGTCCAAATGCAGTTTAGTAAGACGTTTCTAGATCTTGACAGAAAATGAATATTCTATTCACCACAAAGAGATCACCGTGATATTCTTGTGATGAACAGTTCCTGGCATGAAATTATGGCCAAACTTGGCAGAGAAGAGGAATTTCTGAAAAAATGTTGTAAACAGTGTAAACAGCTTCTTCATCTCTAGTTTAGTACTGTGGTAATCGTGTGTTTGTGATTCACCCCTGCAGTTTGGGAACAGACGCCGAAAGGTGTGTGAAAAAGCTTAAAAATCACACGCATTCTAGTGTCTCATTTCCATGTGTCTCGTTTATGCTGAAAGTATAACCAGCTCATTAGGGTGAGAGGCTGGGTTTTACTGGTCGCCAGTCAGTCACAGGGCTGACTCATAGAGACAGACAACACTCAAACCTATGGGGAATTCAGGATCACCATTACCCTGATGAGTATGTTTTTGGACTGTGGGAGGAAGCTGGAGAACCCAGCGAGAACCCACGCATGCACGAGGAGAACATGCAATGTCCACACAGAAAGGCACACCTTGCCAGAATCAGGATTCAAACTGGTGACCTTCAAGCTGTGAGGCAGCAGCTCCAACTGTTGTACACACATAAACGTATGCAGAATTAATTTTGCATGATTCATTTCAGTGCCATGATTTAAACATTATAAGATGATGACTGGGAGCTAAAAATTAACCTCGGACCATGACCTTTGACATCGCTGCTCTAGTATCTTTACATTCATCTGACCTTACACTCAGTCTGGCTAAGCTTCTGTATAAAAGCACTTTTTCCTCCAAATTTCTAAATCAAGTCCTCACAAACAGCAACAAACCATTTCTGCAGCCTTGTCGTCCATTTCCAAATCCCCCTCCTCACTCCTGTGTGAACATTCCCACAGACAGAAGCTCTCCTTCTCTCTTTCCGTTCCTGCAGCAGAGAGGTGAATTGTGTAAGATTGCTCTCTTTGTGTAACTAGTGTGTGCAATAATAAACGGAGGAAATGAGCGCTATTGCCTCGCTTAATGTTAACATTGTACATATCAGGAGGTAGATTGCTGCTGGTTCAGGATTCAAAGAGCAAGCCGTCACAAGCAGTAGATTATGAGAGGGATAAATTGACTGTTTCCTGTGTTTTATGTCAATCAATCAAGTGTATGAGCCAGGCCTAAATAAATGTCTTTATTCAGAGGAGGGGAAATTATATGAAGGGTTTTCTTCAGAGAACATACACACAGAAACACACTCTTGTCAGTGAGAAAAGAAGTGTCTTGTTTTATGATCTGCAGAGCTACAAAGTTACATGTTTAATGTTTGACATTGCTTCAGAATTTCAAGGAGGCTGATCAGCTTTATGACCAGATTCCAAACCTATGACACACATAAAGCATCTCCAAGACCTCTCCTCATGAAGAGTTACAGTGTTGAGGGTTGACCTTTTTGTCCTGCACATACTGTGTTCTTAAAATATGATGGTCCTCCACATTTGGTGTGACTAAGCCCTGTGTTCAGTTTTATCTCCTTAAGAGGGAGTGGGGACCAGCTCCTACTTTCTAAAGGAGCCACTGAAAGGTTAAACACCCTTGGGTCATTCCAGAATTGCCAGTACATTTTGAGTACGGAAAGAAAATGAAAAATTATGTATTTTTTTCTCATAGATTAAATTTAACATTTTCAGTATTTGCTGAGCTTAAACCTGTAAGATTTAAAATATCCAATGCAGAAATCACTGCAGTAACAGAAAAAACTTGTCCACTGTTAGGTCATATGACTATAACAAACAAATGTAATATAATTGAAAATACAATCTTTCCTAAAATAATAATAAAAAAATGTAATAATTTATTCACTTTGGCAATACTAAAACATTTAATGGTCAGTTTAAAAGTAAAAACAAAATTGAAATGTAAAACCAATCATTAAATCCAAACGTATATTTTTGAATTACAGGTATTTCGTTAATTACTCATCATCAACTCTGTTAATAACAGAGTTGACAGTAATAAGTTGAAAGGTGATTAATCCACTGTTGGTGTACTCTTGATATTTTGTACAAAGTGAGAGAAAAAGCATGACATGCCTCACTACCTTTTCATATATCCCACCAAAGGAAGTGACCTCACCATCAGCAGGTCATATGATCTCTATATAAATGCTAACAGGTTTTCATGCCATAAAATACAAACTATTTAAAATATAAACTGTGTCTGAAATGTATATAAAGCATTATTGTCAGAGAAATAATAACACTCTTAGTTTTTTACTCAAAGTTGATCCAAAGAAGATTTTTTGGGAGGGGAATAACAATTAGTAGACACAGAATGAATCCACAATTCTGGAATGATCCCTTTACAAAGATGTCTGAATCTCAGGTTTTTTTTTTTTAATCATGTATTCATGAAATACTAAACTACTTAAAATGTTCATAAAGAAGACCAGTCCTTACTCTGAGATATTCTAGTTTGAGACTCTTTGCATGCACACTCTTGCTTGCATGCAGCTGCTTGCACATGCACTCAGTCTGTGGCTTGCAGGAAGCTGCTCACAGACCTGGAGAGCTGTAGTTCCTGCAGCTGGGGTCTGCTAAGCTGCCTGGCTGCTTTAAAAACTTGCTGGCTGCTTCTCTGCCGTGCTGAGAGCCAAAAGAGGAACTCCAGGAGTCATCTTTTGTGTCCTCCTCCAGCACATACCTCACATGCTTGCGCAGTAAAAGGGAAAGCCTAAAATGCTGAATCTTTACAAGTTTGGTTCCTGTGCTTTGCTGTTTAATTTGCTGTTTTCTCTCAGCCTGTCACTTTCTTCTCTTGCCATGGTGAAGAAAGGCGTGTCATGCCCAATTCCAGATGTTTAAGTCACTCTAAAAGGGTGAGGAAAACTATTGCACAATTACTAACGTACACTGTTTGAAGCTCTAAACTTTGTTGGAAGGCTCTCTAAGCCACCAGGAGCCTGAGCTTTACGTTGTCGTGTTGAGCGGGAGTATGGTCGCCTGTGTGGCGCCCTCAAACGGAAACTCCTGTAAAATAATCCAGTCTTCTCTTTAAAGGGGATGTTTAACTTCTCTGTTTTGGAATTTGTGCACTTCACAATCTATGAGGTCTCCAGCACTCACACCCCCAACAGGAATGCTGTGTGTGCACGAGTGTGTGCATGTGTGTTTATAAAGACATATGTGTCCAACATGCAGATACTGTTATTTTTTATGTTTGTTTGTTTTGTTTTTGTTTTATGTCTGTGTGTGTGTGTGTGTTTGTGTTGTGGGTAGCATCTTTTAAGAGCTTTTACATGTCAGAAAGAGATCCAGTGAATTCATATGTATCTCATTAATGCAGATGACAGCACCCCCAAAGCATGGAAAAAAAAACAAAACAAACAAACAGCAATAAAAACAAGCAACAATACGATTACAGTGAGATTCCTGAATGGTGCCATAACTTAAATGAACAACAGCCTGTTCATGGGACCCGACGTCATTTGGTTACATTTACTGTATGGTGGTTTACATTAAACGATTGCCTTCAGTTTGTTCTTTGAAAGTCGTGTTTCCATTGCAGCCAGTAATTGTGGGTCTTCTATATCCGTGAGTGCAGATGTAGCTGCTTAAAGTCGCTCTCCAATGCCTGTGTTGAGCCTTTTTTTTTTTCCAACGTCATGTGTGGCGGCCCACAACAAGCTCCCGTGAACTCCCATCTATGTTCACGTTCTGGGAAACGAAGGCTCACTGCGCAGCCAAATGAAACTATACATTAACCTGATACCTTCCTTGAACTTTGCTGAGACCTCTGATGATATCTGTTCTTCTTTTCTTTTCTTTTCTGTGCTTCAACAGCTCCCAGCTTTCTCCTGATGTCCAAAATAGTTTGTCTCCTTTCATCCCTCTCCCTTTTAAGTCACACTTCTCTGACACCAAAGATGAGATGGAAGCCACAAGTGTTCTCTCCCTGTAATTTTCCATGTCTCCCTGCACACAGAGCAGAGTATGAGCAGATGAAGATGTGGCCGTCCGTCCATATGTATGCACATGCTTGTTTTTGTGTGTTTGTAACAGGATACATTACTTCTCTCTGGACTTACTTGGTCACTTCCTCTTGTTGATGTTTACCCTTGTCATTGTGCAATGCTACCACTCATCAATGAAATGTCTGAGTTCGGCACACGTCACTGACTAAAATTCCTTTCAGCAGTTACTCTGCCACATGGCTTCCCCTCTGTCCCCACCCATCCTGTCCTCCCCAGTTTTGCTAAGGGGTGAGGGGGGCTGGTGATCCCTGTGTCATGTCTCGTCCACTGACATGACAGAAACATTCCCTGACCCCTTCATCCTCCACATCATGCACACAGACGCACACCAGCCCCCCCCCCCCCCCCCCCCCCCCCCATAGCCAGACATCCCTGTCTTGTCCCAGCTAGCTAGCGGCTGCAGAGCGAGGGAACAGGAGGCCCCACCACTGGGCCAGCTGTTCCAGACCCCCTCGCCGCCCTGGGCCCCACATTCCCTCATTCAACGGAGCTTTGTAGTTCTGACATCTTGGAACAGTTGAGCAGCTCAGCTTCTAATGCTGCTGTAATGGTGAGAGAGAGGGAGAGACATGGAGAGGAGGGAGGGAGGGAGGGGAAGAAAAAAAGAATGAGACCGGCTTTATGTGTACTTGCTTGTTACACTCAATCCTCCCTCCCTCTATCCTCTCAGCCCCCTCATATTGAATCCCTTTACTGTACTTCTACCAGCGCCTTTGCTTTGGTACTTTGGTTACATCATACTGCATTGAATTTTAAATCATGTGTCTTCAACTTATCAGCTTGTAAATTAAAGTTTGCTGAATCATAAAATGATATATTATAATATCACTATCTTTAATTTTTCACAGCTTGTTGTAGCTGGGTTGTTCCTTAACTGTCCTTAACCCAGACAGTCACAGTCACACTGTGCTGATCAGGCACCTTCTGTAAGTCTGCTAAACTCCAGGGTCTAACTCAAACCTCTCCTGTAGCTGGTTTCATAGCCAATATTGAGTGCAGTATGTGCAAGATGTGAAGATATCAGCTGATTGGAGGTTAGCTGAGGATTTCTGTGGAGACACCTGTTGATGAAGTGAAAAAAAAAGTCATCTGCTTGAAGTTTGAGAGGGAAACTGTGGTGGATAAGATGCTCTCCAGCAGCTGTGACGTGTCAATCTACTGCAGACGTGTTGAGAATCTGTTTGTTTTACAAAAATGTTCATAGGTTTTACATAAAGATTGGTTTCATATGTGCCAATGCTTAAAGCAGTTAAAAAAGTGTGCGCTCAGCTAACTTAGCCTATGTTCACTCTGCAGGTAAGGTGGCCCTGAGAGCTCACAGCACTGTAACTTAAGAAAACACATGCAAAAAGACAAAACACAAGCAAATTAAGAAAACATCTTTATCAGTTTGAGAACACCTGCACAGCATTTAGCAATAGGCTGCAACGGAAGTGTTTCCAGAGGACACTTTAAAGTGATGCACACACATCTGGACACACTTGTTGTTGACACACATTTTGAGTTACAGTCCTTTTAAGGTACTCTTTCCATCCGTGGTGTTGGAAAATAAGATCAAAAGTAAGTGTTTATGATTTATTTTAACAATGTGATGGCATGATTCAGATATTAGCCAACAAGCGTGAGCTGTGAGCTTTTTTGTTTGGCTGTTCAGATGACATTTTTAAGTGTGGCCTGTCTGCAGTCTGTTATTTGAACAGCTCATGCTCAGTTGAATATTAATGACGTCATGCACAGAACAGTGTTCATAGAAACGTACATGGCCCCAAGTTCTTGGGGCTTGTTTTCTAAAGTGTAGATGCTTATTTGGGCTTGCTTTGCTGCCTGTATCATCCCCCCCGCCTGATTCTCTCCCAGCTCTCAGCTTGAAACATGAATGTGCACTTAAGGTTCAGTTTCTCTTCTCTCCATGCGCTCCTCTCACTGGTTACGCTGGTTCTCCTCCTGTGAGTGTTGCTGCTCAGTCATGCCACTCGGGTTACTAATAAGATCTAAAAGTTCACCCTCCCCCGACTGGCTCACTTCATCACTACTGTCTTCCTTGTTTGTTTTCAATGAGCATTACTCCTGCCTCCATTTTTGTCTTCAGCGCAGAAATGTGGTGTGGGTTGTTCCAGAATGATGTCAAAGTTGCATTAAATGTGATCTGGTTGTTCAAGAAAGTTTTTTCCCAATTCAGTAGCACATTTGAAAGTGGCCTGAATCTGACTTGAAATGTCAGATTCGTAATGACTTGTGCTGTTCAGACTTTTAAAAACAAAGCAGATATGGGTCACATTTAGGGAGAAAATCAGATTCAGGTCACCTTTAACTGCTGTGTGAACATAGCCTTAATTGCAGGGAACACCTTTTACCTGCCAGCAGTGTGCTCCTTTTGTTGGCTTTTAACTTGCTGTGGGATTGTTTGGTATGCCTTTATTCCTTGTACGTCTGTATCTCAGTCACCCCTTTTAATAGCTATGATTGAGTCCCATGAGGCTAAGTTTTAACTCGCTGAACTCCCCGACGACATGTCATTCAGGAAAGGCCAGTTTCGTGTGGTAATCAAGAAAGTCTATCTCAGGTTATGGAGCTGCAGATTTCAAGACTCGACTAATTGCTCCCCTCGCTCCCTTGTCACAGTGGAAGGGCTGTTTGTTCAGACCACTTATCCACCTCAATCAGTTCAAGTCACTTTAGCTCGACAGAGAACTTCATGGGAAACTCAGAAAGGTGCCAAGAGAGGTTTTGGCATCCTACCCAAAAGGCTACAGTTGTGCTTGTGTATGATTGTAGATGTATGCATGCAAAAATGAACTCTGAGCTTTGCAGGAACTGGACTGAGTTTTGGATGATATTTCATCAGTTCAGGAGCTTTTGAAGCTTCTTGGATGAAAGGTGAAACATCTTCTCAAACTCTACACAGTCCAGATGTCATCTTTTCTGTAGCATAACCATGAACTAGATGAATGAGAATCTACAAGGACAACTCCCTGGTCATTGACATTCAGACCTTTCCAATTCCTCCATGTGCAGCTCCTTCAGTCGTCTCTCTGATGAAGTGTATTTGCCTCTCCTGCAGATTCATTTCACAATCAATTCACAACAAACTGAATATGCTCTTGTTTTGATTTCATAAGCAGCAGAAGACAAGTCACAGTGAGGAGAAAAGAGGTTTTATTTCCAGTTGCAGTACCCACCGCTGACCTAAAGATGGAACTGCTGCATTCATTTTAATGCTTTTCTCAGAGAGCCTCTGTGGTGGTCACATGGCATAGCAGTGAATGTACTGTAGAATACAAGCATTTTAAGAATAAAACATAATTACATTGAATGGCCCACTTTAGTCGAAATGAGTGCAAAAACAGGAAGAGCCCTAGGCTTTAAAAAATGCTCAAAATTTCAGCTCTTTTTTAAGTAAATTGATCATTTTATCACCACTATCAGCAAGACAACTATGACTGCACAGTTCAACCAAGACACTTTGAAAAGGATCACAAGTGAACAATAAGCTCACAGTTACAGTTTTATGGTGAAGTCAACTGAATCATGCTCCCAGTCATGATGCCACAACCAAAATATTACCTCATACTCAATGTTTGTTGTTAACTAAACTGTCTCTGGTAGTTTTAAGTTTCACAGAACAATAAAAAATACTGAAATTCTTTCTAACTGTATTTCCCAGATATCCCCACTTGATATCCACAGGACTGTCAAAGACACTTTGAGTGGTATTTCAACTTATCCATACATGATTTACTCATTACAAACAGTAAAGTTCAGCTAATGTGAAGAATTAAAGAAAGTTTAACAGAACATTGACAACGGGCATGGAGATACTTCCATTTGTTTATTAACAGATAACCAGATAACTTGCATTAAGGCCCACAGAGGAGAAAAACTGTCTGGATTCATTTTAATATATTCATAATCTGAGGTTTTTGGAGCTTGAGTGTCTTAGCTTCCTCTGTGACTTTTTTCTGTGTGAGCGCCCCAACTTTTTAAAAACATGATGCAAAACTACTACCGGACTGTTCCTTTAATGATGCATGAAGAGTTACTTGTCTTTGAATAACTGCTGTGGATACTTTTACATGTTGTTAAAGATGCAAAACATGAACACATTATCTTATACTGCACAGTAACACATGTTGCAGATTGGCAGTTTCAGCATGAATCAAATATGATGATCAAAATATTTCATCAACACAATACTTTCTGAGTGACTGCAACAGTTTCCCTCAGAATTTTCGCTGACTTTCGTAAAATGTCAGCATAATAAGTGAACACTCTCTGTTTCCGGGTATCTGCACATACTGCTGCAGGTTTCAAAGCAAAAAGAGTGGGCTCATTCTTAAGAACAACAACAGCAATAATAATGAATAATACATTTTTATGTAAAAGTTTGTCTACCATGAAAAGGCATGGCCTGATTATAGATTTCAAGATGTGCAAAAGAATGGCTTAATGCCTTTCAGATAAAACTGTCAGTACAGATAAAACTCTGTCCCAGCCTCCATCCATCATTTGATTTAGTGAATCTGCATTTAGAAGAGAAACTGAGGGCTAATATGGCCTTTGCTGGATTTTTTTTTTGAGAGACTGTGAAAGGCAGCTTGTAAGTGCGTGATGGGAAACCTCCATGCATAAGCAGCAACCCCAGTCTGTAAATATGAAGCCCATACGGACATGCTAAAATTTGCAGTTCTTCGAGAATCCGCTCGAGGCTTGCTGCAGAAAGACTAGAAACCGCATACACAAAAAGTAAAATGTGATCTTTATAGCAAAAATAAAAATGTTTACAGCCTTGTCCGTGAAACAGCTTTGGTCTGAGTACCTCATTTCTCCATCAGCACACACTGCACAAGGCTGAATTGTTTTTATAACTTGTTACATTCAGAGATGTTAATTAAACTTACGAGTTTTGCCCATATAAGGGCATAACTTGACTGACAGGCAGACACCCTGCTGCTGTGTCCGAAGAGGCTAAAGGCCAGCCTCTTTACCTCATCCTAACAAAGCTAGGTTGAGTTCCATTATGGCCACCATCAACATCAAAACTCTGTGTCAGAAACAAATGGATGACATCACAGAGACTACATCCATGTATGATACAGTCTATGATCCAGCATCTCTAAAAGCACTCAGTTTTATTTTATTGTGTCACTGGTCTCTCTGGTTGCTACCAGAAGCCTATTAGCCCCTGCTGATCAATAAGATGCTAGTGTTGCTAATCCAATCATTTGATCACCATCAAAGAGACATAGAGGCAAATGTTGGGACAGGTCTTTGTGCATCAAGCTTAAATGAACAGAACCAACAAAGCAATGTTGAACATGAAGTAATATTGTATACGTTCCTAAAGAAAAGAAAAAGATATTAATTTTATAATTTAAGCTTAACCAAGACCGATCTAAAAAAAAAAAAGGGAAAAAAAGATGTCTGCAGACACTGCAGGCAGTCTCATCGGTGAGGCTGCTGTCAAGGGATGTTAAAACTCCACTGAATGATGAAAGTTTTTTCCATCCTAAATGAAAAACTGTTATCAGTTGGTGTAAAAAGTAAGTATAGAATAATACAGTTTGATATCGAACAGTCCTGTTCAGAAATCTAAAGCATAATCCAAAGCACATTTCAGTTTCATGAATTAATTAAAAATACTTTTTAAACATGATGCTGGCTAAGAATTTGCATGTGTATTAAATTGTGTGCAGAATAATAGCATATTTATGTAGTATTTTGTCAAATGCAAAAAAGCAACAATAACTTGATTAAAAAAGAGAAAAATAAGTTATATAAAATAATCATAATGTAGCATACTTGTTTACTAATGTACCAAATGTGCTATATGTTGTTTGGAAATGGAATACAACCCTGAAACCATGATATTTTTGCTTTAGGTTATCGTACTGTGAGAATCTAACTATTTAATTACGAAAGGCAGTTGCCATATATTTTGATGAACCTGTGCTGCCATATGCTTTTGTTCTCACCATGAAAATGACTCAAAGGAATAACATAGCTACAGACACATACAGTGAATGTGAGGGCTTTTTTATGTTTGATATGTGCACGTTTAGAATTTACAATAAAAGAAACGTTTGAAAGGTGAAAGGTTTTGAAAGATTAACTTTGCAAAAGTGCTGAGTGAGGAAAGAGGGTATGTAAGGTTTTCTTTTTTCAGTCACATCCATCGTCATATTTTATACATATGTCTATGTTTTGTTTATCTAATTTATGTTCTTACGCCAGGAATAGAATTGTCTTATGTGTTGTTAAAATCTGATCCACGGTAATAGAGGGATTACATTCGATCTCTGGGAAACTTTATGAATATGCGTCTTGGAGGTTGTTCAGGGACGTGGTGTTTTCTTTGAGGCCCACAGGTGTGTAACCATCTGAGACGTTACAGTTGAACAGTCTCCTCTCTGCAAGTCAGACCTTCACTTCCAGAGTCTCACCTTGTCTGCTCCCTACAGTTTGCTGAGCACAGCCACCATTTGGCAGCATTTTGTGAATCCTGCACACGTGTCTGACAGCCCCAGACATGAGCTTAAGTAAGGATGAGTCAAGTATGTGTGATTACTTGTTATTAAAGGACACATAGTGTGTGGGTTGATATAAAATCTATGTGTACATACGGGTTTGTGAAGCCTTTTGTCAGATGAAAACTAAGCAGACAGCTTTCATGACTTGTTGGAGGTCATTCATTTCAACACAGCATGCTCATTTGCATGTTTTCTTTTTGGTATCTGTTTTTTTTTTTTTTTTCGTTTCAGCTTGCATCACTAAATTCAAACCACAGAATTGACAAAATTAAACACAGTATCTTCTTTTCACAATCCTTTACATAGCTCATGATGTAATTCAGGTTTTATCTTTTCCTCCCTTGTGATGATGTTAGCCCAGATAAAGCACCTTGCAGTCATATAGAAAAATGTTACGTTTTACATTACAAATTGGTGACACAGTTCATGTAACATTTTTTTAAAAAAAGAAAAAAGCTCGGGCATGATGTGAGCAGGAGGCAACAATGCAGTCGTTGTCAAAGCTACCGAACAGCAAAATGGAAACTCAGTTACGCAGTAAAGCTGCGTGCATGTCCTCTTCTTGGTATTCATTTTTGGGAGGATTTCCAGGAATGTGAGGCAACTGCTGTTTGGGTCGGCTTTTTTTCTATTTCCTGTTAGTTTTTTTTTTAGCAACTCATAACCATACACAACAGTTATTGTTACTGTCAGATTGTCAACAGTTAAGGTTTCAACAGGTGGGATGTTGGTAGTTGAAATCCTGATACCTCAGCTTCCCCTTCACCTGAGCAGAAGTAATCTTATTATGACTATTATTAGAATTAAGTCCAAATCTTAAAAAATACATCACATGTAAGTCCTTTTTAACCATTTATAGTTTGAGTCTAGTTTTTGACGTCTAATACTCAAAATATTTTTGTTTCAGTCCACTTAACAAGAAGTCATTACCTAAAAGTCACGACTCAAACGTTTTTCGTGGCTTGCAGCAGTGTAAACTAACCTGATTTAGAGTAACTCAAGTTTTAAATACAAAGGATGATTTGTGTCACCAGTGATATTTAGGGCTTTCTTTTTAGTGTTCAGTACATTCTTCTTGCCAAGTGGCACCTGGGGTTCGTGACCTTATACACAAGTCAAAAGAGAAAAACACACGTCATGTTACTTTAGGAATGTTTTGTCACAGGCACAGACAGTCAGCTCACAATGCGTTAAACTTCATCTTCCATGACTAAGAGTAAATTAGAAAACCAGACAGGGATTAAACACTCACTAGTAATGACAGCATAAAGAAAAAAATATCAAAAATTAAAGGATGTCACCGCAATGGCTGGTAGTGGCTTTTCGCTGACATTAAAAACATCACTCTGACAGATGATTGAAGGCAGTCAAAATTTGTTTCCATAGGTTAACACTGCGCCCCTTAAACTAACTCAGCCTCTTACAGGAGTTCAGTGCTTGTATTTAGACAAAGGATAGGTCATGATTTTTGAAAAATTACATATTAATACTTCATTTAAAGGGACTGTGAGAACTATCTGTTTGAAGTTGCAGTGACACTTTTGCTCGGAATCACGCACAGTGTCGTGATGACGTGACTCTTAACAAGATGTTTGTTTTAAAAAATGAATGGAGATCAGATCTTCTTTAAACTCTACTTTTCTTTGTTCAAGAAAAGTTTAAATGGATACAACGTGATGAGGTAAGGTATTTATCAACTGTTATATGGAGCTGTTGTTTGAAACGGGACAGCAAGCAAACTTCATTAGTTTGGACTGTAGTTCAGTAGCTGGTTATATGTAAAGCCCGGTGCTGTGAGACATATCGGTACGCTAACGTGAAATGTTAGTAAATCCTTGTTATGTCCCGCTCCTCTACCAAGCAGAGTAAACATGACCTCACTCTTCATTTTACTGACAGACTCTCAAGTTTGATCAGATCACTGCAGTATAACTGCTGCATGAGGGTTGGAATAAACATTATCACAAACAGTTTAGCATGTAGTTTAGTCTTTAGCAAATGTTTTAGCCTTTAGCCTGAGCTCTATCACTATCCTGTTTAGTTTTCTTCTGCTCTTTGGTCTTTTATCTTAATGTCAATTCAGCTCCAGTGTCCACCATCATGACAAAATTATTCAGAGATTTTTTTTTTAGCAGAGAAAAACACAGATCTCTCTTCATCAGCCAGCGTGGTGTTGCCATAGAGGCTTCTGCAGATCAGTGCAGTCCTGTCTGACCTGACCGGGAAGCTAAGAAATAGCATTTAGAAATAATCATTATTGGTGCTGATAATCTAATTTTAAATTGTGGTTTAGGATCAGGCAGATATCTAAAAGTGAGACTTTTCAAGATCACTTAGAAAGTCCTCACAGTCCCTTACCGAAAGTTTTATTACAAATATTAACTAATTTAAAAGTTTTTTACTGGTGCCTGGTTGTAATACAGTATTCCCACCAGATGGGAACCAAATTACACGACAGTAGAAGAAGACAATTGACTTCGTCAAACAGCAGAAGAAAAAGAAAACAGCAACAGTCTCTGATCTGGAGCAGTGCGATTCAGAGACAAAGAGATTTGTATATATATATATATATATATATATATATATATATATATATATATATATATATATATATATATATATATATATATATATATATATATATATATATAATTTATTTATCAATATGTCTTTATAACTTAAAATTGCTGCATCTTTCTTTTAAGGAAAAGGGTTGTTGAGCAACATTTCTCAACATTTTTAACATTTTCAACACTGCACCTGAGGCTAAAAGATAACAGACTGTTAAGAAAAACATGTATGTAATTGTGTTGGTATAATTTAGTTTTTAAAAACTAATGTTGATCCCCAGGTTATTCAATTTTAGGATTTCAAGAGGCAGCACTGTCAAACCTCACATGGAATGTTTCATTTGTCCTGAAAGAGCAGCATCCCCAGAATCAGAATCTAAAACCATGTTTGTAACCACTCACAGCTGTAACATTATCCATTCCTGGAAACAATATCACTATCATCATCACTGTGTGTCAGTGTGATAGGAGTAATATTTCAGGGTGTTTGTATTGAGTCCTAACGTCTACTACAAACAAGTCAATATGAAGTGACTCCAAGGGTTTAAAACAAATCAATGAGTCAGTCTTCTGATGTGTATCGGTGTCAACATCCTAATGCTCTCACTTTTGGCAGTTAGAGTTAGTGCCAGGAAATCCATCAGTGAGAATATTTCATAAGAGACAGTTTCATTAGCTGTATTGCTACATAAAAACACATGCACAAGGCAGGCTGAAGAGGGGAAACGATTTAGAAATAGTACATTTAAGTTTCCTGTTGGACGCAAAATATAGGATGTCTTGGTGCTCGGGCCAAGCTTGTGGTCACTTTGCTGCTGGTGGGAAAATCCAAAATGGAGATTATTGCTGACTAAACATGATCAGCCTAAGAAATTCAACTCACGGAAGATTTCCCAGCATGCCTGTGGTGTCTGGAATGAGACATTGTATTTCCTTTGTTTGCAACTTTGAAACCTACTTATTGTAATTGAAAATAGAAAAGCATTAACTGATCAACTTTTATTTTGATGTCTCCGTGATTTCATCTCATGTGAGAGAGAAATGGGCCACCTTGAAGAGCCACTGTGCATGATGCAACTTCAGTAAGTAGATGTCCTCAGGCTACATTCTCTTGACTAATATGTTGTTTAATATGGCACTGTAAAATGTAAACATACAAGCACAGACTTCGCCCAAGTTGAGTCCTCCAGTTGTTGCTTGATCGTTTGAAGCGTGCAGGCAGTAGACCTACTTAGATAAGTAATAAAGATGGGTAAGGTGTTTTTGTCCTTCTGCAGCTTCTTTGTAGTAGTTTTAAAGGATTTGCAGCTGGCTGAGTGGCATCCATGATGGTGTTTGTAACACTTCAAAGCTCCAGGGCAAACACTGCTGTAGTGAGTAATGCAGCAAAGCAAGGCAACAGTCATTACTGTGAATGTCGTCAAAGTCACTGCGATTCTGAGAGACTCGTGAATCCCAACTTGACAGTCAAAGAGAGGCCTCTAAACAAAATCAGGTAGCAGTGTCTCTCTTCCTCCTGCTTAAAGGGCTTAAGGGAAAGTTGAAAAGGCACATAATAAACATTGGCTGCTTTTAAAAGTCAAGAAATGATCTTACCACCCAGAATAAATCTATCTTAGTTAGTCCTCTCAGTTATCACCTTTGCAGACATAAGACATCACAGAGACCAGGCTGACTAAAAGTTTATTCTGGACTGTAGTGAAGATTGGTGGCAGCGAGCGCTATCTGCTTTGAATCTGATGAATGAGCAGAGACAACATGTAAAGACATCAATTATTTGTTGTTGAGTTGCCTTGGTAATATGTGAGCAAAGTTGTGATGCATCATTATGACCTACTTGCGCTTTAGACAGTGTGGTCAGTGACATAACAGTGCTCACAGTGCAAAGTATACAAAGAAAGAAAGATGCTTAAAATATTTCTCACTGTGTATTTGAGGGTGTGATTAAAACAAATGAGGACATTTTAATATGTTCCCTTTTTGGGTGAATTTCAACATGAAGAATTTAAGAAAATCAAAATACAAAATGCAGCAGGAGGGACAATGTCTAGTGAGCAGTTAAGAGCTGATACTGATATTTGATGAGCAGGTCAGTCGATTACCAATACATAATGCCAATATATCCTAGTTGCTTTTTGCATTTAATCAATAAAACAATTTAGCAATAAAGTTATCTTATCCAGTTATCTTATGCTTTAGATAGGGGTCGAGCAGCTAATTTTTACCAGGGGCCACAAGAGAAGCCTGAATTGTGTCAGAGGGCCACACCAACAAAAACATCAACTCAATTCTGCTCACTATAATTTTTTTCCCTTTGGAAAATGCACTTACTCATATTTCAATTAGCTGCTGCTGTTAACCAGAAGAATAAGAATATTCTGTAAATATGTGATATAGTGGTTTAGGTCAAATAGGAAAGTACTCCTTTAAAAGTAATAACCAGTTTTGATTAGTCTTGCATTTCATTTTTAGCCTGTCAGACTCCACAACCACTGAAAACTTTATAACACGCACCAGCAGCAGTTCATTTATTCGTAAAAATATGAGACACATTATTTGTATCTGTGCACAACTTCACAAATCTTCATGTCTCCAGCTGTTCTGTATGTTTTTGTTGTTGCTGTTTTGTTTTGTTTAATGGAAATAAGACAGAGCTATCTTTTAGAGAAGTGAGTCAGAAAGTTTACGTGTAGTGTTTGTGTGAAAATTATAAAAGGTACCTCACAGCACCATCTTGAAAGTACGTTGGCAAGTCAAAGAATAGACCTTGAACAGAAGATCTAATTTTTCACTTGTAATTCAATTAAAAAGAAAACATCTTTATCGAGAATAACATGTTTATTATATGGCAAACTATGCATGTTTTTTCTGACATGCTTGAGGTGTAATTAGTTACATACTGGCCTAACCACTGCTTTTGAAAAAAAAAGCTGGTTCCTGGACGGCTCTGAACTGTCATCAGAAAAAGAGGTATATGTATTATCGTTAAGGGAGCATTAGTTTAGTTTAGTTTAGTTTAGTTACGTTTTTTTGTTTTGTTTTGTTTTGTTTTGTTTTGTTTTTGTTTGTTTATTCTGGTCACTTTAAACATAAAGACCTATTTACACACATTAAAATGAAAAATTTTCAAATCAACAAATATTGCATTAATACTATTTCTGGATTAACATCAATCAACAAAACATATAAGAAAATAGTAGTAGGCTGAAGCCTTATTTCACAGACCCCTTTTAAAGTCATGGTTTACTCAGATTCCTTCAGATCTATATAAAACAATAAGATAAACATAACTAAATACCAATTAATCATACACAGACCCCTTTTCCCCCAAAATCTCAGACACATGTGTGTTCACACCGCATTTCATTAACATTGCTCCTGTGCAGCCACATTTGTGATGTTAATTGTGTTCCTTCTTTTTAATAAGCTCCAGGAGTGCTGGAATTAGCTGATATTTTTATTTATTTATTTTTTTTTAAATGCTCTTAGTTGGCATGATTAATCAGCTTACTGATGAATGGTCTGTCTGGTTTGCAGCTGGTTAAAAGCATTAAATCCCAACAGGATGAACAGGACTCTAAAGCAAAGCTACCATGGCAGCATGTTATTAACAGCCTACTTGCAGGATGAAATAAAATTTGAACACATCTATGACGAAAGAAAGACTGGTGTGTTTGTTTTCAGGTCTGAAATCCATTATTAGTACTCAAGGAAGCTGATAACTGATATTTGGTGCCTATATTCATCAAAATTTTAAAACTTTTAAACTTTGTCAAAATGCCTTTATGCATGTTTATAAAACAGCTCCTTGACTCAGCAGTATGTCTTATAAAGTTAAATGAAAAGTTAAACACATAAATAGCTTCCTGAAGTGTTCCACAGTAAATAAAGATTTCCAAAATTTCAAAAAACTGAAATGTAATTTTATATTTCACTTATCTTTGTTTTAATTTCAAACAAACAGAAAGTGCAGGGATTTCCCAGGGTCAGCAACATTTCTTATAAAGTTATGAGAAAATTGAAATAAATATCTAAGTGCCATGGCTTTGCATGTAACCAATCAGATTGTTCATAGCCCCCCCCCCCCCCCCCCCAAAAAAGTTTTAAATTGATCATAAATTAAGGAAAAAACAGGGAAATGCAGATATAGGTCAAAATCATAGACTGCTAATCAGCCGGCGCAGCCATAATCGAAATGGGGGGAGCCTTGAGTCAAATGCCCAATATCTGCTCTTATAATTGGCCTTTCCCAAATTTTAACTCAATGTTGTGTCAATAAAATATTGGCCTGCACATTTGTTATTTTTTACATTAAAGGTAATCTGAGTCAAGGTGAAGGGGGGCCCAGCAAGAATATATATTTCTTGATCTCATTCAACTCCCCTTCTCCTTTTTTGGACTTGCAGTTGAAAGCTTTAAACAAAAATTAGGCAAAAGTCACAACTTAAAATGCTGTTGCAATTGATGACAGTGTACCATGCAGCTCTAATGTGAAGCAAGAAGTAATCCACAAGCATGAAAAACCCGTCAACAAATCTCACAATCAGGCAGTGTTGTTGAAAAGCTGCAAGAAATGAAGCAGGTGTTAAGCATGCTGTTGCTGTTTCGTTTGGCTCTATTCTTCATGTTAATCTGCAGTCCTTGGATTAACTGGTAGGAGAAATAGGAACTGGTGTGAGATGGTGTGTGGTCGTCCTGTGACAGTTGCCTTGTTTCTTATGTATCACTATCTTTTTCCTGTGGAGGGGGCTCAGATAGAACGCAGGTCTGCAGAGATTTCCATCAGCCGTCGACTCAGGTTTTGAAGCCATCTGGTGCGCTGAAGCTGTGAATGTGCATCTTACCTTGTCACTATGTGTGTGTCATGGCCGGCGAAGTTTGACTTGTGCTTTCAAGGTCACGACCCTCAACTCATTTCCTTCCAGGCGGCCATTATGACAGCAGGGTTAAGTTTCTATGATACCCCCAGATAAGTGCTGCTTGAAAGTGCCAATTTTCTGGAATCAGCCCTCTCAGCTTTGATACTCTGGTTTCTGTTATGACCCCAGTCCGTCCATGTTGGCCCTTTGTCCATCTGGACATCACCCCCTCCACCCTAACACACACACATGCATATGCACACTTAAAGACACACAATGTCCTTTATTGGTATCCAGCTTCCCACCTCAATAGGAAGTTTGTTAGAGTCACAGATTGCATATTGGTTTTCTCCCTTACTTGGCCATATGTGAGCACTTTATTGACTTTTAAAAATGAAGTCCTAACTATTGCAGAAGCACACATTTATCACTGGAAGTTTAACACTGAAATTCTTTGAGCTCTTATAAAACGGTAAATAAAGCAATAGATAAAGCAGTTAGGTATCAAACTCTGAAATCATTATCATTAAAGGAAATACTGCCATAGACAACTGTTTCTGCACAGTTAAGCACTCATCAGAAGAACATGGCTGGTCTTTGATGCTTTTATTGAGCCTATAATTACCGTTCTCAAATATTTGAAGGGTTTTTAGTTCTGTGTGGCCGTTCACAAAGTAACTGTCCCCTGAGAGCTGCCCTGGAATTTGTTGAATCTTTGAACCCTGTGCACAGCCGGCTGGTTTCACAGGCCTGAGGAATCTTTCAGTGGCCCTTGGTGCCAGGAGGAGGGCATCAGGTGTCAGGCCTCAGTTCTCCCTGCTCTGGCCACCTCGGGGTTTTCGAGGAATGGAAAAACAAGTGAGATTTTCTAAACTAATGTCGACTCACTGAGAGGAACCAGAGCGGAGAAAATTAAAATGTGTTGTGTGTGAATACTTGGTGGAGGAGGTTAGTTCCTCTCTCTCAGTGGTATGTCTGTGTGGTGATGTCCTTGATAGACTTAGCCCTCTGATGTAAGTCAGCTGCTCTGCAGAACTGAGAGGAGGGCAAGGCCTACCACGGCATCCCCCTCACAGGTGCCTCCCATCCTCCATGAAGGACAGCAATACTGGTATGTAAGGAAGAAATGATGACAACAGTTTTGAGAGAGCAAGCAACTGTATCATATGACAGAAACCTTTATAAATCTACTTTGCCCCCCCCCCCCCCCCCCCACACACACACACAGAAATTAAAGTCATGGCTGAGTCAAGTCATCTTCACCTGGATTTGAGTCCGGGTTGAGTCCTTAGTTCTTTAGCCCAAGTCCTGGAAAAGTCCCCAAAAAACTTTTCTAAGCACTCCCAGGGCATCTCAGTGAACACTTGCTCTGTAACTGTTGGGATCATAAACCAACCTTTTTGAGTTTCAAGGTTGTTAAAACAAATTTAAGTTTGATCTTTGGGTTATGTGTGTTTTAAATCATGTGTTGTAAGCAGTGTTATTCTGAAGAAGGTGCTTTTCTTTTGAAGTTGCCTGTCAAGAACAAAACAGAGTGAAGTGAGGTCGCTCACTTCGCTCTCACTTCCAAATTAGAGTAACAATCAACCAATCAATTAATCAATCTTTATTTATATGGTACCAATTCATAACAAGCTTTATCTCAATATGCTTTCCAAAAACACTCACAGGTCTAGACTCTAGACCCGGTCTAGACTCTAGACCTGTTAATGATAATTGATTTTATTAACAGAGACCCAACATCAAGACGACCACCAATGAGTACATCGTTGGCCATAACATCTCTAAAAACAAACTGCACAAGCATGAGGACCCCCCCTGGCTGTAACCACTTCGAAAATTACACTCGGCTCTCTTTTTAAATCTTAGACAAGTGCATCCCACATCTCTCTCAGAAAACACACAACATACAACCGCCAATCGCAGATGATGCATTCACTGAACTTTGTAATTCTAAAAAAAATTCAAAATTCTAAAATAACCCATATTAAGGTTAACACATTCCCATTATCTACAACCCATTCAGTATCAACATGAAAAACTGGGAGTTTTGTTGTGACAATGCATCAGTGCACTCTGGTACTGGTTTTGACAGCACAAGATCCAAACTCTACCCTTTGCTGGCGTTGAGGGTTAACTGATTGATCACGGGTGGCATTTGTCATTTGAAGCCATAGCTTAACAGGTAGATATCAAACACTCACTTCAGTGTGAGAAACCAGGGGTTTGGCATGAGAACATGTGAAGCCAGTGAAATGCATGTGTCTCACGGCCAATGCTTGGGTGTTAGCAGCTATGTCCTTTGATATCTTGCCACAGACTGAAGGAGACGTCACTACCCGCATGGAGGTAAACGAACGCACATGCTGGACCTAACCTGAAAACTGATCTGTTATACCAGAAGAAATAATAAATTAAAATTAGCAGAGTTGATAAATAAGCCTCCAAGTCCTCCTCTGAGTCCTGATGCAGCCAGACCTCGAGTCCAAGTCCAAGTCATCAGCACACGAGTCTGAGTCTAGTCACAAGTCCGACATTCAGACTTGAGTCTGAGTCCCAGACTCGAGTCCAAGTCCACTACAACACTGTCTACAACAATACCTTTTGTTCTCTCCTGTTTAGTCTCTCGCGCTTATACCCTAAAAATAAATCAAAAAATGATCTTTTCTTGCTTCTTCTATAACTCAAATATATATATTTTTTTGTTAATGAAAAAGATATTTGAAAAAAAAAGAAGATATTTTCTACCTGAGGGGTGAGGCTGGTCTCATCTATGAGAAAACACTTGTGTGTGTCTCAGTTATTCACATCGTCCCGTGACACCATGCAGTGGTGCAGTTTGTGGTTAAGCTTTAAAGGGAAGACTGAATAAGGTCCATGTTTGAATTGAACTTGTTTCTACTATTGCAAATCTGTGCATTTTCTCTCTTGAATACGGATCAGCGGGTGGGGGAAGTTTGGATTTTTCCCTCCCTTTTTTGGAGGTTGCCTGATTGGAAACTCTTGGTACAGCAGAACCATCAACCCAAATTAAACTCTCCCTCATCTATATTGTTAATTTCTCTAAATTTCAGGAGAAGTTCTTGTTTTTTTTTTCTTTTCTTTGCTACAGACCTTACATTTACCTCTCCAAAAATCAGACACACCTTATTTTCTAAGACTTCTCTCTTGTTTTTATAATCTGTTCGCTTGTCTAATGTGGTATTACTGAGATAGGCAGAGACTAAAAATGGAAAAGCCCCGTTTGGTTTTGATTTGAGATAGATGCAAGACAGTTTGGGCTGTGGCCTAGTGACAGTTTCTCAGAATTAAGTTTTATGTTTTGAACAAAGGAAAAGCTCCAGGAGCTCACTTTTCTTCTTCTCAGTTTGTCTTCATAATGTATGAGAGTTTAGCCCTAATGTCATTTGTGGTTCAAATTAAAAATCCCCCACAGTAGTGCTGTTTATATTTTTGAACAGGGGAAATGTGTAAATATGTTGCCATTACTTATAAACACAGACAGTCTAATTAATTCTATGGCTATAAGTTAACCCATTCAGGTGAGGCTCAAACAGATGAAGCTGCTGCAGCCTTGTTGCACTGAAAGGCTTCCCTTCTTGTTTGAAAATAGTAATATGGACAGGAAGCATTTTGCAACCAGCTGAGGTCTTAAAATAAGTTCATTAGATGTTCTGTGATGTATGCCGATCTGGTGAGCCTTTGGCAAAAGTCAGCTTACAGCTGCTTTGGACCAACTTCAGAAGTCGTGGTTTTGTTTCCACATTGGTGCTGTTTCATTGCATGTTTCCCATGCTCAATACGCTCTCAATAAAGTTTGAAATTGCTTTAGCAGGTAGCATTTGAATGTTAAGATATTTATAACAGCTCTACAAGGAATGGGAAGCGTCAGCCCGCCTACATGCTTTAGCACAGTCCTGCCCTGGCATGTTCGTCATACTTTCATCAGTTCAAAAGACCTGCCCACAGAGCCACTGTCAAGAAATCTTTTAACATTTTTACCTTTTTCTTTTTTTGTTTGGGAGTTTCTGTTCCTGCATTTTCAGAACATGCAACCTGAACGGTTATGATGTAATGCTTGGAGCACTGCTTTGGTTTTTCTGCTAACAGCTTTTTTTCCCCCTTTGTTTTTGCCCTGTCATTATTTCTGCATGTTTTGATGGAGCCATGTGCAGCCTCACAGATATGTTCTGACGAAAGGCTTGCACAGGGATGCTGGTCATGAATGGGCTTGAGTGTGACAGACTTATTGCCTGGTAACTGGGAGTGGTAGTCACCTTGAGTGCGGTGTCATGACTCAGGAATGCTACAGATGATAGCTATTTTCACATGATAGCCTTCAGGCCAAGGAGGAGGAATGGGATGAACGGGGGACACATGGTTTTACCTGTTCTAACTCAACATCTTTGATGAGGATGGAGGGTGTTCAAACATGAACACTGGGATTATAATTGTAATTTCGGCTTTTGGCCAAGCATGTGTGTGGGCGTTGACCTATTTTACAACCGTTTGATCTTCAAGGTTTATGACAGTCTTTGTGTCAACATTGGTAGTTTACCTGCTCCTTACATCCCTTGTCATTATCTTCAGTAGAGTTTGGTTTGAATATCTTATTAAGTGACATTGATATCAAATTGTCTTGATTGAACTTTAAGTGGTGAAAGGGACAACAGAGGTCTGAGGCATCACCCTGGAACAGAGGCTTTGAATGTCAAGCCTGTCTGACTTGGTCAGAAGTTCAGCCATTCCGCATTCTTGACTAAAGGATAAAGCAGCCCTAATCCCCTTTACCAGGTAGCTAAAGTTGGCAGTGGAGCCAGGAATTCCTGTGGCATACCGATTTGGGGAAGTTGCTAGGGTTTGGGTGGACAATTTCTACAACAATAGAGTACTCTCATTGAAAGAAAAATAGGGTTTAAGTTCTGTGAGAAAGTCCTACCACCACAGAGATAGGTACCATGTGGAATGTGACATATTTAGAGTGCTTTTGATTCAGAGGCTGCAGCCACCAGTAAAAAAATAAAGTGGGCTGGGTGATTTAGGCTGTCCAGAAGTGTGGTGGAGAACTCAAAGAAGAAGCAAAAGTGAGAGGAAGACAGAATAAAATAGGGAGGGGAGTTGGTCATGGAAGGTAGGGATGTCTGTTGTTCATCTCATGACAGCTAGGCCATAGTGTGAGTGCCCAGCCAAGTCAGACTATAGGAACAGCAGGCTCTACAGCAGCTTACCTGGCCATCAAACTGAGCCAATGACCTGCCAGCCTGCTCTCCAATAGTTCCATGTCAGGGATCAGGATCAGCCTTACAAGAGTGACTTCAGAGACACAGAAGGCAGCGTCTAGCTCCTTTATCTGCCTCAATAATGCTGCCAAAGACTCAGGCCTCCACAGAGGTGGAGCAGCATTACTGACCTGTCCTGCTGCTCCTCTCAGGCCCAGTGGATTAGCTGTGAAAAGGCCCCAAGAGAAAAACTGTGTGTGAAATACACTGGCCTGTCTTTGTCCCGTCTGTCTGCTGGGCTGGGGAGCACTGACTTTAGCCCTCTGTCAACTAGGCGCGGTGAAACCCCTCAACAAAAGCTATTCATCTGTTGTACTGTACATGCCAAATGGCTGGCATTCCTCTTCACGAGTTGTTTTGTAAGCTGCATCTGTCTGTCTCTGAAATTACAAGTCTGTTAAGAGAAGAATGGTTTCTGTGCAGCTGGGGTTTCCTGCATTTGCTGAGTAGATTTGATTAACCTTTTGTCTGCACATCTACTGACCACTGGCCAGACATGTTTTTAGTGATTCACTCATTGAGACAAGATTAGGTATTTTGCTTGTACAAGAGCAGCACTATGCGGGGAAACAGACTCTGTGTGAGGGTCTTTGTCAAGGCACTTGAACTGTAATTAGATATATCCTGTTTATCAGCTATTGCATTAGACATCTCACATAATATTTGGGTGGATTTATTACACTGATTCACTGTGTTTCAGCACAAGTTTATAGTATTTAGGCTTGACATTTGTATTGAAATGATTCTTTAAAAATTAACAGAAAGACATTTCAAATGTTGCCTAGTTTGAATAAAATTCCTAAATTTGGAATGGAGTTCAATCTCTTACAACATATCGTAACAAAACTGGACTCACAACTTTATGCATCCAAATTTCAAAATTACAGCCTTTCCACATCATCTCAGCATTCATTGTTCACTGCATAATCTTGTACTTATTTTTTGTCCTTGTGTAAGTAGTGGAAGTTCTCTATTCTATTTGTTCCCTTCTTCCTATTTCTTTTAGTTCTTATTTTAAATTACTATTCTATTTTATTACTGCATTTTTGCACTTTGTACTGTTGTTGTGAACTGCTACTGTGACATCAAATTTTTCCCCCATGGGGGATCAATAAAAAATATTCTATTCTATTCTATTCTATTCTATTCTATTCTATTCTATTCTATTCTATTATGTTATGTTATATTAACATTTTAATAGTTAGACCACCACAGCTTGTTCCAATATAAACATAACTTAAACAGAAAAATCTCCCTCCTCGCTCTGAGAAGTCCACCACAGTGGTCATAGCAGATTGTTTGCAAGGATGGTATAATCGTATCATAAGTGTGAAGAGAAGCAGTTTTACCAGCAATCACTGGCGATTAGTCGGCAAATGTGTTCTCAGTAATACAGTGGTGGCAAAAACTATTACACATTTGGCACATTTAAGAGGTTTCACTTTGTTTTTGTTTTTTTAATCAGTAGTTAAAATACCCCTTAAATGAATGAAATATCTATAAAGTCATCATGATGCACTACATACCATAGAATAGAACTATTATAAGGACATTTTGGTCATTTTAACTGATAAAAAGCAACACTGAGAATGACAGACTGGACCCTCAATCTCAACCCCAATAAGCAAGTTAGAGCGAGTTGTAGAATAAACTGAACAGATCTACTGTACATTCAAAAGAAAACCTTGGCTAGATTTGCAAAAAGCATAGGATAACATCAGTGTTTAAGCATATTGATACTGTGCCAGAGATGTGCTGCCAAAGTAGGACTTACCTAACAAACAGAGGGTCTCACTTTATCTGATGTTTACATTCAGAGCAACTGTCTGCATGTTTTATGATCATGATTTGTAGGCAAAAAAGAGGTCAATACCTGTCAGGTGTTCTAAATAATTTAGGCCACCCCTGCAGATGACATCAATCAAAAACATACAATAAGCAGAGATAATTACCATACATATTGACAATGTTAAAGTTCTGTCAAACTAGCTAAAGTATGATTTCGTTGAGATAGCGTTATTATCACCAGATCACAATGCCTAACCATGTCCAACACACATGTTGCAGTTTGTCCATGAACAAGAATTGCAGACATTAAGATCTGTCATTGACTTGTTTTTAAAGGCAACAAAGCCTAAAGAGAAACAAAAGCTAAAAAGAAGAAAAAAGCTTTTCACTGATTGGGGAAACAGGATTTAGAAAAAGCATTGCTGTGACAGTATTTTGGCTGGTATACAGTCTATAATTTGAAAATGACGGTCTACTAGTTATGTTGTACCTTTTGTCTCCAAGGTGCAACCAAACAATGACACAACTTCAGTCACAAACTAACCAGTTACAATGTATGTATTAGTTTGGACTTTACCCCCAAACATGAGGGGTTCATGGGAGGTTCTACAGAAGGAGTTCTGGATAGGTTTTGAGCAGCTGAGTTCTGGACTAGTTAAGTCTAGTCTGTGAAGAAGCTTGTAAAGACCAGAGAGGACAAGAATAGCAGTGGTGTTACATGGATGGGGTGTGCAAAGGTGATTGGTTTGGCTGAAGAGAAAATTTGCAGACAGGTTTCAGTGTTGTGGACTTTGAAGGAGAACGCATAGTCATGACACCCCAACTACTGACTTTTTTTTTGGGGGGGGGGGGGGGTTCTAAAGAGTTGCTGATGGTTAGAGTGACACTTTTGGTTTTGGCTTGACCTCAAGGTAAAGAATGAAGAGGAGAGGGCTCAGGGCAGATCCCTGGGGAACGCCGGGGGTTACTGGGGAGGGTTCTGCTCCATTGTTTTAAGAGAGGGCGTTTTATGCTTTCACATATTTTAAACATGGATATAAAGTAACAATACTGGATATACAAACTAAATGTGTGCAGATTTTCAGATCACTACATATTTATATGTTGTAGAAATCCCTGATTCTGTTAATAAACTGATCAAAAAACTCCATCCGAGAAATAACATGAGGCCGACTTGCTGAAATGATGAGGTCATCACATAAGGATTTTCTAACCCATTCATGACATGTTGCAGCAGCAGGCCTCAAACATGAAAGTTTTTCCCATAGCTCCGCCCCCAACAGGCCTCCAGAGGGCTAAGCAATCAGAGGGAAGGGGGTTTGTGGAGCAACGATTCTTGACCAAGGGGAAAATCTGGAAGTAATGTACACATCAAGGCAATAAATAAATAAATAAACAACTAAAAGACTTTTATGGCATTAAAAAGCATATTTACAGCCTGGTTTAAAAAATGGCGTGGGTCGTAAACATTAATTTTGCTATCAGCACACACTGTTTGGAGTTTTTTCTAACTCAATGGTTTAGAAAATATTAGGATTACAAGTTTGTCCAACCAGAGGCTCAGCTTAGCTCACATGACTGACGGCTGCCCTATTCCTGTTAGAAAGAAATCTCAAAGCAGGCATCCAAGATGGCCCTGTCCAATGATTGGCTTCATTTGACTGTATCAGGAACAGACGGGTGACGTCGCAGAGACTACATCTATATTTTATACAGTGTGTAGTCTTAAAGTGACAGCAGCCCAAACAAGTGTTTCAGATAGAGGCTGAAATAAGGGTTTTAAACACTGGTATGAAAATAATGCTTTTTTTGTTTTAAATTATGTAAGGCTACTACAGCAGGGACAGTATAAAGACAAAAAACTCAAATTACACCCTCTTTAAGTTTATCAAACAAAGTTAAGATTTAGACCAACTATGTGGAAAGATCATGAGGCTAACCTGTCAAACAGGGTTATATGGCAGATTGCGTCAAAAGCTATGCTAAAGAACATGAGTATAGTTAAGAGCCCAACGTTAGCTGCCATCAACAAATCATTTGTAGTTTTACGGGCTGTCTCGGTAATGTGAGGAAAACAGAAACCAGACTGGAGTTTTTTCTAACAAGATGGGTTTTTTTTTTTTAGAAAGGTATGAGCTGCATCTGATACAGTGAAAGTTTTAAGAATTGTAGAAAGAAATGGCAGGTTTAAAATGGAACAGGAATTCTCTAGTTTGTTAAGATTAGCACTAAGTTTCTTGAGCACAGAATCCATGGAAGCTGTTTTAAAGGATGGAGGAACAAGACCAGGGTGAGAGGAATGGCTAGTTAGTTATTAGAGAGGGCAAGGGGCAGACAGGTTTTTACTGATTTAGTGTATAATCATCCAAATATTTATTATTCATATGTTTTTTGTTAATTCGGAAAGACCCTTTTATATCTGCAGAGGGATTGGTCCACTTCCACAGAGGCTGCCATCTTGCACTGCCATGTTTCTACAGTAGCAAGGAATAGACAAATTAGTTATTTATTCGTATTTGTATCAAGCAAACGGCTGCCTAACATGCACTGGTTGGCTGACAAGCAATGGAATGTTTTTGACAAAGAAACTTGCTTTGACAGAAATTTTTGATGGAAAAAACTTGATAGATGGAGGATCATACTGATCATGTATCAGAGCACCTTCTCAAGGCCACTGTCACTTCACCAGCGAGAAGAGTTATCAAAGAAGTGTTTCTGTCTAGAATTTGACTGCTAGATAAAGCAGTTCCTAAAACATTCTGTGCTCTCTAAACATGATTTGATCGACTGCACAGGCTTCAAATGCAGCTCGGAGTGGCACTCGATCAGTTAAATTCCCTTGATCAGAAAGAATGTCAAGAATTTGTCTCACTTCAAAGCAGTCTCATGTGCCTTTCTGGCATCTTAAGTGTGCACGAGTCTGGAAGCAAACACAGGGGTCGTTTCTCAACCAGAAAATCCATTTACAGAGGTAGTGAAATTTGTTTGCTATATTGAGTGGACTGACCAGTGAATACAGCAAGGTTCATCAGATTTTATTGCGAGTCACCTTTTTAGTACCACATCATGAGAATATGGCTATTGAAATAATATATATATATTTAAGTAAGTCAGTTTTTTTTTTTTGAAAACTGCCCAGTTGATATCAGGGTTATTGATGGGTACTACTTGGGGAAAGTTAGCCACAAACTACAAAATCAACCCTTCTACCCTTTCAGATTCTTGATTTATATTGCATTAATCATTTTCAGAATAATGCAGTCGATATTGTCTGGATTAGAAGTGTGTGCAAGCTGCACCTTTGCGCATCGACTGCCAGAGTCTTGTTGCTTCTGTCGAAAGACTCTGCGTGGAGGTCAGTTAAAGCCAACTGATTCAACAAGAGCCTATAATTTGGTCCTGAATTATTGCTCCCCTCTGTCACTGTCACGCTCTCACACCATCTGTGTCACAGTGTCACTGTGTATCCTTGTGAAAAAGTGTGTGTGCATTCGTCACGTGTCATCCATTCCCACACGGAGAGCTCCGTTCCCACACGGTTAAAGAAATGCTGCCCAGAGGTCGGTTGCCCATTCCCAACCAGCTCACCGTTTCAGCGGCTGGAAATCCCCCTCTGCACAAAGAGGCCAGATATGATACCGCAGCACTGCAGGCGAGGGAGGGAGCAAGAGACAGGATTGATATGGCAAGCACTGTTGAGCTGGGAAAGTCCTTAAGGGGATGCAACTGATTGTTGTTAACTGTATGAGGCTGCATTCATGAGTGCTGCTGGTATGTGTTACTTGTACTAAGCTGGAAACACAAGTAAACTCACTGATGATGACTCTTTGTTGTTCTTGTGATTTGTTTTAGTTTTGAGGATTGGCGCTCTATCAGTCACCTGCAGCTCGGATGTAACGTCACCACATGACACAGCAATGGACGTTTTTATTGTTTACGTTCACACAGAGCTCATTTTGATTTTCCCTGCAGGCCTCAGTGGATATGCACACTCCACTGTGCTTTGTAGGGGGATAAACTGATGCCTTTCAGCACATACACTGAAAATTCCCCTTAGTATTGTCCATCGTAGTAGCTGAGACGGATGTATAAAGTATCTTAGGAGACTGACACAGTTTTGTCCCCATGGATAAAATCAAATCATCTTTTTATTCTCTGGAATGCTATTCTGCTACTCTGAAATTCCAGGTTCTTCAGTCTTTTAAGTTGACCCATGAGACTTTAAATGTCCATAAGGATGATGATGGCTGGTATTTAGCCAAATTGCAACCTGCCAGTTTTAGAATGATTATTTTGAGCTGTGCTAGCTGTTTGTGCTCATCACTATGCTGTAAACATGCTCCAGAGCAAAGCAACAAGTGTCTGTTAGCTAACTGATATCAACATGGATGTGCTGCAGGTTGTCTGGGTATGTTTCAGTAACAATGGCAGCTGCAAACTGTGATGTCATCAAGGTCAGCACTCGATCAGCCAATTTCAAAATGTCAAAATAATTATGAAACCCTGGTATTTCCTACGAAAGTACACAATGTTTAGAGTTAGCATGCAGACAGGTGAGAGTTGGTTACCAGAAAAAGAACATTTATAGGTCAGTTGATTAGCAGTGTTTTGAAATAATCTGCATTAGCTGATACCAGGATTAACAGAGCTGCACAGTGTTTGGAACTGAAGTTGTCTTTTAACCCTTTATGCTGCTGCGGTATCAAATGAAACATAAATAATTTGATACTTTTAATACAAGATAAGATAAGTTATAGCAGCAACAAGAAAGTGTTTAGTGAAAAACGTTACTATATCAAATGGAATAATACAATAAGAGTAACTTAGAAATAAGAAATATTTTCAATGATGGGATGTAGGGATGTCCCGAGTCCAGTGTCATGTATCAGTTTGAAGTGGATGTGTCTGGTCTGGGCATTTTTTTAATTGACTGGTGATCTGCATTTTAGCTGATCATCTCATCTGATCATTTATGTTAGCGGCACACAAGTTTTTAATTAGGCAAACATCACTGTTCATTACTGTTGTTAGAGCACAAAACACTGAAGGTAACAGCTCTACTCTATTTACCTGTAGTGCAGCTATTTTTTCTGCAAACAAATATGTGGGATTGAGGCTCTGGGGCCAAAAATGCTGATCTGGACATTCCTTGTAGAAAGCTATATAAAGACTGTGGAAAACAAATGCTGTGGATATTGGTTTAATATTTAGATTGATAAAAAGTCCAGTGGTTGTATATAAATGAACTTGGGTTACTTTGTAATTCATTGGAATTGAAACCAAATGCTTGATACAGAAAAGAAAAAAAGTTTGTGCTGGAAGATTCAGCGAAATGCAGGAAGCAAAGTATTTATACTCCTGGTGGAGGACCCCAGACCCATTGTTTATCAAATGTTTCCTGTGATGGAAGGTCATTTATCTGACTTGATAAAATCAGTCAACTCTTTGTTGAAATTTCCAAACAGACAGCACTAAGAATGCAAATATTGTTACACTTAAAAAGGGGATAATACACTTCCTGTATTTTAAACATGGGTAGTAAGTAACAGTACTGGATGTTCACACTGAACATGTCATTTTCAAACTGTTGCATCTTTATATGTTGTTGGAATCCCTGAATCTGTAAACTGATAAAAACGGTCTGTTCTAGAAATACCTCGACATCTTCATGAGACTTGCTTAAATGGAAAGGTCATGTGATAATGATCTCTAACTGGTTCATGACATGTTGAATGTATCTCAAGCACCAAAGAGGCTGTTTACACGACATGAAACACAAAGGTATTAATTATGCCTCTTGTGTACATGGCGTTTTAGCTGGCCTAATACAGAAACTTTTGGAAACAGCCTCCAGAGTGGAATTTTCCTGAAATGTTGCAGCCACCATCGCCGTGTATACAGCAAGCCAGAGTTTTTAGTGAAAATGCTGACGTCTCACTAAGCTTTGCATATGCACATTACATTTTCATTATGGCAACTGAAATTGCAATGCATGAACCTGATGACAACAACAACAGTAAGAATGGTGGATTACCGTGTTGTGCTTGTGCTGCTGAATCTGCTGACTGCCCTTTAGCAAAATGTGCATCTGTTGAACCACTTTTGCACTCAGATAAGACATTCATTATATACACCAGATGATCAGCCCATCTCTACCTTGGTTGAGGGCTACCAAAAGACTCTACAGTTATATCACCAACTACAGGTCTGGCATGCATGCTACATCATTTTCAGCTCCTCCGATTTTCAATGTAAACACAGATTTGTTTTTCACTGCATTTTGGGTGACACATTGTCATGTAAACAGCCCCAAAGTCTGCCCATAGCTCTGCCGCTGACAGATCTGACAGACTTCAAGTCGAGTTGGCTGGCCAATCAGAAGAGGGGGGGGGGGGGGGGGTTGTAGCAGGGAGCTTTAAAGAGACAGCTGCTAACACAAAGTTTTTTGACAGAGGCTTAAATAACAGTGTGAAAAAAATGGTATTTATTTTTTTTAATCTACAAATCATTTATGAGTGCCAGAGGGACAATACAAAGCCCTAAAAAAGCATAATACCCCCCTCTTTAAACATAAATTCAAAAGTCATTTGTTTTTAAATCAAAGTTTATCCATATCAAAGTTTATGTTTCTCTCTCTCTCTCTCTCTCTCTCTCTCTCTCTCTCTCTCTCTCTCTCTCTCTCTCTCTCTCTCTCTGTGTGTGTGTGTGTGTGTGTATGTATGTATATATATTTTTTCCTTTTCCAAACACATTCCTGATTCACATGTGATGAATGTGATGAAAAAGAAGATATTCAAAGTCATAATGGCTTAGTCAACTGACTTTCACTAGTGTTCCCATAGTACTGAAAAGGATGAGTGCTGTTCCATCCTGGTGGTCCTCCAGAGATGGACAAGGTACATTCCCTGTAAGTCTCTGCACTGTGTTGTGGAAAGAGAGATAGAAACCAGAGAGGCCAAGTCGGCAGAGGATCCCTGACGCAGCCACAGAGACGACGTGTTCCCCTGGGCAGAATAATAAAGCTCTCAGTAGGACGACGTGGTTTGAATGCACTTCAGACAGAAAGGGGTAGAAATGCACAGCCCCATATGCATCGACTCACCACATCATATTTCCACAGCCATGAATGAGGCCCTCACACAGACAGCCCCCACTGCTGTCTGACAGTCAGAGCCAAAACCTTTCACAACATGTCTTCTACACAATGCAGAGGAAAAGTCTTTCTTGGGTTTGCAGCGAGCAGAAGTCTTTGGAGGACAGGGTCTGTCTTCAGGCTGTGAGAGCATAGAGAGCTTCAGTGATATATTATCCTCGGCACTTCATGTGGTCACAGGCTTTTTTTTTTAAACAATGTTTGCAAAATTGCCAAAAAATGCAAAACGTGTTTTGTTTTTGATCAATGCGTTCATTCATTAAATCATTTATTTATATAGGGTTGTGTTTGTTTTCTGATAATGTTACCACACACACACACACACACACACACACACACACACACACACAGACAAACACACTATGTGAAGAACAGTCCAGAAAAATGTCACAACCATCTCAAGAGCTGCAGAATTTTTATTTTTCTTTTAATTTTTATTTTTTGCTTTTTTTTTTTAATCGCTCCCAGGTCATCTCTGTGAGGAAGGCATTATTCTTTGAAGCATTAGTATTAATTTATGTTATGGTAGTAGAAATTGAAATAACAATTTCTTCTGGTTTTTCAGCCTCAGTTCCTTCATTTTTGTTTTCAGCCAATAATTTTCATTTTGGTGCATCCCTAGTACAGAACTGATCTATAGAGAGGAAAGCTTAACTTACTTCTGATTTGATCTGGCGCTATATAGAAAGTAAAATTAACATTAAAATGTTTTGATCTCATCAAAGTATTTATTATAATAGATATTTAAATGCCCATGCAAAGTTTGTTTTACTTGTGTATTCAAAAAAATGGAACAAAGAAAACCATAATTATTCATATACAGTGTAAACCAAAGAGAAATGAAAGGGGAAAAAAATGTAATTCATGTTCATTTCTGGAATTCAAGATTCATAACCAGTAACTTTATACTTTTGGTGCATGTGTGTGCTTGTCACACACACACAGGGGGGCTCCAGGGAAAAAAAGGTTTGGAACCACTGCTCTAGATGATGAAATCCCTAAATTTGCAATTGTACGTTGAGAAACGTTCTTAAACTGTTGGATTGCTCACGCAGTTGTTCACAAAGTGGTTAACCTTGCCTGATCCTTGCTTGTGAATGACTGAGCCTTTTGAGGATGCTCCTTTCATAACCAATCATGACCCTCACCTGTTTCCAGTTAACCTGTTCACCTGTGGAATGTTCCAAGCAGGTGTTTTTTGAGAATTCCTCAACTTTCCCAGTCTGTTGTTGACCCTGTCCCAGCTTTTTTGGAACCTGATGCAGGCATCAAATTCAAAAAGGGAATGTTTGCAAGAAAACAAAATTGATCAGTTTTAACACCAAATATCTTGTCTTTGTAATGTATTCAGTTGAGTTAAACACGATTTGCAAATCATTGTATTCTGTTTTTCTTTACATTTTACACAACGTCCCATCTTCCTTGAAATTGGGGTTGTATTTTTGAATTCCTTGCTTATGTTTTCTTGGAGCATAATATGAGATTACAGAGTATTAAGTCTCAAGTGGGATTGTTTTTCAGTATCCATTTGAGTACTCTGTAGATATTCAAAGATCAATGCAAATATTTTTGAAGTTGTAGATGTTGATGACTTGCTCTATACTTCCTTTTACTCTGTTTACCCTCCTCAGGCCAAGATTTTAGGGGGATTTTCAGTCACTAAGCCTATTTAAAGACATCATTTGTGTTTTCTGTGGCTGAGCACAGCTTGTTTTTGACAGCATGTGTCCATTGTTGTTGCTTCTACATTCAGTACTGTTGTCTGTGGTCTAATTTGGTCAGAGCTGACTAATCTCAAAAGGGCTCCACAGCAGCTGTGGGAGTTTGCAAAGGTCCATCATTTTCTCGATGTGTAACATAGGCATCTTTAGCAACCATGATAGAAAGAGGGTGTTGGTACTCTCTGCAGGTCACTCCCTGCTTTCAACTAGCCTCTGATCTGACCCTAGTTTTTTCACACACTCTCTGAACTGCAATGTGCAATATTGCTTTTTTTGCCTTGCCTCTACATTTTCACAGCTGTACTCAGCCTTTCTGCTCCTGTCCCTCCACATGTCAGACAACTGAGGGGACCTTGTCTTCAAACTTTCCTCCAATCAGTCACAAAATGAAGTTAGGAATCCACTGGAATCCCCTTTTGATAAGGAGAAAAGAAATATTGAAGGCCAGGGCTCAGGCAGGAAGCCTGGCTTAAGCAAGGTACTATTTTGGTTGAACAGTCCCATTGTCTGTGGACGGGGGACGGCTGACTGCCCTGGGGGAGAGGGTGGAGGGTGAGAGAGAGAGAGAGAGAGAGAGAGAGAGAGGAGGAGGAGGAGGAATGATGTACTGTGTGGACATCGCTTCCCTCTCTCTGTCGTCCTTCCTCCAGCTCTGATCATTCAGAGGGTCCTCTGTCCCCCTTTTCAGTGTGGAACTCATGTCACACTCTGAAACATGTGCAGGGGAAGGGGCAGGGGGGCTGTTATGTAACAGTGCCTTCCCTAACAGGAGTTCCACTCTCTTAAAGATGTAGTGTGGCAAAGGCGCAACCTAAAGTGGACATCAAAAGCTATTAAAAGAGACCAGGAAGAGATGATGTCAGGTGAAGTCCCTTTTTTGTTGCAGTGGACAATCCCCTTTGTTTTTCTTCTTGTGATGATTCCACATGCTAATAATATCTGCTTTTAGGAAAGGGTGGGATGACACGGTGAAAGAGAGGGAATGTCGGCCTTGGACTTTTTTATAAATGGAGATGTAAATATGGAAAGATTAAAGTGAAAAGAGGAAAGGGAGCAGTTGTGTTGTCATACCTTCACAGTCAGGTTGCGGAGTCCCAGCTGACCTTAAACTCTAAACGGACTGTTAAATATTTGCAGTGATAAGTCTCAAAGTAGCTTTCTGTTTCATCTTTAGAAGTTTATATGCTGTAAGTTAGAGAGACTTCCCAGGCTGATGGCTGAGTGTGAACTCAATGACACCACAAAGCCACATGAAGAAACTCACAGCTCACAGCACACACAGAAACACACAAACGTTAAAAATGGGAGGGGATTTGATATATGTTACGGGAAATGTGTTCTTGTTTTAGTTTTACTGGTACGCAAGGTCTCATGGCTGCATCCTCCTAACTGTCAGAGGCCCTCGCTCCTTTAAGTCTGAAACCCCCTCGAGACTGTCAGAGGCATCGGCTCAGAGAGGCGCTAATGTAAAGCATCCAGATACACGGACATCAGGGGTTCAGCTCAGGATGTTTCCCTGCTGGCTGACTGGATTTTGTCTGCTCATCCTATCATCAGCCTGGGAAAATCAAACTCCAAAAGTTGGAGCAGACTGTCCGATGAAGGAATAACACTGAAGCTGATCTTTTTTTTTTTTCCTGGTTATATTTCCTGCAGTATTGACTTATCTCAGATCTTTGCAAATTGCTGTAACTTTTAGACGCTAATCGCTGGGTAATCAGGACTAAAACAACACAGCAACAAGCAAAAGCTTCTCAGCGTCCGCTCAGAAGGCTGCACAAACAAACAAGATGAAGGTCACAGAAAATGCTCGGGGCTAGAAGTACGTCATGTGTGGGCCACCGCGTTTAGGAGCATTAAAGGCCACACACACTCAGGCCTACACACGTGAATACACACAGTGCACCTAGAAACAGCTCACGAGTACACTCCTGGACAGACTCCTTTCACTTGCTCCCTCAGACGACGGGGGCCTACATACAGCCTACATGCACACCCACACGTTCCTGTTGCTGCACTCATCTTACTGCCTGCTCCGACTGAGCCTCTGGGCCAGCTGGTGATAACAACACTTCCTCCTCGCTCCCCACTTGAGCTTAGCTGTTGTGCTCTTACCATCTGTGGCAACTGGCTGGGGTCGTAGCATCATGTTACCCACACAACTGGGGACCCAAAGAGCCACAGGACACACAAGTACAATTCAGAGCTGAGGACATGCACAATCACACACACACACACGCACGCACACACGCACGCACACACGCACGCACACACGCACGCACACACACACGCACACATCATGGCCGTTACAAGGCAAGAAAAAAGCAGGAAGACATCCAGGCTTCTTAGTGTGCATTTGAACTCGGGCCAACAAAGTGGGAGTCAGTGGTAGATTGTTCCAGGAAGGAAAGACACAAAAAGAAGGGCAACATTAAAGAACAAAAACTGACAGCATTAAAATGAGACGGATATACAATCCTAATATCCTAATATTTCCAGGAATTGCTTTTCATGCACCACTCTGTGGACAATTGTCCAAATCAGATGTGCTCTCTAAGTATGTGTACTTATATAGTTCCAAGAGCTGTTGGTTAAGGTGAGGTGGTGCTTTGTGCAGGTGGAAGGGGAAGAGAAAACCATCATGGTGACTGTTTTTAATTTAATATCTCCACAGCAATGAAGTAAATAGACTGTGAAAAAAAAACCAACTCAAAATTATGGTCCTTAAAATGATTTTTTGGTTGGCTTTTTGGGGTTGCAAACTACTTCAATGTAGTTATCTCAACTATCTGCATTAAGTTTGTTGTGTAAGATCTGTCTCATTTCACAAGTTAAGTTGGCAAAACTTAAAAATGTAGGTTTGGGGCCAGAGTTTAATTCCTTGAGTATTCTTCAGCAAAGAACAGTGTCTCCAGCTCAGTCTACAGGGGTCTTAAACTACAAGTCAATTTGTCCCATAATCCCACCATCACACCATGACAGTTTGTGTCATCAGTGTGTGGATGATGGGTAAAAGAAACTAGAGGTGAAAAGTATGTTTTCTGTACAAAAAGTAACAAGTTGGTACTACATTTACTTTTCAGAATCCTTAGTATGCAGAACTCAAAATTTTAAGTTATCTCAACAAAAACTTATTAGTTGGTTTGAATGTAATTTTTTAATTGGCCTCAAAACTCAAAAATCCAGTGCAGACAGTTGCCTTGTAATGTTGCATTTGCACAACTTTGATGTTTTTACAGTGTATGGAAACCCTAAAAAATGATCAAATAAAATCTATTTTACCCTTCATTTTTTTCATATATATATATATATATATATATATATATATATATATATATATATATATATATATATATATATATATACATATACATATATATATACACTTTTTTTCATGGTTTACAAATTAAGTAGACTTAATATCCCTTGCATTTAAAAGTGAAAGTAAAGGGGTAAAAGCAGGGGGAGTTATCGGGTTAAGATAAGTTAATTTCAGATGTTTTCTCTTGATCTTGACTTATTTTATGGCTCCAAAAAACAAATATTGTTTTGTCAAGATAGGATTTTCTGGAGCTCTTAAAATTGAATTTTAGTTTGATCACTTTCACGAGACAGAAAATTATGTAGTGAGCTGCCTTTGTGCTTTTAAAGCATAAAGCAAAACAGGTAAAGGCTTTACACACCCTGAATCATGTGGGCAGTGGCAGAAAAGCAGCTGACATGCTATCTTCTGACTAATGATAGCAATCGGCCTACAGATCTTATCTCGTCATTTCAGGAAAAAGCTGTATTTCCGTGATGTAACAAAAAAAGGTCAAGACATCAAGTAGTTAACTGAAATTAGTTTGTTATTTAGAAAAAAAAAAAGTTCCATACCATTGCCTGCTAATTTAAACATAGGTTGATCCAACATCCTGCTAATTTTAAGCTGAGTGGCCAAAAGGAAAATGTCCACTGTCAACAGATTCACCCATCCATGTTCTCACTTACACCCTTCCTGCACAATGTCTGAACATTCCCTCTCATTGGGATATGCAATCGAGTGAGGTCAGGGTCTGGCCTGGCAGCCAAATTACACCAGATCCATCTCTGCTTCATCACGGCATCAGATGTAATACGTGTCAATTCTGGTCAGTGTTTCAACTCACATTGACTCCGCTGAGTCTCGGGTGCTCCTCAGCTCTGGCAGGCTTGAGCCCCCTGGATCAGATACGCAGGGCTTCTACGTTTTTTGCTGGATGTCACAGCAACAATGCATCAATCTGCTCAGAGCAGATCGAGTGGAACAGGACGTCTGGCACTGACAAAATATGAAATGGGTCTAGCTGGCTTTCAAAATCAAGTGAACTTTGTGGAATCCAGATCATTTTTAACTTCACTACAAAAACGAACCAACATAATGAGCAGAGCCAGGCCAGGAGTCAACAGGTTTGAGGTTTTAGAGCCCAAACGTGAATGAAGAGAGGCTCATCATGAGGGTAGCAGTCAAGATACAATGGAGCATGGATCTGGTGTATTCCAGATTCCTGTCTGGATGTTAGAGCTCCGGATCCTTTCTTTGAAGTCTACCCAGACACTTCTTTATGTAAAACTATGGCGCTAATATTTACCACTGACTGATGAAAAACCATCTAATTGTCTTTAAGGAAAGCAGGGGCCAAAAGGTTACTCTTAGCATGCTAGCTCTCACAGCATCCAGTTAAATCAAATAGTGCTCTGTCACATGTAAAGAAAGACTCAAACATTTAACCCTGTCATCCATCTTTTCCCAAAATAACTGAATTATACCCGTCAGTCGCTTGATGACAAACAAAAAGTCACTACAATACCAATCTGCTTGCACCACCTCCATCCAAAGGATGTTGAAATTTGATTTGCCACTTAGTGGTGTAAACAGCACTGACTGATAGTTTTTTAGTTTGATCATGATGTTTGAGGTAAAACAAGACAAAGATCATGAGCATCTCTGTGAGGCAGTACTGAGAAAAGTTTGGATTTCTGCTAAACGCCGACATCAGTATACTGACATGTTCAGAATCAGGTTTGCAGGTAAAAGAAAAATTTCATGACAATCCATCTGATTGTTGTTAGGATTACACTCATATCACAATCTTCTGTTGCTCATCATGAGACTGTGGTATGATTTTTCTTCAGTGGTGATGTCCCGTAGAGTTCTGAGTCTGGGTAGGAGGACTGTAGAGGAGAGAGGGAGTGTAGGAGGAGAGTGGGAAGAGAGGAAAGCGGGGCCGTTCAGCTGTGAGGGAGGACAAGAGTGGCATGTGGCTGGATGGTATCCTTGGGAAAGTTTGCAGCTCTCTCTCCCACTCTCTGGATCTTAGCTGGGGACAAATACCACATGGAGCTGAGAGGAAGCCCGCTGGAGTGTGCAGGGCCGCGAGTACACAGGAATGTTTCACTTCAAATGGAAAATGTTCACAGCTGTTAGTTAGGCTATCTCTCTCACTCTATTCCTCCATCTCTATCTATCCATCTCTCTCCCTCTCGCTGTGTCAGAAACCTGCTGCTATGTTTAGCTCCACTCCTCGAGTGCTTGTGATAACTCGTATTTTTAGCTCTGCTGCGGCTCAGTTTGCCTTTTAACCTGGATTTTAAGTTTGAGATCTATAAACCTCACTCAAAGGATATTTACTGACCCTTTCCTGGAGTTCATGATCCTAAATCATATTAGACACCTTGGCATTCAACCTTGGCATGTTGCTAACAGTGAGAGGGAAACAGTATGTTTTAAACCCAAACACATAGGAAAAGAAGCACACTCGACAATGCGTGATGTTAATTATGGTACTTGGCTGACCCACAAACAGAAATGACAACACAGGGTCCCCGTCCCAACATCAGGCTGTCTGGAGTCTGCTGGATCTGGTTTCTCTGAGCATGTGTCAGCTCACTACAGTTTTAAGACTGTGTTCAGAGGAAGTAAGCCCAGACCCAAAAATTTGACTGGTGAGTTGTTGGAATCACTGGACACACATGTCCCACTTGTTGAATGTGTAAATTTGTATGATAATCAATGTTCACCATGATTTTTCAGGATTTTTGTGGGGGAAAGTTGCAGGCTAGAATTGCTGATCTTCAGTAGCCTTTCCAAAAAAAATGCAGTGCATTTTGCAATGTTTCTAGGTGTTTTTTTTTTTTTTTATTTATTTTTTTTTTGCAATAAAATTGCGGCAATTAGCAAAAATTGCTAAATTGAATGCAATTTTATTCATTTGTTGTTTTTTTTTTTTTGTTTTATTTATAGTTTTTTTTTTTTTTACAAGAGGCTGGCTGCAGAAAGACCAGGTCACGTACAAACCGAGCCAGAAACAGAACAGACTTTTATGGCATTAAAAACATATTCACAGCCTGGTTCAAAAAACGGCTTCGGTCAAAAATGCTAATTTGGCTATTCGCAACACTGTATGGGGGGGTGAATTATTTTTTTCTAACTCTGCAGTTTAAACGATATTAGGATTATGAGTTTGGCAATCCTCCAGCTTCATCTGTGCAGCTCTTGGAGTCCAAGACAAATTTCCCATACCATATCGTATCATATCATATCATATCATATCGTATCGTGTCTTATTGTCGTATTGTATCTTATTGTATCAATCCAAGGCCCAGCTGAGCTCATGTGACTGACAGGCGTCCTATAGCCTTTAGAAAGGAAGCTTAAAGTCCGCGTCATATCCAAGATGGTTCTGTCCATCGATTGTCTTCATTTGACTGTATCAGGAACAGACTGGTGATGTCATGGACACTACATCTATATTTTATACACTCTATGGTTGCGACACCTTCATGAAATTACCATCAGATTTCTGTTTGCTAAAACGAATCTGCTCCACCTTATTAATGAGAAGTTGCAATTTTATTTTGATAAATACACAATTCATTTGAAATCAAAGGCAACTTGATCCTATGAGAATAAAACAGCATTGAGTGTTCTTAATTTGTTGTTGCTCAGTGACGTCTCTCTCTCTCCCTTTCTGTCTTACTTTCGCTCTCACACACGCTCTGATATCTTTATACATTCAAAAGTATATTTAGTATGAAGTGTTTAAAAAAACAAAAGAAAAAAAATCTTCATTCATACACATGCTCTCTGCGTGATCATTTTCTTCTTCTACATTTTCTTGATCAAAAATCCAAACTTGTCAACATATCTCCCTGATGTTTTGTGCACATGCTGCTAAGTGCTTTGATTTCCCAGGCCTCTGGAAAGCATCAAATAATTATCTGACCTTCATTAAGAAAAAAAAAAGATATTGTAAATATTACTTGATCCTCCAGACCTGACAAAGCTTTTTAAAAACCTCTATCATGGTGTTTGTCCATACAGTGAAACTGAAGCTGTGCATGCTGTTGCTTGCAGATCTGGTTGGCTAAATTTAGTTTCCCTCTTAGACAAACCTTTCAAGTTGCTAGATATAACAGCTAACAATGAAGCACACAGAGAAATGAGATCTTGGCTGGAAGTTGCTTACTCACAGCAGGAATGCCTGAAAAGTTGCCCATTGTTTCCAGAGGTGCACGTTGTCACAGAGGAATTCGCCAGTTGGGTTATAGCATTGATTAGAGCTGTATTTCTGTGGCTACATCTATGTATAAAAAAGTGTGTGTAAGTCATGTTCATGTTTATGTGCTATCAACAGCCAAACAGCTTTGAGTTTCCCCTGCAAAATCCAAGCAAGTTTTCATGACGCATTTTGAGTAAAAGTTGTCTAATTAGAATTAATATGAACCTCATTCACTGACAAGAAAAGAAAAATGTCATATCTCAAAACATTAAAAGACAAAGTTAACACTGCAATTGCTTGTGAAGAGTTTACAACATAAAGTGTTTTGTTTAGGTTCTTGAATCAAGACATTCTGATTTCGTGAACTTGAAATCAACTTTTTTCTAGTAACAATTGCAGAAATTCATATTGATTGGATTTTCAAACCATTACATGTTTATATGTTATTTCATATGAACATGTAATGTTCATATGTTAATATGTTATAGAATTCTCTAAATCTGAAGATAGTGAAGGGACGAGCCTCAAACACTAAGGTCTGCCTTAAGGTCGGTCCAGAGGGCTGACCAATCAGAGGGAAGGGGAATGTCGCTCGTCTTCGGTTGGTCAAGAATGCAGCTGCACGTCTTTTACCGGCACAGAAATTTGAGCACATTTCCCCCATTTACGCCTCACTCCACTGGCTGCCCATTCATTTTAGGATCCATTTTAAAATTCTTTTATTTGCTTTTAAACCTCTCGATGGTCTTGCCCTGCCCTATCTCTCTGAGCTTTTGCAACAGTACATACCCACCTGCTCTCTCAGGTCAGCTGATCAGCTGCTCCTAAAGGTCCCTCAGACCAGGCAGAAGCTCAGAGGGGACTGTGCGTTTGCGGTGGCGGCTCCTAAGCTATGGAACGCGCTACCCCATCATGTTGAAGAGGCCTCTTCTCTCCTTGTTTTTAAAACGCGTCTCAAAACCCACCTTTTTTCCCCTGACTTTCTACACACTGTAGTCATCGTGCCTTCTTGTTACTTATGTTTTATTACTGATACGTTATGTTCTTTCTGTTTTTGTAAATAGTGTTCTTTTATCTCTGAGTGTTCTTTAATCTCTTTTTATGAAATGTGAGCTGTTATATTTTTTTATTTATTATCCTGTACAGCACTTTGGTCAAAAAAGGTTGTTTAAAACGTGATAAACAAATAAAGTTGGATTGGATTGGATTGGATAGAGTGAGGACCCTTAAAGAGACAGCAACTGAAACAAAATGTGTGAAAAGAATAGGGATTTTTTTTCTATTTGTTTTTTTTGTTTGTTTGTTTGTTTGTCTTTTTTTGAACTGTAAATCATAAAAAGCTACTGCAGAGGTACCAGACAGACAGTTTGAAGACAAAACAATTAGAATACCCTTTCTTTAATGAACTTGTTGGTGTATTACACTGTGTAGACCAATCCATCAGATGTCATTAAATTGTCATCAGCTCACCACCAATGTTATGACTGCACATTCGGTGCACATCTGCAGTGTATAATGCATGTGTTAAAGCTCAGTGAATGATGGGATCTTGTAACCTGTGTTCATACAGGAATACATATTCCCATGCCATTGACCCTCCCATCATCCACCTATCTGCCAACTTTGTGTATACGCTCGCAGCACACACATGTAGAAGGTATATAGAGAGTGAATATATACAACAGCACCCACCAAACCACCCACAAACTCACCCAGAGGCTGAAACCAAGGTTTTCTTTTTTCTTCTAAAACCGCTTCCCTGCCTTTCGCCGGCTCCTGGTGACGACACTCTCTTGGAATTCACTCCTTGTGCTGGTGGTGCTCTCAGAGAGGGAGACTGACTGTGTTGTTCAGATCTCTCTGTGCTCAGCAGCCACTAACTAGGACCATTTGGTGTCTCCTTTCTGCACAATCTTTTCTTTATCCCTCCTGTCCTGTCTTTTATATTCACTCTAACTTTTTTCTTCATTTGTTCTCGTCCTGTCTGGGTTATGGCGTTACTCATTATTTGGTTTGAAATCAGGCCCTCTGTGAACATGGGGGTGCACAGACTCAGAGCTGCTGCTGGGGCTAAAAGGGCTGACTATATTGTGCTGAAGTGGAGTGAAGAGAGCAGTTCTTATCCATCGGTTTTTATGCCTTCACTGTGTGTGTGTGTGTGTGTGTGTGTGTGTGTGTGTGTGTGTGTGTGTGTGTGTGTGTGTGTGTGTGTGTGTGTGTGTGTGTGTGTGTGTGTGTGTGTGTGTGTACTGTGCAGACACTGTCTGTATCTCACCTGCACGTGTTTCTTTGTGAACACTGCATGAAAACTATGCAATTTTTTTTTTTTGATGGTGCATGTGTGTGTCCAGTGGGTGTGTGTGAGAGAGATTCGGGGGGGGGGCATGCTGTTGGGTCCTCTAGAGGCCTGTAAAGGGACAGCCTCCTCCTCCCTAAACTGAGGCAGCCTCTAGATTGATGGGGGAGGTGTTGCCGCTGCTCACTCATCCATCACACACTTTATTTGGGTTTTGGAGGAAAGGAAAAGGGAAAAAAGGAGGACTAAAGGAAAAAAGACTTCCAAAAATATCAGAGTTGGGGGCTGGGGTTTGTAGGGTTGAGGAGTTGAGTTAGGGGAGGCCCCTTGGCCTGTGTAGTTCTCCACTCCTGCCCCCTCCCTTTAAGCAGATGCTGGAAAAGAAGTCTTACCCTTGTGACCTCCTGCCATTCTTTAGTCCCAGCACTGATAACAAAAGACAGATAAAGCCAAACAGGGGGGAAGATTTAGTAAAGATTAGTGAGCAGGTTTTTAAGCCTACCAAGGTTTCTGTTTTGTATGAGCGTGCATGCGCATGTTTATATGTGCTGGTAAATGTGGGGTACCAGCCACTGATAGAGGGATAGAGAGGCCTGAGAATGGTTGGTGGTCTTTATCTACTATCCAGGCTGGGCAGGTTTTACACTGTGCCAGGATCGTGAGGGCAGAGGAGTTTGCAGGTCCAAGATAAGAAACAAAGTCTGCAGTGTCAGCCCACCACTCTTGTCAATAAATTATATTTACTTTCAACAAGAAATATAAGTTCACAAACTCAGACTGCTTTATTTCCCACTTTTTTGAGTAAATTCTGTTCAAGATTTCCACAATTTTGTCCGTCCATACATATTTCTCACAATTTTGTGACAGATTCTTACACATCCTCGTACAAAAGGCTTGAGATGCTTTCACAATTGAATCGTTTCAAGTCTTTGTTGTGGAACAGGAGGCGTTTCCCTGCTTGCTCTGGGTGGTTTGGACCTAGAAGAGGTGGTCTCAGCTTGCTTTCAGTCCAATGCTGGAGTGGTTTGTTTTGTAGTGATAATGCAGTAAACCCACAAACATGTACAAAGAGCTGCTTGAATCACCACACTAGTCATAGGTAAGGTACTGATAAGCTAACGTTACTCACATCCAGTTCAACATCAGCTGAAGAGCTGCTGTTAGTGTACCATCATCACTGGACTTGACAACATCTATCCCTTTAAAAGCTCATTTAGTTCTGAGAACTTTTTCGGACAGCTTGACACTGCAAAGTGTGACCAGTATGCATGGCATTTGTTTGCCTATGCAATGAGAAAAGGAGGTCATAATGCCATAACTTAAAGGCTCTTTTAGAACTATCCGTTTTTGCGTTGATTACGGTGTGACCTTTGGCTGAAATTGAATTAAGACTCTGTTTCTGAAAAGCACCATCAAAAAATCCCTTCCTTTAAGAAAAAGGACAGCCCTTGCTTCCCCTCCTGGTCACCTTTTTTCTAACTGTTAAACTTGGCCAGCCAGTGTAGTTTTATCAGAAGGACTCCAGGTCTATGTGCTGTAAATGAATTGTGTTCAAACAGGAAAACCAACCGGACATCAGATGCTGAGAAATTGCATTTAGAAATAACCATTTCTGGTGCTGACAATCTCGTGTTCAATCATGGATTATAATCTGTCAAATATATAAAAGTGAGCCTATTCGTAGCTGCCAGTGCTTGCGCAATGACCGTGAGACGCACGCATTTGATTGGCTTCACACACTCATGCAGCACCCCGAATTTCTCACACTGAAGTCTGTCTTCAGCCATAACTAACTAACTAAATAAATAAATAAATAAATCAATAAATCTATTCTTTTTTTCTGTTATCTACCCATTGAGTTATGGCATAGAGTGACAAATGCTGCCCGTGTTTGATTAGTAAAGCATTCAAAGCAACTGGCCGGGGGCTCAGATCTTATGTCATCGGAACCAGAACCAGAGACTGCAATTGCATTGTCACAACAACAATCCTTCATGCCAATGCTCCCGATTTCTGGGGGAGTCTTCTGCTTTTTAATCAGTTCTCCTGCTTGAGTTCTGATCCATAATTTCTCCGGATTTTTTACGTTGATGCTGTAACGGGAATGTGTTACTGTTAATTTGAGTTATTTTGTATCAAAGATCGACAACTATGAGGATAGTCCTGCAGTGCTACATACTCAGACCTTCCTCTTTGAGTCGTTTCATTATCTGAAGCTGAGCAGAACAAACACGTTACAGGAGCACCAGGCACCTTGGGACACAGTTTGGTCTGTTTGCTGAGCGGAAATGTTGTCTTTAAGAACTTCTGCCTCCTCAGTCATAAACACATTGTTCAGAGGAAGAAATGGTTCCAGTTAGTGTGGGACCCCTGCTGCCACACACAGTCCACAGGGAACACTTACAAGCTTTATCCCTGGCTTTTGTCTGAAGTGCCTATAGGAGAGTTAAAGTACTCCAAGGGGGCTATCAAATCAAGAAATCTCTGTTTCCTATTATTGCTGCTGTCGAGCTCAGAGGTGGCTCACAAAACTTATGCCAAAATAATACAAGTGGTGTAATAAATAAATAAAGAGGAAAAAAGCCAAACTATTCCCTCTTGAAACTACACACTGGCTTTTCTCCTCGTGGTTTTGGAAACTAATTAAGGTCCTTTACAAATGAGCTCTGTTACTGTTTGTGATCTTGAACAAACATTTCTTGGCTTGGATAAGAGAATCTTTACTTTTCGAGATTATAAATGGTAGACGGCCTTTGCAAGGAAAACACCAAATCATGTAACTTTGCTGTTTTTTTTACCGCTCCACCTCTTTTCTTTGTTATGCAGCCAAACAAATTAAGTGATTCATTTTTCAAATAAAAGCCACTTTTGTCCTCAGGTTGAAGTAAACCAGGCTAAATTCCACAGTTTTGTGATGTTAAAATATGAAAATGTGAAATTGTAGCAAAAAGGACACGAGGTTGGCTTATCCTTGTGGGTATCGGAGAGTGTTTGTTTCCTATGAGAAGCTTTTCCAACTGCAGACCTCATGGTGGAGCCCCCAGAGGCCCAATTTGAATCACAAATGTCTTTCGTTTCTCAATCGTTCACAGGTTTTGGTCAGTGGAGGAATTTTGGGACCCATTAAAGCCTGGTGACAATGACTTTCACCCCCAGGGCCACAACAGGGGTCCGCCCCCCTACTGACCTCTCCATTGCAGCCAAGTCATGGCTCCAACAGGCCTGCTCCTGGGTTCTGATTGGTTCAACTTAAACCCTCTGGGGTCAAATTCTCTTTTCTCTCTGTCCCTCTTTTCCTCCTTGCTGCCTTGTTCTGCCTCAAGTAGAGGCTTATCAAAGACAATCCAGCTCTGTCATATGGCCAAATCATCTTGACACCCATTTAGCATGCTCATCAGAGGGCAGTTATGAATATTCAATATGGTGCCTGGGGCCAGTGAAAAGCAGGATCCAAGAGATGGGAGTGACAGATAATGGAGCATGTGTATCTCGAGCAGAGGACGAAGAGAGACAAAGAGAAACTCTGAATGTGTACATGTGAGTGGTGATGACAAATGAAGAAAAAAAAACAGTGTTATGAAGTCTCCATATAAGCAGTGTCAATCTAGTCCAGAACCTCAACAATGCTGTAGTATGTTTCCGTCCTTTGAATATAAGTCAGTACGGTTTTTCAGTTTCGGGAATAAAGGATCTCATAAAGAAGAGTCCAAAAAAGTAGTGTTATATGGAATTAGCCAACCCATTTGGGGTCACATGTTGCATGAGGCTATCCCCTGAGCAGGTGGCCAGGGTTTGAATCCAACCTGCGGCCTCATTCCAGGATGTCACTCCCCACTTTTGCCCTGTTTCCTGCTCCATCCACTGTCTCGTCCTCTCAAAATAAAGTCATAAAAAGAGAGCAAATAACTAAAGGGAAAGGGGGGAAAAAAAGAGGCCCAAGGTAGACTCTTGGGGAACACCATACTTTAAGAGTAGTATGTGATGTGGATGAGAACGCTTCCCTCACAGCCTTCATGCAGAGTTTGTTGGAGAGCCCCGAGGCTGTGTGTGATGTCACACCTCCAGATAGACCTGTTTCCAGGTCCAAATTGCAACCATGTATTGTATTTTTAATCTGCTGCAGCACAGTGCTCGTCACTGTTTTTGACAGACTGAAAGAGCTTATTTTAATAACAATACTGATGAGCATGTGAAGGGGAAGAAAAGAGACGGTGAATGTTGATCATTTTAGTTACATTCTTAAATGGCTGAAAAAGAAACCTCCATGATGTTCCTCTGGCAGGAAATAAGTGAACCAGAATCAGAAACACTAAAAATAAAAAGTGACATCAGCGTAGTGATAGAAAGTATGAATAAATAAGGAATTATGATAAGTAAATAGAATAAATATAAGATACAGAATAGTTAGAATCAGCAACAAAATAAAAGCACCGTTGTCAGTTGGTGTAATCCCGGTTGGCCCTGGCAGTCTGGAAGCTGTTGATGATGACAGTGTGGTCAGGAATATATGAATGTAGCCAGGTCCCTATAAGACGCACCATATTGCTTTTGCCAATCTCAGTTTCTGATATGGAGTTTGAAGCCAATTGTTGTTGGGTGCCATGTTGGAAATACTGAACTTGCTTGAGCGGACTTGGATCGAGGTCATCTGAGGTAGGCTATGAGCCTCAGTGCTGACAGCTCCAGGGTGCCCTCCCTTCACTCAGGTCAGCTGATCATCTGATTTGGCAAACTTGTCAACTTAATTTCTCCAAAACTACAAGAAAAGTCATGAGCTTTTCAGGCTGAGATAATTTTTTGGAGCAGGCTGTTAATTTTTTTTCTGGTAAAACTCTGTGTATATGGTTTCTGGTACTTTTTTGACAGATTTTGACAGATCACACACAGTCTGTGCACTGTTTCTTGGTTCCCTGCATGCAGGTGACATTATCAAAGAAGAGAGGCAGCTGTTTCTTTAGCAGTATCTCAGTTTTAAATATATTAAGTCTTTAATTTTAAGACAGCTTGGTAAAAAAAAAAAGCCCAAAGGAAGACTGTGTTAAGGCAACTTGAGTTTGTGAGGGATCAGTTTTAGCTACAGACAGTATGAGCCGGTTGTTTAAGAGCTCTGCTGTGTGAGATATTTGATGACCAACATTTAATTTGATTATTTGCTGAAAACCTTTTGCAGAGCTTGTAAATCACATGCTTATTATTTTCCTGTACCCCATGCTGTTGATCAATGTAGGGATATGAATGAACGAGATCTTGTGAGAACAAGCAAGCGGAGCCAGGAAAGAGCAAATCTGTCTGAATGAGCCAGCCTGTCTCCTTGACATCGATGTCAAAAACTTCTAGGATCACATCCAAACTGGGACAAGAGATCGTTTGGACTTTGAGAAAGCGGCACTGTTCCAAGCTTTGAAGTTTCAGCTTTTTGAAAATGTGGATGGAGATAGGGAGGGTTATCGAGGGTATTTTTCTTTCATGAATTTTAGATTTTGGTGTTCTCTGTATATATTATCTGGTTGGAACTATGTGATTGAATTGATTACAAAAACAAACAAGAAAAAAAACAATTATTTTCCAATTGATTGATTTTCACATTTTGTTGCTACAATTTCCCAACAAAATCTGAACGGGTTTCCTACCCTGAGCTGAACTTATGGACAAACAGACTAATGTTGCTAATGTTGTCCTATAAAATTTCAAGTTTTGTGGAGTTATATGTTTAGTCTACAATTACACCATCACTTCACCTCTATCTTACACCTTGATCTCTGACAAAGTGTAGAACTGGTACATGGTACCACTTACATTACAGTATTATTGAAGCATATGAAACATGCTTATAAACACACAGCCAGAGCACCACTTAGATGTACGTGCAAACATATTCCAATATCACAAAGCAATACTTTCTTCATGTTACTTCCTCTGAAAACATGTTATGGACATGTAGAAGAGCACCGGAAACAGATTGTCTGCTCACCTTCTGTGCACTAAACTGTTCACTGTTGTCACGTTTCAAACAACAGTGCAACACAACTACGAATAAATGCATTACCTCGCCACTTTCCACTTCCAGGGAAAAACTGTCTTGAGCAAAAAAAGTAGTGTTAAAAAGAAGATCTGCTCTCCATTCACTGGCTTCCATTACAAATGAATGCCTAGGTAAAAGTCACGTCTTCACGACAGTGGGTGTTAGTGCTTATGGGAAACTGTGTCTTCACCCTGGAAAGAGAAAAGTCAAAGGTGTCACTCTGATAATGAGCAAACAGATAGTCCTCACAGAGCCCTTTAAGATCTTGTAACATCAAACGCAATTTTATGAATGAGTGGTTTAGCAATATGTTCAAACACTTCTCAGATTGTCTCTGGAGGCTCAGCTCCCGAAACAGTCTGATCTGAAAGTCGTCCCTGCTAGCACCTCAGGTTGTTGATGAAAAAATGATAATGGATTACACAATTAGTTGCTGTATAAATAAGTTGTTGATGATTAGTTTACATGGAGTATGTTTTGTTTTGTTTTGTTTTGTTTTGTTTTGTTTTGTTTTGTTTTGTTTTGTTTTGTTTTTTATGAGTGGACATAACTTTTTTTTAGATGAGTTGCTAAGGAGTGAGCCATGTGCCTTCTCACTCTCTCTGCACACTTCATCTTTCCCTTTTCGTCCTGTTAATGTTTCTTCCTCTTCTCTAATGAGTGGAACTAGCTTGTGATAATTTGCTGCTTTAACCATGCCACGTGCTACAACAAAGTTACATCTTGAATTTACACAAGCTTTAAATTGCATGGCATATCTTTGATGATGATATTTCAAAAGAAAAAATGATTTACGTCTGCAGTTGTAAACTGATTTTTTTTTCCAACTTAAAAAATCTTTCACCCTGGTTCAGGAGTCAGAGTGTTGGTCATCTCTCTATCTGTTGGTAGTTTTGGAGATGTCCACCGCAAGTGGATTGAATGGGCAACAAGGCCCCCCAAAGACGGATGACACACAAAGGAAAACATTCCTTATAAATAGATTATAAAAACCATTCCCACCCATGATTTGAGAGTATGAATTATTGTACACAGCCATATGCATCACCACACCAAAACAGCTCTTTGCACATCTGTTGGCTATAATGTGAGTGCATAAGACGTCCTCTTTGATCCTCCAGTTCCCGTCACGTCTCCTTCCAGAGAGCACCCTTCAATTTTTAGACTATCTCCATCAGTCTGACCCATCTGTGTCACAGGCCATAATCTATCTTTATTGTTCTCTCTACACTGTTTCCTCCTGCCTGCTTATGCTCTATCCTCAGCACCATGTTCTGAGTCACAAAGAAAGCAGAAAGCTGTTGGCGACATGTTGAAGTCTCTTGTGAGTCGGGGGTGAGTCATTTAAGAGGAAGTACTTCACTTTGCCAGACACAGATTGGTTTGCTGCTGCTGGTTGAGTCATAAAGGTAGATGATAACTTTGCCAGAGCTTGTCAAAATGAAAGCTCCGGTAGCTGATTTCAGAAAGGTGCAGAACTTAATCCTGTTGATGTGTCATCTGTAACTTCTAAACAGCAAAAGCCCTTTTAACACTGCCATTTAAAGGCAGGACTGTGATGCCCATGTTGTGCTTTACAGGCCGTGTAAATGTCACGGAGGGATGAAGCTGTTTCAGTTGTGGTTTACCTTTTAGGTGGAACAGAATTGTAACAGTGGTAAACAGCATCACAGGCAACAATAGTGCTGTATGTAGGCTTTTCTGAGAGTGTTTGTTTTGACATTATGCCTTTTGTGCTTGTGCAACTTCGATGCTAAATCACACACTGGGACACAAATGTTTCACTGTTGTGGACTGAGTATAAAGGATTCAGGCTGGAAGATAAGTTGGTGTCCCAGACTGTAAAGTTGACTCAAGACTGTCCTCGGTGTCCCAGACTGATGATATAAGGACAGTGGTGGCTGTGAGGGACTATGGTGGGTTCAAAAAATGTTTGTAATGAGAGGAGAAGCAGAGGAGGATTTGGAGGAGACCACTATTTCAGAAGATCCCATGATGAGTCACACCACAGTGGGGTTTCCTGCTCTCTTTGCCACAGTGTGAAGTTTTTTTTCCAATGTCTGTTTTCACAGTTATACTTTTTGAATACATTTAAAGAATTAAACAGAACATCAAACTGTAATGAAAAAAATCCCTGTTGTTTGACTAAAACATCGCATTTTCTCCATCTGAATCTGACTTTGGATGAGTGGACTGAGATGCACTCATTGACCCTCCACAGGCAGACAGATACTGTATGTGCTGGCCAGACAAATGCTGCTCATCCCGTCAGCTTGCTTGCAAGAGCAGTGAGGTAGATAATATTTGTCCACTTGGCTATGTCAGTGTGAGTGCCAGGGTGGGCTAGGCCTGGTGGGTCTGGCTAAGAACCCTATGGTCTCTGTGGAGAGGGAAAACAGGACATTGACAGAGGCATTCGACTGTTGCAGGCACGTCCAAAGCATAAAAAACAAATAAAAATGATGATGGTGATGAAATAATTCTGTTCTAAGTCATTCCTTTTGTGATTTTTTTCAGACAAATGACATCAAACTCTACCCAGAAAGACTTTTCTGAAGAAGAGAAGAATGCAGAGTACAAAGAGGCGGCACCAGAAAACAGGTGGACCAAATGCTTTGTGCAGACTCACCTGCATGACATCATCAACATGAACCTGTCCAGATAGAGGAGACCTTACCTGCCCAAGCTTTTAGTGTAAGTCATACTGATTCTTTTTTTCCCTGCCTGAACAGTGTGGATTCAGTGGACTACAGATTGTCCTAACATAGATTCTGTTGTGGTAGTTGAATGTCAAGCGCATGTCTATCAAAAGAACAATTGTGTTAACATGTGGCAACTCCAGGAGTGTGTATGTGTAACTGACTGTGTATGTGTACAGGACAAATTTGACAAGGATACACCTTCCAGACCCACCAGAGGCACCTGAGCTTTGGATAGTTTGTCTGTCTCTAAGGTCAGCTTGTTAGGAAATCAGATCTGTCCTTTAGTGGTTGCTTTTATACCTTTATTACTCTGAGCACTCAGAGAGAAAAGTGCTCTGGTATGAGATCTCACAAAGCTCCCTGTATTTGTGTCACCAAACTACATGGTGGCCGCATAAATTGAGACCTCCTGTTTGGCCTGTAGGAACTGTTGGCAGTGGGTGTAAAATCAGCCAGTGTTTAATTTCCTTATTGGGAAATAAACAATTTATGTTATGATGAAATCTTCATTTATGGAGTCCAAATAAGAGGATTCATTGCACTGGCAAGAAGTGACACAGTCCGGAAACGAACAAAAATGTGTATTACCACAGAGGATCCTGTGTGTCTTTCACCATGATAGTTTTATACTCATGGGCTGCCAGCATGAACATGATACTCCTCATTCAGTTTAGTTCTGAATTGTTTCTTCTACCACAGTAGACCAAAGAGTTTTTAAAATCAGATTTGTTTAGTCCCTTCAGCACACTATTGTGAAGCGTCCTTTGTGACTGTGTGTCAAATGGATTAAAACTAATAATGTGAGTTCAAGCTACCGCCAATGAGCTAAGCATTCAGGTGCAGCTAATCAGACTGATGTCAGCAGGCAGCTGCATCACTGAAAGTGCTTTTACACTGGTAGTCTCATTTAGCCACTGATTCCACGATTCCAGCCAATAGGTGTCACTGTGATCCACTTCAGATAGTCCTCGCAGCCCCTTTACGTGAGGGTTGATGTACAGTCAGCAGGTAGTAATGGGATATGGAGCCCCAACAGGGTGTGACAAGGGATTCTATTTTCTGTAATGCTTTCTAAAAAATAGTCTCTGTGATTCCATGACGGTTAGTGTTCCACCGTGATAGATTTTTATCACCTTTTTAAAATAAAAAAAGTAACAACTTTTGCTGCGACCATCAGCACTGCACATGGTTTAAGTTTTCTTTGTAGCAACACCAGCCTAAGGCCCCGTTTATACGACAACCCTTCACAGCGTTTCACCCGAAACGCAACAAACGCGGAGAAAAAAATCTGCGTTTATACGGAATCGCTGAGGGACTGAAAACGCTGTAGTATGCATGCACAGCCAGTAGATGGCGATATAACTGTAGGGTCTTTTGGTAGTCTGCCGCCGAAGAAGAGGCAGGCTGATCGTCTGGTGTATATATTAAATACGTCTTATCTGAGAGCAGAAGTGGAGAAACAAATGAACGTTTTGTTGAAAGACAGTCAACAGATTCAGCAGCACAAGCAGAACCCGGTAAGTCCGCCATTTAACCGTTGTTGTTGTCCGGTTCGCAAAAGTTCCCACAACGAAAGTGGAATGCGCACGCGCAAAACAGAGCGTGATGTCAGCGTTCTCACTGAAAATGCCGTCTTGCCATTTATGAGGCAACAAAGGCTGCAGTGTTTCAGAAAAATTCCACTCTGGAGGGCGTTTTAAAAAAGTTACGTTTTAGGTCGGCTGAAACGGCATTTTCTCTCACCTGCTCTTCTGCTACCACCAGGATTGATGGACAGGATTCAGTATAATACTGTATATCCGTGTTGCTTGCCTGGCAAAATTAGCATGTGTGATCATTAGTATATTATTAGATTATTAGTAGTATTTTGATATAGGGTTTGACAAGAGAAAATGAAAAAATAAAAAATAAAAATGAAAATGAATAAAATATATAGTGATGAAGTATTTTTTATATCTTATTCTTTCTTGCAGTATTTTATTGGGGAAGCAAGGCTCCTATTGGCATCCGTGAAAACGGCCACTGATCCTCAGTCTGATACATGAGTAACTATCGCAGTAGTGCTAAAATGCCAGACAGAACAAACATATCAGTAAATGAAGTGTATCGAGATAACCCCTCTGGATATGACAAATTAAAGTCCAAGAGTCCAGAGGAAAAGTTCATCTGCGGAAAACACAGCAAGCTGACGTCAGGACTGTGACACAGGAAGCACACCTGGAGACCTGGTGGTGTAAAGTGATGCTGTAAATGTGCAGGAAACAAACATTATCAAGTAAATCAAGACCACTATAATTTAAAGTATACCTTTTTTTTTTCTCATTTTCCGCTTAAACGGCACATTTTAACCTCAGATGACCTTAGATGTCAAAGACCCAACCTGCAGTCTCATCCTGGATATACCTAAACACTGCTGGCTGTCTAAATGGGTTTCTCTCTGTAATTGATGTCACTTCCTGTCTCCGGTCCCAGGATTGAGGGGCACTATGATCCCCACCCACAATAGCTCCCCAGCAGCAGCCAGTCTGTCATGCAGAGTGTCACAGGGTTATTTGTTTCTGCCAGAAGCTCAGGAATATTTTTCCTAACTCCTGGTGGAGTTGTTGGAGCGTGTGTGCCGCCGGGTGGGATGTGCTTTTTGTTGTGATTACCTGCCTCTGTAGAGGAAGGGCTTTCTCTCAGGGCCATGGAAAAATGCTGCTTACTGCCAAATGCCATGAGCAGCTCCTCAGATGGTTCCTGGGTCAGTTCAGAGGGCAAAAGTGTCTACACCGGCGAGGGGCTTTCCAAATGCTCTGGCCCGATCTGCAGTACTGTCTGCTAACAGTAAAGCTCTCGGCTCTCAGAGCCCACATTCCACTTTGGACTGTCGCCGGCATTACTCCCTTCTCAGTGTGTCGGGGGAGTCGGATTAGACTTTGGCTTAACATATGGTTTGAATAGTGATAGTTAATGGCCTCCATTTTTCATTGAGTTGTGTTATTTGATGTGAGCGGATCAAGAGATAGGAGGGTGGGAACTGTTGTGGTGATGAATATCTTGTGTTTCATTTATAAACAATTAAGTCTAGTGACAAAACCCAATACTTGATTCAAAGACTGACCTGATAGACTGATTGATTGATTTGCATTATACAGCAGAAGGAGTCTTACACCACAGTGGCTGAGCTCCTAGCTTACTGCCAGGTCTCTTACAATGGGTTCTGCATTACAAACTCAGTGCTGGTGTTTGCCAGAAAAAGCACAACCGGGTAATGGTTCGGAACTCTGGCTTATCTTGGCCATCAACGCAACAAAAGCTATAATTATCTGCAAAATAAACTCGCTTCCTTGATTGTTAGACAAATAATGCATTAAGCAGTTCCAGATAAACTTTATTTTCCACTGTGCTGCCAGCCTCTATGGAGAATGAAGCATTCAGGCCACCATTACTTGAAGACCATTTCCTTGAGTTACTCAGGAAGTCTTGGATCTAGTACTTCATAAACTATAAACAACTTATGTTACCAATTATTATTTGGAAGAGAAGAAGGTTTATTCTCCGAGTAAAGATGCAAAAAGTGCCCTTGTGCGTCCCACCAACCTGACTGAGGGCCCGGTTCACTGAAGGATTGGGCATCTGTTGCACCTGCAAAACGTGCAAATGAGCAAAAAGGACATTTCCAATTCTCCTCAAACTGTGCTGCAGAGTGAACCGCATCTTTGAATGTTGTTGTTCTTTTTTCTCATACATTTAAATGAGCCATAACTCATTTATGTTAAGCAAACCATACTATTTCTGTTGGAATGAGCCTCATGGCAAATAACACCTAATTCAAAAAGACGAGTGCTAACAGTCCCACGCACTTTGAGTGAAATATTTACCAGCTCTCCCTTTAAATAATTCAAAGTTTTAACCCTTGGATGTCCTGAAAATAACATATCTGTACATATAGTTTGTTAATATTGCTTTGAATGTACAACCGTTTTTATAATCAGTAGTTAAATCACTCTGGAGTCTGAGGATCAATCCCTGCACATTCAGGCCGAGTCACAATGCACTTAAGAGTTTTTTTGTTTTGTTTTGTTTATTTATTTATTTGTTTATTTGTTTACTGACTTATTTATTTATTCATTTATTTATTTATCCATTTATTTGTTTGTTTGTTTGTTTGAAATCTGAGCAAGGCCCATTTTTCAAACTCGCTACAGGAAGTGGGCTGAGAATTTGTGTCACATCTTACATGAATTGACTCCTAAATGAAATGGTGAGGACTTCCTCTCTCAATCCAGTTTATCATGTATGAGAATATAATTTTGCCCCATCAGGATGAGACAGCACAGATTTACACTGCGGAGCAGAGATGCTACTATCTCATCCATAAGCAGGTGGCAAACTGGAGCAAACTGCGCAGAGATGCAGAACTTGTGGGCTTTTTTGCACTTGAATATTTTTTTGTGCAAGCTTCTTCTTGAGGGAGACTTTTGGATGGAGCAGATAATATGCTAAACGATGCACAGTTCTTGCTATTAGCAGCTACAATCAATCCTCAGTGAATTCCCACCAGAGTTTTCTTGTGTATGTCAGCATTGTGTGTCCTCCAAAGCCTTCTTTGTAAAGACCCAGACATTTTTTTTGGCATTTTATTCTGACATGTACCTCCTACTCCTCCCACTCACTGGCCCACCTCCATGAGGGCCGAGGAAGCCTGGCACTCGCCTGACACTCTCAGCCAGTGCTGGGCAGCTGGGATCTGGGGGAGCTCCCTACAGTTTTGCAGTGTGCTGGCAGCCCCCTTTCTCTTGCCCCCACCTCTCCTAATTCTGCCTTTTTACTTTCAGCCAGCTTCAGAATACAATACAGAGGAGGCCTGTGCTGTGCTGTAAGCACAGACACACACTCTTGGGAGTACACACACATCCACACTTTTTGAAGCCATTGAAAGAGACAAGAGCAAAGGCGGAAAGAAGAGCAGACGCCTCTCAGATGCTGAGCTTGGCTTGGTGTGCCTCTCGACACAGACGGCCGCACACAAGATAACTGTTGTTTATTGTTTATGGAAGGACCCTCTGCCACACTCCACGCTCTCTTCATCTGGAGGCTCCTAAAGGGCCACAGCCAAGAGCCACAGGAGGAAAGCAGAGTGGAGCTGACTGTATGTACTGTATGTGTGGCTTGGCCTGTGTTTGTATGTGTGCTTCATCGTTTGCATGCACAGTCAGAATTTACACTTATGAAACTGTCTTTGTATTATTATTGTTGTGTAGCTTCTGAATTGAGTGTGTTGTTTGCTCAGCTGGAGCTGGTTCAATGTGGAGAGAAGAAGGAAGCCATCTTGTTCCACTCAGCCACAATTAAGACATTAGAGCAGGGATGTGGACTTCCTCTTCTGTCTGACCAAAAAAAAAAAAAAAAAAAGAGACAATCTACTGTTGAATGTTGGTAATGAATGAATGAATTTAAGCTGATTCTCCTGGGTGAGTACCAGTTTTGTGGGGAAAATCCAGAAACAGAAAATGGCACTAACCTCTGAGAGAACATCTGCGTAATTACGGTATCAGTTCTTTACTCTCACCATCAATGCAGTAGTGATGAAAAATCTGAAAACAAAATCAAGAGGTGAAGGTTACGGTTCACCGCGCTGAGAAGAGTGCACATGAGAGCTGTTTAAACATGCTGGATGAGAACCTCTTCTTCCGGTTATTTCTGCTCCTCTCATTTATTACAAAACATAAAACAAATATTGAAAAAATAAAACAATCTGATGAATTTATAATGAGCATTTTTAATTAGTTTTTCATGTTTCTCATGTCATGTGGAGTGTTTGACTTTTACCAATCCTGGTCACGACAAGATATAAGACGTACAGTCAGAAGAGGAGGGAAATGTTGAGCTGTAGTAGCCTATCTTCCTTATGTGATATATCAAGTGGTAAAAAATGAAAAGCCACTTACGACCAGTGATGATGGAGTATTGTAAAGGCAGCTTGTCTCCATTTGCTGATGTAGGTTTAAAAATCATTGGGACGGTTGGCATGGAGTTTTGAGTGCGCCCCATGTACTGAGGCAGTGGTCTGTGTTGCAGCAGTAGCTGTTTCAACCAGAGACCTCGGCTCCTTGCTACATGTCCTCTGTCTACCACTCTCTCCACTTACCGGACTAACACCAGATCCATGTCCATTCGATCGCCGCTTGTTTGCACTTTGGCTGCTTTCTCATCCGTCATTTCACTCCGGCTCCATGTTCATTCCTGTATGTTCAGTCCTGCATGTTTCCAGACAGAGTTTCTGCACTTCCCACCCAGATGATGAGCCTCTCTTCATCAATATTGCTCAATCTGCTTTTTGAGAAAAAAAAAAATAGATATCTTGAGTTTCTAAACCCCAGTTGAGACAAAGCCAGGACTTACCCGAGGGGAGCCAGTGTGAGTTAACACACTGACTTAAACTGAAACCCATCAGATCTTGTTTTGTGATGGAGTGCTGACAGATCAGGGCCAGGTCTAGTGTGAGTTTTTAACAATGTCAGAAAATGAACTAAGATGCAGATGCATGGGAGTTACAGATGTTGGTAAAACTCGAAGAACACAACCATGACGGCACTTTTTAAAAAGACTCAGTTTAATCGTAGTAAATGATTTAAACTTCCTTGTTATGAGTTAAAATAACTTTTTCAGAATAACCTCACAGCTGTACCTCAAGAAACCTTTGACTTCGTAGGGTTTTTTTTAAACTCTTTTTCCTTTCTTTGTGAAAGCTCAAAAAAGTTCAGCTAAACTCAGAGTGACGTGTCTTCCCCTGACCTCCTGTTGATCAGTGTAGTTGGTAGGAAATAGGCTGCAGCTGGACGCTGATCAGGCCTGATGGCAGTAGAGCATGAATGGCGTGGTAGCCCTGGGCTCTCTGAAAACGTCCTGCTGACGACTGTACCGACAGGGTCACAGCCCCTCCGTGCTGCCCCACGAAAGGAGAGTGGGAGTAAACAGGCGTAATAGGGACAGACTAAAAGAGACTTGGACTGTGTTCTTGTAAATAATTGCATTCATTGTTCTCTGCCACTGTTGGTTATGGTCACAAGCTGTTTGGTAGGCCCCTGTCTGTCTGGTGCTCCCCATGAGACCAGTGTCAGCCCCTACGCCCCCGAGGGGAGCAACTTGTGCCAGGGGTGAGGATGCCAGCTCCCTGACCCGGTGGCCCCGCGTCTGACGTGCCCACGCCAGGAGAAAACGGTCCCTGAGCCAGCTAAGAGACTCAGGGCGTGCTGTGCGCATGCTGCTCCGCTGTTAAATAAAGCTGGTTCAAAGAGCACATTCCTGCCCCCAGCCCAGCAGCGAAATAGCAAGCTCTCTTCCTTGTAGTGTCAAAGCAGCAGATTGTTTCATTTTATTGCTATGCCTTTATCTCGGCTGACTCTGGTACAATCTGATTGGATGCAGCATGTTATTAGCCTCTGTTGTTGGCAGTGGGAACAGCAGATGGCCTATTTGGACCAGATTACCTGTTCTCCTATCTAAAGTGAAGAATCCATCCCAAGTGCTCAGATGTTACTAAATAGTGGATTGGCTGCAAAATGAAAGTGGTACAGTCGAGCCTGTCTGGAAGTTAACACACACTTATACTGTGACCTTAAAATACCCAGTAAAAAAAAAAAAAAAACAGACTGGACTGCACTTTTGAGTCAGTAGGTATTGAGGACATGGGTTCACTGGAAAAACTGAAATCTAGGCATAAGTTTGTCTTGTTTTATATATATATATATATATATATATATATATATATATATATATATATATATATATATATATATATATATATATATATATATATATATATACACACACACACACACACATATATATATATATATATATATATATATATATATATATATATATATATATATATATATATATGTGTGTGTGTGTGTGTGTGTGTGTGTATATATATATATATATATATATATATATATATATATATATATATATATATATATATATATATACATATATAGTATTGAAACTTTTTTTTTTTTTTAAGAAACTTGAAACTTGTCACAAAAGATTTGCCTTTTCCCGCAGGAACGCTGTGAACTTTTTCAAGGCTCTCAGTTTGTCGTTGTCTGAAGTGGGTCCCAGGCAGACAATCCAAAATGGATACAACATTAAACGTGTTGAGATGAGATTAGCCAATAACAAGTGTGGGAACCAATTAACCCTGAGACAGCATCCTCTGCAGTGTGTGATGATTGAACCTCAATGACATCATGAGTCTTTGGTTGTGTGTGGCTCTGGTAAAGCGCTGTGCATCTCCTCACAATACCGCTGGCTAAGTGGAACACACAAGCTGAGCTCAGCAATGAAAGTCAGATGCTCTCGGCTCTCTTGCTGTCTCGAGTCGCCCCTTTCCTTTCTTCATCCAAGGTTTAGGAGACTCCAATTGAGGGGCCCCCCTCTGCAAGAGCTATGTCTGACTTTACTGTATGCTAAATGTCAGATAATAAATGCAGGCTTCTGCAACAAAGTGGAATTGGATCTAATCCGCCCCAGGCCACAGCGTTTGATCTGCACCCCCTTCTGAACAGCTACCCACGTCTTGAGTAAGGGAAAAAAGGGGTCCAGCATACTCAGGATGTTATGGTATTTTGTCCTATAATAATCTGACGTCACGCTGCAGGAAAACTGTTTTCATATGTGGCTTGACATTATGAAAATGTTAGGTCATGCATTCATACATTCATTCACTTCTTATCTCTGTTAAACTCTGTAGGTTATTGTTTTTCTTTTCTTTTTTTAGATGAACTTCCTGTAAAGCCAGTAACTAGGATCATATAAAAAGCTCGTTTCACATGGTTCCATATTGTACACATTATCTCACTGAGTTCTTGCATCTGTGGTGCATTCCTGCACTGCAATGAGAGTTGCGTTGAATAACCCTGCAGCAGAAGTCTTGTACAATGCCTGGATTTAATGGAGGCTTCATAAGACTCTTGAGATCATCCTCTTCGATGTGAAGTGTAATAATAATTGTAGGCGGGGAACATTTTATCTGGTCCAACTGAGGTCAGTCATTCAGCTGAGATCAAAGACAGGAGAACAAAAACCCAAAGACCTACAGGTAGTGTAGCAGTAAACCTGGAAGTACAAAACACCCACCCACCCACGCACATTTAGTTTCCCAGCTCGTGTGGGACCATCCCTAAAGATGTGAAACTCAAACCATGTGCTGTGTTGGTTTTTGATCATGTGTTTGACATCACAGAGTGAATACATGGTGAGTGCTATGAATGAAGAAGAAAAATGACCTTACACTTACTTCATTATTAAATCTGCTGAATTAAAAACACATTTGTTTCTTTTATAGTTCAACAAATGTTTGAAAAAAAAAGGAATTCATCCAAATACATCAGCAACATTGAGTTTATTACAGATTAAGAAATATTCACACTCGCCCACAGTTAATTTTGAGCTTACATCAGAAACTCATTCAAAATTACGAGCTGTTAAGTGCTTGACTTCCTTTAAAAAGCCAATGGAGCTCTGTTGTGGGGATGGCATCAGAAAAACAAATCAAAATTAAAACAGATGCAATGAAGAATTACTGAGTGAGAGTGAGAGTATGCATAGTTCAATTGCACAGGGACAAAAAAAAATCTGATTTTATTGTGTTGATAGATACCACTGATGTTCCTTAATCCATATCTGCGTAAGCAAACATGAGGAAAAGTGTGTAGCTGTTTATATCTATGAGAAGAATATTAAACAGACACCAGTCGTACCGTGTTTGGAAAGTGTTGGCATACATCTGGACCAACAACGAGCCAGTTTGCTGATGGTTTCTTTTTCTCCTGTCAGTTGCAGAAGTGTTTAATTGTTTTATTATGAGTTATTCAAAAAGGACATCTCACATCATGTTTTTTGTTATTTAAAGTTGCTGTGACACCTTTGGCCGAAATCTGTAGAGTTTTCCGCGGAACGAAAACACCATTTCCCATGAGCACTATCACCCACTGTCACGAGTACATGACTTACTAAAGTGTGAATTTGTTTACAAAGCAAATTAATGGAAATGTTATGTCCTACCAGTGCTCATCTACCAACTCCAACCTCACCAATCAGAGCTAACGTAACCTCACTCTTCATTTTATTGACAGACTCAAGTTTGATCAGATCACTGCAGAATAACTGCTGCATGTGGGTTGGAATGAACATTATCACAAACAGATTAACCCGTGTTTTAGCCTGTGTTATATCACTCTCTCATTTCGCTTTCCTCCGCTCTAACATCCTTTTTTTAACCAGTCCAGCTCAAATATCCACCATTACCAAAAATCCAAGAAATCCTTTTCTTCAGAAAAAATAACAGATTCCTCTTCTCACTGCTTAACTCTGGCTGCTATGCTGTAGTGTCATCACAGGGGCTTTCAGGCTTGGTGCCATATGAAGATTTTTTGGTCTTGTCAAGCACTGATCCTGTAAAATAGCTTTTAGAAATAACCAATTTTGGCGCTGATAATCTTATTTTAACTTGTGGATCATAAACAGGCATACATTTAAAACTAATGCTGAGTCCCAAATCACATACTTTTGTAAGAGCACTTAAATGAAGTGCACTGTGTACACTCTGCACGTACTCTAACAGTGCACTAAATCTTACGAGGTAGTGTTGTCCCAAGTCAAACACTATAGCTTTGCACTTACCAGAAACAACAATCGCATTCCACAACCATTTACAGGTGTTCTTCTTGGTATTCATTGATCACATCCATCTGTTCCTGCCCCTTTCTCTATATAGCCAATATGGCGACTGTTGAGTGTGAGAAGTGTCCACTGTTCCACACTCAACTTTCTGCCCGATTTGAGTGTGCCAGATGAGAAATCAAAGTGCACCACGCTTTTCCATACTGTCAGTGTGAATGCATTCATGCACTCAAAATAGTAAGTGTAAGTGCAGAAGTGAAGAAGTACATTTAGAAATAACCTACATTGGCACTTATAATTTCTAAACTGTGGATTATGATCAGACATATAAAGAAGAGAGACTTTTTTAAGATCATTTAGAAAGTCCTCACTGCCCCTTTAAAAGAAAAAAAAAACAAAAAGCAAATTTAAATTTAACAAGCAATTCAAGTTGATTTTGCTTTTGCCTGAAATTAGCCTACAAAGCATGAACCAGATCAGAACACTGATAATAATCTAGGCCCTGTTTATATGACAACGCTTCACAGCGTTTCAATCGAAAACGCAAAAAACGCAGAGAAAAAAATCTGCGTTTATACAGAAAGGCTGAAGAACTGAAAACTTTGTAGTATGCATACAAGGCCTGTAGGTGGCGTTATAACTGTAGAGTCTTTTGGTCTGTCGACAAAGAAGAGACGGGCTGATCATTTGGTGTATATATTAAAAGCGTCTTATCTGAGTGCAGAAGTGGAGCAACAGATGCACATTTTGTTTAAAGGCAGTCAGCAGATTCAGCAGCACAAGCAGAACCCAGTAAGTCAGCCACTGATCCGTTGTTGTTGTCCGGTTTGCAAAAGTTCCCACAACGAAAGTGAAATGCACATGCGCAAAACGGAGCATGATGTCAGCGTTTTCACTGAAAACCCCGGCTTGCCATTTATATGGCAACGGAGGTTGCAGCGTTTCAGAAAAATTCCACTCTGGAGGGCGTTTAAAAAAAGTTGCATTTTAGGTTGGCTGAAACGGCGTTTCCGTGTAAACAAGAGGCCAAAACGCAACAAAAATTTGTGTTTCACCCTGATACCATTGTCGTATAAATGGGGCCCTAGACACATGACAAAAGCAGCTCAGATTTACACTGAATAATTACCAAAAAGTTTTAAGTTATTACTCATTTCACTGTGCCAGGTGGGACAAGTTCTTTGCATCTCCAGAGGTGATGAAGGCAGAAGACTGCTGCATGGTTTTCCCAGACCCCCTCTCACTCGCTTTCTTTCTTACTCACACACACACACGCACGCACACACACTTCCATGCTCTTTCTATCCAGACTCTGATCAGGGGTGCAGTTCCCTCTGTTGTGGTTTACATGATAGATTTTTTGAGATGTATGGCTTGATTGTACAGTTTGGTAATTGATGTTCTCACTGCTCAACAAAGACTTCTTTTCTGGATTTGCCATTTTAAAATGCTATAGTTCATTTTCATATCACTGTATTTGTCTCCAAAAGAGGAAACACAGCTAGCATTCTGTTCGATAAAGTGGAAATGAAAGGACAAAGGAGAAAAAAAAAATCTGAATGTACAGTGCACCACATGGTCCAAATGCTACGCTTTTCTGTACTTCCTTCCTCATGATGCATAATCTTGTACCTCCCTTTCACGTCCGCTTGCCCCCTCTCTCTCTCTCTCTCTCTCTCTCTCTCTCTCTCTCTCTCTCCCTCACACACACACACAGTGGAACCAGAAAATCAATCTGCAGTATACACAATGTCAAACAATGATGTAGACCCTGGTCTACCCCATCCATGGGGCCAGACGTGATTGAGTCAAGATCTGGTCTGGGCTGTTTGAAATACGGTCTCAATTACTCTGTGCAGGGCTCCCACAAACCCCGAGCTCTATGCACACTCGCAAGCACACATGCATGCACTCACATCCCCTTTTTCCCAGTTAAATTAAAGTCAGATCACTATCAGAGCATCCCAAATGTGCTTTTCAGTAAATACAGCTCTGCTTTCTCAGCCAGGCAGTTTGCATTCCCCCACTGGGAGGCCCCTTCAGAAGCCTGCTCTACGCTCTCCATGCTACATACTAATTGACCGAGCCTGCTGGAGGTGAGGTGAGGTGGACGGAGATGGCAATGCATGGCAGTCATATGTGACTGAGGCCACTAAGAGAGTCTGATGTGGGAACTATTAGCACACAGTGTTGGTGGAAGCATGGACACACACACCGGGTGTGCGGCTTGAACAAATAAGGCCCTCTGTGTTTTGTAGCGAATACCCTCGCTGCCTTATTACCAGTTTAAAGTGTGGTTTGCTGGCGATGACATCAATGACAAACAGAGCGCTCTGGTTTCCTCTTCAGGGATGGAAACTGCTGCTTTGAACTTCAACAACTTCTCCATTCATTCCTTATGGATGCAGACACAAGGAACTTAGCCCTGCATAATCTGTAAGACAGCCAAAATGCTTCCAGTAGAAGAAACGTGCCTGAGCAGTCGAGTGTTTCCAGCACATGGTTCATAGCTGAAACATCACTGATTTCATTCTGACCAGCTACGTTTGCTGGGTTTCTAATGACAGCTAAAGTGGCAACACAGAGGATGTGATCACAAAAATTCATTCAAATCATACGAATTGAAACTTTCTTTGATGTTTTAGAGATTTTATCAAGATTACAATTAAACATGGCGAAATCTTGCATAGCTTTAGTTTACTTTATGTTGCTCAAATTGTACCAGAATGAATACTTTTGATGTCACTTCTCAAGTTAGTGTAGCATAATGATGATGAGACCCCCTGGGACGAGGTGATCCTGGAGGGTTTTTAATAAGAGAGAAAATACTGACTGTAAAAATATTTTACAAACTGAGCATACTGCCTTTGTTTAAGCAGTATTCCTATAGACCCGTTCAGAGTCGACGTCATTATAAAGATGGGCACGAGTTATCGTCCTTTAAACACTAAATTCAAACTATAAATGGCATAAAAATGACTGGTTGTTCTATGGTCAGTTGTCATAAATGATACTAGACCATGGAGTTAACTTCTATTGAGTTATGAGAGTGACAGAGCAACCGGTGTTTTGGAGTAAAGAGTGACCGTGCTAACTGGAGACTCTCAGCCGAAAGTGTCAGTGATAGTCGGCTGAGAGTCACCAGTTAACAGGGTCACACTTTACACTGAAACACCAGTGATGTTCGCGGCTGTTATTAAATGTGTCTTCTTCATTCAACCTCAGTTAACAAGGTTTAACCACAAATATATGATTTTACCTGCCAATATGCTAAATCCAGTTTTTACTATGTGTGTTTAATAAAAACGTTGGTTTTTAGCCAAAGTTATGACCAAATATGGACTCACTATGGAGAGGAAATAATAAATGCACCTATAAATTATGATTAACAGAAACAGATTTAAAGTTCAACGTTAAACTATGGTATATTATCAAACTATTAATCAGTCTTAAAAGTAATCTGAAAATATTAAACCATTAATATTCTGATAGATTTGGAGCAGTTCTCTGTCTGGACGTAGTTTTCTGGATCCTTTATTATGACCCAAGTCTCAGACTCAGCTCTCTGTGAGCTCTTTTTGGTTTGGGAGGGTTTCTCCACACAGTTTATGTCATTATATTTCACTGTCTAGTCAGGGTCAATGGATAATGGAGTCATAAGCACGGAGTGACTTGTGTGTTTTGACTCCTCGCTGGGGTACACGCTGGGTTTCTCCACTAAAAACGTCTGTCCACTGAATGTCTGTCCACTTGTTGATGACTTCCATCCTCTCACTGATTTCTCACAAACCCAGGACTCATTTGCCATCCGTCAAATTGGTGTTATTCATGTAAAAAATGTGTTTTTTGATGGTTAACACTCTAACGTCGCTTGACCAGCCATTGTACTCCGCAGCACTTCCTTTGACAAAATGTGCGCACAGACGTAACTGTTTACAAACGGCAGAGGGGTCAATTCACTTGTAATCACTCCCTCACAGCTGTGAAGTCTTTTGGTCAACCATGCAACTCTTATCACCTGCAGGAAAATTTTAATGTTTTTTCGTATCAAGATAAAGAAAAATGTTGATCACTTTATGTATTTCCTGCACTGATCGGATTGACCAAGAACGGATTGATTTACAAACAGCACCATGACAACACCATGCCCGATCGTGTTTCTGCTAAAAAGGTTTCTTGGATCAATTTTGTAGTAATGGTGGACACTAGAGCTGAACTGGAAAAACAGATGCACATCAAGGCAGAGGAAAGCTAGAAGCGAGAGTGATAGAGCACGGACTAAAACACAGGTTAATCTGTGATAATGTTCGTTCCAAGAATGAGGTTACGTTAGCTCTGCTTGGTGAGGTTGGAGTTGGTAGATGAGCACTGGGAGGACATATCCAGGATTCACTAATGTTACACGACGTTGACATGTCTCAGAGCACCGGGCTGTGACACTAAGTATAGCCTGTTATTAAACTACACTACAAACTGAGTTTACAAAGTTTGATTGTCAGCATGTTTCAAACAATAGCTCTATATAACTACAAATCAATAAATAACCCCATCCCTTTGCATTCTAGGAGAAGTTGTCTTGAACAAACAAAAGTAGTGTTAAAAAGGAGATCCAGTCTCTGTTCATTTGCTTCAAAACAAACACATACCTTGGTAAGAGTCATGTCCTCAAAACAGGTTCTAGTGCTTACAGGTAATTAAGTCTTTTTCCTCGAAAAACACTAGCTTTTCTATGTAGTCCTCACATCCCCTTTAAACCAGGCAGTAAATGTTTATCATTTGCTGTAAATATCGATTTTTTGAATATGTGGTTTCTGGTGTCTCTGTAGCCAGCCTTGAGTGAACTCTTGATGAACTGCAGTATTTCACAAATCTGTAAAGGCTTCATATTTGAAGACCAGAGGTTGCCACTTGAGCACTTCACATACAGTCCAAAATGTGCGACCTTTGTCACCTTTAAAACAAATCAAACATTTCAACACTCAGACTTGGGGACGCCAAGTACTTCAGATCCTTTTCTGTTAACCTGATACGTCTGCTAATGCCCTTAAATTATGGCTGACATTCTACATTTTTAACCTCAAGACAATGACACTCATTCATTCAGCCAGTTTCTCTTCCGACATAATCCCTGCCAGAGTCTCAGGGGACTGCAGCATATCTGACATCCACTGCTGTCACAGTCCGTCACAGGTCTGAAACTTTGGAGTTTCCAGTCCACAGGAGAAGATAAATCATGGAAAGTATGAGCTGCTGACTAACAACACATTAACTCCCCCCTCAGAAACTCCTTTTTTAAAAGTGTGAGTCAAACACAATAATATTCCCACCATTCACTGCAATCTGTTCTGAAAACTTCACCATGCAGTGACAGTGTTAGTCATGCTGTTCACATTTCTGGTTCCTTCGGGGAAGGAACCAGAATTTTTTTTGTTTTGTTTTTGTTTTTTTGTTTTGCTTTGTTTGTTTTTTTTTTTTTATTATGCAATACTCATCTTTTATTGTTGATACAGTGTCACAAAATAAAATTTCATTTATTAGTCTTATGTCTTCCAAGCTGCATGTTGGAGCACTGGTTAGTAATATCACAGCAAGGTCACCCCTTTGAATTCCAGCTCAGGCAAGGTGGGCCCTCAGACCAGGTCATGATATGAACCATGGATTGGATCAGATCGACAATGTTAGTCGTTTTAATTTTTCAAATGAAAAAAACACAACAAGACTTGTCCCATCTATTGATGAACCGTCCCCAGCGCAGTAAGAGAGAGGGTGAACATTGGCAAACAGTGAATAAAAAAATATCTCTGTTAATGACAACAGATCGGTAAATCTGAATAATGATGCATTATTTCCGTTGGTCACATGAAGGTCACATTCTGGGACAAACAAACACACATGAACGAGCATTAGACTTTGTGTGAGAAGAGCCCAAGCCAAGTTTCAACTAGCAGGTGCACAGAGGCAGCACTGTGACCTGGTCATGACAAGTTGTGACTCTTAACCTGAGGGTATTTTATTTATCACATCAAGGTTGTACGTCGTTGTTGCTTGGAGGCCCACGTGAAAATGACGTTTGGGTCATGGATCAATTATGATGGGATACACCACCCCATGGCTCCTGTATTAGCTTCAGATACTTCCAGAGGAGTTAAAGGTCTTGTACAGCATCAGATGGGACTGAGTTCTCAATTAAAGATGGAGCCACCGTAGGGTAGATTTTCTTTAAAATGCCTCAAATAGCTGCAGTGACTGTGATGATTCAAGAATTATTTAAAGCTGAGAACCCCTTTGGAGGTAATCCCTGAGAGGTTTGCCCGTCATACATGTCTGGGTAGAGTTCAGTGTGTGAATACAGTCTGCTGGTACACTGAGCTGTCTTATGCAACCTGCTCCAGTGTTCAAAGGCTGCTGAGTGCCCTCTCCTGCTTTGTCAGGCTCACATAAGGGTTTATCAAGTGTAGGGTGGGGAGGCACGACACTGAAGGACTTTGGAAGTGTGTTCTTTGTGTGTATGTAGCTTCTCCGTGCATGTATTCATCTGGCTTGTGTGCAAGATGTGTCTGCATCCAGGCGCGCTCGCCTTTATTTGCATATGATTACATGTGTTCACAAGTGCTCGAATTTGCGTGCACGAGTGTTTTCTTCTGTTTTCCCACTCAGGGACTTTGTCCTCTGAAAGGTGTGCCAGCCAGTCAGCTGAGCGGCAGGAAAACAAGATCTGAAGCGGCTGCGGGGTTAGAGGTGGGACAGTACAAGAAAGAAAACAAGACAGGAGCCAGTGCAGAAGAGTCTAAGGGCTTGATTTGATAATGGATTGCACGGCTTATGCACAGACAGAAAACCTGCAGATGAGCAAAAAGACATCATCTGGTTCTCAAACCATGCACACTGGGTTAGAAACATCAAAAACTGCAACATTCACTCAACAAACTGTTCAAACAACAGTTTCACCCCAGGATGGTGCTAAAAATAACATCCGTGCATAAAGTCTGTTAATATAACTCAGACATCACAGGAGTTAAATTTGTCCCAGGATCAGCCCCTGTTAATACAGTCTGTGCCATACTGAGGAAAAAAAAGCTTTGTATTTAATCTGAACAAGCTGCATTTTTGCTAGCTCATTCCAGGATGTTAGCTGGATATGAATTTGTGTCATATCTTTCATGAATTAACTCCTAATATTAATCTAAGGACTTTCCCTCTCTATCTTATTATCTCATATGTGGATACAACCTTGTGTTGTCAGAGTGAGACCACACAGCACAAGTCTGTACTGCACAGGGTGGAGATGCTAACAGCTCATCTCCTCTCGGACGCAGAATGTGAGCAAACTGCACAGAAATGCAGAACTTTGTGTACATTTTTGCGCTTGAAAATCATTTGAGGTATTTGTTTTGTGAAAAAGTCCTCAGAGCACATGAAGGGGGCCAATGAGTTACTCTTAAAGGGCTGATTATGCTTTACACATGAATGTGACGTACAGAAATGAGACGCATGTGATTTTCATGCTTTTTCCCGCTCCGTGCAGCATCCATTTCCAAACTACAGAGGGTGGTGTATCACAAATGTGCGTCTACCTCAGTACTAAACTAGAGAAGAAAAAACTGTTTACACTGCTTACAACATTTTTTTTTTCTGACAGGAATTGATTATCACAGGGCTATCAAGGTGATCTCTGTGTGGTGAATTTTATAAAGGCCAGTATTTTTTGTACTTTAGACACAAGGAACTCCTGTTTCGACCACATAGCTCCGTGCAGAAGTTTGAAGTTTTTGGAGGTGCGTAACGTGGAAATTTTCTGTGTGAAAAAGACCACGCAAGGGGGCGAGGCAGCTAAAATGATGCTAGAAAGCCGAGCAGACCTCGCTGACGCATCAAGTACAAACCAGACTTAACTTGCAAGTACCGTTAAATAACAAATATCAGTCAAACACAGGAAAGCAGGACTTAAGGTAATGAGTTTTTTATGCCAAGTCAAACTATATTTGATCTAGAGATGGCCTCATTAGTCATCAACTTACCATCCATCTGACTGAGTTGGTATGAGTAGGGATAAATGAGGAAATTAATCTTTCCTTTCACTTCTCTCAAAAGACGAGCAAGAGTCCTCATTTTTGAGCACTATGAGTTTAGTTTGTTAGGATTACCAGAGTTTGAGATGTTCATGACATTACATTATCAAAAGGCCAGACTCATAATGCCATATGCATGGCTCCACTGCATTGATTAGGTAACTGTGACAGCACATAGAGAAGACTGACTGACGGACGCACTGCCCTGCCACCCACGCTATTGACAAGGCAGGGTGCCTGATGACGTTGTCATTCGGTGAAGTACAAACAGGAACGGCACTGACCGACCTGAGCACTCTTTGAACTCCAGATGAATTGCCGGTCTATCAGCAGCTGTTCCTAGTGACCTTACCCCACAAAAATCAATCAGCACAAACATACTGGGAGGGCTGGAGCACTAAGAAAGGGAAGTAAGTGTGTGTGTGTGTGTGTGTATGCGAGAGATTGCGTGTGAGCTGGTCCAATGTGTTATGTACAGTGGTGATGCAGGAAAAGCAGTGATCTTTCCAGAAAGTCTTTTGATGTTTTCTCATTTTGTCATGGTTCACCAAAGTCCTGTCCTTCTCAAAGCGCCTTTTTTCCACTGACCCAAGTTCAGCAGATTGGACTAGTGGACTCGACCCAATGGAAAACTGTCCCACAAAGCAGCCAAACACACACACACAAACACACACACACACACACACACACACACACACACACACACACACACCAAGTGTCAAGGTGTTCTTTTCAATGATTGAAAGGTGCCATTGCACTTGTTAACCTCTCACTTCCATTCACATGTGTGGAAAAACCCAATGCAGCCTGGTAGACGACAGGACAGTGTGATTAAAGAAGCATCAGGCAGGCCTTCACAGTAAAGTGGAGCTCTGTCTTTGACTGTCAGGTGGTCACACCCATCTGGGCACCGGGCGGTACACGCTGACTGACTGGCTGTCCGACTGGCTGTGCCCTGGCTGCTTGGCATTATGTCCTCTGCTGGCAACACGCTGATCCAGCCTCACTTTATTTCTAATGTTTTTTCCATACTTGTGTCTCACTTTCTTGTCATACAGTGTGTCTCTGGATGACTGTTGCCCCAGCACATGCAAATGTGGGCCGCGGTATGCCGGGCGGTTATCTCATTGTGGAAAAGCAGTGCCCTTGTTGCTTCATATAGCCCAGCTCTGGTGACCGGCCATTGATAAGGCTTATGTCTCCCGATAGCTACCAAGCTTTCAAGTCCTGTCACAAAACAGCCGGCTCCCTTTTATGTTGTTTTCCCAAGCCAAGGACAGGCAGGCCTCCCCGCAGGACCGATCTGGCTAATCAGTAATCACTAACTTGCTGAGCCCAGCAGTCCCTCTCAGACGACTGCTTTTTCACCTCTTCTCCTTCTTCACCATCTTCCTTCTTTCCTTCTTCGACATTCTTTTGTGATCATATTATTTCCCTTTTTTCTCTCTGTCAGCTTTCCTGAAGTCTCAAGCTTTTTGATGAGGATTTCCCTCTGTTGCTTCCATTCTTCATGTCTGTCTTTGTCTCTCTTTGCCCTTTTTTTTTCCTCAACTCACTTCTCCATTCTTCTCATCTCACCCCTCCCTGCCTCCCTCCCTCCTTTTCTGTTGTTTCTTTGCTCATCTTCTTCATTCTGCCTGGCTGCAGAACAAATGCTGCCCCTTTAGCCCGCGAATGAATCAAGATACAGAAGGAGGGGATCAAGAGTTCTGGGGCTGACACTGTGCCACAGACACATGGCGTTATATTAAAACATTAGTACCACTATATGACTTTATTTAGAAGTTGCCAAAGAAAATTGATTAGGTGACAGAGACAGAACAAAAGGAAGAATCATCCTGGGCCACCCTGACTGGGCTCCTCCTTTCAGAGCCAACAGCAGCGCTTCTTCTCCAAACTTTTACTGGGGAGAGATCTGGTTGTAGTGGAGATACACACCCTCCCCCGATGGCTCAGTTTGTGTAGTCCATCCCGTCAGCTCCTCAAAGATGGCTACCTTGTCATCCACCAAAAGGAAATTGAACCACAGATCTTCCTGTAGCTCCTTCAAAAGTTGAAATGGATCTCATTTTTACCCATGCTGGTTGGAGTGGGGTACTTCTGTGTTTCTAGCCCCTAACTCAGGGAAAAGGGTAATTTGCAGCTTCTTAACAAAACTTGAAAAGTAAATCCTTATCTACTCCTTACCTAACTCTTATTAGCAAATGTGTGTTTGTGATCCAGGTGTATTCTTAAAACCACCTTCCCTGATTTAAAGTCTGGTATCTAAAGGTATCTGGTATAAAGTTTAATTTAAATGTTTTTGTCCTTCCAACCTAAGAAGCCCTCAGCAATCATCGCCCCCAGTCACCTGACAGTACGGCTTGAAAAGACGCCTCTGGGAAGTTTTCTGTAAGTTGAGCCGATTGTCACAAAAAAGACATCCAGCTTAAACTTCCTTTTTCACACTGGTTTTGGGTTCAAAATGTTGACATTGTCCAATATTTTTTGGTGCATTACATCCTCAGGGATAGCACCTGAACATGTGTTTCAGGCACCAGTGACAGTTTAAGAGTAAGGACCGGAAAAAGAAACTTATTCTCTTGTGATTGCTTTTCAAGTAAAGGATCTTTAATTGGCTGAATTCAATTTTTTTTAATTAAGAAAAAAAAAAAAAAATCTCAATGTTTCTTAGGTCTGTCCCTCAGACTGTACGATAATGATGGTATTATTGTGAAGTTACCAGCCTATATCAGAAGTTCCACTTGCCAAATTACTTCTCATGCTAAAAAGACAGATTATGAGACTATTACCATCTGCAATGTGTATTATCTGTGGACAATAAATTGATCATACCAGCGCACAATTTTTTTATGATGATCTATGTATGGTATTTGAAAAAAAATTCAACTTCAATGTTCCACCTTTCTATATTCCTGTTTGGCTGTAGTGGATAGAAACTTGGTGCCTATGGTTTGTACCACTGTGGGGGGCCTAGTTCCCATTCAGAGGAGAGGCCACTCTAACCCACAAATTGAGACGCAACCCACCCCACCTGGAGAGAGAAAGGGGCATCGGTGTACACTGAGATGTGTGAATTACAAATAATAATCACCGATCTGCATCCCACAAAATAGGTAATAAGGTGCATTATTTACAACTGGCCAAGCTGGCTAGTGAGTCTTTTTTAATGTCTGCCAAAATTCATTTTTATCCTTCTTTGGCGGGACGGCGTGTCTGTGATGTCACACATTTGTTTCTAATAGAGTTTTGAAGCTCATCGTCTTCTGAGGGCCATATTGGAAATGCTGAACTCAACCTAGCTTTGTTTGAGTGAGGATGAGGCAAAGAGGAGGGCCTTTAGCCTGTTTCCAGACAGCTGCTGAGAGCACCCTGTCAGTAAAGTCGGTCATGTCCTTTTATGGGGTAAAAAGTTCAAACGTTAAAAATAATAGATAAAAAAAAGTTTGAATCTGCTGTACAGTATGTGCCGATATAAACATGAGCTATTCAGACCTATCTGATGCAGGGGTTAGTGACACCTGCATCAATTATTTGTTTGAAGTGATAACAAATCATGAGTGTGTGTACCACCTGCTTTTGCTCTTCACACACACACTGTTTTTTTCTTCATACACTTAATCCTGCAGAAACCTGGTTGGTCAATAGACGACGATTGTTCAACAAATATGCCACAAACAGAAACCAGAGCACTTCCCATACTTATTATTATCCAGTCCTGGGGTAGAGACTCCACATTTTTATTACGATTTTTAATTTGAGGTTAGTGTACTACAAACATTTGTTGCTTTACTAATAGTGCATTTTTTAGTGTTTGTATGTTAGAGGCATCAAGTTTTTATATCAACTTCCAAACACGTTTTGGAGTAGAGGGGCCCTGAGAAGCACGTGAAGAATTTCATATTTGTGACAGCATGAATAGAGTCAAGTTACATCTTTATAGAGTGATAAGTTTCAGCCCAGGCTAACAAGCTCAAGTGTGTCACTGCGCCGGATGTTTCTTGACATGATATTTACCATGCATTTTGTTCCTCATAGAACATGCACTGTATCATATGTTAATCCCTGAGATCCATAATTTATAATCATTCTACTCTTTTGCCCCTCTGCTGCAGAAAACAGTGGGGGGTTATTCACTCATGTCCAAGGAATTTAGTCAAGCTACGCTGCTTGCTCTTTGCAAAGTGAATGCCACATTCTTCAGATGAACACGAAAATAAGATCTTCTTTTTCTCTCCTTCCTCTCCTGAAGTCAGTGTCCCATGACTGACAGCATTCCTCAAAAAATCAATCCCTCTTTTTTCCATCCTGTTACACTGAAGACAAAATGTTATGTTGCGACAATGTTTAACAGTTTCTTCTTGTAATATTACCTCTCTCTTATCTTGCCCCCGTACTTGCATTATACCAGCAGTGGACCATCAGAGCCCGAAAGGCCTTCTCTGCTGGCCTAAAAAATATCTGAATAACAGGCTTATTTTAATCAATTTTTTTGTGTATACTTATTAAATATTTCCAAACGGTCTGTTTGCTTCCTTTCATAGCTTTTCCTTCCGTGGTTGCGTTCCTTCCAAACGTGTGTTTTCCTACAGTCAGTAGAATTTTCCTACAAATGCATTTATCCAATCACATTTCAGCCATCATTTGTTTCTAGGGTCAAAGAATCTGGCGGATTTTGAGTTGATGACATTAAAGCCATCTAGCAGGCGTACGGTAATGTCAGCGTATTCACATTTATATTTAGTTGATTGCGGATGTCATCAAACACCAGCTGCGTGTTCAGTTCTGAAAGCCGCATGACTGACAGACAGCTGGAGTCGCAAGACAGAGGAGTTCCCTCGATTGTCTCCTGGTTCATGTTTGGCTGTAAAACCTCATACCTGTTGACTCCGGTCATTATATCCGTTTGCTGTTGTCTGCTGTTTTTTGCTGTTGTTTGCCGTTGTTTGCTGTTGTACATGGCTTTGGACAAAAGTGTGTGTTAAATGAAATTGTGCAATTGCTGTTGTAATCAAAATGATCAGGTTTTTACCAAGAGGCAACATCTGGTTGAGAAAAATGAAGCCTATGCAGAAGTGCTGAAAGTTGGCTGCAGAAAGATCAGAAAGCACAAACACACACAAAAAAAAAAAACTTTTACAGCATTAAAAACAACTTGAGGCTGAAACATTGATGTTTGTGGACAGATGTGTGTGTGTGTGTGTGTGTGTGTGTGTGTGTGTGTGTGTGTGCGTGTGTGTGTGTGTGTGTGTGCGTGTGTGTGTTTTCATCCTTTGTTGAATCCCGAGTGTTATGTAGTGTATTTCTACAGTTTATAAAGATAGTTATTCCTGAGCTAATTGTCCGATTTTTTGTTATTAATCGAACAGTTGAATAAAGAAAAACATTAAATAAGTATTTTAGCCTCCTGCTTTTGAGAGGTTTGATTTAAAGTGACGCTTTGAATACCAACGACACTGACGGCTCGGATGCTGACCCCAAAGCTCACACTAAAACTAGTTCACCAGCTGGCGCAGATGCATTGTGGGTAAAGGAAATGACCTCGGTGATGAGGAACGTGTTATCGGTTCTGACCAGGACATCCTTCATACAGAAATGTCACCCAGCAGCGTGACTGTGAGATAAAGATGGTGAAGCGGACACACACAGAGAGAGAGAGAGAGAGAGAGAGAGAGAGAGAGAGAGAGAGAGAGAGAGAGGGAGAGGGAGAGGACAGCAGACGGTTTGCAGGCCTCCGGAGCATTTTTTTCTTTTTCTTTGTTAGAGATTGAGAAAGCTAACTTTTAAACAGAAATCAAACAAGAAATGGATAATGATCTGTCAGTCCTAATCTATAAAGTCCTCTGAAATCATCAACCTTATTCAAATTAAGCACAGACAGCAAAACACACATGATTTGTTATTTACCTGATCGGAAACTAAAGGACTGTGTGCAGAGAAGTGATGGACTGTCTATGATAATGTTAAAAATACAAGAACAAGTCATTGCAGTTCTTGTTAGTTATGTACTTGAACCTTATATGAAAACCCATCTTTTAAGATCGATTCATTTTGCCAACTTGTTTGAATCTTCATTTGATTCCCAGATAATGAACAGGCTTACCTCACCGTACATTATCCCTTGCACAATGTAATTTTTACTAGAGCAGGCATCCACATAATAATATTCATTTTAATCAAGGGCAAATATACAATGGTACACTTATCCAGACATGTTAACCCGAGAGTTTCACGACATGGCAACAAGAACTACAATAATAATCTCAGGTTAAAGAAACAACATTCTGGGATGTCCCTGTTGTTGCCACTCCAAAAACACAAACTTAGAAACTTTTAGACTTTGCCTTTGTGTTTAACTTTGCCTGAAGTTATTTCCTCTTGCTCTTGACAATGTTCTTGTGGCCCTCTCTTTTCATTTAAATGGGAACTCTTTAAGCCTGCCATCATCCTCTGCTCCCCCCCCCTCCTCTGCTGGGTAACCAGACCCAGATGGTACCTGGTACAGACACCAGCAGCTTGTGTTCGGCTTTTTGTGAATCAGATGGTGCAGCCAGTAGCCAGGAAGCCCAGGAGTGAGGCGTTGACCTTTATGAGGCCATACAGGGGTGAACAGAGGCTCGGTGGATGGAGGAAGATGAGGGGGTGAGACCTGGGCTCCAAACAAGTGATGTTTCCAAATGTGAAACTGATTTTATGCAGATGAGTGTTGAGCACATTAATTCTGTGACAGGGTGTATGTGAATACTGGGTCATCAGGAAACACCCCAGTCCTCCCATTGTGTTTTTAAGCTCAGTAGTGTCTCGGCACTGCACTTTGTCCATTAATGTCTTTTTTCAATGCCTCAAACTGGAATTTCACTGTGAGAGCTGGTGTCGTATGTCTGCATGGGTTTAAGTGTACACGTGTGTCTTTGAGTACAGGGGAAGAAATGTGGTGTGCATGCTGCAGGTAGGTGACAGACAGTGTGTGCTGAAGATGGATGGGAACACTGGGCTTTGGGAAGCAGGAATGTCCGACCAACAGACATGAAAGACACTTGATATGAAATCCTGCTGTGCTTCTCCCTTCTCCCCACCTGCCCTCCTGATATTAACCCTGGCCCTGCAAGGACCCCCCACTCCCAGAGCCCTGGAGTAAAGAAACACCAGGAAGTGAAATGTAGGCCATAAAGTACATGCTCAGAGATGACTCACGGTTTCTGGATTTTCTTTATAGGCATGCACAAGGAGGAATGATGTGCTGTGTCTCGATACAAACATGTATGACTCACAGGTAATCCCCTTTCTAATAAAATAAGTGATGAGTTATATCTTAGGAGTTACGGAAACCATTACCTAGTTATGTGTTAGAAAAAGTCTGAAACCAAGTAAAGAGTTGTTTTTTTTTTTCCTGTATTGAATTAGTCACGATTCTTCTTTAAAGCACTTTATTCACACTGATAAGAGCCCACCTTTCCCTGCCACGGTTGAAGTAGAGTGGTTAAACCACTGCAAACACTGATGTGAAAGAGTGCCAGCGGAAATAACACCAGCCGCCTCCTCTCCCCACCCAAACTGATAAGATTAGGCCACCGTGGTGAGTGTGTGCTCGGACTAATTGTTGTGCTCCAGTGTCGCTCTTAAGGAAGCTCATTAAGATTTCTTTTAGCACATGCATGACTGAAGCTTGAGATGACACACGCCCTGTCTTTAAACATGTGTTTCTTGTTGGTGTGTGCACATGTTGACTCTTATACATCTTAAACATGGTTTCAAAGCACTACAGGGTACCACACCCTGAAATTTTGAAATGGTTCAAATGTTGACTTTGTGAGCACGTCTATCTTTACATCTGAAAATATCCGTCAGGCCTGTCATGCATAAACAACATGAAATGAATGCAGGTCGGGTTTCATTTTGAGCTGTATTATACTGAATAAATCATGATTAATTTCCCCCACCTACTGTTGTTGTGCTTGAGCCTCCAAAAGTCTGAGACATGCTCAAGCTTTGATCCTCAGAAGCTTTCTTTAGTTAAAACTGAAGATTGCAGAATTGCTGTGACTATGTGAACAGAATATGATCGCCGTTTGTGTAAATCGTAAAGGTTTTTTTTTTCTTTTCTTTTTTTTTTTTGGGGGGGGGGGTGTTTTTTGCTCTTAAATGCCTAGAAAGTGAAAACACAAGGTGCGACCTGACAGGAACCAGGACATAGAAGTATGTGCAGCAACTTACCGTCAAAGAAGAGAAAGAAAGTCAGAAAACAAAGCCGTACAGTTCAGGTCATGCTCCATTTCCTCAGGTGTAAAGATGCTGAATGCTTTGGTTGGTATTCTTTCCATGTTTGAATTTAAGAGAGCTGAATGAAAAGCTTTCATTTCTTTATGCTTTCCTTTCATCCGTTTTATATTTTCATTCAGATTCATTCTTCTGACGGTATAAGCTCAGATTTCTCTTGGTTGTTGTTTTTTTCTGTTTTGAAACTTTCACACCTAAACACGACAACTTTTCCTTCTCCTCAGTGACCAGCAGTCTCTTTAACATATCCTGGCTTCTTTTTTAGCTGTTGTTTTGTTGACCTGCGGTTGACTTGTTCACAGCTGGCATACGCATACGCCCTTCCACACACCCACACTCACACACAGTCACACATGCACACAATAAACAAAAAATAACCTGCAAAACAAAAATGCATGTGAACATAAAGCTTAAATTCAGAGGAAATCAAAGAATGACTTTAACTTGTAAATCTCTGTTAACATTGTCACATACTTTTACAAACTCATTGCTTCTACTTGATATGTTTGATTTTGTAAAAAAGGATATTCTTTAAGCCATAAACAGAGTGATTCCAGCAGCCTGACTCCCTCTCTCCAGTGTGTGGTGTAAGTGTGACTGATAGCAGAGCAGCTGTTTCCTGGGGGCCGCACCACTGTCTCGTACACGAGTGCTGCTGGTGACCATGCTGCACTTGTCCTTGTCCAGCTGCCTGCTCTGCTCTGCTCTGCTCTGCTTTGCTGTTGTCTTCTCCAGAGAAACATTTAGTGCCTGACGCTCATAGAGGGCGCTAGTCACAGCGACTGGCTGCAGCTGCTGGAGGGCACAGAGGAAATGATAGTCAGGAGCATGCTGCTGCTGAGAGGTGCAGAGAGAAAGAGGGCAGACAGTGAATTTATATACAAATACTCTTACTACTAAGGAAATACATTCAAACTCAACTGATACAGCTTAATATAACAGTAAAAACATTGTAACACACACATGTAAAATAATTAAACCCCATCTCTATCTTACAGCACTTATTGCATTTTACAAAATGAAAACAGAGAGAATATAAAACAGTATTGTAGAAAACAATAGAAAAATGTAACTTTCTGACTTATACGGATGCAGGAAGTTATGAGGATTGAGGCAACAACAAAGTCCTTAACAGACCAAATTAAAACATATGAAACTTTGCGTTGAATGTCTTTCTTATATTGAAGAAAATCATACAAATAAATGTTTTAAGTTTATGTTTTTTTTGTCCTTGTTTTAGTTCCACCTTAAAGATATTACTCATGTCAGTGTTAATTTGTTATCAAAATCAAGAAGCTGAAACTTGATTTTCAGAGACTGGAAACATATTGTTAGCCTAACAGCACGGATAATTGCCTAAATCATGCGTTATACACATTTGAAGGGTCTTCCTGAATGATCTGTCCTAACCTTTTGATCAGGTCGGACAGGACCAGATTGAAGTCTCTATGAGAACACCATGCTGGCTGACTAAGTTTAGTAGTGAGAAGAGAGATCTGTGTTCATCTCTGCTGAAAACTATTTCTGTGATTAATTTTGTTGAAATGGTGGACACAGGAGCTGAACTGTCATCAAAAATAGGACATCAGAGCAGAAGAAAACTAAAGAGAGTGATAGCACAGGCTAAAGGCTAAACCATCGGCTTAATGCTAAACCACATGCTAAAGGCTAAAACATAAGCTAATCTGTTTGTGATCATTTTCATTCCAACCCACATGCAGCAGTTATTCTGCAGTGATCTGATCAAACTTGAGAGTCTGTCAATAAAATGAAGAGTGAGGTTACGTTAGCTCTGATTGTTAGTTGAGCAGGACACAAGGATTTGCAAACATTACATGTTAGCCTAAGTTTCAGAAAAAATAGCCAGCTACTAAATTATGGTACAGTAAGTTTGCTTGTTGTCACATTTCGAAAAACAGCCCTGTGTAACCGTTGATAAATACCTTACCTTGTTGCATTGTATCTGGTAAAAAGTTGTCTTAAACTAAGAAAAGTAGTGTTAAAAAGATGATCTGATTTCCATTAATTTCCAAAACAATTAAACATCTTGATGAGACTCATTTCATCATGACAGTGTGTGCAGGACTCCAGCCAAAAGGTGTTGTTACAATCCACTTCAAATAGAGAGTCCTCAAAGCCCCTTTAAATTAACAATGTTAGCATTTATAGTATTGATAATATAAACATAATATTATAAATAATAATAGAAAATAACAAATAAATGTGTTTTTTTTTTTCTTCTTTTCTGGAAACTTTGAAAACTGCAATTATGCTATTAGGCTAACAATGTCTCCTTGCAAATTTGATTTGAGACTTTAAAAGAAATTATAAAAATCCTCTTTTACTCAGAAGACTTGATGCAAACCCTTTGGCAGTGCCGTGAATATAGTTTCATTTCACATCATTTGTTTCCAGTCAGAACTACATGCCACAGTCTTACATCAATCATTGGCTGTGCTTGTGATACAGGAGGGGTGAACCAAAATGCTGAGTCAAAACGAGAGCACTCAGCTGTTTCAGACCTGCACCCCTTCACTCACCACGCCTCACACTTCATCTTTTGTTTCACATCCTTCACAGTGGAACCCAAAGAAACATCCTGTTTGCTGCTGATCGAAAGGCTATCTATGTATCATTATGTAAGCTCACCTCCGTTTGACACTTTTTAACAGGCGGTGAGCTGCACAGTGTTTTTTCAGTGTCACTCCTTGCCCACCCTGCTGATTATGAGTCACTACCTTAGCAAGAAACACAAGACAAACTGTGCACAAATGGACAGCAATGAGATGGAATTTGTTTTAATCTGATCTGTGTTAAGGGTGTTAACTTCTGCATACTTTGCTTTCATTATGATTATCTTTTCTCAGGGAAGCTTGAAAAGAGAGTGTGATCTACCAGGAGATGGTTAGTTGGTTTGTTGTTTCTGGATCAGGGTTCACTAAAGTCAGTCTGCTAACATATTGACTCCTGTTAATCAGTGATGCCGACTCTCTCCTTTCATGTACAGTAAATTGCCCATGAGCAGTGGCAACACAGATTTCAAAGAATCTTTCCATCATTCCAAACATGGCAATTATCAACCAATCACATGGGAATCAGTCCCCCTCCTGTCATGTGAGCCTATTTTGCCTGACAACAGTTAAAGTTTAGTCAGATCCCTTTTAGGAGTGAAGGCGAGTGCTTCATAGAGCCCAATCACAGGACCTTTTTCCAAGCAGCCAAAAGAAGGGAAAAACAGGCAAATACCTCAATCCAAAATAGAAAGCAGTGGTGGAATGTCTCAAGGCACAGAGAGGTGATGCAGGAATTAGCTGCAATTAGAGAAACACTCACAAAACACTGCTGCTTTCAGCCAGAGAGTCGATCACTGTCCCAAAAATGTGAATAGGAAGAAGTTCTTTCAGTTATTTTTGATAGCCGTCACATTCAGTACAGGCGGTCGATTGTAATCCCAAAAGCATGCAGTGAATGAATACAGATATCATACCTCATCATGTGTCCGTGACCTTGTGTTGACATGTTCGATCAACCCTTTGCTTTGAAACAGGTTTCTCACATACAGCAGTGGGCGGAGCAAACAGCGCTAACATCACAGTAGCATCAGAAACATAAGAACAACATTCATGCAGTCACAGGCAGATCTACCATGGGATGGTTATTGTTTAAGTTTTCATGTCAGTGTTTTCAAAGATTATTTCTGTTTTCATCTCTTTATTAGACATGAAAGCTTGAGTGAGAACCAGTGTGACAAAGAATAAAGCCTCTTTACATGAGGTGCCCACTCTACTGACTGAGCCAAATAGAAGCCACACATTTTTCAAAAGTTCAAGTAAAATGTTTTAATCTTTTGAACCCTAAGGCCCCCCAGTTAGGGGCTTTTGATGTCACTTGACAAACACAGCTTGAAATAATGCACTAATCATGAAAAAATATAGTGATGTTGCACATCAAATTTAACAGCAAAACCCAGGCTACACAACAATTTAAACATTTTTCACACGCCAAAAACACAACTCGAATAACAACTAAATGAATCACAGCATACCAAACTCTGTAAAGCTCTACAATGACACCAAAATTATTCAAATGGGCCTTTTGGTTGCAGAGATACTTACTTTATTATGAGTATGCAATTTTCAAGCAAAGACCTGAAAAATCAGCTCAGGGTTCAAAGGGTTAATCAAAGTTTATTTGTGTAGTTAACCACAAGCTTAGACTATCTTCATGGCAGGATTTACTTCATTTGGAGCCATTGAGACATGGTGGTAGAGTGGGTCTTCCCTGAGACAGGAAATGAAGGTTCAATCCTAGCTTCTGCCCAAGTGTCCTTAGGCAAGACCCTGAGATCCAAATAACTCCTGGTTGGACGGACAGTATTAGCATTTCAAACTCAGTGTGTATGTAAATATCTTATCGACTGATTTAGCTTAATCCTCTTTTTTATTTTCCAGATCATCAGGGAAAATCCCCTCCTCAAGTTTCATGTCCAAAAATGTGCTTAAATTAATATATTACTCATAACTTCCCCAGTTTGATAACAGACTAGAGGACAGAAAGTTCAGACAAGGTTTTCAACACAACAAAACATGTCTCCAAAGAATGGCGTGAAAGATGAGTTCAGTTTGATTCAACATCAGAGACAAACCTCAGCAGATCTCACCTGGAGACGGATTTACTCTAAGGAGAGTTACAACCTTTAACTAAATCAGTGTTCAGTATCTTGAAAAATTTTCCATCAGGTATACAGGAAAGTGTTATTTCAACATATTCACAACTCATGAAAATGTTTCAGGAATTTTTATCTTCTTTTTTTTTGTTTTTTGATTATCATGTTCCCATAAAAATGCAAACCCTAAAATATCATAAAACTTCATTTTTAAAGGGGCTCTGAGCACTATCTGTTTGAAGTAAATTGCAGTGACACCTTTTGGCCGCAAATGCACACACACTGTCGTGATGACATGACTTAACGAAGCATGTGTTTGTTCTGGAAATGAATGGAGACACACACATCAATCAAAGACCCTTTGAGTCCAAGTTTCCATTCAAAGTGAATAAATATAATGCATCTTTTTCTCTACAGTCAGGGAACTCCAGAAGGAGAGTTAGCCAAAGTAAGTATAAGGTCACAGCGTAAAAGGATGGCTGTCCACAGAGAGCAGTACCGTAGCATATTGTTTCAAAGTTTACTGGTAGGCTAAAATATGATAGAAAAATGTGAGCAACAATGACAACAACAGTCTTGAGAAGACTGTCATAAAACATTTATCAAAGACCAAGGAAGAGCTTCACAAGCAGTAAACTGAGGCTACATCTACCATGTAGGTCCACTTTGTTTTATCGAGTCAAAGCAGCGGACTGTCAGGATATTTTAGAGTACACCATGCTTTCATCTGCTAACAAGCTTTATGGAGACATTGTTTTCGTTTCCCAGCAGTACTTGGTACCTGCTCACAGTGGCAAAACTACAACCAAAACTACTTGCCTTTATTATCATACTATACTAATGAAATACTTCATGCTAAAAGAGCCTGAAACAAGTATTCATATATGTATAAATAGATACATTATAGAACTTTGTGATTTTTTCATCTTGAATCCTCCTTCAATGGTTTTAGGAACATTTTTAATAATTTGAGACAATGGATCATATTTTTGAACTTGAGATGCAGCTGTTGGTCTTTGCACAGAAACATCACTCTGTCAAAGGCTATTTTCTGATTTCCTGTAGACAACACCCTTATTGATAGTGTAGGATTTGAATCGTCTCAGAGGAAGCTGGTACCGACAAAAACAGGATCTGAACTATCTTTACATGAACAGCTTCATAAATCTGCTTTCTGAGCTAAACATTTGCATACTGTGAGGCACTTCCTGTGGTATCAGCTGACTGTTGGTGTTTCTGAACTTCCCTTTTTTTTAGTGGTCCAGACTTCCTTTCATGATCATCAATAAGTGGAATTTGAAAGTAGAGCAGCATTAGGCCCAAACCCCTGGTCCATTCATCACTCGGACACACTCAATCAGTCATAGCAATACATACTCCCAACATGGAGGGGTGTTTTTTTCTTTGAATGAACTGAGGGTAGGCCTGAAATTAACTAAATCATAACACCTAAAGTTGTCAGAACTTGTTCTGTAAAATAAGAAGGTGTTGCTTTACTTTAGCCTGAAATGAATTTCAAGAACAAAATTGGTACGCACTAGTGTTTTTTTTTTTTCCTCCCTCAGTCTGCTGCGTTTTAGATCACTCAGTTCCTGTTTGATCGACTGATTCTGTGGATTAAGTGTTTCCCCAAAAGGGACCAAGTCCCAGATGTTTTAAAAACCAAAGTACCTTCTCACGCCTATTTGCATACACAGATGGTTAAACTTCCACCTTGAGTATGAAAAGTACATTTCTGTAAAATCCCCTAAATTTCACCCTAAACCACACAAGCAGAGATTTAATTCAAAAGTGTTTTTTCTTCTAACTTTTCCATTTTATTGAACCAGATTTAAATCTTTTTGTCCTGCACAAATAACTGTATGAGTTTACATGTGTGACTCTGTGACCGAGAGACTCGGTGTGTGTGTGTGTGTGTGTTTGTGTGTGTGTGTGTGTGTGTGTGTGTGTGTGTGTGTGTGTGTGTGTGTGTGTGTGTGGCCGCTGGAGGTTATGAATGAGCTACAGCTGCATGGCCCACTGGTCGGTATGGACAGCTGATGAATGAAGAGGAAATTATTAAAATAAACTGCTGGGTGATGCGGCTACATTCATGTGTCTGGCCTTCTCATCTCCCTGCCGATATGTTCCCCACACATCTGGCTTTACAAAGATGCACACCCTGTTGATTCAAAGAGCACAAATATTTAAAACACCAAAGGTCAATTTTGTCATTGCTCTGTGTAGAAACTCCCACGAGATCATGAATTGAAAGCCGCGTTGTGTGATTTCATAAGAAACAGACCTTCTTTGCATAAAACGAGGAGAGGAGAATGAGCTGTAAGACGGAGCACAGACAGATATGTGATGTTAGATGGGATTGGTGATAGTGACAGATGGACAGACGTGGGGGGTGACGGAGAGAGAGAGGGTCTCTGCTGGTGATGGATGGACAGACAGAGTAGGGGGGGAGAAGAAGGGCAGCGATAAGGACAAAGACATCAGTCACGTTTAGGGGTTTTCCCTCCTCCCTTCTGTGACTGGACCTTGATCCAAGCCACACAGACTCCACTGTGTCATGGTGTGTGTGGCCCTGTTGTGCGGGCCTGCAAGTGGTGACTGGACAAATCATGACTCAGCAGAAGCTGAGCTACGTAGAGAAGAAAAGAGCACGGCTTCATTGTTGAAGCGGGTTTCTTTGGACTCACATTATCCCCACACAAAAGACCGACCCCTTTGAATGTTCACTGACTCTTTCCTCTTCTTCTTCATCTCAAACAGCCACTAAGAGAGAGCATGCATGACGATTTTTCCAAGCAACATGATGACCGCATGTTGTAAAGGATTTCAAGTTATCCTATATAACTTTTACCAAACATCGGCAACAACAGCAATTCAAACACATGATATTATGTAACAAAGTGTGGGGGTATTTTACAAGACTATAGAGCAACTAGTATGGACTCAGAAAGTTAGAAAATAAACTTTGCACAAACATAAGAGAATTTGTGTTTGATAGGTTATTTCTGTGTTGTAACAATGCTTCTTGAAAATATATCTTGTATGGTTGCAAAGCCTGTTTGTTTCCCTTTTAAATGGGGTCACATTTGTAAGGAACATGCATTTGTTGGATGAGTAACAGAGCCAGGTACGCGGAGTGCGCCAATGAAAATTTTGCCAAATCTTCTCTGCCAATGCCGAACAGCCTATTCTGCCATGCTGCACTGTGTGAGTTTATTATACCAGACCCGTGAGTTACAAAATGCATTCTTTGTTTTGGGTTACAGACAGCTGCTACATATTCACATGTTGTAAAAATTACTTAATCTGTCTGTAAACTGCTTGACATGATCTGTTCTAAAAGATTTTCACGGGACTTTCTGAAATGATGATGTCATAGAATAAAGATCTCGTAACTGATTCATAACATGTTTGAGAGATGGGCCTTAAACTCCAAGTTTGGTCCATACCTCAGCCCCTGACAGGCTCACAGACTGTATAAAGAATGGATAGCACAGTTCTGTCTTTTACCATTGTACGATTTTAAAGCCAAAATACCCCCATCAGAGGTGCCGCCATTGTGCAGCCAGAGTCTGTGCAGTAGTGTATCTAAGTGGAGCCGGGTAACAACTGAAAGTTGTTTTATTTTTCTATCCAAGTCTAATGTCTTCTTAACTCTCCCTCCTGACTTATTTTACTATTCCAGACAAAACTACACAGTTTAACAGTTTTTGGCCCATACTGCAGCCAGTCACCAGGGGGAGGAGTTTTTGTGGCGAGAAGATGTCTTTTTTTCTTTTGTTGTTTCTATTGTTGTTTTTTTTATAAATGATTTGAACTTATTATTGGGTAGCAGAGGAACAGCTAAAAACCTTTAAAAAAGCCCAATGCCCCCTCTTTAAAACGTTCTCTGCAGTACTCAGCTCACCTGCTAATAGTTCAGCAGAGGTGAACGTCATTTTTAGTGTCTGTTAACAAAGTTCTTCACACACACACACACACACACACACACACACACACACACACACACACACATTAATTAAGACATGTTCTTTATGTCCGTGCAATTCAAATGCATGTGTGTTCTTTCCTGCATCCCTTTGTGTGTGTGTGTGTGTGTGTGTGTGTGTGTGTGTGTGTGTGTGTGTGTGTGTGTGTGTGTGTGTGTGTGTGTGTGTGTGTGTGTGTGTGTGTGTCAAACACTTGCACTTGCAGTTCCTGTTTGGGGAGGCTGCTCCTGGCAAACAGTGTCTGGTCTTATCTCTTGTGTTTTATGTTCCTAGCGAGCCGGGGGCACAAGCAGCCCTTTGTGGCCAAGAGGTGGCTGGTCTCGCTCCAGACCGATCCATGCAGCTGTTCACCACTGTTGGACATATCCATGTGGGTTTGTGTCTTTGTGTGCATGGGTACATTTGTATGTGTGCCTTAGTGCATACGTGCTTGTACTTGTATCTGTTTGTGAGGATGTGTGTTTGAATTATGTGCATATGCTTCCATGAATTTGTGAATTTATTAATTTACACATATGCTTGTGTGTTTAAGAGAGAGAGAGAGAGAGAGAGAGAGAGAGAGAGAGAGAGACAGAGAGACAGAGCGAGCGAGAGAGCATGTATATCACAAGCAGACCAAACAATGCCCCTTTCAGTCAATTGTGGGGATGTCCTCTTCTGTCCACATTCTTTGAGATTCCAGAGACCAGACCTCAGGTCAGGAATAGGTAGTCCTTAAAGAAACAGAGAAGCTGAGTCTGAATGTGTTAGCCCATGAGTCTCTGTCTCACCCTCCTCTTCTCCTGAACCCAGGTGACTCCTCTGATCCCATCAGGTTCACTGCTCGGTAACTTAAAGTGCTTTGTGCGTGTGACCCACTAAGAAGTCCTAAAAGGAGCCATCGGTGAAGCCTGCACAGAGCCACGTGCTGCACTGGCGGTTGAGTGTGGAGAGGGCAAGAATGTGGCCCCCAGACCCAGCTCCTGGATGATCACGGAGAGAGAAGCAGGGTTAGGAAAGGGGACTATAAGGCAATATTCTGACAATAGGTGACATCTGAGACTAAAAGACTTGATTTGACAAATAATTTTCCTCACACACCTGCTGTCATTTAGTTTTCATTAAGTTTTAAGTTAACTGTTCTCAAACCGCTGTCAGCTTAAAAGCTAAACTTACTTGGTCTCAGCCCAAGTACCACCTAAACAGACAATTATTGGGGTTGTAAGACAGAGTGTAGAGCTGATTCACGTTTAGGATTTAAAGGACAATTTAAGTAGATATCAAAAAGTGTGGGCTGCACGGTGGCACAGCTGTTAGTGCTGCAGCCTCACAGCAAGAAGGTCACTGGTTCAAATCCTGGTTTGGGCAGAGTGTGGCTTTCAATGCAAAACAGCAAAGAGAAAAAAAGAAAAATCATGAATGAAAAACCACTAAATGAAAAAGTGTTTCATGAACACATCAAGCATACTGCAGAACAGAAAATATAATAATTAATTAAAGGAATAAACAAAATATAAAAAACGTTTTAAAAATGTGAAATCAATAAAAAAAAAAAGATTAAAAAAACAGAAAAGCCTTAAATTTCAAAATACAAAACTATTTTTAAAAAATGAAATTAGAAAAAAAATCAAAATTTTCTCTGGTTGTATAAAAGCATTTTGCATTTCATAAAATGTGTTTGACTTTATTTTTGTCATCCTTTGTTTGATTTTCAGTGTGGTGATATGTTGTTATTCTGAGTACTTCTGTTGATAACTGTCCACATGCTTATGAACAAGTTCTTCACTCAAACCTCAAAAGACGAAACAAACAAATTTGACATCTTCTACCATCTTGGTCTGTTGATGTGATTGTGTTTAATGGATTTGTATGTCTTCCTGTCAAGAAATGTTTTTGCATGAGTAAACCTAAAACTGTGTTTTTAATAAACTTACACTGAACTCTAATATCAAATTTAAGCATGGAGTCAACTATTATCTGGCTCCATAAACATTAAGTCTCTGATAGGCTGCTCCCAAGAAAAGAAATGTGACATGAAGAAAAAAAAAAAAGTGATGAAACATCAGGAGAATGAGACTTCCGTGTTTTTTTAGGTAACCGTCTTTGGCCTGGCATCCTCCAGTGTTTAGATTGCTTAGCTTTTGTTAGCACTTGTTGCCAAATTCATGATAGCCAGGGGCGGCAGAAGAAGTCGACTAAGAAAACAGAAACAATCATGAATGGTTCCAGCCCAGACAACAAAAACGAAGGGCAGACGCTGAACACAAGTTTGATTATTTACAAGACCAGTTCAAGTCTCAGGCAAACATCAAGTGAGTCAAATGTATAAAAGGTGCATTTCTACCCTCCCCTTTAAGCCATCTCATGCTCATAGTTACCACCATCCTGGAGTCTCCCCCAGCTCACACACAGACTGGCACAAGGCACATGATGAAGAGGAACCTCTCTGAGATTCCTTGACCAGTAAAAACATGTTTCTACTACGGCAGCCGTCATCATCAATCTTGTGCACTCTCATTTGAAATGCATCATCTGGGACGACCTTTCCCCTCCGTGTCCATGTCACTTCCTCTTCCAGCAGTGTCCCACTGCAGGAGGAAGGAGTGGGTGGGTCTCAAGGGTCAGCAGGTTGAGCTGTCAACACAGGTTTCACATCAAAGTAGGGTATGTGAGGAATTGAGGTGGGATGCACACAGGCTGCAGGACACTGTGTGGGGTCACAGCACATCATATTTATACCTCTTATCCATAAACGCCGTGTCTTTTTCAGCTGCCTTTCACATACAGCTCACCTGCTAATCATGTCAGAATGCAGGGATTATATTATATTACTTTTACTTTTTACTGTCACTTAACATTATCTAACATATTAAAGAGAGCTGGTGTGTCTTAGTATTATTTGCATCAAGCTGAACCAGGTACCAGTGTCGATGCATGACGATCAATAAAACAAGAGATAAGTGATATATGTTGGTCAGACATATTCTTCACCAATGAAAGAAATGTATTAATTCAATTTATTATTAATACAATGATACAATTTTATCTGATAAAATCCATTGAAAGCTGCTTCCTCTCACTTTGATTTGCCATCACATGCAGAGAGGAAGAGCTAGTCCAGGGGCAACAAACTGAGAAAATCATGTAATCATGTAAGGATCTCATAACTGCTTCATGACACATTCAGTACGTTCACATGCAGCTTAAGAAATTGGACTATGAGCTTCGTCAGCACTAGATCGGACTATTAAAATGCATGTAAACGGCTTAATCAGACCGAGAACCAACAACGGTTCGTCTTGATGTTCAGTGTGAGCAAATTTCACCCGGAAGACAGAGGAAATTAACACCATCATAAAAGAGAGCAAGGAGGAAATAACTTTCCCTTTGATGCAGCTCAAGGAACTGAACATTCTTAAATTCATGGATGGGGGGAAAAACACGAAACAGAGATCTGTCTAAAGTAGTTTGATACGCACACAGCTTTGCTTATCAAAAAAAAGAACACGAGCTGCCTTCCAAAGCAACGTTCTCAGAAGAGCAGAGACACCAACGTCTGCCCATAGCTCCACCCCTGAAAGGCCTCTAGAGTGCTGGCCAGTTAGAGGTAAGGGGGTCCATGGAGTGGGAAGCCTTAAAAAGACAGTAGCAGAGAAAATGAGATTGTTTGAGCTGGAAATCATGTCAAGAAACTACAGGGGGAAAGAACAAAGCTTAAAAGATTCACTCTTGAAGGATGCAAAATTAGTAATAAGTAACATTGAAATCAAATTTAGCATTTATATGGTTTAAAAAGTGTATAAGAATCTGATTATAATATAAAAATCATTTTTGTGTTTTTGTTCACTAAATGTTAATCTTTAGAACTACACAGGAGCAGGTCCCTTAACATAGAGGCAGCAGCAAAAGATGGACAAACTAGTAACAAGTTTTTTTTTATTATTTATTAAGAGAGTAGGGTTTGAAGTGGGAAATTTGACAAAGGGGGAATGACACTTATACATTACAGGAGTTTTTTGTCCTTAAAAACTGTCACCACTGGCTGGAGGGGTGCTTCAGTGTACAGCCTGACTGCTCTCAGCATTGTTTAATACTTACATTTCTGCACACTGTGTCTCGAACAGCAAAAAAAGTTGTAATGATTTCTGATCTTGCATGTATACCAGCTGCATATCTGCTCTTCATTAGTCTTGGGTTGGGTTGAGTTAGTTCATTGATCAGAATACTTACAGATGACCTCTTGAGAAAGACTACCATCACTTCACTTGATGATATCAAGCTATTGGTCCAAGTTGAGAAAGGAGAGAAATACTGTGTGTGTTTTCTCTTTCAAAACAAATGATTTTAACCTGTAATAACAGGACAGGAATCCACCGCTTTGTCTTGAGAAGTGCCTGCAGCTCTTCCAGACCCTCCCTTCTCTCTCATTCTCTCCTCGCTTTTGAATTCTTTGTTGTCTATTATTCCTACTTTATCTCACTTCTGTCTTTGATGATATGAATTATTTCTGTCAGCATTGTGTGATTGTGCTTTAATGCATTTATAAGTCAGTGATCTCTGTGAGGGAACATCTGCCTGGTCATGCTGAGGGACAAACAGAGAGGGTGAATTCTAAACAAACCGCTTCACAAAGGGGAGTGTGGGGGGCTCATCAATGTCTGCCAATCAACTGCTAACCAAGGGTTAAAAGGATAGCGAGGATAACCTTCTTGAACAAACCTCGAGGAGACCAGAGAGTTGACAGAAAGTAGCTGGCGGTCTTTCCTTGGGTGGTGACGGGACGGGCTGTTTACTCAGGCTTTAGACTGACTCACAAATCAAAGTGTGTGTCAGAATGAAGAGATTAGAAAGCCCGAAAAGGCTTGGTACTCTACCTGCACTCTTGGGTCTTTGTTGTCACCCACCTGGATGAACTGTGTGCGTTGCGTAACACATGCACACACATGCACACACAGACACAATAATACCCTGATAAAATGTTTATCTTCTCCTTCAGAACAGAGGATGCCCAGAACAGGCTGTTTGAAGTGTTAATGGTTGAAGCATTGTTCACAGTGGGAGATTCCCCACATCCACTGAAGCTCACAGTGTGGCCCTTCACAGCAGCTGCTGTCGTTTCAGGACACGGTACAGATTATAAAGATGGTGGTGTATTGTTTAAGCACTCATGAGGGAAGAGAGTGATGGAAACTTGCAATGGCCCTGTTAGATAAACAGACAGAACTTTTTTTAATCCAGGAGAAAATATACGTGTCAGATTGCTCCAAATCAACATTAGAGCTTCAGATATCAAATGGAAAGTGCTTAAAAGCACTGTGAGGACTTCCCATTTGACATTTATTGCAATGACACCTTCGGCTGCAATTGCTAGTGTTTTTCTGGGATAAAGACTCCCATGAGCACTTCACCCACTGTCATAAAGACATGACTCTTCCCAAAGTGTGCGTTTGTTTTGAAGCAAATAAGAGAGCAGAGAGCAGATCTTCTTTTTAACACTACTTTTCTTTGTTCAAAACAATTTTTTCCAGGATGCAAAGCAAAGAGGTAATATAATTACTCGTAGCAAGCAAATTAAAAGAATATCTTCATCAGTTTGACAACACATGCACAGCATTTAGAAATAACGCAGACTTTGAGCTTCCTTTCTAACAACTATAGGGCCCCCATCAGTCACGTGAGCTGGGCTGAGCCTCTGATTGGACAAACTCGTAATCCTAATATCTAATAAACAGCTGAGTTAGAAAAAAAAAATCACTCACCGTACATTGTGTGCAAATAGCGAAATTAGCATTTCAGACCCAAGCCGTTTTTTTTTTTTTTTAACCAGGCGGTAAATAGGCTTTATGATGCCATAAAAGTCTGTTTTGTTTTGTTTTTTGGCTTGGTGTGTGCGTGATTTCCAGTATTTCTGCAGCCAGCCTCTAGTGGATTCTCCAAGAACAGCAACTGACAAGGGGCAACAAGATGTTACCCCTTGGTGGGGATAGGATGCTCTACCTGATGTCCTCACATGCATGGCTGCTATGCTGTCAATCAAAACAAAGTTCTGTCATGAGCAGAGCTGATCACCTGAGTGAGAACTAAGCGATGAAAGGAAAAAAACGTTGGGGGCCGGCTCTCATTCCATGGAAGTCAGCTGTTCTGATTCATTACAAAGCATCGGCTCTTAAACCCACATCTGTTGAGCATGACACATCACTAGAATGAACTTTATCACAAACAGCTTAACCTGTTTTAGCCTGTGCTCTATTGCTTTCCGCTTTAGCTTTCTTAGTGATTAGTTTCTTAGTGAGCATGACCTCAGTAATAATGTGTCATTTATCACTTCTCATGAATATTTGAAGATGACTCCTGACAGGTATTGAAAGCATTGTAGCCTGAAGCATAGAGTCAAGTTGGTTTCCACTGAATTTTAGTGTCTTGGCAGGTTTGTCTGCTGTTTGTTTATCAGGAAGCAGGTAACTGATGTGTTCTGCCAGGAGCTCAGGTTTCAAAGACAAGGCCGGATAATGGAAGATGTTTAAAAAGCCATCTCAGACAATGCAGGATCTTAAGTCCTGGATGCCTTCCTCGTCATTCCCCTGATCCCATTTCCTGACTTCAGAAGACTGAGGGATCTAATTCAAACCTCTGTACCTTCCAACTGCTCTGTATTCCTCCTGTATTCAATATATCTGAAAAAAGAAGAAAGTAAAGGAGTTATGTGTTCGGCCATCTTCATATCTCAACATCCTCGCCATACTTACTCCCCAGCTCTTTTCTCACTCCTTGTGTCAAGCTTGTCTTGCCTTTAAATAAAGCTATGCAGGAGCCCAGGAGGGAGGGGCGAGGCGTTACCTGTCGGAAGTGGAGCTGGCTCCCTGACCCGTGGTGATAAATTGCCCAGAGGCTTCACTGCAGTGCTCACATGAGACGATCTCTGTGGGGAAGCAGGAGATTACACCTGATAGGAAGGAGACTTAGCATAAAGTCAATTGGCCCCTTTGTGGAATAATCCGCTCTGCTCATATAAGTCAGTGTGACGAGTGATAAGGTCTCACAAGCACGAGAGGAGAAAAAATTCCACAGAGCGATGTATTACCCAAGTTCTCATGTTACCGGAAACAAACATTATGAGATTTAGTTTTCATTTGGTGGGGCTGCAGTATTTACATGCCTGATGTCGGTTTAGTTCACATCTGTGCTGGAAAAATAACTTTTACAAAAACCGTGAAGATTCTTTATTTCACACAACACTGGAGTAAAGTACATGAAAGATTTCTTTTTACAGTAATCATGTCAGAGCAACAAGAATTTTCATATTTTATCAGTAGAATATCAAACTTTAGACATTGTTGTGTTTCATCACAGCTCTTCTAAATCTAAGCTTCAGCATGATCTTTAACCCTTTAAAGCCTGACTCATCAAAAAATAGCAAGAAAACTCTAATCTTTTGGAACTGAGATGTTTATAAACCCTTTTAACAAAATCCACAACAAATATAGCAATATCATTTTGTTTATGATACTTATTTTGGGCAGTTTTTGCAACTTTTTTAGTAAAGTTTTTAGTTAATATGCATATGCAAAAGTGAGTCACTGGCTTACATAATTTGTAAACTTTTTCAGTTTGTCTCAAAAATTCTGGGGGTTGAGATTGAACCTGAACCAGCATTGGTTATCTTGGGAGCATTTGAAAGACTGAAGAATTTGGATGTTGCTGGGCAATGTTTACTATCTAACTGGCTTCTTACTGCTAAGAAACTGATTGTTTTATTCTGGAAAAAAAGAAGCTCCTACCATCGAACTGTGGTTAACAGAGATGACGGAAACACTTCACTTAAGGGGGGTAAACACATAAGAATTTTCTAAATCTTAAGCGATTTTTTATCAGTTAGAGAGCCCACAAATGAAGATAAAAAAATCAGGCATTGAACAGTTTTGATCGTATTGTGTGTGGTGTGCGTCAATAATCACACACACACACACACACACACACACACACACACACACACACACACACACAAAGAATCTCGGTGGGTGGAGTTGGGTTGTTTTGATTTTTTTGTTTTTATTGTTTACCTGTATATTCAATGGAGACAATCTTGCCTAAAGAAAATAAGAAAGCTTTCAATTTCCTTTAACATTGTAGGCTGTTTACTCAGAAAGAAATATCTATCTGCTTCGTAGAGATTTTATTGAAAACAAAACAACAACAAAAAAGACGAACAACTCAGGTGTTATTCCGCATCTTCTTTAAATGATTCTTCTTAGCAATGATTTTCATTGGGGGGAAAAAAAGTGTGTGTATGATTTCATGAGAGCAGCCATTTTTGAATATGGGCCAAAACACAACCTCAGCTGCCTGTGGTATGATAATCCTCAAAATAGTGGAATACGTTTTTTTTGTATGATTTTTTTAAACAGGTCTTTAAGGAAACTGTTTTTATGTTGATGAGATAGAGGTCTTTGGAACTCATGTATCAAATATGATATGTTCAGAGTTATAGGGTTAAATGTTACTTCCTGAATCATTTCTCATGCCTCCCTACATGCTGTGTCTTCCAGGGATAGGAGCAATTCAGTTGGATGGTTGGCAAGGCCAAGCCTCAGAAGGTGATTTCAGGTAAGATGAATGACCTTTCTTTTATTGAGCTCACACCCACTGCTGATTCATTTGAGCAACGACTTGTGTTTGTTTCCAATCCAGCATGAATGACTCACTTACTGTGTGTGAACAGACATGTCAGATGGTGTTCGGCTGGTTGTTTGTATCTTCAGAAAAAGTTCAGATGATGAGTTACTGAGGAGAGAGACAGTCCCAGGTTTTTGGAGGTGCCTTCAGGAGACGGTGTAAGCTGCTCTGGAAACAGCAGTTCACAGCACACTGCTGCCTGTAGTTTTGTTTTGATTGAAACCAGTCTCGCTGGCTTGTCTGTCTTATTCAAGAGTCTGAAAAGCTCTCCTCTGCCTATCAACCGTCATTTTTTGTTTGTTTTGTTTTGTTTTGTTTTTCAGAATAAACTCTGAGGACAAATTACATAGAGGAAATTATTCCTCATTAAACCCTGGATGAGCTTACTCTAGAAGTGAAACCTGGTGGAGCTTGGATTGGTCTGCCTTCACTTGTGCTGATGGTGGCATTTGTTTCATAATCATGTGTTTGCCTGATGTCATATTGTTCTGGTTTACTCACTTCATAGCTGGTGCAGTGCTCCACTGACACACATCTCTGCTCAGACATGCTGCAGGTGTATGAATAACAGCAGACAGGGGAGGCTTTCAGGGGACTGAAGGTCAGGAGAGAATCTGTTTCTTGCTTTGTTTTTGTCGTTTTCAGTATCACAGTGATCCGATACTGTCACTGGGTCTTTCACTGTTACAGAAACCACAAAGCATGGATTCCTGTAAATGTGAGCTTCGGGTGTTTTTTCTGCTTTTGTCTATTTTCGCACAATGACTGACTGACTGGCTCAATGGATTACAACTCACATTTAAAATTGAAAAAATGTGTCAAGTAGCATGAAAGGCGTGCCTACCAGTACCAGTGAAATCATGTAAATGTTTATCGTGTGTGTGTGTGTGTGTGTGTGTGTGTGTGTGTGTGTGTGTGTGTGTGTGTGTGTGTGTGTGTGTGTGTGTGTGTGTGTGTGTGTGTGTGTTTCTCACCCACCTTCACCTGGGTCACAAAGTCAGAAGTTACTTTCTGGATGTTGATACCAAACGAATCAATACTGTCCACAGATTCTCAGCGGTAAACTCTAATTCACGGATTCAGCCATGATTATCTCCTACTGTATAGTGTATTGTACTGCTAGGCAAGGCAAGGCTGATGTAATACTGAGTCATAGGCTGAAAGAAATGTAAAGAAGTGGCTCAGTAATCCATCAGTTATCACAGTTTTTGTGTTGAGCTAACAGCATCGTGTTCTTCAGCCTAAGGACTGGTCACACATTCACAAACAGATTAAAACAATTTTCAGATCTGATCTCATATCTGTTTGAGTAACATAACTGAGATTAAATCACAACCACTGATGAAATAAAGTTAAATGTGTCAAAATGCAAACTTCTGTGTCCAGCGCTGCTGAGGACGGCTGCCTGCCAGAGTGGCTCTTTGTCGTTTATTATAGTTTCACTGCTCAATAATTTTATCCAGTAGTTAATTCATGTGTAACCTCATCAGTGTGGAACCATTTCACTCGTCTGTTTCACTCTCATTTATCAATTGTTGTTATTTTTAGACGTTTTTCTGCATTTGCGTTTTTCCCTTTGGTGCTTATAAAGTAAAACTTTATTCAACACTTTGTATTATTTATTAGACACTTGCTTATTTAGTATCTTATGTTCTTTATTACAAACATTTTATAGTTTTGTATTTTACCTTTACCATTTTTGTATTTTGCACTCTGGTAACTATTTCCCTGGGTATAAATAAAGTGGATCTTATCTTTCTTTATCTTATTAAGTATTTACAGACACAAGTGGAATTGAATTGAACTCAAGAGTAACAACTCTAATTGAGGAAGATTACTTATACTGTTAGCAAAACACAACAACTGCTGAAATTCAGAACTGGTTGGTAAACAAACCAGTAGGGCTGTATCAACAGAGCCGTAACACTGCTCTTTGCAAGTTTCTCTACATACTTCCAGTTTTCACCCCTGTTGTGAGTCATGATGAGACAAACTTGGACCCACACTAGATCTCTTCTGAGCCGCCCCTCTTCCTGACTCCTGGCCTTGCTCTGATTTTGACTTAACTCAGTTATGCTACAGACTGGTACTTTTACAGATACAACCTGGCTGAGATGCAGTATTATCCTCTGACATGGTAAACACCTGAGGCCTGAACTACGAAGCTGGATTAACACATCAGGGATCTCTCTCCGTTACCCGAGTTGACAATCCTGATAAGCAGTACTTTGAAGCTGGATATCAACTCGCTCAATGAATCCAGGGTTTTCCAATCTTGATCAGTGTGCTTTCCATCAAAGGGGTGGAGTCTGCAGCATCTGACCAATCACAAACATGGAGAAATGGGAGAAACCCTGCGGTGCAGCCAACTTTACCATGGAGGAGCGGACAATTACTCTTTAGAAATACAAAGTATTCAAACACATCATCAGGACAAAATCAACACTGTAGCTGCAGCAAAAGCCAGGAAGGAATGATTGCAGAAAATTGTGGACTCTGTTAATGTGTAAATTTGTGAGATTAAACAGTATTAATTCATCGGACAATATAAAGAGACAGCACTCTGATCACTCAGTTTGACTTCATTATGGCACAGACTTTTGGAGCAGAGCTCTTTCTTATTGCCCTTCTTCTGGTTTATGTTTTCCATTAAGTTCTTTTGAGGCTCAGCAACCTGTGTGAGTGTGCTTTGTGTTGGAATATTATTAAATAGAATATTAACTCAGGAACAAGAACAAAAACATCAAAGCGGTCAGTGACTCTGACATTTGGATGAAATCAGCGGAATTTATTTGTTCATGGATCCATCAGTTGACAAATGTAGTTCAGTCCATTTGATGAAAATCTGATTCTCTTGTACAGGAGGACATTGTGAACATCAAAAAGATTGCACCTCTCCCTAAAAACTCTCTCCTAAGCGCTCCTCTCATGATCCACTCACCAACATCGACAGGACCTTCTAAAAAAGGGCAGGCTTTCTTTGAGAGAGCTGATTGGTCAGGAGGTGGTGCTTTTCTACTCTTATCCAGATCTTTATCAGAGAGAGAAAGAGAACCAGCTTCGTAGGATGGAAACCCCAGGATTAATCCAGAAGCTACTTCGTTAAATCCAGCTGGTACTACAGGCCTCTGGATGTCCTCAGTGTTGCCAATTTAGCAACTTTTTCTTAAAAGAGTGACTAGCAACAAATCTACTGACTTTTCTGGGGTTTGGAGACTCTGATGTGAAAGCATGTGTTGATCTTACTCTTCTCAGTGAGCAGCGGGTGCTGCTGTGGGCTCCTCCTCTATCCAAATCACTCACAGGTGGATAAGTCCTCCTTGTTTGCAACAGCCCCTCCCATCCAGAGAAGATGACTGACTGAATTAACTGCGCATGTATGTGTCTCTTTTGGGTCACTTTTACCCATCCTGCTCCTGGATAAAGGAGGAGGGTTGATCCTTGACATTAAAAAAAGAAGAATTGACAGAATAAAGTTCATTTATAGCTCTAAAAATATTTACGGTGTTTTTTTACACACTTTCTGCCTCTCCAATGATATTCTTCCTCTTTCCTACAGCGTCCATGACAGTTTCATGCAAATTAAGTGATGATGTCATTTAGCAACTTTTAGTGACTTCTTGAGCAGCCAGTAGCGACTTTCCTTACTGAGGAGTTGGCAACACTTGATGTCCTCACTCCTTCACTACATACCTGACTGTACACCTGTACATCTATCACTGACTGGCTGTCCAGTGCACAGTCTGACAGAGCAGTCAGGGCTCAGTGGTTGCTCTGAGGGTGACTCGACACTTTTGACATGCGGCTGGCTGCATAGCAGCAGCAGAACACTTGTGTTCACAACGTTTGACTGTTAGGATTATCTCAGTGCAGCTGCTCAGCTCCTCACAGCTGACCAACTCTGGGACCATTAGAGAGGTGGAGCTCAGCGGGGCTCTGCAGCAGTTTCTAATCAGTCAATAACTCTTACATGGGTTGTTTCATTCATGCTTCCAGTATATTAAATGTAGACTAGGGCATCAGCACAGTGACCTGAAAGCATCCATATAACTGAATTGTTGGCTGAAAGCCACCAGTTTACAGGGTAACACTTGTTTGCATGTTGGTGTATCTCTCTAATGTCTGTGCAGTCAGCTCAGTTTCTGAGAAAAACAACATATACAGACTCCTGAGTGTTTGAGATTTTCTAGATAAGAAATACTCTTCGATCACAGATGTAATTGTAGCTGCATAACAAACACATATCTGTGATCCATGTTGACTACTGCATGACTTTCAGCTGATAACATAAAACATTTTCTTTTAATATTCTAAAACTTGCTTGAAAAAAAAACGTTATAGTTTTGCAGCATAATCAGCGTAATCTGCAATGTTAAGAGCACAGAAGTCAGGGTATAATCTAGAAACAAGCAGTAACTTAGCCAAACAAAGACACTGAACCCTGTCATTTTTATTGTTCTCTCTTTACTGGAGCCAAGCTTCTCCTGGCTGCTCTCAGCTGCGCTGCTCTCAAACATAAAACTTCATAAATTTGAAAAAAAATAAATAAATTCAGAAGACTAAAGAGGACTCAATACTTAGCATTCTATTGAAATGGAATAAAAAATGTGGCTGCTTCAGTTTTGACATCCATTTTTACTGCTCACAGTTTTGTTTCTTGCTGTAGGTGAGATCAGTGAGATCCTGTCTTCTGTATGAGGCCCTTTGTTTGTCTTCATGTTCATGTTCTGGGCCAAATAGAGGAAACATCTGCTTTGGTGCTGTTCTAACTGCTCCAGATCTACACACACAGAAAGAGAGAGAGAGAGAGAGAGAGAGAGAGAGAGACGGGGGACCTATTGGGTGCGCCTGCCAGAGGAAGAGTATTACTTCACAAAGCACACTTCCATTGATACTTGTGCTCACACTAACACACACACACACACATATCCACCCACCCACGCACACACACAGATGCTGCCTGTCTTCCTCTCATCCTCATCCTGTCACAACCCCTGTGCAGTTTGTCCTCCAGCCCACAGTCGGCCACGAGGACTCCTCTGACAGCTGCTCTGGCATCCGAATCTATCAGTCCCACTTTCTGCCATTCCTTATATCAGTCCCTCTCCTCTCTTCCTGTGCCTCTCTCTCTCTCTGCAGCATGTGTGAGGCTGCACTGTGCTTGGAAGTGTTTCACACACACTAGCACAGAAACCAAGTCTTACACCAAGCAGTGAACTCAGGCTGTTTGAAGGACAGGGCTAAAAATGCTAAGGGGCGCAGTGCACAGGAAGTAGTGATTAATGAAGATCTGCTTCAAGCAGCATTTTTAAGACCACTTTGTAGTCATAAGGTGGGTGCATAGGCCCGGTTCTAGCCTGTTAAAGTGAGGGCAGGCTGATAAAAAGTTGAGTTGGATAGCCTGGAGGTGACAGGATTGGAATAGTTTTTCAAACCCTTCATACCCAAAGCAAAAGGTTGGTTTTAATGTACTGAAGCACAAGTAGAGGCAGGTTATCGGGCTGGGTGGTGGGACAATATTTTCATATCAGGTTTTATTTTTATTTTTTTTTTCTATCGGTTTCACGGCATTTGACAGGGTTTTTTTTTTCATTCAAGAGTGTTCTTACACACATTTTGTTCTTGCAGCTGATCGGCTTTAGCTCATTTTACTGTCAAAAGGACTGTATCATGATTATTCGTTCAGCTACCCCCTGCAGAGCCATCGATCAGCCAGGAGTTTCAAAACCTGAACCTCATGGACTATTAGAAGACCAACTTTTAATTCACACCCACTGTTTTTATTACAAACTATGTATGGCGTTAAAAAGAAACTTTGTTTCAGTGTGCCACGATCTATGCCCTGAACATTTTGACTTTTTTCATAGTTATTCTTCTGTCTGCCACAAAGGTCAGTGTTTAACAGCACAAAAACAGGACAGACTCTTGATTACAGTTTCACAGAAAAGATTCACATTTAAAAAAAAAAAGACAGCAGCTTTTTCTCCCCTCATGCTTGTCTTTCCACTACTTCCTCAAAGAATTGATTCTTATGTCCGACTGATATAGGTGGCATCATTAACTTTAAAATTAGGAGTAATAGGAGGATTTTTATTTATTTTATAGGTCGCTGAATCAGATTCACTGGTCACTCGAAAATGCCTGAAAGTGTGAGTGAATGGTTGTCTGTCTCTACATGTGAGCCCTGTGATAGGCTGGTGACTTATCCAGGTGTTACGCTGCCTCTCACCCAATCACAGCTGTGATGAGTAAAAGGAAAAACCAAAATGAAGGCTACTTCCTTCATGAAGCTCACATTTGATTAGGACAGGGTTTCTGCGGGGACTTTAAAAAAAAGTCTCAAAATGTCTGAAATCCAATAATTTGAATTTAAGGTCTTAAAATGTCTAAAATTCTCATAAAATGTCTTTAATAAGGTTTTGAAATGTCTTTAAAATGTATTAATGTTACTTTTATGTAAAATAAATGCATGAACTTCAGTCTTGCTTTTAAATGATTCGATTTTTGAGGTCACGTAACTACAAAACGGAACTGAAGCACCTGTGCAGCCTGGCCAGAATTTATCAAACACAAACAGCGAGTGTGCTGTGCGCACGCTGTGGTGTGTCTGTCCTCGATCTTTCCTTAATGTCTTTTGTACTCTTTCGCCACTGTGGATGGAATACAGGTCTTCAATTGTATCATTATGGTCTTTAAAAAGTTTTTAAAAGTATTAAAATTGACTTGTTGAAACCTGCAGAGACCCCGGTTGGATTTTAGCGTTTATTTATCTCATACTCATTTCAAAACTGAGAAGTTTGGTGTAACTAACAGACATAATCGGGTCATAACTTTTTTTCTCCACTTTAAAAAAGACTTTCTGGAAATTAAACTCAACTTACAAACCACATGTAGCCATCAAACAGAGCGGGAAAGGGTTAAATTATCAACAGGGCCCTATATTTTGTTAAGAAACCATCTCTGTGTGTCATGCCACCTCTGTCTATGTCTGAGACAAAATTTGATAAGTTCGAGCATCATGAGAAATCCATCCCATATAATCACAGGCCATCTGACATCTCTGAAATGTACAGCAGTATCTTCTGTTGGTGGATGTTTTAATCCTCCAGACATCAGGAACCAGTCCTGGCGTGGTTGGGGGGGGGACTTTGAGTATGACTGTGTGTTGGTGCTACAGTGGCTCTGACTCTTTAAAGCCTCGCCATTGCTGAGAAACAGAAATAGCTCTTGTGTGGGCCCTTTCAAAAATTTAAGAATAATAACCCTCGTCACCCAAAAGGGAAAAGGCAAGGTCTGTCCTTCCCAGAGATTATGGTGGGAAGAATCGATGACTTCCTCCATTTTTCTGCCCCTGGGGACAGGAGGACAGGGGGACAGCGTCCCACTGGTATTAATAGTCGTCCTCTGATAAGCCGGCTCAGCTCCTCGTGCAGTCACAGCCTCCAGTCTGGTTGTGAGAACATCTTGTTAAAGCATCAAAGAGCTCTTATAGAATATGCATTTCCTTTACTTCCTGTTTTTATTCAGCTCTCAGTGCTTCACTGTACATCACAACCTTGTCATAATACAATGAAGGACACTTGAGTGTTCCATCAGGAGACACTTGACACGGTGTCTCTGACACTTGTCTCCTCAGTCCTGTGTCGGTGCTGTGATGCTGCACGGTGCCCCAGAGCTGTGTTACTGTTCGAGCCTTGTGTTGTAAAATTCTGGGAGCAAAGGTGATGCCTCTCTCATTGACACGGCTGTTATCCTGAACAACAGGTGTTATGTTTGCCCCAGGGTCACACGCTCTGTTCACCCCAACACGCTGGTCACAAAAGAAGCTGTAAATACAGCCGCTTAGCTTTTTGATTAGCTCATTGTTTCTGAAAGCGCAGGAAACATCATGTAATGCAGTAAAATATAGCTGTAGAAAAAAGAAAGTGAAGTTGGGAGAAAGCTGTTTAAAAATCTTTTTTTAGAGTGATAAAGGGAGGGAAGTGTAACAAGAAACAATAGTGCTGTTAAATTAAGAAGTGAGTAGATTTCTCTTCCTTGACTCAAAGTGTTATTTTTTCATCCTGAGTTGGTTTGATGGCCTCAGTGCCCCAAATAGGCTCTCTGGAAGGGGAGCATGGGAAAAATAGCTGCCGTGATGGAAAGTGCTGGGAAAAGGCTGAGTTCTCATTGGTGGCAGTGCAGGGCATTGTGGGATGTGAGTGAGATGAGAAAGACTGTTTTGCTCCCTCTGAGAAGGAGGAAACATGGAAACATGGACACAAAAAGCACCAAGATTAAACCAGACCAAGCAGAACTAACTCGGTGCAGTTTCTGCTCTGCTGGCTTCACTTCACCGGGGAGATGTGGAGATGAGAGCTGGATGCTCGCTGATTGAGGCAGTGAGGGTGGAGAGCTGGGCTGGGTGGCCACACTTGTTCCACAATCGTCTGCTGCAGCCGATTTAAAATCCCCTGACGTCGGCACGAGCAGTGGCGGCCTGCATACCGACATACCAGGCTGATGGCTGTCGGCCCATTAGCAAGGCCCAAGTGGCGGAGCCCACCCAAGGCTCCCGATCCTCTTATGCCCACCTTCTGCCTCTCTGCTCAGCCCTGGCTTTGGATCAGAGACAGGCCGCACGTTAGGGGACAGGGCTAATGACGGCTGTAGCTATGCCATCCCTTTCATGCCCAAGCCCAAGAGTACAATTTTGGCTAATGCTATTTCCTGCAGATAAGATGCAAACAAGCTCCTTTTATTTCTTTTTCCTCATCAGAGGTTTGGGAGGTGAGGGAAGGGGGGCTGGCTGGCAAAATACGTGACGAAGTCTGGGTCTGTTTCATCATCAGCTGGTTGGGTGTGACTCAGCTCTGCCATGCCAGCTCTCATATTGCCTCCATTTAAAAGATCAGATGAGGCGTCAATGAAGTGCAGTCCAATGGAGATTGACTGCTTTATGTCGGCATAACCAAACCTTGTTATCCATATCAAAGTGTTTGTCTTCAAACAGTCCTTAGTGACTTAATGGAGGCCTTGGTACATGATTAATTTACTCAACCACGACCGTCTAAATTGTTTCCAGCTTCAAAGCAGATTGTTGGAGATATTCCTGCTGCATGGACATGGTCCTTTTTGTTGCTTTGTCTGATATGTGTCTTTATTCTAGAAACCAAAATAGAAACTTTGGTAGCAAAAAAGGAAAGAATGTTCTTTGACTCGTTTTTATGCAGAAGTAGAAAAGACAGTGGTTTCTGCAGATGTTAATTTTACATCCCATCACATTGTGCTTTAAAAGAAACAGACTGTTTTGTGGTTGCTGAAGAATAATGTTTTGTTAAGCCAATATAATTTTATGATGGAGGATTAGGGCCATGTTAAAAAATTATGAGATTAATTATGCATCGTAGTCTGGTAGCCTACGGTGTTACGCGTTTCAACTGTCCTTGTCAGAAAGCTCCAGGTTCTCCAACAAACTATTGGCAGAGATATTAAGAAGACTATTTGTCAGACCTGTTACTAAACACGACTTAATCAAGAAGACACTCTCATTTCATCCTCTTTGAGAAGGCGGATGGCCGCTCCCATAAAACAACCATAATTGATTTTTTTTTATACAATTTAAATTGAATCATGAATTTATTCTGGAAAATTTCTGACTTTATTTGTAAATCTACAACTTTATTCTCGTAAATTTATTAATTTACTCTCAGAAATGTATGACTTTATTCTCATAAATTTATGTCTTTATTCTCTTAGATCTATGACTTTGTTCTCAGTAAACTTTTTTTTTATTTTTTTTTTAACTTAGTGTTATCCTCTACCATGACATTTTGTATCAGCACTTCAAACATTGAACTCAACTTTGTAATCTATATAAGTAAATATCTACACATTTACTCATCAAAAATGAAAATTGGAAAAAAAAAATCCTTATATAATTTTAGTAAATAGTAAGTGATCAATGAAATATAAGTTGCATCTTTCTGTCATCTGTCTGTGATTTTAAGCTGTTTAGCAGCCCTAAACCTCTCGAACAGGAATATGACAGATCTCAGAGGATGAGACTTTAACATCATGTCATGTCAGCTGAGCATAGTGGGGCTGATTGTGAACCCTCTTGGCATCCTCTCAGCTTGGGGACAACAGTGTCGTCAGAGAGGATGCGTGACGGCTGGCAGGGCCCGAGCAGAGAACACACATCCGTCCACGTGTCCCTCTGATCCCAATCATTCATAAATTCAGCCAGGGAGATTTGTATCCAGCGTCCGCCCTGCAATGTCTGCTATCTCTGTCCCCCAGCTCCCTTTGGCTATTAGGAAGGAATGAGATGTTACAGCGTGTACACATTAACACACTCACATGATGGGGATGACAGCAGACAGTCTCTTACACACATCTTCCTCCAGCACCTCTGACACGTCCTCTGTTGTGTTTTTCTGATTTATCTCTTTAAAGCTTTTATTTTGTTTACCCCTGCTCTGGGAAAATCATGAAAATAGGTGAGCAATATTTCAGTTATTAAAAACAGGAGAAAAAAGAGAAGGAACAAAATGTCCTGGAACATCTTGTACTGTACCAGAGAATTATTTCAGCATTCTCTGAATTTTATAACGGAATCTCCCGAAAAACAGATGACATACTTGTTGAAGATACTTAAATTTCATGAAGGATCACAGAGGTTTTGTGGCATGTTATTGGCAGGTGCCATATTGAAAAATATCTGTTTGTATTAGGATGACATAAAGAGGCGAGCCTTTAGCTTCTTCACAGATAGCTACAGGGTGCCCCCGTGAGACAAGTTAACCATGTCCTTATATGGGAATAACAAGTTTAAAGAGAGGGTATTCTGCATTTCCATTTTTTAAAGATGGATGTACAGTACCAATGTTGGATGTCCAGAGTTAATGTGTGCTTATTTTCAAACTGCTACATATTCATTAGTTGTAGAAATCCCTGAATCTGTCTGTGAACTTCTCAAAAGGTCCGTTCTAAAAATAGCATGAGATGTTCCTGAGATTTACTGAAATGATGAGGTCATCGCATAAGGACCTCTTACTGGTTCATGACACTTTGTAGGGGTCATCTGCAACCACTGAGGTCTGTCTCTTACAAACCTCCAGAGGGCTGGCCAACCAGAGGGAGGGGGGTTTATGAAGCAGGGAGCCTTAAAGAGAGAGGAGCTTAATTTAAGTGTTGTAGACAGACGCTGAAATAAGGGTTTTCTAAAACACCAGAGTGACAAAAAGTTTTTTTTTTTTTTTTTTTTGGTTGTTTGTTTTTTCAGCTTTAAATTATGTAAAGCTATTACAGGCGCACCAAGGAACAGGATAAAGTCTAAAAAAGGAACAAGCGAGAGAGTGTGCTATTTGAGAAATGAGATACTCATACCAAATCAGGTTTTTGTACCAGGATGCAAACTTTTTTTTTTTTTTTTTTATCATTTTTGAATGAGGATGTTTAGAGTTTTCAGTGCTTCTGCAGTCAGCCTCAAGTGGACACTTCATGAACTGCAGTTTTTTTTTTTTTTTTTTTTTTTCAAAGTCTTTTTATTTATTTTTCTTATATTAACACAAAAAGAACAACAACAAAAAAAACTAGGACAGTCAGGGGAACGCATACATAAAAAAAAAAAAAACCAAAACGCCCTTGTCCTATAACCCTTTCCCCAAACACCAGGTCTTTGACAGACTTTCAGCCAGACAATCAAAAGTAAATAAATGAATTACTTAATAAACATAGTATGATAAAATATACGTATATATACAGGCATAAAAAAACAAAAAACAAAAAACAAGACATTAATATATATATATATATATATATATATACATATACACATACACATATATACACAAATACACATACACACACGTATATACATACATATATACACATACCTTCATACAAATATATGTACCTACTTACACGAGAAAAAAAAAAAAAAAGGAAGTATATACTTAAAAAAAAAAGGAGGGGCTTACAAAGTCATTTTAGTAGCTGCCATGTTTTCAACATAGGATATGAACGGTTGCCAAGTTTCAAAAAATTTCCTGGTGCAACCTCTAATGGTATATCTAATCTTTTCTAGGTGAACAAGATACATGACCTCTCTTATCCATTGGCCATACACTGGGGGAACAGAGTCCTTCCATTTGGATAAAATTAGCCTTCTAGCCAAGAGGGAAGAAAAAGCCATCATGTTAGCTTGAAACCTACTACAAGAAGTATTCTCTGGGGTAACTCCAAATAATGAAACTAATGGAGAGGGCTTGATTGTTGTGCCGCATATTTTAGAGAAGGTCTCGAAGATGGAATACCAGAAATTATGAAGTTTAGGGCAGGTCCAGAACATATGTAATAATGTAGCAGGAGCCTGCTTACACCGATCACAGGATGGGTCAAGATCAGTCTTAATCTTAGCCAGTTTCTCTTTTGACCAATGCAGGCGATGCACAACTTTGAACTGAATTACAGTATGTCGAAGACATATGGAGGAGGAATGAATTCTCTGGATAACCTTATTCCAAGTTGCATCTGTAAAGGGTTCTCCCAGGTCATCCTCCCATTTGTCCCTCAGCCCCTCCAAGTTAGAAGTATTATATGAAATAAGCAAATTATAAATTTTACTTATTGTTTGTGTCATATCTAATTTGCATTTGAAAATTAGATCTAACAGAGAGGCTGGAGGAGAGCAGGGAAAACAATCAGAATTGGATGACACAAAGTTTCTAAGCTGTAGATACTGATAAAAGTTAGAGTTACTTAGGTTAAATTTCTTGGAAAGTTGGTCAAAAGAAGCAAATTGATCATTGATATATAGATCAGACAGTCTGCACATCCCTAAATTTGACCAAGTGACAAAGACGTTATCCATTAATGACGGGAGAAACATATGATTTTTTGTCAGGGGGGCAGCAAAGGAGAGATCAGTAAGTTTAAAGGAACGTCTGAATTGATTCCAGATTTTAACTGAGTGGATTACAATAGGATTTGAGGTCAGAGCTGAAATAGGTTGATTAAATGGAAGTTTAGAACAAAGTAAAGCTGCTAAGGAGGAAGATGTAATAGATGTTGCTTCCAAAATTGTCCAACTTGGACTTGAGGAGTTGTTCTTCATCCAATACAGCAAAGCTCTGATATTAGCCGCCCAATAATAATACATAAAATTGGGAAGTGCCATTCCGCCCTGAGTCCGAGGTTTCTGTAATATATTTTTCTTTATCCTGGGGTGTTTTTTATTCCATATAAAAGAAGAGATTTGGTTGTTTATATTGGAAAAAAAAGACTTGGTTAAAAAGATGGGCAGACATTGAAACAAATACAGAAATTTAGGAAGTACGTTCATCTTAATCACATTAATCCTTCCCCCCAAAGAAAGAGGTAGGAAGTCCCAACGTTCAAAATCTTGTTTTAGACTTGATAAAAGAGGTGGGAAATTAGCCTTGTACAAATCTTTAAAGTCCTGTGTAACCCAAATACCCAGGTACTTAAACTTTGTACAGTTAATTTTAAAGGGAGTTGAGAGATAGTATGACTTATCTACTGGTGTGATGGGCACAAGTTCACTCTTCTGAAAGTTTACCTTATAACCAGATATTGTACCAAATTTTTTAAGTAATGTTAAAACTTTTGGTAGAGATGAGAGAGAGTCAGAAATATACAACAACATGTCATCCGCATAAAGTGAAACTTTATGCTCCAAGCCTCCTCGTTGGATGCCCTTAATAAAAGGGTTTTGCCTCAAGGCTAATGCAAGTGGTTCAATTGCCACTGCAAATAAGAGAGGTGAAAGAGGACACCCCTGTCTCGTGCCTCTGTGCAGTTCAAAATATGAGGACAAATTATTATTAGTTCGAACCGCTGCCATTGGAAGGGTGTATAGGATCTTGATCCAGGTTATGAACTTGGGGCCAAAGCAAAATTGATTTAAGGTCTCAAAAAGATAGTTCCACTCTACCCGATCAAACGCTTTTTCTGCATCTAATGACAGTATAACTTCAGCATTTGTTGAAGCGGTTGGAGTAGGACCATAAAGAATATTAAATAAGCGTCTGACATTAGAAAAAGAGAAACGTTTTTTAATAAACCCTGTTTGATCAGGTGAAATAATAGTAGGAGTTACATGCTCCAGCCGAAGAGCCAAAATTTTGGCAAGAATCTTAACATCTGTATTTAAAAGAGAGACAGGGCGGTACGAACTACAACTAAGGGGGTTTTTATCTTTTTTAAGAAGCAGGGAGATGATTGCTTGTCGCATAGTTGGAGGTAAGGAATTTGAGGAAAACGCTTCTTCATAGACTAGATGTAGCAAGGGAGAAAGCTGGGATGAAAACTTCTTAAAAAAATCTGTGGAAAAGCCATCTGGCCCTGGAGATTTGCCCCCCTGCATAGCCTTAATTGCAGAAATTATTTCTGTAGTTGAGAGGTCTTTCTCTAATTCAGCAGCTAATTCTGCATCTACAGTAGGGATTTTCAAAGAGGTAAAAAAATCATTTATGGCAAGGAGGCTGCTGGGTGAATCTGAAGTATAAAGTGCATCATAAAACTTTTTAAAACAATCATTAATTTTCTCATTGTCAGTACAGGTCTCACCATGGTCATTGATGATTGCAGAAATATTTTGATTAGCAGTTTTTTGACGCAATTGATGAGCAAGCAATCGACCAGCCTTCTCTCCATGCTCATAATGATTATGTCTCGATTTGGAGATAAGATATTCTGCCTGACGGGTGGACAAGAGATCAAACTCAGTCTGTAGCTCTATTCTCTTTTTCATTGTATTTGGAGATGGGGAATGACTGTGAAGCATATCTAATTCTAGTATCTCATTTGTTAGTTTTCTAATGTGTTCAGTATCCACCTTTCTTTTATGTGCACAATAAGAAATTATCTGGCCTCTTAAATAAGCCTTCAATGACTCCCATATCGTAGATGGCGACATGCCTGGGGTTTGGTTGATTTCCAGAAATAGTTTAATTTCGGATGACAAAAACGTGACAAAGTTATCGTCAGACAGAAGCAAGGAGTTGAATCTCCAAGGACGATAGGTAGATTGTATGTTAGGAATGATTAACTTCATTGTCAGGGGACAATGATCTGAGATTACTATAGCACCATAATCACAGCTGGTAACAAGGTGTAAGATTCTTTTATCAAGAAAGAAACAATCTATTCGTGAATAAGACTGATGGACTGGAGAAAAATAAGAATATGCTCTTGAAGTGGGATTACGGAACCGCCATATATCAGTAACCCCATAAGTTTTAAGGAAACACTGGATAGCAAGTGCAGATTTAGACAGGGATGCCCTTGTTGAGATACTCCGATCTAAGAGAGGAGAGAGAACACAGTTGATGTCGCCACCAAGTATGAGATGATGTGATGCCAAATCAGGTAGTCGAGAGAAAAAGCTAGTGAAAAAAACTGGGTCGTCCCAGTTTGGTGCATAAACACAAGCTAGAATAACTGGGAGTGTGTAAAGTTTTCCAGCCACAATGACATAACGCCCGGTTGTATCTGTTAGTATGTTAGATGCTATGAATGGTATATGGCTACTAATCAAAATAGCTACTCCCCTTGATTTGGAATGAAAATTTGACTGAAATACCTGACCTGCCCATTTCCTGCTAAGTTGGGGATTATCAGAAAAACGTACATGGGTCTCTTGTAGAAACACAATGTCAGATTTTATCCTTTTCAAATGTGAGAAGATCTTTCTGGATTTAACTGGATGATTAAGTGATTTGACATTCCAACTCACAAAATTCACCTGGCAACCGTCATTCATCTTAATATTTTTTACACTGGTCATAGCAGGAAAATGAAAGATTGTAAGTCAAACATATACCCCAATACATCAAAACAAATTCAGAAGAAGAAGAAAAAAAAACAAACCTAAGAAAAAAAAACTGGTTGAATAAGTATATGAAGCAAAAAAGACCTGTATTGTACCACCCCTTAACACCCAATTGAACAGGGTGATAGCCATGTCCCTTAGATAAAACAAATCCACACATTTGGTGCTTATAGTGGGGAACGAACATATAGTCACTTTGGCTCCCGCCAAGCTTGCAATTCAACAACTTCAAAAAATCTGTGCTTAACTTGAAAGATAAAGAGAAAAAAAAAAAAAAGGATCACCTCGTAGCTGCATGCTCTACTAATACTGCTACCAAATTTCCTGCAGGAGTTATTGATAATGAGCAAACCATCAAACTAGCATATCCAGAAGAGCTATGAACGCACATATAAGAATATATTTTAACAGAGATAACTCACACTAGCAAACATAGACAGTCACTACCTCACAATCAGTCTCCAGATCCCACAGGTGACACGATAGTCTCCTTAACATAGGCCATAGCTTTATCTGGATCAGAAAACTCCTTGTCATCCTCTTTGTAAGTGATTCGGAGCCGAGCTGGGAACAGGATTCCATACCGGACCCCCGGTCTATCGCGAAGAAGCTTCCTCACATCCGTGAAAGCGGCCCGGGCCTTAGCAACACTTGCAGTAAAGTCTGGAAAGATGGTGATCGGATCCCCATTAAAGCGGAGTGGACCCCGGGTGCGAGCGCGACGAAGAATCTCCACACAGTCACGATAGTAGTGCAGTTTGGCAACAATCGCACGCGGTCTTCCCCCGGGCTTAATAGGGCCAAGGCTCCGATGAGAGCGGTCGATCAGCGGCTCCTCATCTAACTTTAGCACCTCCGTTAGTAGCTTAGACACCGCAGGAGTAGAGCTGGAGCCAGGAGATTCGGGGACCCCGATAATTCTTACGTTGCATCTCCTCATTCTGCCCTCCATATCCTCACATTTAGCTTTCATGATTTCCATCTCCGCCTTCAAGTCTTTTACTGATTTCTGTAAGTTCACCACCTCATCCGACCAGGTCGATAGTCCCCCCTCCAGCTCCTTGACGTTAGCTTTCACATGGTCGATTTCTGACTTTAACGCAGCACTGTTGTTGATTATTTCAGTTTTAACCACTTGTAATTCGCTCTTCAGGTAGTCAAAATCTTCGGCGAGAGCATTTCTTAGCTCCGACTTTATCACCGTTGAGATATCGGCCTTTAAGGAGAGCAGAATTTCCGACTTAAGTTGTGAAATATCCATCTCATCAGCTTCAGGTGAGGGAGGGGTCGCCTGCTCCGGACTCTTTGTGTCACTCTGGCTCGCGGCGGTGTTAGGCCTCGCGGTGGAGGATCCGGTGTATTTATATTTTCGCAATTTTGATGCCATCTTTGGACTCCAGCAGGCTTGCCTTTCCTTGAGGGTAGGTTAGAGATATATATGCGTGCCTTTTTGAAAGAATAGCACAGTATAAAAGTACTTAAACAACGAAGCTTAGCGGGAGCTCACGTGAAACACACCTTACTCCATGGCTGGCAAACCACGCCCCCTGAACTGCAGTTTTTAACACTTCAACATGAGCTTTGGGTTTTAAGACTGGAGATTGCTGCTTGGTTACATTACGCAGAAGCACCTGCAGGCAGAATGACATCTTATTTTTCTTATAGTTGCAAATCTCGGGGGGAAGCAGGAGTCATGTCCCTCCTTCCATAGTTCTCCCCTCCAAAAATAAATTCCTGTTGCAAAGCAAAAATGAAAAATTTAAGACCCTGTTCACACAACAACAATTTAAGGATGAAATGCAAAAGTATTGTTGCGTTTAACCAGTAAAAGGTTAAAAACACATTGATTAACAACTGAAAGATCACACACACACACACACACACACACACACACACACACAGAGAGGCTTGCGATTAAGCATGTATATTAAAACACTAAACGGTTACTAAGTTGTTTATCACTCCATGTGTTCAACAATCATACACAGAAAACAAAAAACAAAGTTTTAACTCCTTTGTCCCAAGTCGGCAGGCATGTTTTAAATAAACACAGCATGCTAGTCAAGCTAATTAACAGGGTCTTAATTAAGCTAAAACAAAATTTAAACTATATGAGCACAGCTGTTCATCTGGTTTTGCGATGAAATTATGAATTGTCCAGTTTTTCACTGCTGCTGGCTGACATCTTCATCCTCTCATTAATGCCACAAATATTACCGTTATTATTACCATTTTAGAGTTCTCTTGTGAGATATTATTGTCCAGATTTATAAATTCATTTATTTAGGCTTTTATTGTATGAGTTTGATGTTTCTATTCTAGGTTTCAGTTGCACTTAATAATTAGATTGTTTCAAGATTTGTGTATTTTTAAGGATTTTTTTGTCATTCACATTTTGATTTTTTTCTGCTTGTTGACAGTCGATCAATCAATCAATCAATCTTTATTTATATAGCGCCAATTCATAAAAACACAGTTTGATTATAACGTATTTTTAAAGAATAATTTGATGTAGTCTGGTTATTCATAAAAAGGATTTCCTCTAGTTTTAGAACTTGTATTGAACTTTAAGTTCTTGTAAAGCTGCTGTAGTGGTGATCAGACCAGTGTGAGCAAAGAAATTCTGTAAAGTCACATATGGTGTAATTGACACTGACTGCCCAATACCACTCTTGGAATTGCTGTAGAAAGTTAGGATAAGAACTTATCATGAACAATGACAGTTATTGTTTAACACCACCATGTAAAACATCTCTCAGCTCTCATCTCCACATCTCCCCTGGGAAGTGAAGCCGGCAGACATTTTTAACTCAGTACTGTCCCTCTGGTATCCTCCTAGCAGCTTTACATGATTAAGAGATCAAAACCTCCTCTGTTTTCCCTCACACTGGTGAGTGGCTTAGAAACCACTTATTTAACCCTCTGTCTGAAACACTTAAGGCTGTCTCTTTAAGGCACCCTGCTTCACAAACCCCCTTCCTTCTAATTTTCCAGCCTTCTGGAGGTCTGAGGGGCAAAGTGATGGACAGACCTTGGTGTTTGAGGCCTGCACCTCTCGTGAAGATCTCATGCTGTTTCTAGAACGGACCATTTTGGTCAGCTTACAGACAGATTCAGGGATTTTCTAGGACATGTGAATATGCAGAGGTTTGAAAATTTGTACACATTTAGTATGAACATCCAGCACCATTATTTTTCAATTATGTTTAAAACTAGACACTCCAACTAGAGTGTAAAA